>CM057350.1:354205230-355405230 GCA_030015575.1 Agapanthus africanus | reverse complement strand
GATGGTTCATGCCTACTTGATCCATTTATTGCTCATGCCCACTTGTTGACATGATAGTTTATACTTGATCATGTTGGACCAAAAATCAAATATTATTGTACACAACTTAATTTGTTTGCAAAAACCAAATGACTTGATCTATATTATGTCCCGTTTGCAGTTCCAGCTAAAAACCATCGTTTTTGTTCATGTTGTGTACCAACTCCACTGTTTTTTCCTGTCTACCTGCAATCTGTACTAATGAGCAGACATGGATTAAATAGCACGCTTTATTGACAAAATGATAGAAAATGAGCAGTATTAAAATGTAATAAATCGTGCCGAACACTGTACAATAAAGGACTCTAGGGCATATATATCCTAACAATATCCCACTTGCAATAAGGTCTTTTATTGGCTTATTGACTACCCATGATCTGCACTAGATCTAGTCGTTGGCGTATCGTATACCTAAAATCTTGAACAGCCTCTCGAACTATGCTTGAGGGATGTCCTTGGTGAATGGATCTGCAGTATTATTTCCACTCTTCACACCTCGATCTCCTGGTGATCCACGATCTCCCTGATCAGGTGATACCATCTTAAGATGTGTTTGGATTTCTGATTAGACCGTGGTTCCATCGCTAAAGCAATAACTCCGTTGTTGTCACAATACAAAGGTATTGGATTAATAATGGATGGAACCACCTGAAGTTCATAAATGAACTTTCACATCCAGACCTCCTCTTTTGCGGCATTAATAGCAGCTATGTACTCAGCCTCCATCATCGAGTCGGCTATGGTGTGCTGTTTGGAACTCTTCCAACAGACCGCCCCTCCATTGAGGATAAACACATAGCCCGACATGGATTTAGAGTCATCCTTGTCACTTTGGAAGCTAGAGTATATAAAGGCCTCGATCTTGAGATCTCCATTGCTGTATAGTAAGAACATCTCCTTAGTCCTTCTCAGATACTTGAGAATGTTCTTTACGGCTATCCAATGCTTTTTCCCTCGGTTTGACTGATACCGGCTTACCACGCTGAGTGCATAAGCTACATCTAGTCTGGTACATAACATCGCATACATTGTAGATTTTACTGCCGAAACGTAAGGTACAATGCTCATGCGAGCCCTCTCCTCATCAATCATAGGAGACATCTCTTTAAAGACGGTGGTCCCATGACAAGCGGGTAAATTACCGCATTTTGAATCTTCCATACTAAATGTTTTTAATATGGTGTCAATGTATCTGAACTGTGAAAGTCCCAACATTCTCTTATATCTATCACGATAGATCTTAATCCCCGGAATGTAGGAGGCATCACCTAAGTCTTTCATGAAGAACTTCTCTGATGACAAGCACTTGACCGATTGTTTCACATCCTGCTTCCTAATAGACGGAAACGGTGATGTGGCAAACCCGCAACGTATTTACTATGAAAATACGTTAAGCATAATTAAGCAATATAAAAATATGCAAGAATGACAAGAGTAATAAAATAAAACAACAACTTTATTTACATTCAACATTACATACAACTGTCTAGAAATAAAAGATACAATAATAATGCAAATGTCTAAACAATGGCATAATGAAAGTAAGTACATGCGGGAAGAAGCTAGTAGTCTGGCTGAGTAGCAAACTGGTCTAAGTCCTCTTGGCTCGGCTCTATGTCCTCAGGGTCCGGTTTTCCTGACGAACATTCCAAAGAAAGAAAATAGGGAGGAATGTCGTCAACGAACTACGGCTCGATATGTCCCAAAAGAAATAAGAGAAGATAGTATATAATGTGAACAAAAACCAAATGAACAGTGGATATGTAAAGTTGTATATAATCCTACACAGGTATAAGATAATTATTCTAACGTAGTTATTTGTAGTTCGATAAAGAAGGTATTCATGTATACGAGAGGGGTCCTTCTTACCCTATGGACTATGGTAACATATAGTACAAGGCCCCGTCATAATCCACGGGACAACGGCACGTGAAATCATGTTGGTGTGTTTTAAGTGACCTCTCGAGCCATGAGATGCGTTCCGTACCATTCTATCCTTTTATCCCCGTGTATAGTATTGTATAGTTTAAGATTACAGTATTGGCCGAATACATGAATATAAATAAGTACAAGTGGATGTTCAAGATATAATTATGTGTTCAAGTATTCATGTATAGTTCATGTCAAGTTATATCCATGGTTTGGTCAAGTCAAGCCATGTATTCAATTTTGAGTTTGATATTTGAATTTGAGTGTTCAGGTTCATGGTCAAGTATTCAAGTTTTTGTTTGTTTTCGGATTCTGCTTTGAGTTTGGATTCAGGTTGGAGTCGGTATCTTACAAAAGGATTTAGCTCTTGAATTTCTTAAGTTCAGGAGTAATCGGCAACTGCTGTAAATGAACGGCAGAATTTGTGTCTTTTTCCAAGACAATTGCCATTGATAACTCCATTAAGTTGTCTATCTTGAATAGGCAAGCACTCACTTTCTCCGCCTCCCCGGGGCTCAAGAGAATGGGTACCGCTTAAACCTATATTAATCTAGAGTCCTTAAATATTTGTTATTGTTGTTTACATTTGCATGTATATTTTTTTGCATTTCTCGAGGTGGTTTTATGAAAAATACTTTAATATTGTTTAAAAAAATAAAGCTCGAGGGTGATTTATAATATTTAGAATTTTTATGAAGATGTATTTCAAATTTTTGTGGTATTTTAGTGATAAAACCCATGTTTTAAAAGTTTATAGTATTTTAATGAAAACTACTATTTTTGGAAACTTGATGGTATTTTCATTTAAAAATTTAATCTTTCATTTTAAAAATATACTTTAACAATTTATTTTTTATTTAAAATACGGATTCAAAATTTTATATAAATTTTCGAAGTTTAGTTTTGCTTAGAAATTTCGTATTTCTTCAAAACCGTAATTTTATTTTCTTTCGAGACCGAATAATACGTGAAGAGTTCTGCATCTCGCTCTACTATCCTAAGGATGTGCGACAATCCGCACCATCCATTAGCGGGTCTCCTAATGAGGGTTGTAGAGACGCAATTTCCAAGAATTTAAAAATATCGATTAAAAGAAACCCGTTTTGAAAAAAATATGGTGTTTTAATGTAAAACCTATTCTTTAAATAAACTCTATATTTAGAACCTCGTTCTATGGAACCATAGTGTGCGTGTAGGGTAGGTCGTTACCCCGTGAATGATCTAAAGGTATATACTCTAGTTATCGATAATACGGTTATATTAAAACTCATGGTATTTTTCTAAAAAAGTTCATTTATACGGTCATTGGACATGACATTTTCGTTACATGAAAAGGCAATTGATGTGCGTATTTCATTGAAGTGATATTAGAGAATTTGGATGAACTTTTAAACAGGGCAAAGTGACAAAAAATAGCTTAAATGTTCAGAATATATGTTAACTCCGCTTTTGTCGATATATTTTAAAAATTATTTTGAAGTGAAACAAGAGAGAGATGAAGGGACTTACCGGTTGAGTAGTGCTAGGAAAAGCATAAAGAAGGGATATGGGGTTCCATGGCATCCCGGTAGCTCCAGAAACAACTCTGACCTTCAACGAAAGAGGCTTGATCGCTAACTTCTCATTGACCAGTCTTAACTCTACTTGTACTTAGAGAGTTTTCAGGATTTTTGACAGAATTTTAGATTAGAGGAGAGCTAGGGAAAATGGTGTGGTATTTATAGTGAAGAATTTAGGTTTTGGGAATTAAAAATTGGTTTAAAAGAATTAAAATTAGGGTTAAATGATGAATTGAATGGTCACTGTTTTATTGTAAGGAAATCAAACAGTGCAGGGGAGTAGAGGCGAGCTGAAGAGGCATGTGTGCAAAGCACGGAGTCGAACGGGGGTGATTCTACCGTTGGGACTGATGGGATTTTTCTGAAACTTTTTGAGCCTGTTTGATTTTTCTGAAACTTTTTGTTTCTCTTTGAGTTGCACGTGCAACTCTTGGGCTTCCAAAAAATTTAAAAGAAAAATCTAAAAAATAATTGGAACTGATGCGATTCGAACACACAGGCTATATCGCAGCAGTGTAGAGGCTTAACTAATGAGCTACAAGTTGTTTCTTACTGTTGTTAAATAAATTTAACTTATAATTCCACAACATGCTAAAATACCCTTTTCTATACATTTAAACAAATAATTCTGTACAGGGATTTCAGTCCTTACATTCAACCCTCCTTATAAAAATTCATCCTCAAATTTTACATAGAGACTAATTTTCAAAAAGGTAAGGGCATCGCTATCTTCTTCTCTTTCCCAAGTTGATTCTTCAGGCGAATCCTTTCTCCACATCACTCGGACCAAGTTCACCTCCTTGTTCTGCAATGTCTTTACCTTTCGGTCCAGGATCTCAACTGGTTGCTGCTCGAAAGTTAGATCAGTCCGTACCGTGAGCTCATAGTGATCAAGTATATGGCTGGGGTCGCTCACATATCATCGTAGTTGGAATATGTGGAACACGTCGTCCACTCGTTCTAATGAGGGTGGTAGTGCTAAACGGTATGCCACTTCTCTAACTCGTTCGAGTATGTCGAACGGTCTTATGTACCTTGGACTTAGCTTACCCCTCTTGCCAAAACGTATCACTCCTTTTTTTGGAGAGATCTTCAGGAATACATGCTTTCTAGGTTGAAACTCCGGATGTCGACGCTTTGCATCTGCCCAATGCTTCTGTCGGTCCTGGGCTTTGCGCATCTTTTCCCTTATCGTGCGAACTATATCTACAGTTTCCACGATCATCTCTGGCCTAAGGAGTTCACAATCTCCAACATCGTCCCAACTCAGCGGGGAACGACACTTTCGTCCGTAGAGTGCTGCGAATGGTGACATCCCAATACTTGCATGGTAGTTGTTATTGTATGAAAACTCCAAAAGGTGTATGTAATCTTCCCATGAACCTCCGAAGTCTAGCATACAGGATCTTAGCATATCTTCTAATATTTGAATTGTTCGCTCGGACTGTCCGTCTATTTGTGGATGATACGCCGTGCTGAAACCCCAGGCTAGCTTGTAGACTCTTCCAAAACTGTGATCGGAATCTTGTATCACGATCGGAGACGATGCAGACATGTACACCATATAATCTTACGATCTCCTCCATCTACTTCCTTACCAACGTCTCATTTAACTGGACAACTCGGAATGGAAAAAACTGAGACGACTTAGTGAGTCGATCCACAGTAACCCAAATCGCATCGTTACCCTTCATGCTGCGAGGGAAAGCAGTCACGAAGTCCATGCTAATGTACTGCCATTTCCATTCTGGGATTGGTAACAGCTGAAGTAGACTAGCAGTTCTGTGATAGTCAACCTTCACTTGCTGACACACTAAACACTTTGCTACGCTCTTTGCTACTTTACGCTTCATTCCATGCACTAGTAGTGTTGCCATAGATCCTTTTACATTTTCGTGCCGCCGGGGTGTACAGAATAAGGAAAGCTGTGAACTTCTTTCATCAACTCTTCTCGAACAGGGCCGACTTGCACGCATAAACTGCTCCCATACCATAAGGATCCATCTTTGTTGATGAGGAAGTCAGTTCGAAGTCCACTTCCTACTTGTTCTCAGATCTTTTGTAGCTGGACATCATTTGCTTGAGCTGTCTTGATCTAATTGGCAAGAGTAAACTGGACTTTTAAGTTCATCAAAGATGAAGCGTTACCGGGCAAAACTACTTCAATCTCCAATCCATACAGTTCTTGTTGTAGTCTTCACTGAGCGATGAGGATCAGTGCTAATGGCTGGTGACTAAGTACAGCAGGAACTACGTTCACCTTTCTAGTATAATACTGTAGGCTGATATCGAAGTCGCCATGAGTTCTAGCCATCTCCTCTGCCGCATGTTGAGTTCCTTCTGAGTAAATACATACTTCAGACTCTTATGGTCAGTGTATATATCCACTAGTTCTCGCAAAAGATAGTGACGCCAAATCATGAGGGCGAAGATGACGGCTGCTAATTCTAGATCATGTGTTGGATAGTTGCGTTCATGAACATTTAACTGCCTTGATGTAAAAGCCAAAACTTTTCCATGTTGACGTAGAACACATCCTAATCCTTTACCGAGCGCATCACAATGCACATCGAATCCGCCAGATTGATCCGGTATTACAAGAATAGGTGCAGAGGTTAACCTTGACTTGAGTTCTACAAAATCCTTCTCACATGCATCTGACCACACGAATGCTTCGTCTTTATGTGTGAGCTTGGTCAGGGGTGCTGCGATCTTTGAGAATCCTTCGGTGAAGCGTCGGTAGTGTCCTGCTAAGCCCAAAAACCTTCTTATATATTTCACTGTCTTTGGTATCGGCCACTCGCTGACAGCTGACACCTTAGCTGGATCTATAAAGATTCCTTTGCCTGAAACGATGTGTCCAAGAAATCCGACTTGATCTATCCAAAATTCATACTTTATTTACTTTGCATAGAGCTGGTGTTGTCGTAATGTCTCCAGGACAATGCGTAGGTGCTCGGCGTGTTCTTTCCGATTCTTTGAAAACACCAGGATGTCGTCGATGAAGATAATAGAAAACATGCCTAAGTACTCTCAGAAACTTGGTTCGTTAGGTTCATAAAGATGGCAGGTGCATTGGTCACTCTAAATGGCATTATGAGATATTCATAATGGCCATAACGAGTCATAATCGTCGTCTTCGGAATGTCTGACTCTTTGACCTTCACCTGATGGTAACCAGAACGAAGATCTAGATTTGAAAAGACACAAGATCCACATAATTGATCGAAATGGTCATACGCGGTAGTTGATACTTGTTCCTAATTGTCTGTTCTTTCAGAGCTCGATAATCCACATATATCATGTATGAACCTTCCGTCTTCTTCACTAGTAACACCGGAGATCCCCAACTTGAAATACTGGGTCTGATCCAACCATACTTCAGTAGTTTGTCCAACCGAATACGGATCTTTATCAATCCCTCTAAACTTAATCGGTATGGAGCTTTGATTACAGGTTGTGCACCAGGTTGTAAATCAATACTAAATTCAAGAGCTCGATCGAGTGGCAAACCTGATATGTCTTCAGGGAACACATCCTCAAACACTCAAACCACCTCAGGCTTTTCTTCTTCTGCTGGTAGGGAAAACACTTCTGCATTCTTTCGTTTAGCACGGTAGCTTCCTGGCTCCAAGGTTTTGTCTCCACTTTTGAAATAGAATACTGGGTGATCTGGTACCTCAAATACTACCCTCCTTTGATGGTAGTCAATGGTAGCATAAAATACTCCCAGCCAATCCATTCCCAACACAACATCGAAATTTGGTACGTTCAGTACTTTGAAATTTGAGTAAAATTCTCGACCGCAAAATACAACAGGCCACTGATCATATCCAAAAGTTGCCTTCAAGACTCCATTCCTGGAACTGACATTCCAGCTCGAAACGAGTGTCTTGAAGGGAATCACGTGCGTTCTCACGAACCGTTATGACATGAAGCAATGTAAAGCTCCGGTGTCGAAAAGTGAGAGTGCAGGAAGGGTGGCTACTAGTATAGTACCTAAGTTATGTGAGGTTGCATTTTAGGTATAGAGGAAAGTATAACGATGCACAAGAAATGAAAGGTTGAAAGGATGGGAGAATTTACCCATGATAACTTGTCCTGTGGCTTCTGCCTTCTCGACCGTCATTATAAAAGCATGTTGTCTCGATACATTTCTCCTCACCGGAGGCACATTCCTCTGCCCTTGAGGCATGGTTCTCTGTGCCTGATGGAATTGACGCTGAGGTTATGCAAGTGGTCCACGTACAGCTGGTGCAGGAAGAGCTAGGCGGGGTGCAGATGCCTGAATGGGTAGCCTCTACAGAGATGGAATTGCGGGTATGGGTGCTGGTGATGTGTTACTACGATATGGGCATGCTCCTATAGCATGAGTAGATGCGCCACAAATCAAACACATGTCATTTGCACGCCTACAGTCCTTCACCAAGTGTCCAGTTCTCTTGCAGTAGAAACAAGAATCTGGACTGGACCGGTTAAACGATCCTCCTGGCCTCTTTGGTGCAAAAGTCGGCCTAGAAGAGGCTCCTCCTATCATCTGGGTAGTAAGGTGTTTGATTCTGGCTGCTTGAGGCTTACCCACCACAGCTTCATAAAGGCGTGCTGCCTTCAGTGTGAGTTCATGAGTTGGATAGTTGCCTGTTGCTAAAGCAGCCTGAATCTCCAGGTCTAAGTCATGTTGGAATTGTCTAGCCCGAGTCTCATCGGTCGGGATCAAGTATGCCACGAAGCTGATAAGATGTTGATGTCAGGATAGTTACGTGTTTTAAGGAATAGAATTTGAGACGAATTCTTTACCTGCTAGCATGATGAATTCGGCATCATATTCATCCACTTATTTTACCCACAGGGAGCCTTGTTGCAGGTGGATGAACTGTTGTACCATCTCAAAACGAGCACTCTCATGGAAAAACATCGCATTGAACAGATCGCGGAACGTCTTTCACTCTATTGGTTGTGTGAGACGGCTTTCCTTGGGTTTCCACCAGACTCTTGCATTGTCGGTGAGCTGGAGCTTGGCTACACAAACCCAAGCTAGGTCTGGTACCTGTGCTGCTGCAAGGTCGTCTTCGATACTTTGGGCCCATTCGTCAGCCTCAAAAGGACTCTCTTTCCCGGAAAAGTTCCATGGATGCAACACAAGAAATTGCTTCACACTAGGTGCTTCGGTTTTGAGAAGGTTCATAAGGATAGCCGTCTGCGGCTGCTAACCCTCCGGAAGGCTTTTGATAGCTTCTAGAAAGACAGTCTGTTGAGTGATCGGAGCAGCAATTGTAAGGGGAGGTGGTAAGGTAGGTGGTGGTGTATTGCCTATGACGCTGGTACTGGTATTGTTTGGAGAATCCATCACCTTGATAGAAAAGACAGATTAGGATAGATTCAAGAAATTTAAAATGCAAGGAATGTATAGTTGCCGATTCTTATAATTCTTATGATATATTGCTTAAGACTTCAAGCAGAACTGACCTGCATGGGCCACCAACAAAACCTGTTATGCCACGTTTCCCAATAGACGAAAACGGTGACGTGGCAAGCCCGCAACGTATTTACTATGAAAATACGTTAAGCGCAATTAAGCAATATAATAATGTGCAAGAACGACAAGAGTAATAAAATGAAACAGCAACTTTATTTACATTTATACCTTACATACAACTGTGTAGAAAAAAAAGATACAATAATAATGCAAATGCCTAAACAATGGCATAATGAAAGTAAGTACAGGCAGGAAGAAGCTAGTAGTCTGGCAGAGTAGCAAATCGGTCTAAGTCCTCCTGGCTCGGCTCTATATCATTAGGGTCCGGTCCTCCTAACGAACATTCCAAAGAAAGAAAACAAAGAGGAATGTCATCAGTGAACTGGCATTCGGTAAGTCTCAAAAGAAGTAACAGAAGATAGTATATAATGTGAACAGAAACCAAATTTACAGTGGATACGTAATGTTGTATATGATCATTCACAGGTATAAGATAATTATTCTAACATGGTTATTTGTAGTTTGATAAAAAAGATATTCATGTATACGAGAGGAGTCCATCTTACCCCGTGAACTATGGTAACATATAGTACAAGGCCCCGTCATAACCCACGGGACAACGGCACGTGAATTCATGTAGCTTTCTTTTAAGTGACCTCTCGAGCCATGAGATACGTTCCGTACCAAACTACCTGTTTACCCCCACGTATTGTATTGTATAGTTTAAGATTATAGGTCTTGTCCGAATACATGAATATAAAAAAGTACAAGTGCATGTTCAAGATGTAATCATATGTTCAAGTATTCATGTATAGTTCATGTCAAGTTATATCCATGGTTCGATCAAGTAGAGCCAATTATTCAAGTTTGAGTTTGATATTTGAAATCGAGTGTTCAGATTCATGATCAAGTATTCATGATTGTGTTTGTTTTCATATTCTAGTTTGAGTTTGAATTCAAGTTGTAGTCAGTATCTTATGAAAGGATTTAGCTCTTGAATTTCTTAAGTTCGGGAGTAATCGGCAAATACTGCACATAGACGGCAGGATTTGTGTCTTTTTCCAAGACAATTGCCATTAATAACTCCTTTAAGTTGTCTACCCTGAATAGGCAAGCACTCACTTTTTCCGGCTCCCCGGGGCTCAAGTGAATTGATACCGCTTAAACCTATATTAATCTAGAACCTTTAAATATTTGTTATTGTTGTTTACATTTGCATGTATAACGTTTTGCATTTCTCGAGGGGGTTTTATTAAAAATAATTTAATATTGTTTAAAAAATAAATCTCAAGGGTGATTTATAATATTTAGACTTTTTATGAAGATGTATTTTAAATTTTTGTGGTATTTTAGTGATAAAACCTAACTTTTAAAAGTTTATGGTATTTAAATGAAAACAACTATTTTTGGAAACTTGATAGTATTTTCATTTAAAAATTTAATCTTTCATTTTAAAAATATACTTTCACAATTTGTTTTTTTTTTATTGAAAATACGGATTCATAGTTTTTTATAAATTTCCAAAGGTCAGTTTGGCTAGAAATTTCGTAATTCTTAAAACCGTATTTTTATTTCCTTTTAAGACCGAATACTCCATGAAAAGTTCTGCATCTCGCTCTACTATCCCAAATATTTTCGATAATACATACCATCCATTAACGGGTCCCCTGACGAGGGTTGTAGTGGCGCAATTGCCAAGAATTTAAAAACATCGATTAAAAGAAACCCGTTTTGAAAAAAATATGGTATTTTAATGTAACTCATATTCTTTAAATAAACTATATATTTTGAACCTCGTGCTTGGAACCACAGTGTGCGTTTGGGGTAGGTCGTTACCCCGTGAAAGATCTCAATGTGTATACTCTAGTTATCGATAATACGGTTATATTAAAGCTCATGGTATTTTTCTGAAAAAGTTTATTTATATGGTCATTAGACATGAAATTTTCGTTACATGAAAAGGCATTTGATGTGCATATTACATTGAAGTGATATTAGAGAATTCGTATGAAATTTTAAACATTGCAAAGTGACAAAAATTAGTTTAAATGTTTACAGTATATGTTAACTCCGCTTTTGTCGATATATTTTAAAAATTATTTTGAAGTGAAACAAGAGAGAGATGAAGGGACTTACCGGTTGAGTAGTGCTAGGAAGAGATTAAAGAAGGGATAGGAGCTCTGTGGCGTCGTGGTAGCTCCGGAAACAACTCCGATCTTCAACGAAAGAGGCTTGATCGCTAATTCCTCTTTGACTAGTCTTAACTTCACTTGTACTTTGAGAGTTGTCACGACCCGAAATTTAGTTCGTGACCGGCACTTAAATCACACAACGTCTAAAGGCGTAATGTAATATAACTAAGACGAAGCCCAGAAATCTAAACATTTTTAAAGAAAATAAAAGAGGTGAAGTTTTGAAATAAAGGTATGATGAAATCAAACGTTTTCTTAAATTCATACATAATGGAACATGAAAATGCAAGTAGATTATACTAGTTCAAAAATATGTTTCGTCTTTTAAAAATTTGGGCACCCCCATGTATATTTTGATTCAAAACCACATATACATAACAACAATAAAGGCATCCCCAAGCGGGAGCTGGCTCTTCGCCAATGTAACGCTTCGAAAATCGTTTAGGCAGTTTTTTTTTCGGTAATCGGCAAAATAAGCAGTCTTTTCCGTAAAAAGTCAAAATAAGTATTTTTCAATATTGGCCTAATTATACAAAATTTAGATAAGATATTGCTAAAATTTGGTCACTAAATTGTCACTTAAAATTTCCAGTTATTTAAAATTTTTTCCTTAATTAATTATTTTTAATATTATTTTAAGCTTTTAAAAATACATTAAATTAGTGATAAATACATATTTAATTGGGCAAATTACATAATTAGGAACCATTATAAACTAAAATTTACTGTAACAAAAACTTTTTCAAAATATTTCAAGTCTAGTTGTTTTATGGTTTAAAATGGTTTGAAAATGAATTTAAATGAGGTTTTTTTTGTAAAATTTTACGTGATGGTCATTTATTGATCTTGTGACGGACTTTTGTGTAGAAAATTCCACACCATTCCCTAACATCTCTCCCTTCCTTTTTCTGGCCGAAATTGCTGCAGCAAACAGCCCCTATTTCCCCGATTTTGTTTAGATCAAAATTCTTGCAAAAATCCTCCGAAATTCACAAAATTCTTCTCTAATTCAAACCAAAACCTTAAGCCATCCCTTCTCAAGCCCAAATTGGGTTAAAACAAGGAGAAAAAAGGCCACTTTGGAGGTTTAGTGCAAGGGAATCAACACTTGTAAGGTATAATTCTAATCTAGTTGTTTAATTGTAGTTTAAATATGCTAGATTAGAAAGTTTAAGTATGAATTTTGGTTATAAATTCTTGTTTAGGTTATTTCAAGAAAAGGGTTGATATTGTAATTAGGGTTCGAAGTAGGATAAGTGGGTTGTAAATTGTTTTGTGGCTATCTATTAGCTTGAATTGGATGGTTGTGTGTTATTGCGATCGCTAAGTTGTTAATCCGCGAGGTTCGCATAAGAATTTTTTCGCGAATGCATACTAGGTTTTGAAAAAAATTAGGAGGTTATCTAATTACAATTTATGGACGATATTTATAGCATCTCATACGACTATTAGGGTGTGCGAATGCGGTGTTTGGTCTAGTCAGGTTTTAGTTTTGGCGGTTGCCCCGAAACGACGATTTTAGTTAAGATTTTCGCGATTTTCGTGTGTTTTCCGCGCACCGAGTGCACGTTGTGCCTAATTTATGAGCGTTGATCTTTTCATATGGTGACTTGCATTGTTTCATGAGGTGAAATCTTATGTTGTGTGTTATGCAATTCTAGGATCGGTTGCGGAAATATCGGACACGGCGCGCAAAGGCAAAGCGGTGGTTGGATCAGATTAGCGAGGCATTCAGGTGAGTAGATGTATACATCTATGGGGAAATCTTCCGGATGGCGCGAGGCGCCTAATAGTTAGGATTACTTTATTACTTGCAACTATATGCATTGTGTAAGTGCACGGCGGCGCCCCGGCCGTCGATCCGACGGCCAAATGCGGAAACGGTGATAAACTTTAATTTTGCGGACTTTGCAAACCGGCACCACCGCGCACTAGACTCCGGATCGGGCCATTAAACTAGATCTAGCTAACTACAAGACGGGTTAGAGATATACCGAGCGATCCGTGTCCTTCGGTCTTCATCTCCACTCCGATCTCCCGCGGATACTACGTCCGTCACCTCGTCGTCGAAACGGGCACCACAATGCCAAAATCTTTTACGGGCTCCCACCTCAATACCGAGGCAACTCGGGCGTGAAGTTGGCTAGCCGACGCGTCCAAGATTTGCTGTAGATATAGTGTAGAAGCTTGTCTCTTTTGGGGTTTATGAGGTTGCCATGTTGGAGGAATTTTGCACAAAGAATTTCATGGATGCTTGATGGAGAAATTGAGCATGCAAAGGAAATGAAATGGAGCCTCTATCAAGGAATGAGCTCGGCCACTTATGTTTGTGCTCACTGGAAAATGAAAGATTGATGAGCTTGGCCAAATTAAAACATCAGCACTCACACATTCACTCAATGCAACCAAATGAGTATAAATATATTAATTCTCATCTCCATCATGATTCACTCCAGCACACACATACACAAAGAGGGGGGGGCCCACGAAATTCATCATCAAGGAAAAACACTCCAGCACACTCATTTCACAATGTAGCCACAATATTAATTAACATTAAAAAAAACCCTCATCACCATGATTTTAACAGTGGCCGGCCCATACCCTCTCATGTCAAAATTAATGCATCATGGAGCAAAGATGTAATCATATCAAAACTTATGCAATAAACCCCTCCACAAAGTGTTATTTGCACAATTGCAAATAACCCCCTCCAACGAAAAGTCCGGCCGTGAAGGAACAATGAAAAACCGGCCGGAACGGAATGCAAACTGGCAACCCCAGAAAACTGGTCCCATAATAAATTACAGGAAAGCCCCGATACTGTGCATACACACCCGCATCTGTATTCCGACCGGATACAAATGCAATGAGACAAAATCTACACTGTACTATACCAGGATCCGGCTTAAACCAAAGCCGGCCAGTAATATCTGTTCGATCCTGATCCGTGCAATACCGCACGTATCTGATCGAACCCTGCCATATATCCATACGGCCTATAGTACAAACTGTCCGATCCTGATCCGTGCAATACCGCACGTATCTGATCGAACCTTGCCATATCTCCATACGGCCTCTACAACCTTTCGCCCGAAAGCTGAGTAACTGAAAGTGGGGGACTCTAAAGACTCATCAACACCTCGGTTGTGGATTTAACCACTAGCACGTCAGAGGTATAAGCCAATACGTAACGGGCTACCAAGTATTGACTAAAAGGGACGTCTGTGAGTGAACTCAGCCTGACAACCCTACTGAGCCTGTCAGTGACAATATCCGTACAGTCCGGTCCGTTCGTCTATGAGTATCGCATGGCGGGTCTAGGGGGTTGGTAAAAGTCAGACCCCCAAAAGCGGTACAAGTCGTGTCGGAGTGTAGCCCAGAACACCCTGAGATACTACTGGAATACCTACCAGTAAATCTCCTTGCCTTGGCCAAGGACTTTGTGTAATGGCTCTCCTAGACACAGCACGACCTCACCCCCAATACCGGAAGAGACGAACCCCTGAAGATACGCTCACTGCCTCCATGTGGTTCGGGACTGTACCCAACTAAAACCTGTTTGCACGACTCCTTTGAGCCGTGGTAGGGTAGTAATCAAAGTACAGTGGGAACTCACACGAGACAAATGACGATCCCCAGGTCGATGAACTAACCTGCACACATGTCACCAGGGAACTGCCATCTGACATCTGGTATATGACCAACTAGCATGTTCCCGGGGAGTCCTGTCCGGTGTACTCATAACCCAATGAGCACCTGTATACATCTTAGGTGATCCAACTGACACCAGTGGCTTGTGAGACCGGCCACCGCCCCTCGTCGGGGTCTCGACTGTATACACTAGTCTACTAATGGAGTATCGATGCCCAGTCTCGAAACTCCCACGACTAGGGACCTTTTAAGGATAAGCTTATAGACCCCCAGCTCCCACTTATATGATCGCCCTCATACTGCTGGTGGTCAAGCAAGAATCCTAGGGGCTCTATCAACGTGTAATAGCGACGTGTCAGGTCACCTAAAGCAGTACACGATGATAAAGGTAAACCAGATAGCATACTATCATCTCGAGCAAGACTGTCCTACCGGGATAGGTCCTCCCTCAATCATTACAATCACGTACCTGTGACCTAATAATTGACTCTGAGGGCACTATCTCCAACAATCTCCCACTTGCACTCAAGGCTAATTATTGCGATGTCGCATACTCACAGCCCGTGTGATACCGAACATCCAACTCCTCTACTAGTCAGTCTCACAAAGCTCGTTTGCGGAACTATTGCGTTCGAGGAATAGCCTCAGTGAGTGGATCCGCTTAGTTGTTTCTTTCTATGTCTCTCTATATCTCAAGTTCGCGGAGAAAACCATCTCCCGAAAAGAGCAATACCTGTCTCAGAATATGTCTGGATGTCTGATGGGACCTAGCTCATAAATGAACTCCAAATCCAAACTTCTTAGACTGTATCGTCAACTGAACTTAATCAGTATCCTGCGCGCCATGCCTCCCTCAGTATTGCCTTGGACCACTTGTCCAAAATACTACCCCTCATCAGAAGGAAAACTATAACTCTGACAACCTCCTTGTCGTCCATGTCACCTTGGAAGCCTGGAATGATAACTGTCTCCTGAATGAGGCTGTCGTTATCATCTCCCTAGAACATCCACTTATGTTCTAAAACTGCTTCCGACTGTTTCTCCAGGATTGGATTAATGTCAACTTATTGTATCTAGTGCAAGAACAACATCTGGTGTGGTACTTGACATCTCACGATTGACTCAATTGCCTGAGCAAGTGATCTGCCAATCATGCCCGTCCCTCTCCCCTTTAGTCTGTAAGACACCTTTGGAGAGGGTGACTCCATTACCTGCAGGTACACTACCGTGCCAGGAGTCGTCCATCCTAAATACTCTTAGAATGCTGTCAAGTACCCTGATTGGGAAACCACCCAAATCTAGATCTAAGACCATAGATCTAGTAACCAGTATGTCTGATATAAAATCCATTTCCTTTGTGGAGAAACAACTGTGTGACGACCAAAGTATAACCGATCGTAGTGTAGGAGTTTCCTTTCCTACTCTGTGTATGTCATCCAAATACCAGGATATCATACCCTACTACCTTCTCAACAGATCCATCCCCTATTCTGATGAAGTCAAACCTATGACTGTCACGTCAGAAATAGATGATCTATCTCCGCTACTGGTGCTTCAGTCTATAAATAGACATAAGCTACCTGTCCACCAATGCTTCCGCTGCTCCAACTGACTACGACAACCCTCTGGCAGAGTCATATAGACGTACACTTCTAAAACTGGTTTAGAACGACGCTATACTCATCCTCCCGCCGGGTCTCGTAACCTGGAACAACAGCAATGGCAATTGTGGGTAAACAAGAACTTCCCTGTCACCGTCCTTGAGGCTACCATAGTGCCTCTCGGGTGCCTGAAGTTACCCACCTTATCTGCAGAGTGGCCAATGGAATGTCAATCCAGATTGAATCTTTAGGTTCCTTATCAAATCTTCAGTAATCGTTTGTGGTTCTGGAATCACTTCCAGTTCTACCATACTCCCACTACTGTTTTCTGAAAAAAAAATCCAATTTTAATAAAACTATGGCGAGTCTAGAACAATATCGCTATTGTTCATCCAGATGGTAGAAAGTCAACCCTCGTCATAGCCTGGGTCAACCCACAAACAGCCATTACAGAAACGTGCCTTGAGTTGTCCAGTGTCTGGTTTTAATCATAAACCGGACAACTCCCCGTACCTTAACATCGTTAAGATATGAACTGTTCTATATCCAATATAGAAACAGAGGCACTGATTTAATTGAACCAGATTCAAATCATGCAGCTGTCCCCAGCGCATGTCAACTAAATGGAAGGAGGCCGATCAGCGTTACTCAACTTAGGAATACTTCCAATTATGAGTAACCTGAAAGAGAAGCAAGATCTCTTTATCATTACTATCAACTGAATACCATACACAAGTATCTACATTTTCGATCTCTTTGAAGAATCCCGATACTTGCTATACCTGGTTCTCTACACTATTCAAATACCTATAACTTCTCAAAATTTGGACCCTGTGTTTCCGCGAAACACCTGTCTAAAAACTAGAGAAGTCATAAGTAAACCGAATATAGTACGAGGACCAAGCCCTCTGTCCTGATGGACCCTGGACAACATACAATCCTTTGTATAAGTCCCTTGAGTCTGATAACTCATTCACTGTGTGTCGTAGGTTGAAAACTGTACTTATGGTTAAGAAGAATTACACCGCTGTTTAATGCTCCTTACCTAACCATCCACTGATATAGGTAAATGTCGTAGACATAATTTCAGAAAGGTATATCTCACTCTATGAAAATAGACGTACAGATATATCAATTTGAAATTGGTGCATAACAGCAGATATTCAAAACCAAATATTTGCCGACCGGCAAACAGCCCAGGTGATTTCCTCAAATATCACCGATTACAACGAATCCCGATATAATGAGGATAATCACCCAATTTCCAATAACTTACTCCCACTCATCATCTGTAAAACCATACAGATGTGAGAATCGTACCTGGTAAATACATACCCTGGAGTAAGTATCTAATCGGGAAATCAGTTTTCCTTTAACATTACACAGTGAAACTGAAACATTGAAATGTTCCGATGGGGTATTCTGGTATTCCTAGTAATGCCTCTTCCAGATTCACGACTGTAACCGTATAGTTCTTTGCCACCTCTCCAAATCCCTTCATATGTTTTTAGTCTTTACCTTCTGCACACCCTTTTAGGCCAAATGGTTTTCTTCCTTCCCTACCGTTCGGCACCAGCCTATGGTTTGGAAGAAGACTATCCAATAAGCATAATGGGTGTACTGTCCCAATCCTAGGAACACTCGCAATGAGAGAGGGTGAAGATAAAAGACAACCGAATAAACCTTATTCCTATTTCTCCTGAACCAGAATCCATCCCCGAACTGGAACCAGTTCCATTCGAGTTCGTAAATAACCATACGATGGAGTATCCAAATAAACTGTGGATCTTCGTAGTGATACGGAGTGTCCTGGAGAAATACAAAGGTGATGTGGGAGTGGTAACGAAATATTTGGTTTGGTCGTGAATATCTGTTGCAATTTACTTTGCCCTCTTACTAATCCCTTGCTTTGTCTGAACTTAATACCTTCTGCACACCATCGTTATGCTAATTGGTTTTCTTCATTCCCTACCGGTCGGCACCAGCCTAAGGTTTGGAAGAAGACAATCCAATTTGCGTAATAGGTGTACTACCCCTAAACCAAGGAGTACTCGTAACCTGAGAGAGGGTAAAAGGAAAAGACAACTGAATAATCCTATCCGTTTTCTCCAGAACCGGAAACCATCCTCGAATAAATTCTTTCGAGTTCGTATCTAACCATACGATGGTTTTGTCCAATGGAAGTGGACGTTCGTAGTAAAACGGGGTGTCCTGGAGAAAAGGGTAAAAGTAGGAGTGGCAATGAGGTTTGCAACTCTGACAATCCAAAAGCCGGTGTTTAAGAAGGTTCGGTCAACTTGGTCACTGAGTCAAAGTCTTAGGGTCGGGTCAATGGTCGCTGCCAAAGAGAGAGAGAAAAGAAACACTAAGCATGCACTCTAACCTAGATCAGAATGGTCACCAATTTATCTAATCTGGAAACCTCCCACTGTACCTCAAATTCTCCTCCAAACCTGAAAGAAGAATTAGTCGGGGTTACCCGAGGAGTAAACTAACTCATCAGTGGGAATCGGGATCCAACTATCATTGCATGATAACGTGACGGAATCCGCTCACGCTATCACACTCCAGAAGGTATGCGCATATCTGGCAAGTTTCAGTTCTTTTGAAACTCCCGATGTGATTTCTGCCCCATGCTCTTATGACCTTGGCGTGAGGTCAAAATATCATAAGTCACATGTCAAGTTCTGCCTATCATTATCCAGGTTAATTTGAACCCACCCGTACATACCCTTGACGTAGGCCAAAATAGTAGTACGACTGTCCCAAACCAACGCATCTATCTATGCAACAGATAAATACCCGGCAGCTACCAAACACTATGCCTTGGCGTGAGGTCAAAATACATAGCTTGAATACTACCGAATATTTAACCGAAATGATGGAGGGCTACGAATGGTTTCTGGCGAAAACCTTTAACGTAATGAACTTGATATCGTTAAAGGAACGGATAGCTTTTTAGAAATATAGTGACGACAACTTCCGCTAAAAAGGTCACTCCCGGTGAAGGGATCTCGGCTCTTTCCCCGTAGAATGGGGTGCAGGATATTCCAACTGAATACCACGGTGCAAAGCAAAAGTAATCGGCTATAGTGAAGTTAATGCCCTGACGCAAACTTATTGTCCAAGGGGTCACTCCCGGTGAAGGGATCTCGGCCCTTGCCTCGTCGACTGAGGAGCAAGATATTCTAAATGAATACCGCGATGCAAAACAAAAGTGAACGTCCTTGCAATAACAGCTTTTTGAAAAGCTGTTCCAACAACATCAGATTAGGTTTGTTTTTAACTTGCATTGATCCGAATCAACGCAGTCCCATCAATTGATCACACCACAAAGAACGAAAATATACTGATGTACGTATATGCCATCCGCATTCGCCACTGGGTCCCGTCATTACCCGTTAGGTTAGCTAACTAACGACAGAGCGGGGACTGGACTAGCGCGGATGTAAAACATATACAACATCTACTAATATATATACCAATATATTATATTCGCTCAAGGCGTGAATAAAATGCAACATCACAGAAATGTACAACATCACAGAAACAATACAGATATCTGGGATCCCCGGGTTTCACAGAGCCACTACTGAAACCCGACGTTCCCCTGGTCGTGTGGATAGCCTGTGCAATGAAATCCTATACCCCCTACGAGTGTGGCGAATAGCCTGCCAATTCTAGAGTGAAGTCCCCTCCGTCTCAATGCCATGAGATGCGGGCTTGTTGCCCTCCAGAACCCGGCTATCCGTGCATCCCTCCGCGGGGCAATCCTAGTACAGAAAGTAAAATGTACATACAACGGGTACATCGACCGCAACCAGGTCGTGCCCCAAAATAATAATACAAACAGGCAGTGACGGCAGTCCACAGGTCGGACGCTCGCCCCGCAATATCAAATGTACATAATACAACAAAACTGTACTAGCATTGCATCCAGGCTATCCCCCACGACCGATCCGCAACATCACAGCAAAAACAAAACATCAACGTGAAAGTCACGTTCGCAAATCCGTCTAACCGGGCTATAGCAGTTAGACAAGATTTACCGATCGAGTGGCATTCACGGTCGCAGATATAATGTAAATACTGTGAAATAATGTGTTTAAAATATCCGATCGATCAAATTTTAACAAGTGGGCCCCAAGCAATACTGTAGCACTTCAAGAAATACTGGGCCCAAAATTAATATTCCAGAAACCCTAAAATCGCCCCAGAAGCCCACTGGAGAAATTTGACCAATTGACCATACCATAGTGCGGCGGAACCGCGGCCGGAGGTGGGGTTTGGCCGCGCTTCCGCGCTCCACTTAGCAGATCAATTTGTCGAATTTTCCCAGATCTCTTAGAATTTCATGTACATCAATTTTCTACCACCTGAAAAAATTTTAGAGCAAGGAAAAATCGACAGAAAACTGATGTGAGCTAAAATTGGGTTTTTGGAATTTTGGTCGATCGGAACTGAAAAACACATCAAACAAAGCTAGACGAAGTTAATGGCGAGTCTCTGATACCACTGTAAGTGCACGGCGGCGCCCCGGCCGTCGATCCGACGGCCAAATGCGGAAACGGTGATAAACTTTAATTTTGCGGACTTTGCAAACCGGCACCACCGCGCACTAGACTCCGGATCGGGCCATTAAACTAGATCTAGCTAACTACAAGACGGGTTAGAGATATACCGAGCGATCCGTGTCCTTCGGTCTTCATCTCCACTCCGATCTCCCGCGGATACTACGTCCGTCACCTCGTCGTCGAAACGGGCACCACAATGCCAAAATCTTTTACGGGCTCCCACCTCAATACCGAAGCAACTCGGGCGTGAAGTTGGCTAGCCGACGCGTCCAAGATTTGCTGTAGATATAGTGTAGAAGCTTGTCTCTTTTGGGGTTTATGAGGTTGCCATGTTGGAGGAATTTTGCACAAAGAATTTCATGGATGCTTGATGGAGAAATTGAGCATGCAAAGGAAATGAAATGGAGCCTCTATCAAGGAATGAGCTCGGCCACTTATGTTTGTGCTCACTGGAAAATGAAAGATTGATGAGCTTGGCCAAATTAAAACATCAGCATTCACACATTCACTCAATGCAACCAAATGAGTATAAATATATTAATTCTCATCTCCATCATGATTCACTCCAGCACACACATACACAAAGAGGGGGGGGCCCACGAAATTCATCATCAAGGAAAAACACTCCAGCACACTCATTTCACAATGTAGCCACAATATTAATTAACATTAAAAAAAACCCTCATCACCATGATTTCAACAGTGGCCGGCCCATACCCTCTCATGTCAAAATTAATGCATCATGGAGCAAAGATGTAATCATATCAAAACTTATGCAATAAACCCCTCCACAAAGTGTTATTTGCACAATTGCAAATAACCCCCTCCAACGAAAAGTCCGGCCGTGAAGGAACAATGAAAAACCGGCCGGAACGGAATGCAAACTGGCAACCCCAGAAAACTGGTCCCATAATAAATTACAGGAAAACCCCGATACTGTGCATACACACCCGCATCTGTATTCCGACCGGATACAAATGCAATGAGACAAAATCTACACTGTACTATACCAGGATCCGGCTTAAACCAAAGCCGGCCAGTAATATCTGTTCGATCCTGATCCGTGCAATACCGCACGTATCTGATCGAACCCTGCCATATATCCATACGGCCTATAGTACAAACTGTCCGATCCTGATCCGTGCAATACCGCACGTATCTGATCGAACCTTGCCATATCTCCATACGGCCTCTACAACCTTTCGCCCGAAAGCTGAGTAACTGAAAGTGGGGGACTCTAAAGACTCATCAACACCTCGGTTGTGGATTTAACCACTAGCACGTCAGAGGTATAAGCCAATACGTAACGGGCTACCAAGTATTGACTAAAAAGGACGTCTGTGAGTGAACTCAGCCTGACAACCCTACTGAGCCTGTCAGTGACAATATCCGTACAGTCCGGTCCGTTCGTCTATGAGTATCGCATGGCGGGCCTAGGGGGTTGGTAAAAGTCAGACCCCCAAAAGCGGTACAAGTCGTGTCGGAGTGTAGCCCAGAACACCCTGAGATACTACTGGAATACCTACCAGTAAATCTCCTTGCCTTGGCCAAGGACTTTGTGTAATGGCTCTCCTAGACACAGCACGACCTCACCCCCAATACCGGGAGAGACGAACCCCTGAAGATACGCTCACTGCCTCCATGTGGTTCGGGACTGTACCCAACTAAAACCTGTTTGCACGACTCCTTTGATCCGTGGTAGGGTAGTAATCAAAGTACAGTGGGAACTCACACGAGACAAATGACGATCCCCAGGTCGATGAACTAACCCGCACACATGTCACCAGGGAACTGCCATCTGACATCTGGTATATGACCAACTAGCATGTTCCCGGGGAGTCCTGTCCGGTGTACTCATAACCCAATGAGCACCTGTATACATCTTAGGTGATCCAACTGACACCAGTGGCTTGTGAGACCGGCCACCGCCCCTCGTCGGGGTCTCGACTGTATACACTAGTCTACTAATAGAGTATCGATGCCCAGTCTCGAAACTCCCACGACTAGGGACCTTTTAAGGATAAGCTTATAGACCCCCAGCTCCCACTTATATGATCGCCCTCATACTGCTGGTGGTCAAGCAAGAATCCTAGGGGCTCTATCAACGTGTAATAGCGACGTGTCAGGTCACCTAAAGCAGTACACGATGATAAAGGTAAACCAGATAGCATACTATCATCTCGAGCAAGACTGTCCTACCGGGATAGGTCCTCCCTCAATCATTACAATCACGTACCTGTGACCTAATAATTGACTCTGAGGGCACTATCTCTAACACATTGTTAGTTAGCTAACCCTCCCATTCATATGCATACCTTTATAGCTATTCGTCTGCTAGAATTGCATGGTTATCCATATACACATGTGTGATATCACCTCATAGGACACGTACACCATTACCATTGGCCCCTGTTGCACGCGCACTATTCATGTGACACACACGCCTTTGGTAATTGCCATGCCTTGAGCACTGTAGAACCCGCTTAATTCAGTATCAACACTTGCATCGTATATGATGCATCGAATTGCATATCATATATATATATATATATATACCTCACTTCATCATCAGGCTACATAGGTTTCTAGCTACAAATCACATCGCATACCTTGATATCATAAGCATTTATCGTATACAACATTTTAGGTATTATGATTTTCTTGAGGATTTCAGTATTGCTGCGATTTCTGGATTTTGGGGGAAAACTGCAAGAATTTAACAAAAGCTTATTATTATCATTTTTAAAATAAATTTGCGGTTTTCTCGTGATGTATGTGTCGTCCACCATGAGTTTTCATGTTTTCTGTTGGTTTTCGAGATCCGATTCGAGGAGTGGATGAACCGTCTCGGGTACTTGGTGGGCCCGGTATGGTACCCCGGGGCAAGAGGATCGAGTTGTAGACGATGAGCCTGGTAGGGGAAGACTACCTACCGGTGATGTATGGCGGGGCGGATATCCGGAGGATACCGACCGTTGTCGTGAGATTTGATGATACGGGCCGATCCGGACTGACGGAGCCCGATGTACTGAAATATTGATATAGTGAGACATTGAGACAGATATATTTCCATATTTGGTGTCGATGCTTGACAAGGTTTTCAGATAATTTCATTGATGGTACTTTGGCTATTTCACAGATATTCTTTTTCTATGTTAAGAATGCAGAACTTATAGCATTTAAAACATTTAAAGATTTCATATTGATATTGCATACATGTGCATACATACTAGAGGCATTACATCACATCTAGACATACATGTTGTGACGTATTTGCATGCATTCTTACGATATCCTTATTAGATGTTACTTGCTACTCACGAGTTGGCAACTCACCCCCGTTGTGCCACAGTGTCTTGCAGGTCGGACCCGTCATCCTTGTAGCGGCGGCTTATCTTATTGTTGGCTTCTTTTGCTCAGACTCGCTACATTGCTCGTAGGTTGGTTGCGAGGGCACTTTTATCTCTTTTTGTATTACCATTGTATCCAGTATTCTCCATCTACCACTTCTTATCTGTATATGCGACCTAGTGATGAGACTAAGAGATTTGTGTATATGTGGTTTCTTTTGGGTCGAGCTCACTTGAGCTGACGTTATGTTTTCTTATATTTTGCATTTCTTTATGCTCTTTTGCTTGATATTATATATATATTTCGTGTGGATGTGATCCTCCTTGGGCGAAGAGCTAGCTCCTTCTTGGGGATGCCATTTTGTTATTACAGGTTTATTTATCTTGTTGTACCCATTTTGGGGGATAAAATTTACAAAGGAGACTCTGCCGAAATTTTCGGAAATTTTTGATGATTTTTTTAAAATGAGTTAATGTAACTCAATTGATTTTAAGTCATTTTCATAGAAGGTTTCCATCACTCTCATTGGTTTTTGGTTTAGATTTTCTGGGCTTTGGCTGACTTAGTTTATGTTACGCCTTTAGACGTCTCGTAATCTAAGTGCCAGCCACGTTCCGTACCTTCGGGTCGTGACAAAGTTGGTATCAGAGCGTAGGTTTTACCTTTCTGAGTGTAGGACAACCCTTGGTAGAAGGAGTAGGTGACTTAAGCAGAGTGGCGTGGCGTGGGTATGTTCGGCGACATACTTACGATACGGTACTCCGCCTAAGTGGCCTTAGGAAATAATTGCTTGTATTTCCTTTCTTGATTCCTTGCATTCCTTGATTCAATTGTAATGTTCTTATCGCTCTTGTTTCTTATTCCAGCTTTGATGCCGCCAAAGACTACGAGAGCTCAGCATGCTGCCGCTAGGGATGAGCTTCAAGCGGGCTCGTCTGAGGTGAGGATCGAGCGGGATGATACGCCTAGCCCTCAGGGTCATATTGATCCGCCTTCTCCAGACCGTATTGCCAGATTAGAGGCCGGCATGCAGGAGTTGCGACAGATGATAGGATTTTTAGTTGAGTCCAGTCGGGCACAGAGATCCGAGGAAGTTCCTTCCATCGCACATACCACGATTGTACCTACTGCTCAGACGGTTACTCCTGCCACTACTGCGACTATCCCTGTTTCACTACAGGAGTTTATGAGATTGAGACCTCCAGCTTTTACCGGTATGGATGCGACAGAGGACCCACAGGCATTTCTTGATAGGATGGCTAGGATTTGCCGTTCGTTGAGGTGTTCTGATGATAGATGGGTGGAGTTCGTGAGTTTTCGTCTGGAGGGCCTTGCCCAGACATGGTACGATTCAGTAGAGAGAGGCCGAGCTGCAGGTCTATCTTCTATGACCTGGGACGAGTTTACAGCTGCATTTCTTGCTCGTTTTCTCCCGGAGAGTGTCTGAGATGCTCGAGCCCGTAGTTTTGAGTCTTTGCACAAGACTCCTGGGATGACAGTGTCGGAGTATGATATACAGTTTACCCAGTTGTCTCGATATGCTCCGTACCTAGTAGACACGGAAGAGAAGATAATAAAGAGGTTTGTGCGAGGGCTTGACACGCAGCTATTCCTTGCTATCGGCACCCAGCACTTTGACACATACGCAGCCGCGATTGACCCAGCCTTACTTTTGGAGGAGCGCATTTCTGAGACTCCGGTCATTTCTGGGCCGAAGAGGATCCGTACTGATACGCCAGCCCAGCGGCAGATGGGTAGACACAGCGATAGATTATTTCCGGGAGATGGTGGCGGCATAGGATTGAGACGAGGTCAGTTATTT
Organism: Agapanthus africanus; assembly: GCA_030015575.1. NCBI lineage: Eukaryota > Viridiplantae > Streptophyta > Magnoliopsida > Asparagales > Amaryllidaceae > Agapanthus > Agapanthus africanus. The sequence continues at coordinate 355,379,033 of CM057350.1, read as the reverse complement.
GGTTCATATCCGCAGACCCAGCAGTCGTCGCCAGGATGTTTTCGGTGCGGGAGTCAGTACCGCCGTATCAGAGACTGTACCATGGGGCGCCAGGGCGCGGCGACAGTCCCGCATGTGACCTTACCACCTTCACCGCCTCCTCAGAGAGCTCTACTTCCTATCCCTGATGAGGCTCCATGACAGGCAGATGCTCCTAGAGGTCGTGGGCGTGGAGGTCCTGTTCAGAGAGGACGAGGAGACAGAGGCAGGGGCAGAGGCCGAGGTAGAGGACAACCAGCTATTAGTGGTGGACAGGCCCGAGTGTTCACGTTGACTCCTCAGGATGCACAGGCATCCAATGCCGTCGTGAAAGGTACTCTGCCTGTATGTTCTTTTGATGCACGGGTATTATTTGATCCAGGCTCCACACATTCCTATGTATCCTTATACTTTGCACCGAGGTTGGGCCGAGATCCTTCTTCGCTAGATCAGCTGCTTGTCGTTATTGCGCCGGTAGGCGAGTCATTTGTTGCTCGTTTTGTGTACCGATCGTGTCCTGTTCGTATCAGGGAGAGGGATTTTTCAGTTGATTTGATTCTCCTCGATATGTTTGACTTCGACGTTCTTCTTGGTATGGACTGGCTAACCCCCTGTTATGCATCCGTGGACTGCCGTGAGAAGGCAGTCAGATTCAGTTTTCCTGGTGAGCCGGTTCTTGTTATTCAGGGAGATCGTAGTGCTACCCTTCCCAGCTTGATTTCTTCCCTTCGCGCTGGTCAGCTCTTGAGGAAAGGGTGTCAGGGATTCTTAGCCTACGTTTGTGATACTAGCGCCACAGAGGTTTCGTTGGACCAGGTCCCTGTTGTGAGAGAGTTTCCTGATGTATTCCCGGACGAGCTGCCTGGTCTGCCACCAGAGCACGAGATTGAGTTCTGCATCGACATGATCCCCGGCATGGGGCCTATCTCTTTACCGTCTTATCGGATGGCCCCGGCGGAGCTGAGGAAGCTGAAGGATCAGTTACAGGACTTGCTGGACAAAGGGCTTATCTGACCGAGTGTGTCACCATGGGGTTCTCCCGTTCTGTTTGTTAAGAAGAAGGACGACAGTATGCGCTAATGCATTGATTATCGTCAGCTAAACCGGGTTACTGTGCGGAACAGATATCCCCTACCCCACATTGACGACTTATTCAATCAGCTCCAGGGTGCAGGGTTTTTCTTGAAGGTTGATTTACGGTCAGGTTATCACCAGTTGCAGGTTCGGAAGGAGGATATTCCGAAGACCGCATTCTGTAAGTCTACGGTAGCGCCCCGGCCGTCTACAGACGCCAAATGCGGAACAAAAAACTTTTTATCTGGCGCTATCGTATACTTTAACCCGGATCTGCCATTATTGCTAAACTAACAAACTATAAAGAGTGTAGAAAGGTTATACCGAACGATCCGAGTCCTTCGTTCTTTAACCATCATCCCACGCTCCGTTGCGGCTGCTCTGATCTCGTCGATCTCCGATCTGCTCGTCCAGGTGGCACCACGTCACTGATTCTTTAAACGGGCTCCCGCCTCTGACTTGAGGCAACTCGGTCGTCAAGTTTGCAAAAAGAGACGACCAAGATTGATGTAGAGAATGAGTGGAATACTTTGTCTCGCTTCGTCCAAAACCATGGACGAACGGTTAAAGAAGTTGCCGTGGGAATCGGGTGATGGAATGAAATGAGCTGTGAAATTCCATACACCGAAAACTATCATAATCTTTTTCTACAAAGTGAAAAAAACATCAAGTGAGAGAGTGAGGGGGGAGGGGCCGGCCATATATAGGAAGGAGGAGGGTGAGTGTAGGAGAGGGGGGGTGACCACAAGATAATATCATGTGTGAACACAAACAAATATCCTAGTGTGAACACAAACAAATATCTCAAGTGTGAACACACCAAAAGCAGCCAATGAAAACACAACACATTTTCCCTTCTAGAATCTTCTAGAAGCATCCACACTTCCAAAGAAAAGATAAATCCGTCTTTAACCGAATGTTAAAAGACGGCTGATAGAAAACTGGAAACTGGCAACTTCCAAAAGTGATCCTGAAACGACTTTCAGGATAACCCCGTAACTGTATAAATATACCCGCATTTGTATTACGACCGAATACAAATGCAACTGAGACAAAGATATTATATCTACTCAATACAATACTCGGATCCGGCTTAAACCAAAGCCGACCAGTATCGTCTGCCCGAAAACTGACACGTGCGTAAACGCACGTGCATTTTCCGAACCCTGCCATAAAACCATACGGCCTCTACAACGTTTCGCCCGAACTTGGGAAACTGTCTGTGGGGGACTCTAATGACTCGTCAGTACCCTGGCAGTTGGTTTAACCACAAACCGTCAGCGGCACTAGCTATGCGTAACGGCTGCCCATGGACTGACCTCAAGGGAGGCTGATGAGCGAACTCATCCAGAAACCCTACTGAGCCTAACAGTGACAATGTATATATAGTCCGGTCCGTTCGTCTATGAGTATCGCATATCTGCCTAGGGGGCTAGTAACGTCAGACCCCCAATAGCAGTATAAGTCGTGTCGGAGTGTAGCCCAATAACACCCTGAGATACTACTGGAGTACCTACCAGTAAATCTCCTGCCATGGCCATGGACTGTGTGTAATGGCTCTTCTAGACACAGCACGACCTCGCCCCCAATACCGGGAGAGACGAATCCCCTGCCGATCCGCTCACGTGCCTCCATATGGCTCGGGACTGTACCCAAAAGCTACCTGTTTGCACGACTCCTTTGAGCCGTGGTAGGGTAGAAATCAAAGCAAGGTAGGAACTCACACGAGACAAATGACGACCTCAGGTCGATGAACTAACCTGTACACATGTCACCAGGGAACTGCTATCTGACGATAGGTATAGTACTAACTAGCAGATTCCCGGCGAGTCCTGTCCGGTGTACTCATAACCCAATGAGCACATGTATACATCTTAGGTGATCCAACTGACACCAGTTGCTTGTGAGACCGGCCACCGCCCCTCTTCGGGGTCTCGACTGTATACACTAGTCTACTCCGGAGTATCGATGCCCTGTCTCGAAACTCCCAAGACTAGGGACCACAATTAAGGATATGCATATAAACTACCCAACTCTCACGTATATGATCGCCGTCATACAGTTGGTAGTAAAGCAAGATCCTAAGGGCTCTATCAAAGTGTAACATGTAATCAGTCACCTGAACATGTACACGACTGATAAAGGCAAACCAGATAGCATACTATCATCTTGTGTAAGACTGTCCTACCGGTATAGGTCCTCCGCAATCATTGCAATCACGTACCTGCGATCCAATAATTGACTATGAGGGCACTATCTCCAACATCTCCCACTTGCACTCAAGGCTAATTATTGCGATGTCGACTACTCACAGCCCGTGTGAAACCGAACATCCAACTCCTCTACTAATCAGTTTCACAAAGCCCGTTTGTAAAACTATTGTGTTCGAGAAATAGCCTCAGTGAGTGGATCCGCCTAGATGTTTCTTTCTATATCTCTCTTAATCTCATGTTCGCGGAGAAAACCATCTCCCGAATCGATTAATACCTGTCTTAGAATATGTCCCAATATCTGATGGGACCTAGTTCATAAATGAACTCCAAATCCAAATTTCTTAGACTATATCGATCACTGAACCTAATCAGTATCCGGCACCATGCCACCCACAGTATCCTCTTGGACCTCCTGTCCATAATACTGTCCCTCTTCGTCAGAGGGAAAACTATAACTCTGACAATCACTCTGTCATCCATGTCACCTTTGAATCCTGGAATGATGATCATCTCCCGAAGGAGGCTGCCGTCATCAAATCCGTAGAACATGTACTTATGTTTATAAACTGCTTCCTTATGTTTCTCCAGGATTCGATTAATACAAAATCATTGCATCTTGTGCAAAAACAACATCTGGTGTGGTACTTGACACCTCACGATTGACTCAATTGCCTAAGCAAGTGATCTGCCAATCATGCACAGCCCTCTCCCCTTTAGTCTGTAAGACACCTTTAGAGAGGGTGACTCCATCACTTGCAGGTGCACCACCATGCTAGGAGTCATCTATTCTAAAAACCATTAGAATATCTGTCAAAGTACCCACATTGGGAAACTACCCAAATCTAGATCTAAAACCATAGATCCAGAAACCAGAATGTCAAATATTATATCCATATCCTGTCTGGAGAAACAACTGTGTGACGACCACAGTACAACCGATCGTAGTATAGGAATTTTACTTCCTATTCTGTGTATGTCATCCAGATACCATGACATCACACCCTACTACCTTCTTAACAGATCCATCCCCTATTCTGATTGAAGTCAAACCCATGACTGTCACATCAAAATTAGATGATCTATATCCGCTATAACTGCTCTAGTCTATAAATAGACATAAGCTACTTGCCCACTATTCTTCCGATGCTCCCACTAACTACGACAACCCTCCTACCGGGTCTCATAGCCTGGAACAACAGTAGTGTCAAGTCTGGGTAGATAAGAACCTCCCTGTCACCGTCCTTGAGGCTACCGAAGTACCTCTCGGGTGTCTGAGGTTACCCACCATATCTGCGGAGTGGCTAATGGAATGTCAAACCTGATTGAATATATAGGTCCTATTAAATTTTCCGTAATCGTTTGCGGTTCTGGAATCACTTCCAGTTCTACCATACTCCCACTACTGTTTTCTGAAAAAATCCATTTTACTAAAACTGTGGCGAGTCAAGAACAATATCACTATTGATCTTCCAAATGGTAGAATATCAACCCTCGTCATACCCAGGGTCAACCCACAAACAGCCATTACAGAAACGTGCCCTGAGTTATCCAGTGTCTGGTTTTAAGCATAAGCTGGACAACTCCCCGTACCTTAACATCTTTTAAGGTACGAACTATTCTATATCCAATATAGAAACTATGGCACTTATTTAATTGGAACCATATTCAATCATGCAGCTGTCTCCAGTGCATATCACTTTAATGGAAAGAGGCTAATCAGCATTACTCAACTTAGGAATCCATCCAATTATGAGTAACCTGAAAGAGAAACACGTTTCTCAAAACCATCACTATCATCTGAATACCAATCACAAGAATCTACATCTTCGATCTCTTTGAAGAGTCCCGATACTTGTGATATCTGGTTCTCTACTTTTATTCTTATACCCATAACTTCTCAAAACTTAGACCTTGTATTTCTACGAAACACTTGTCCAAATACTAGAGAAGTTATAAGTAAATAGAACATAGTACGAGGACCTACCCTTTTGTCCTGATGGACACTGGACAACATACAATACTCTGTATAAGTCCGCTGAGTTAAACAACTCAAAATCTGTGCGTCGTAGGTTGAAAACTGTACCCTGGCGATTTCCTCAAATATCACCAATTACAACGAATTCCGATATAATGAGGAGAATCACCTTATTCCCAATAACTTACTCCCACTCATCATCTGTAAAACCATACAGATATGAGAATGAAACCTGGTAAATACATACCCTTGGAGTAAGTATCTAATCGGGAAAACAGTTTTCTTTTAACAATGCGCTGAAACATGAAAATGTTTCGTAGGGGTATCCTGGTATTCATAGCAATGCCTCTTCCATAATCCAATTCATGACTTCAACCGTATATTTTATTGCCATCTCTCCAAATCCCTTTATTTGTCTTTAGTCGTTACCTTCTGTACACCATCATTAGGCTAAATGGTTTTCTTCCTTCCCTACCGTTCGGCACCAGCCTATGGTTTGGAAGAAGACTATCCAGTAAGCATAACAGGTGTACCCTCCTAAACCAAGGAGTCCTCGCATCTCGAGAGAAGGTGATGATAAAAGACAACTGAATAATACCTTATTCTTTTTAAAGGTGAAATAGGAGTGGCGACGAAGTACGCGGTTTTGGTCGTGAATGATAACAGTCGCAATTTACTTTGCCCTCTTTCTAATCCCTTTATTTTGTCTTTACATATTACCTTCTGCACACCCTACTTAGGCTAATTGGTTTTCTTCATTCCCTACCTTTCGGCACCTGCCTATGGTTTGGAATAAGACTATCCAATAAGCGTAATAGGTGTACTCTCCTAAACCAAGGAGCTCTTGCAACCTGAGAGAAGGTGATAATAAAAGACAACTGAATAAACCAATTCTATTTCTCCTGAACCTTGATCCATCCTCGAAGAAGTCCCTTCGAGTTCGTATATAACCATACGATGGATCTATCCAATGGAAGTGGATGTCCGTAGTAATACGGGTGTTCTGAGAAATACAAAGGGTAAAAGAAGGAGTGGCAATGACTTATGCGAATCAGACAATCCAAAAGCCAGTATTTTAAGAAGGTTCGGTCAACCTGGTCACTCAGTCATAGTCTAGGGTCGGTCAAAGGTCGATGCCAAAGAGAGAGAGAGAAAAGAAACACTCTGCGTGCACTCTAACTTAGATCAGAATGGTTATCACTTTATCTAATCCGGAAACCTCCCACTGTCCTGTCAAATTCTCCTCCAAACCTGAAAGAAGAATCAATCGGGATCACCCGAAGAGTAAACCAACTCATCAGTGGGAATCGGGATCCAACTCTCATCGCATGATAACGTGATGGAATGCATCCACGTTACTCATACTCCAGAAGGTATGCGCATACTTGGCAAGTTTCAGTTTCTTTAGAAACTCCCGATAAGATTTTTGCCCCATGCTCTTATAACCTTGGCGTTAGGTCAAAATGTCATAAGTCACATGCCAAGTTCTACCCGTCGCTATCTTGTTAATTTGAACCCACCCGCACATGCCCTTGGCGTTGGTCAAAATGGCAGAACGGCTGTCCCAAACCAACTCATCTATCTATGCAACAATTGAATACCCAGCAGCTACCAAACACTATGTCTTGGCGTTAGGTCAAAATGCATAGCTTGAATACTACTGAATACCCAAAAGAAGTGACGGAGGGCTACGGCTGGTTTTTGGCGAAAAACCTTTAACGTAGTGAACTTGATATCGCTGAAGGAACCTGATAGTTTTTTTTAAAATATAGTGGCGAAAACCTTTTGCTAAAGAGGTCACTCCCGGTAAAGGGATCTCGGCTCTTTCCTCGTGGAATGAGGAGCAGGATATTCCACTGAATACCGCTATGCATAGCAACATGTAATCGACTATAGTGAAGTAATTACCCTGACGCAAACTTCTGCCCAAGGGGTCAGTCCCGGTGAAGGGATATCGGCCCTTGCCCCGTCGAATGAGGTGCAGGATATTCCACTGAATACCACTATGCATAACAAAAGAAAACGTCTTTGCAATAACACTTTTTAAATTTGTTCCAACAACGGAAAACAGGTTTGTTTTACTTTGCATTGATCAGAATCAACGCAGTCCCATCAATAATCACACCAGAAAAGAACGAAAATAAAATGTACGTATATGCCATCCGCATTCGTCACTGGGTCCCGTCATCACCCGTTAGGTTACTTAACTAACGACAGAGCGGGGACTGGACTAGCGCGGGTGTAAAACATATACAACATCTAATAGTATATAAACCAATATACAATAATCGCTCCAGGCGTGATAATATGCAACATTACAGAAAAGTAATAAGCATCACAGAACAATACAGATAATCTGGGATCCCCGGGTTTCACAGAGCCGCTGCTGAAACCCGACGTTCCCCTGTCGTGTGGATAGCCTGTGCAATGAAACCTAGACCCCTACGGGTGCGGCAAGTTACCCGCCAAAACCTGAAGCGAGGCAGCCCCCTACAGCATAGTGAATGGACCACCCAGCACTTCACGGAATCCGGTAAACTTGGGCACCCCTCATTGGGTCAACCTGTACCCCCTACGAGTGCGGCGAATAGTCTGCCAATTCTAGAGTGGGACCCCTCTGCCTCTCTAAGCCATGAGATGCGGACCCGTTGCCCCCCAGAACCCGGCTATCTGTGCACTCCGTCGCGGGGTAAAACCTAGTACAGTAATGAAAAATAGTACAACAGGTACATCGACCGCAACCTGGTCGTTCCCCAAAAGAATATTATACAACAGGCAGTGACGGCAGTCCACATGTTGGACGCTCGCCCCGCAATATCAAAAGTACAAATAAACTCAAACTGCACTTCCATTGCACACTGCTATCCACTACGACAAATCCGCAATATCACAGCACAACACAGAACTTCAACGCGAATGTCACGTTCGCAAACCCGTCTAAAAGAACTATAGCAATCAGACGCGGTTTACCAATCAAATGACATTCCCGGTCGGAGATATAATATAAGCACTGTAAACTAACATGTTTAAATTTCGATCGACTAAATATCACAAAGTGGGCCCACGAACAACTGGTGAACAGTAACAAAATCTGGGCCCAAAAGATATATACCAAAAACCCCAAATTCCAACAGAGAAGACACAGAGAAAATTTGGTGCACTAATCCCATAGAACGGCCGCGGATGCGCGGCACAACCATGGGTTTGGCCGCGACTCCGCGGTGGTTTGGTGGGTTCACGTGCTCAAATTTTGTCGTTGTACTTCTGAATCCCTGCACAACTTTCTGTGATATGTGGAATATTTTTAGGACACCATTTAAAATCGACAGAAACTGTGAAAATTGGATTTTGCAGTTTTTGATTTCCGGTTCGATCGATGTTTTAAACGCGTTAGCACAAGTTAGTATAGCAAAATGGTTAGGCTCTGATACCACTGTAAGTCTACGGTAGCGCCCCGGCCGTCTATAGACGCCAAATGCGGAACAAAAAACTTTTTATCTGGCGCTATCGTATACTTTAACCCGGATCTGCCATTATTGCTAAACTAACAAACTGTAAAGAGTGTAGAAAGGTTATACCGAACGATCCGAGTCCTTCGTTCTTTAACCATCATCCCACGCTCCGTTGCGGCTGCTCTGATCTCGTCGATCTCCGATCTGCTCGTCCAGGTGGCACCACGTCACTGATTCTTTAAACGGGCTCCCGCCACTGACTTGAGGCAACTCGGTCGTCAAGTTTGCTAAAAGAGACGACCAAGATTGATGTAGAGAATGAGTGGAATACTTTGTCTCGCTTCGTCCAAAACCATGGACGAACGGTTAAAGAAGTTGCCGTGGGAATCGGGTGATGGAATGAAATGAGCTGTGAAATTCCATACACCGAAAACTATCATAATCTTTTTCTACAAAGTGAAAAAAACATCAAGTGAGAGAGTGAGGGGGGAGGGGCCGGCCATATATAGGAAGGAGGAGGGTGAGTGTAGGAGAGGGGGGTGACCACAAGATAATATCATGTGCGAACACAAACAAATATCGTAGTGTGAACACAAACAAATATCTCAAGTGTGAACACAAAGTGTGAACACACCAAAAGCAACCAATGAAAACACAACACCTTTTCCCTTCTAGAATCTTCTAGAAGCATCCACACACTTCCAAAGAAAAGATAAATCCGTCTTTAACCGAATGTTAAAAGACGGCTGATAGAAAAATAGAAACTGGCAACATCCAAAAGTGATCCTGAAACGACTTTCAGGATAACCCCGTAACTGTATAAATATACCCGCATTTGTATTACGACCGAATACAAATGCAACTGAGACAAAGATATTATATCTACTCAATACAATACTCGGATCCGGCTTAAACCAAAGCTGACCAGTATCGTCTGCCCGAAAACTGACACGTGCGTAAACGCACGTGCATTTTCCGAACCCTGCCATAAAACCATACGGCCTCTACAACGTTTCGCCCGAACTTGGGAAACTGTCTGTGGGGGACTCTAATGACTCGTCAGTACCCTGGCAGTTGGTTTAACCACAAACCGTCAGCGGCACTAGCTATGCATAACGGCTGCCCATGGACTGACCTCAAGGGAGATTGATGAGCGAACTCATCCAGAAACCCTACTGAGCCTAACAGTGACAATGTATACACAGTCCGGTCCGTTCGTCTATGAGTATCGCATATCTGCCTAGGGGGCTAGTAACGTCAGACCCCCAATAGCAGTATAAGTCGTGTCGGAGTGTAGCCCAATAACACCCTGAGATACTACTGGAGTACCTACCAGTAAATCTCCTGCCATGGACATGGACTATGTGTAATGGCTCTCCTAGACACAGCACGACCTCGCCCCCAATACCGGGAGAGACGAATCCCCTGCCGATCCGCTCACGTACCTCCATATGGCTCGGGACTGTACCCAAAAGCTACCTGTTTGCACGACTCCTTTGAGCCGTGGTAGGGTAGAAATCAAAGCACAGTGGGAACTCACACGAGACAAATGACGACCTCAGGTCGATGAACTAACCTGTATACATGTCACCAGGGAACTGCTATCTGACGATAGGTATAGTACTAACTAGCAGATTCCCGGCGAGTCCTGTCCGGTGTACTCATAACCCAATGAGCACCTGTATACATCTTAGGTGATCCAACTGACACCAGTGGCTTGTGTGACCGGCCACCGCCCCTCGTCGGGGTCTCGACTGTATACACTAGTCTACTCCGGAGTTTCGATGCCTTGTCTCGAAACTCCCACGACTAGGGACCACAATTAAGGATATGCATATAAACTACCCAACTCTTACGTATATGATCGCCGTCATACAGTTGGTAGTAAAGTAAGATCCTAAGGGCTCTATCAAAGTGTAACATGTAATCAGTCACCTGAACATGTACATGACTTATAAAGGCAAACCAGATAGCATACTATCATCTCGAGTAAGACTGTCCTACCGGTATAGGTCCTCCGCAATCATTGCAATCACGTACCTGCGATCCAATAATTGACTATGAGGGCACTATCTCCAACACTTTCCGTACTCGATATGGTCATTATGAGTTCTTGGTGATGTTGTTCGGGCTCACCAATGCCCCGGCAGCATTTATGGACTTGATGAACCGTGTATTCAGGTCGTATCTCGATCAGTTTATCATTGTGTTCATTGACGACATCTTGGTTTATTCTCGGAGCCTAGAGGAGCATGAGCATCACTTGCGTATCACAATGCAGACCTTGAGGGAGCATCAGTTGTTCGCCAAATTTTCCAAGTGTGAATTCTGGCTAGACAGTGTCGACTTCTTAGGTCATGCGGTGACGAGTGATGGTATTCGTATGGACTCGAAGAAGGTCGAGGCAGTGCAGCGTTGGCCCAGACAGGTATCAGTTACAGAGGTTCGCAGCTTTCTAGGTCTGGCCGGCTATTATCGACGTTTTGTCCAGGATTTCGCCCGTATTGCGGCACCGTTGACCGGGTTGACCCAGAAAGGGGTTCCTTTCGATTGGACCCAGGCATGTGAGGATAGTTTCCAGCAGTTGAAGACTCGTCTGACTACTGCCCCAGTGTTAGCATTGCCTTCAGGATCAGGCGGTTTCGTGGTATATTGTGATCCTTCTCGAGTGGGGCTGGGCTGTGTATTGATGCAGCACGACAGAGTTATCGCGTATGCTTCTCGGCAGTTGAGGAAACACGAACAGTACTACCCCACTCATGATTTAGAGATGGCTGCAGTGGTATTTGCACTTAAGATCTGGAGACATTATCTATACGGCGAGTCGTGCCAGATATTCACTGACCACAAGAGTTTGAAGTATATCTTTCCGCAGCGAGATCTGAATCTGAGATAGCGCCGTTGGATGGAGTTGGTGAAAGACTATGACTGCGAGATTTTATACCATCCGGACAGGGCGAATGTGGTGGCAGATGCCTTGAGTAGGAGGCCCAGAGGTAGCCTATCTTGTTTGAGCGCAGTACTGATGCAGTCGACGGCAGATTGGCAGGTTTTATGTGACAGCAGAGTGCAGTTCGAGTTTACTCCTACAGGGGGACAGCTGGCCCATTTTAGAGCACGCCCACAGTTACTTGACCGTATCCGCGAGGCACAGTCCGGCGATGCTCGTATTTTAGAGATTATCGAGCAGATTCGGCAGGGCAGAGTTTCTGATTTCGTGATTGATGATCAGGGGATACTTCGATTTGGGACTCGACTGTGCGTACCAGATTCTGAAGGACTGAGGCGTTATATTCTTGAGGAGGCACATAGATCAGTGTACAGTGTTCATCCAGGTTCTACCAAGATGTACCGGGATTTGAGAGAGGTTTACTGGTGGGACGGGATGAAGAAGGATGTTATAGATTTTGTGTCGAGATGCCTGACTTTTCAGCAAGTCAAGGCCAAGCACCAGAGGCCAGCCGGCGAGTTACAGCCTTTGCCCATCCCTGAGTGGAAGTGGGAACAGGTCTCCATAGACTTTATTGTGGGTCTATCCAGGACCAGTCGAGGGTATGACTCTATTTGGGTTATTGTGGATCGACTGACGAAAGCGGCTCACTTCCTGCTAGTGAAGACCACTTTTGAATTTGCTCAGTATGCCCAGGTTTATATTGATGAGATCGTGCGACTGCACGGCGTTCCGACTTGCATCGTTTCCGACCGGGGCACCCAGTTTACCAGCCGATTGTGGCAGAAACTTCAGGAAGCTCTGGGCACCCGATTGAGTTTTAGCACAGCCTTTCATCCGCAGACTGATGGTCTGTCAGAGCGTACTATTCAGACTCTTGAGGACATGCTCAGAGCTTGTGTTTTAGATTTCGGTGGTAGCTGGGATCGTCATTTGCCCTTGATCAAGTTCTCCTACAATAATAGCTTCCAGGAGACGATTCAGATGGCAACTTTCGAGGCTTTATATGGGAGGAGATGTCGATCGCCTATGTGTTGGATAGAGCTCAGGGAGAGCAGTATTTTGGGCCTGCAGATCGTACAGGAGAGGACCGAAAAGATACAGCTGATTCGGGACAGGATGAGAACGGCACAGAGTAGGAAGAAATCATATGCTGACAGGCGCCGTCGCCGACTCGAGTTCGCTGTTGGGGATCATGTTTTCCTGAGGGTCTCTCCGATGAAGAGTATGATGAGATTTTGGTAGAAAGAGAAGCTTAGTCCTAGATATGTTGGTCCCTATGAGATCCTAGAGCGTGTCGGTTCAGTGGCTTATCGGTTAGCTCTTCCGCCCAGCTTCCCCGATGTTCACCCCGTGTTCTATGTTTCGATGCTACGCAAATACCTTCATGATCCATCCCATAAGATTCAGCACCAGAAGATCCAGCTAGAGCGCGATCTTTCATTCACTGAGCAGCCGGTGGTCATTTTGAATCGGCAGGTGAAGAAATTGAGGTCGAAGGTTATACCGTCCGTCAAGGTTCTTTGGCGTGGCCCGAACAGCGAGGAGGTCACCTGGGAGACCGAGGTCGAGATGAGGAAGAAATATCCCCATCTTTTTGAAGGTACGCGTAGTTAAATTTTTAATTCGGGGACGAATTTCTTTAAGGGGGGATAATTGTAACGCTTCGAAAATCGTTTAGGCAGTTTTTTTTCGATGCAGTCTTTTCCGTAAAAAGTCAAAAGAAGTATTTTTCAATATAGGCCTAATTATATAAAATTTAGATAAGATATTGCTAAAATTTGGTCACTAAATTGTCACTTAAAATTTTCTAGTTATTTAAAAAAAATTCCTTAATTAATTATTTTTAATATTATTTTAAGCTTTAAAAAATACATTAAATTAGTGATAAATACAAATTTAATTGGGTAAATTACATAATTAGGAACCATTATAAATTAAAATTTAGTGTAACAAAAACTTTATCAAAACTTTTCAAGTCTAGTTGTTTTATGGTTTAAAATGGTTTGAAAATGAATTTAAATGAGGTTTTTTTTGTTAAATTTGATGTGATGGTCATTTATTGATCTTTTGAAGGACTTTTGTGTAGAAAATTCCACACCATTCCCTCACATCTCTCCCTTCCTCTTTCTGGCCAAAATTACTGCAGCAAACAGCCCCCATTTCCCCTATTTTGTTTAGCTCAAAATTCTTGCAAAAATCCTCCGAAATTCACAAAATTCTTCTCTAATTCAAACCAAAATCTTAAGCCATCCCTTCTCAAGCCCAAATTGGGTTAAAACAAGGAGAAAAGAGGCCACTTTGAAGGTTTTGTGCAAGGGAATCAACACTTGTAAGGTATAATTCTAATCTAGTTGTTTAATTGTAGTTTAAATATGCTAGATTAGAAAGTTTAAGTGTGAATTTTGGTTATAAATTCTTGTTTAGGTTATTTCAAGAAAAGGGTTGATATTGTAATTAGGGTTTGAAGTAGAATAAGTGGGTTATAAATTGTTTTGTAGCCATCTAGTAGCTTGAATTGGATGGTTGTGTGTTATTGCGATCGCTAAGTTGTTAATCCGCGAGGTTTGCATCGGAATTTTTTCGCGAATGCTTACTAGGTTTTTATAAAACTTAGGAGGTGATCTAATTGCGATTTATGGACGATATTTATAGAATCTCATACGACTATTTGGGTGTGCGAATGCGGAGTTTGGTCTAGTTGGGTTTTAGTTTTGCCGGTTGCCCCGAAACGACGATTTTAGTTAAGGTTTTCGCGATTTTCGTGTGTTTTCTGCACACCGAGTGCACGTTGTGCCTAATTTATGAGCGTTGATCTTTTCATATGGTGACTTGCGTTGTTTCATGAGGTGAAATCTTATGTTGTGTGTTATGCAATTCTAGGATCGGTTGCGGAAACATTGGACGCGGCGCGCAAAGGCAAAGCGGTGGTTGGAACAGATTAGCGAGGTATTCAGGTGAGTAGATGTATACGTCTATGGGGGAATTGTCTGGATGGCACGAGGCACTCCATAGTTAGGATTACTTTATTACTTGCAACTATATACATTGTTAGTTAGCTAACCCTCTCATTCATATGCATACCTTTATAGCTATTCGTCTGCTAGAATTGCATGGATATCCATATACACATGTGTTATATCACCTCATAGGACACGTACACCATTACTATTGGCCCCTGTTGCACGTGCACTATTCATGTGACACACACGCCTTTGGTAATTGCCATGCCTCGAGCACTGTAGAACCCGCTTAATTCAGTATCAACACTTGCATCGTATATGATGCATCGAATTGCATAGTGTGTGTGTGTATATATATATATATACACACACACACACCTCACTTCATCCTCAGGCTGCATAGGTTTCTAGCTACAAATCACATCGCATACCTTGATATCATAAGCATTTATCATATACAACATGTTGGGTATTATGATTTTCCACCATGAGTTTTCATGTTTTCTGTTGGATTTCGACACCCGATTCAGGGAGTGGATGAACCGTCTCGGGTACATGGTGGGCCCGGTATGGTACCCCGGGGCAAGAAGATCGAGTTATAGACGATGAGCCTGGCAGGGGAAGACTACCTTCTGGTGATGTCTGGCACGGCGGATATCCGGAGGATACCGACCGTTGTCGTGAGATTTGATGATATGGGCAGATCCGGACTGACAGAGCCCGATGTACTGAGACATTGATATATTGAGACATTGAGACAGATATAATTCCATATTTGGTGTCGATGCTTGACACAGTTTTCAGATAATTTCATTGATGGTACTTTGGTTATTGCACATATATTATTTTTCTAAGTTAAAAATGCAGAACTTATAGCATTTAAAATTTAAAGATTTCGTTTTGATATTGCATACATATACTTTCATACTAGAGGCATTACATCACATCTAGACATACATGTTATGACGTATTTGCGTGCATTCTAACGATATCCTTATTAGATGTTACTTGCTACTCGCGGGCTGGCAACTCACCCCCGTTGTGCCACAGTGTCTTGCAGGTCGGACCCGTCAGCCTTATAGCGGTGGCTTATCTTTTTGTTGGTTTCTTTTGCTCAGACTCGCGACATTGCTCGTAGGTGGGTTGCGAGGGCACTTTTATCTATTTTTGTATTACCATTGTATCTAGTATTCTCCATCTACCACTTCTTATTTGTATATGCGACCTAGTGATGAGACTGAAAGATTTGTGTATATGTGGTTTCTTTTGGGTCGAGCTCACTTGAGCCGAAGTTGTGTTTTCTTATATTTTGCATTACTTTATGCTCTTTTGCTTGATATTATATATATATTGCGTATGGTTGTGATCCGCCTTGGGCGAAGAGCTAGCTCCCGCTTGGGGATGCCATTTTGTTATTACAGCTTTATTTATCTTGTTGTACCCATTTTGGGGGATAGAATTTATAAAGGAGACTCTGCCGAAATTTTTGATGATTTTTTTAAAAAGAGTTAATGTAACTTAATTGATTTTAAGTCGTTTTCATGGAAGTTTTCCTTCACTCTCATTTGTTTTTGGTTTAGATTTTCTGGGCTTTGGCTGACATAGCTTACGTTACGCCTTTAGACGTCTCGCAATCTAAGTGCCAGTCACGTTCCGTACCTTCGGGTCGTGACAGCCAATCGACGGAATCACAACCACGCATGTCAGAAATATATGTATACGACGCCCAACGGCGAAGATCAACCCAAAAGAATAAAGTAAATGATGCAAGAAATCAAATCCCCCAATAGAGAACATATAATCCGTCGCTCTAAGTCTCACAAACACAAGTCTTTCTAAGTCTTACTACTTATACAAATACTAGTTTCTGATTGATGGAGTTAACTTGATACAACAGGAATAATAATACAAGAGTTGGCACGATCCAATATGTCCCGCCTACCAAAGCAAATCACCCGAAAGCAAGCTGTGTGCCAGCGATACCACTATTGATCCATGCGGTCAACCTGCAAGAACTGTGGCACAACGGGGGTGAGTTGCCAACTCGTGAGTAGAAAACATCAGCATGTAGAAATCGAATAAAATAATGATTCCTAGGTCAACTATATCATAAAGGTAATACTATGATATCTAGGGTGACAGTACCTGCATATATGCCAACAATATAATCAATGCCTGTATGCATATGGACATCATCCACGTGTCCATCAATGACACAACAAAATCATGGAACCTGAGTGTCCAACATCGACACTCGAAACATCATGAAACCATATACATGTAAATATGAGGATATCAACCAACGTGTGTCCATCAACGACACATCAAAATCATGGAACATGAGTGTCCAACAACGACACTCAAAACATCAAGGAACCCGTGTCCAGCATCGACACGTAAATCCTCATATCTCGGGCTCCGTCAGTCCGGATCGGCCCATGAGCTCCGTCAGTCCGGATCGGTTCATATCATCTCACGACTTCGGTCGGTATCCTCTGGATAACCACCGAGCCCAAATATTATCACCGGTAGGTAGTAGTCCCTCTGCCAGGCTCATCGTCTACTGCACAACATACCTTTCTTGCCCCGAGGTACCATACCGGGTCCACCATGTACCCGCAAACAGCTCATCCAGCTCCTCAAATCGGGTATCACATAGCTCATAACTGAGAAAACACATGGTGGACGTCTTGAAATATCATATCAAAAGAAACCGGGTTTTTAAAACAATACATATTTTTTTAAAACATAACCACGGTTCTCAAATCCAAAATCTCATGAAAACAGCATCTCAATGCGTATAATCATAAAGTATGATGTATGCAAACATAGAACAGAAATGTGAGCATATCAGTATATCATGCAACATAGAATAGTGATGCGAGTATAGAAAGTATATCATGCCAAAGTGTCACGTGACAGTACTGAACAATTAAGAGTAATAGCATGATGTGGCAATTCTACTGTGTAAGTGACATAGCAATTATCGATGATGAAAGTGTGTGAGCCGGCAATCTGTGTAAGCGTAACATACGCATTATCTATAATTGTATAGGTGTACTGGCACAGGTATATGCAATGCAATAAGAATATCATGAACGAAGCATCAAGTACATCGTAAGCGAAATGCTATAACATATCTGGGTCGGTGATTCTATCAATCGGCATCCAGCCTCACAACATCACGTACGGTATAATCCATTATACGACATCCTCTAGTCAAGGGTATGGATCAATCATCTGGTAAAACATTGCGTGCGATACCATCGTACAATGGAAACAAACAGAATAGGGATTCTATCGACCTATACAACAATGAGGGTATGAATCTAAAGACTCGTACGACATATCACTCATTATTCACATAATTATATATATATATATATACATCTATATCTTAGGTCACATCCGTATAATCTCATATCATGGGACCGACAAAGGTATTAATTATCTCAAATCGACTCGCATCTGTATAACGACATATCAAACCAAGTCATCATATTTCATCGTATACTCTTTTCATCATATCAATATCTCACATCAATGTCATCTTACATACAATCTATCTTATTACTCTCATGTCGTATTTATCGACCTCATAAGATGCCTCTATAATCTTGTACTCATTCTCTTGCAACTACATATATATATCATGATTCACATTCACATTTCATGTCTTCATATATCAATTCGAGACATCCTTTCTATCATATCATTTCACACTAAAACCATTAACTATAATCTTAAGTCGTGGCATATCTTGTTTCCAAACTATAAATCACATATCAATGTTTGCGGGGGTGCTATACGCCATCCACCCAACTTCCCCCGTAGATATAAATCTACTTGCATGCGAAACACCTTGTTCAGCCGTAGTCGATGTGCTTCGTCGTCTCGGAATCCACGCAAAGGTACCTACAATCAATACACAATAGCAATGCTATTAAAATCAATGTCCGGAAAACCTATACGGCACATGAATTACCTATAAGTTAGAACCTATAGCTTACGCATGCAAAAACAACCAAATAACCCTCGTCGTAGATGTACAAACATCCAACGACCCAATACAATATCAAAAACCAAAACCAAGAATTCCAATATCGGAAAACATAACCAAAACCACCCCCAATATGCTCCCATATTTTGGTTCAGGTCAACTGGGACTAAACAAGCAAGTACAGGGGATAGGTTACAGGGTAATCAAGCTACAACCAAAAACTCAACTCCAGTGCCCCACAAAAATCAAGCGACATTGCCAGAATACCCGATCTCGCCGGCCTAGATAGGGTTAAATTGGCTCAAACTTTGGTGGTGGTCTTCTGTCATTTAGTTAGGTCACTGGACTTGTTTGATTTTCTTGAAACTACCCCAGATAGCTCCAGATACCCTGTAGTCTATAAAATGTAGGGTTCGTAGGCACCCTAGTGAGGTCTCACAAGTGATCAAACATGCACAAATCAAATTTTACGGGTGCCTACAAACCCTAATACGGATCGTTAACTAGATATCTAGGCGAAGCATGCAAGTAAACGGAAATGTATCTAAAGGAAAGGGGCTACAACCTTTGTAGATCCGGTCCACCAATTCCTAAGCTCCACGATGATCTCCCTCCGCTGTCCAAATCGAACCCCGAACTCAAGTATCGGCTTCGTCGAAGAAAAGGGCGGGCTTGATCGTCGGTTCGATGCCGAAGATGATCTACGTCGAGGCATCACAAAACTCGAGCTCCGCCTTCGCCAAGTCAAGAAACTTGTGAAGACAACACACTCTACTACATGGCAAGTAGTAGAGGATGAAGAAATAGGAAATGGGTAGACTTTAGATTTGGATTTCTCACTTGTTTTGGCTAGTTGCCATTAAAGGTGCAAGCTTTCTTCAACTTGAAGATGAAGAAGAAGATGATAAAGAATTATGATAAGATATATGAAAATAGAAAATAAATCATTCTTATCATAATGTCAACTATGGTTAGATGTAGAGAACAAACTAAGGTTAAAGTGAATGGTTAAGGTTAAGGAAACAAACAAAATAGTCAACCATTCAAAGCTTCATGAAGCTTCAAAGATTATCCAAACATAGCCACTATTTTATTTCTTTCAATAAAGAATAAATGAATAAATAAATAAGCAAATAAAATGAAACCCTAACCATTCATATAACCATGGTCAATTCTTTACACAAACCCTAGCTTGCATGTATCATCAAACATGATACAATCTTGTGCACAAAAGTATATCACATATACAACTTGTGCATACCAAGTGAGAAAATCCATTTAAAGTGAACCAATACTAGTTAATGCAAAGTGATATATCAAATATAAAATTATACATTAAATCATTAAATCAACACTTGATTCAATGATCCGGTTATATCGCATATAACCGGCTAGTATCCAATGTATCGGCTTATCGAATCAATCCTTGATTCGATAACTAGGTTATATCGCATACAACCATTCGACACATTCATCGCGAGAATGAAATACGGTATCATATACACGCATTATTCTCGGTCCCGCACATATCTCATATGCGCTCCTATTTCGTTTCGCTTGAGCCAGGAAACCTCTGTGTAGGACTCTAAAGACTCGTCAATACGCCGGCAGCGGATGATGATCATATCAAACACCCACAAGCCGCAAGCGGTCTGCTAAACATAACGGCCACCCGGGTATTGAGCGATCAGAAGATCGACGAGCAAGCCCGCTCACACTCCTGCGAATCCAACCAGTAACACTTACCGTACAGTCCGGTCTGATCGTCTGATATGTCGCATATCTCGCCTAGGGGTGGTAAACGTCAGACCCCAATAGCTCGATAAGACGTGTCGATATGAGGTCTATAACAATTCGAGAAACTACTGGTAACACTTACCAGTAAATCTCAGCAACCCTGGCCAGGGATTTCCTGTTATAGCCAATCGAACACAGCGCAACATCAACCCCCTATACCGGGAGAGACGAATCCCCTCCTATCGCTCATTGCCTCCATGTGACTCGGGACTGTACCCAAAAACCACCGTTTTGCACGCCCTCTTGGACGTGGTAAGATGGAAATCAAAGCACAGTGGGAACCACACAAGACTCTATGACGATCTCGGGTCAACAGACTACTCTGTACCAGTGTCACCAGAGAACTGCCATCTGACGTAAGGTATAATACCATCTGGGAGTTCTCGGCGAGTCCGTTCAGTGTACCCAGTCTCCACTGAGCACCCGCATACCATCTTCGATGTCAAACACCAATGGATATGGGATCATCCATCGCCCATCGCATGGGTCGAGAAGATATGCGCTAGTCTACTCTGGAATATCGATGCCCCGTCTCGATATTCCCACGACAAGGAACAATGAAGGATGTACTCATTGACTACCCAGGCCCCACTAGTATGATCTGCATCATAGTCCTGGAAGTCGAGTATACATCCTAAGGGCTTTATCAACATGTAATCAGAGAGACAGAAAGTATACATGTTAAGATAAAGAGCAACCAGATAGCGTACTATCATGTCGAGCAAGAAAGTCCTACCTATATATGTCCCAGCATCCACTACAATATACATCCAATGTACAGTAATGGCCTCTAGGGCATACTTATAATTAACAATCTCCCACTTGCACTAGGGCCATCTGTAACAGTGGTCGCAGTATCTAACACTCAACCATCCCCTAAAAGTCTCTCTTTGGGAAAAGGGCCTTCGTGAGTGGATCCGCCGTGTTGTCCTCTGAGTCTACTCTCCTAACCTCGATCACCCTGGAGATCAACTATCTCCATGATCAGGTGATGCTGCCTTAGATTATGTCTGGGTCACTGATGGGACCAGGGTTCCAGGGCCAAAGCCACAGTTCCATTGTCACACAATGGTAGGAACCTAGTTCATCCTATGAACCAATATACACCCAAACTTCCTCTTTGGTAGTATCTTCAGTAGCGATGTTACCAGCCTTTATCGTCTAGTTTGCCACGGTATCTAGCTTGGAACTCTTCCTGTTAGTGTATATGCCCTAGAGGCCATTACTGTATCATACTAGTTTGTATATTACTTAATGGAAGCTTGGGATATTCACAGTTGTATATACAATCTTGCTCGAAATGGTAGTATGCTACTTGGTTTGTCTCTGCTTTAATATGTGCATGTGTTTCTTTTAGCATATTGCTGGTATACATATTAGTAGAGCCCTTAGGATCTTTGCTTGATTACCAGCGTTGTGATGGCGCTCGCACTCGTGGGAGCTGGGTAATCTATAAGCACATCCTTATACAGGTCCCTGGTCGTTGGACTATCGAGACAGGGCATCGATACTCCGGAGTAGACTAGCGTATGCGCTTCTCATCCCAGTGTGGGAGACGGTCTGTCCCACAGCCGTTAGTACGTCGTACTTGGGATAGTATGCGGGTGCTCGTTAGGTTACGAGTACACTGGACAGGACTCGTCGGGAACTGTTGGTTGGTAATATACCTATCGTCAGTTATCAGTTCCCAGGTGACATGAGTACAGCTTAGTCCGCTGACTTGACACTGTCACTTCGCCTCGAGTGTGTTCCCACTGCACTTTGATTACTACCCTACCACGGCTCAAAGGAGCTGTGCAAACAGGTAGTTTTTGGGTGCAGTCCCGAAGCACTTGGAGGCAGTGACGGTTAGACAGGATTCGTCTCTCCCGGTATTGGGGGTTGACATCGCGCTGTGTCTAGGAGAGCCATTACACGAGTAGTCCCTGGCCAGGGCAAGCGAGATATACTGGTAGGTTTCCAGTGTTATCTCAGGGTGTTCTGGGCTACACTCCGACACGACTTGTACCGCTATTAGGGGACTGACGTTCACCGCCCCCCTAGGCCCGCCATGCGATGTATCAGACGAACAGACCGGACTGTACGGAGACTGTCACATACAGGCTCAGTAGGAGTGCAGATGGGGTTCACCTCGTCAGTCTTCTTATCGACATCTACCTGGGGACCGTTACGTACAGCTAGTGCCGCTTGCGGTCTGTGGTTAAACCCACTGCCAGCGTAGTGTCGAGTCTTTAGAGTCCCACACAGAGAGCTATTCGCCTTTAGGCAAAACGAGTAGAGGTCGCATGGTTTTGCGACAGGGTTCGTTCGCATCCGCGCACTTGTGCACGTTTGCTGTCCGGACAGTCTATACTAGCGGGCTTTGGTTTAAGCCGGATCCTAGTATATGATTTGAGATTGGTTTTTCTCATTGTGTTCGTGTTCCTCGGATCACGAATGCGGGTGCGTATGCACAGTTGCTAGAGATTGAGGGAGAGGACCTTGATTAGGGTTAATGGTTGTTGTCATTTTATTAACCCTAATATTTATGTGTGTGTTATTGTTAATTAGTAATTAGTTTAATAATTAACCATGGTTGTGGTTGTTGACCTTTTGACTTCTTTGACTTGTTGACCAAGGTTGACACTTTGACCATCATAATTTCTTTTGGAAGATGCTTTTTGATCTTTGCAATTTGAAATGATAATGGTCATGTCATGATTTACCATGATAATTATCTAGCTAATTATTCAATTAAAAATTATACACACATATTAGTGAGAAAGGCTCACAAATAATTCATTCTCTCATTCTATTTCTCTCTCTTGCTCATCCTCTCCCTCAAGCTCTCTCCCTCTCATGTGTTGAGAAACAAATAGCTTGAGAAAAACCCTCTCTTGATCTTCTCTACTCACTTCTAGGGTTCAAGTCTTAGCATTTCTTGCACTCTAGTTACTCCTAGCTTGGAGTTGAAGCTAAAGGTGGTGGCTTTCGGGTGGATCCTTCTTTGACGGGAGAAGACAAGCAAGGTGATCCTTTTCTACCATACCTAAGAGCAAGGAGAGAAGGACTAAAGATCAAAGGTATAACCTTTCTACAACTTTGTTAGTTGTTAGTTTACTTTAGCTAGTTTTAGTTTAGCAAAGATCCTCACAAGCTTAGTCCATGTTGCCTAAGTCATAAAAAATCCGATTTTTATTATGTTTTCTGCCTCCCCGTAAGCACCGGGGTGGGCAACACGGACTTACAGTGGTATCAGAGCCTAACTAAACTCAAACTAGCTAAGTAGTTAAGTGTAACGAAGTTTCGAAACCGAAAAAACCCTAAAACCAAACTTTTTCAAAATCCAACTTTCTGTTAAAATTTTTCCTGGTTAAAATGAAAAACTGTATACTTGTAAAATTGTCTCAGGGTTTTGTGTGAAACACCACCAAATACGAACCAGAGAGGAGCCAAGAGGACCGCGCTTCCGCGGCATAAGGAAGATCTTGCCGCGGAAGCGCGGCCGTCTTGTCAACTCTCTGTATCGTTTTTGGTGCAGATTGTTTCTGAGTTGGTTTTAGGATTTTTAGGATATATAATATATGCCCAGATTTTCCAGAACTAAAATTTACTTTTGGGGGCCTATAAATCCGTATTTTTCGGAACTTCACTACACTTTAACTACATCGGTTATATCTGTAATGCTTGCATGTATTGAACGTCGGCTAATCGCTATAAGACGATTAGTCGGGGTTATACATCTCTGTGATCTGTGATTGTTGGTTTGTGGATATGAATGGATTGGATTGTCGCGGGTGAATAGCCGGGTTGGATGTGAGATGAGTGTTATTTTCTTTCATTCATTTGTAACATGTAAATTGATGTAATAATATTCTTTGTATGGCCGCACAACCGGGTCGGGGTTGTAGCCGTCATTGTATAATTCTTTTTACTGTTTTTGCTCCTAGGATAGACCCATGGAGGGGGTGCACAAACTACCGGGTATCTCGAAGCGCCGAGTGGCCTACTCACGGTGGTGAGGGAGGTTGCTTCGCTTCGGGTGCTTGGCGGGTAGTTTGCCGCACCCGTAGGGGTCTTGGGTGGGGTATTGGCTATTCACCGCGACCGTGTAATCCGCTTTGCGTTGCAGGCTCGAACGCATTGCGGATTCCTAGTATATCCAATGTATTCATCTGTGATCTGTAATGTCTATCATTGCTATATATTTATATATAATAACTATTTAGGCGTTGCTTATGTTTTACAGCCGCGCTAGCCCAGCCCCCGCTCTGTCGTTAGTTAAGTAACCTAACGGGTGATGACGGGGCCCCGTGGCGAATGCGAATGGCATAAGCGTACGTCATATTTTGGTTGTTTTCTGCAATGGTAGGATTAAATGATGGGACGCATTAAAAGAACTAATGCAAGAAATAAACCAAGTAAAAGTCGATTGGAACACTTTGAAAACCACTCGGTTCTTTTCAAAACTAAAACTTTTAAACGCGGAGCTTGAACCACTCCTTTTAAAAGCTATCTCGTTCCATCGATTATATCAAGTTCACTACGTTCACGGTTTCGCCAAAACCATCCGTAGCCCTCCGTCATTCCACATGAATGGTCAAAAGTATTCAAGCTATGTATTTTGGCCAAAGTCAAGGCATAGTGATTGGTAGCGTTTGGGTATTCATGTGCAGCATAGATAGATGCGTTGGTTTGGGACAGTCATACTGCCATTTTGGCCAAAGCCAAGGGTAGGTACGGGTGGGTCCAAATTAACCAGGAGAATGACGGGTAGAACTTGACATGTGACTTATGATATTTTGGCCAAAGTCAAGGTCATAAGAGCATGGGGCAAAAATCCACATCGGGAGTTTCATAAGTACTGAAACTTGCTAGATTTGCATACCATTTGGAGTGTGATGATTCTGGTAGGATTCCTTCGGTTTTATCACGCGATGATATTTGGATCCCGATCCTACTGTGAGTATATGCTACTCCTCGGGAAAACTCTCACTTAACGATCAATGCTATAAACCTAGTAGGTGCCTAGAAAGGTGTTAGCGGGGCTACGCCCACAGGGAAAAGAGGTTACTTAATTAAGGAACTTCGCGAAAGCGTTGGAAAACCTCCCTCGAAGTACCGACACTGGCCTGGCTGAACGGTTAAGCAAGTATTGTACGGTGAGAATGATCCCGGCTAATCCTTTTCTTTATGGTTTGAGAAGGGATTCGAGAGACAGTGGGAGCCATCCAGTTTAGACAAACTAAAAACCACTCTAAACTTGCAAGAGCATCATGCTAAAGTGTTTCTTTTCTCTCTCCTAATTGCAGCGACCATTCAAGATGACCGGACTTAAGTTACTATTAGATAAAAACATATTGACAGGGCCAAACTACAAAGATTGGCTCAGGAATGTCAAGATGGCTATCACTTATGACAAGCTGGGGTATATACTTACCACCAAAGCTCCCCCCGTCCCAGGTCCCACCTCCAGCGTCGCGGATGTAGAAATCCGTAAGACATGGGAGATAGATTGCGCGAGGGCCAAATGCCTCGTATTAGCCTCGATGGACAATGATCATCAGAGGAGGCACGAGAATATGGACCTAGAGTCCATATTTCTCCATACAAAAGAACTGTATGGAGAGCAGTCTCGTATCGCAAGATACGAAGTGTCGAAGAAGCTCTTTTCGGCAAGGTTGGCCGTCGGATCATCGGTAGCGGACCACGTGCTTAAGATGATCGGCTACATAGAGGAGCTCGCGGACCTCGGGACCACGTTGGAGAATGAACTCTATACTGATCTGATTCTCCAGTCCCTTCCTTCCACTTACGCCCAGTTCATTCTCAACTTCAACATGCAAGGAAAGGAGGTTGAACTTGCCGAACTTCTGAACATGTTGAGGACTGCTGAGGGCACCCTACAGAAGGGTAGGGAGACATCCACTTTGTTTGTAGGAGGATCTTCCTCTTCTAGGTCCAGGGCGAAAGCCAAGGGCAAGAAGAAGAAAGCCCCCGCCAAACCAAGAGGCGGTGTCGGTAAAGTGGATACGAGGGGAAAGGGTAAAGCAACAAAGGTAGCGGGGAAGCTGGTGGGGAAGGAAGAATGCTTCTATTGTCACAAAAGTGGTCACTGGAAACAAGATTGCAAGGCTTGGAAAGCCAGAACACAGGATTTGAAGCGAGTTGCAGCTTCAGCTTCAGGAGTGTATGTTATTGAAAATTGTCTATCAATAAACTCTAATTCCTGGGTATTGGATACCAGATCAGGATCTCATATCTGTAATTCTTTGCAGGCGTTGAGAAAGCGTAGAGTTTTGAAGACAGGTGACATGACCCTCAGAGTTGCGAACGGTGCTAGCATGGATGCTGAGGCCGTGGGGGACTATCACCTGGGATTATCAGATGGACACTTTTTGGTTTTGCGTAGTTGTTATTATGTACCAAATGCAACCTGTAATATCATTTCTGTATCTTTATTATCTAAAGAAGGTTATGAATTTGCATTTGTAAGTAATGTAGTGAACATTCACCTTAATCAAGTGTTGATTGGGTCAGGTACATTGAACAACGGTATTTACGTTTTAAACCAACCACAGGTTTTCAATATCCAGAATACACACAAAAGAAAGTCTCCAGAAATTAATAAAACTTTCTTATGGCATTGTAGACTGGGTCACATCAACGAGAGAAGATTGACTAAGTTACATACTGAAGGATATTTAGATTCGTTCGAATATCAATCGTATGCAACTTGTCAATCCTGTCTCAAAGGAAAGATGACAAAGGCTCCGTTTTCTGGACACGGAGAAAGAGCGAGCGAGCTCTTGGGACTCGTACACAGCGACGTGTGCGGTCCAATGTCTACACATGCGCGAAGCGGTTTTTCTTACTTCATAACTTTTACGGATGATTTTTCAAGGTACGGTTATGTCTTCTTAATGAAACATAAATCCGAGGCTTTTGAAAAATTCCAGGAATATAAGAGTGAAGTAGAAAAACAGACCGGCAAAAGTATCAAGATCCTAAGATCGGATCGAGGAGGAGAATACTTAAGTGCCGAATTCCTGAACTATTTAAAAGAGAATGGAATTCTCTCTCAGCTTACTCCTCCATACACTCCGCAACATAACGGTGTATCGGAGAGACGGAACCGAACCCTATTGGATATGGTACGGTCCATGATGAGTAACGCTGAGTTACCGCGATCTTTCTGGGGGTATGCGCTAGAAACAGCTGCATATCTTTTGAACCGTGTTCCCACTAAGACTGTGCCTACCACACCATATGAGTTATGGAGTGGGAAGAAACCCTATCTTAATCATATTAAGACATGGGGATGTCCAGCTTTTGTAAAAAAGCAGCATGCGGACAAGCTCGAGGCACGCTCAGTACAGTGCAAGTTTGTGGGATATCCAAAGAACTCCAAGGGATATTACTTCTATTACGAAGAGGAACAAAAAGTCATTGTTTCTCGCCATGCCCACTTTCTAGAACATCAGTTCATAGAAAAAGAATTAAGTAGGAGCGCAATAGAACTGGAAGAAATTCCAGAACCACAAACTATTACTGAAAGTTTAGTGGAACCAGAAGGTTCAAAAGAACAGGACATTCCTACGCCGCTCCGCAGGAGTAGTAGGCAGTCTCATCCGCCCGAGAGGTACTACGGTTTCCTCATTGACGGGGATAGAGAGGACTGCATCCTAGATTGTGATGAGCCTACTAGCTTCAAGCAAGCCATTCAGAGCGTCGACTCGGTAAAATGGCTGGATGCAATGCGGACCGAGATGGAGTCCATGTACACCAACAAAGTATGGACGTTGGACATTGCTCCAGACGGGGTAAAACCCGTAGGATGCAAGTGGATCTTCAAAAGGAAGATTGGTGTAGATGGACAGGTTGAGACCTATAAAGCTAGACTGGTAGCAAAGGGTTTTCGTCAGCGACCTGGTTTGGACTATGACGAAACCTTTTCTCCAGTAGCTATGCTGAAATCCATTCGGATCCTTCTTGCCATCGCTGCTTTCCACGATTATGAGATTTGGCAGATGGACGTAAAGACAGCTTTTTTAAATGGTCATTTAGAGGAGTGTGTCTATATGGACCAGCCAGAGGGTTTCATTCAGGGTGGGAGCAGCGGAAAGGTGTGCAAGTTGCTCAAGTCCATTTATGGACTCAAGCAGGCATCACGGAGTTGGAACATCTGTTTTGATGAGACGGTCAAAGAATTTGGCTTTATCAAAAATCCAGATGAACCATGCATCTATTGTAGATTTGTAGCGAGAACTGTAGTATTCCTCGTTTTATACGTGGATGACATTCTCTTAATAGGAAATGACATTCCTATGCTACAATCTGTCAAGGGGTTCTTGTCACACAGGTTCTCCATGAAAGACCTGGGTGATGCCTCCTACATTCTGGGTATCCGGATCTACCGTGACAGATCCAAGAGGATATTAGGACTCTCGCAGTCCAGGTACATCGACACCATACTGAAGAGATTCAGTATGGAAGATTCCAAGCGCGGTAATCTACCGGCTTGTCACGGGATCACCCTCTCCAAAGAGATGTCTCCCAAGACTGATTTGGAGAGGGATCGCATGTCTATTATACCCTACGCTTCTGCGGTAGGCTCTATAATGTATGCGATGTTGTGTACCAGACCGGATGTGGCTTATGCACTGAGTGTGGTAAGCAGGTATCAGTCAAACCCTGGGGAGAAACATTGGATAGCAGTAAAGAACATTCTCAAGTACCTGAGAAGGACTAAGGAGATGTTCTTGGTATATGGCGGAAAAGACCTGCAGGTTGAGGCCTTTGCTGACTCCAGCTTCCAGAGTGACAAGGATGATTCCAAGTCCATGTCGGGTTTTGTCTTTACCCTCAATGGAGGGGCGGTGTGTTGGAAGAGCTCCAAACAGGAAACCGTTGCTGACTCGACTATGGAAGCGGAATACATCGCTGCATCTGATGCCGCAAAAGAAGCTGTCTGGATGAGGAAGTTCTTGAAAGAACTTCAGGTGGTTCCGTCCATTGTTGACCCAATACCTCTGTATTGCGACAACAACGGGGCTATAGCTTTAGCGAAGGAACCCAGGTCCCATCAGAAATCCAGACACATCTTAAGGCGGTATCACCTGATCAGGGAGATCGTGGATCGCCAGGAGATCGAGGTCCGGAGAGTTGCATCAGAGGATAACACTGCAGATCCACTCACAAAGGCCCTACCCCAGACTCAGTTCGAGCGGCTGATCGAGATGATAGGTCTTCGATACGCCAGTACATGGCCTTAGTGCAAGTGGGAGATTGTTAGTGTATATGCCCTAGAGGCCATTACTGTATCATACTAGTTTGTATATTACTTAATGGAAGCTTGGGATATTCACAGTTGTATATACAATCTTGCTCGAAATGGTAGTATGCTACTTGGTTTGTCTCTGCTTTAATATGTGCATGTGTTTCTTTTAGCATATTGCTGGTATACATATTAGTAGAGCCCTTAGGATCTTTGCTTGATTACCAGCGTTGTGATGGCGCTCGCACTCGTGGGAGCTGGGTAATCTATAAGCACATCCTTATACAGGTCCCTGGTCGTTGGACTATCGAGACAGGGCATCGATACTCCGGAGTAGACTAGCGTATGCGCTTCTCATCCCAGTGTGGGAGACGGTCTGTCCCACAGCCGTTAGTACGTCGTACTTGGGATAGTATGCGGGTGCTCGTTAGGTTACGAGTACACTGGACAGGACTCGTCGGGAACTGTTGGTTGGTAATATACCTATCGTCAGTTATCAGTTCCCAGGTGACATGAGTACAGCTTAGTCCGCTGACTTGACACTGTCACTTCGCCTCGAGTGTGTTCCCACTGCACTTTGATTACTACCCTACCACGGCTCAAAGGAGCTGTGCAAACAGGTAGTTTTTGGGTGCAGTCCCGAAGCACTTGGAGGCAGTGACGGTTAGACAGGATTCGTCTCTCCCGGTATTGGGGGTTGACATCGCGCTGTGTCTAGGAGAGCCATTACACGAGTAGTCCCTGGCCAGGGCAAGCGAGATATACTGGTAGGTTTCCAGTGTTATCTCAGGGTGTTCTGGGCTACACTCCGACACGACTTGTACCGCTATTAGGGGACTGACGTTCACCGCCCCCCTAGGCCCGCCATGCGATGTATCAGACGAACAGACCGGACTGTACGGAGACTGTCACATACAGGCTCAGTAGGAGTGCAGATGGGGTTCACCTCGTCAGTCTTCTTATCGACATCTACCTGGGGACCGTTACGTACAGCTAGTGCCGCTTGCGGTCTGTGGTTAAACCCACTGCCAGCGTAGTGTCGAGTCTTTAGAGTCCCACACAGAGAGCTATTCGCCTTTAGGCAAAACGAGTAGAGGTCGCATGGTTTTGCGACAGGGTTCGTTCGCATCCGCGCACTTGTGCACGTTTGCTGTCCGGACAGTCTATACTAGCGGGCTTTGGTTTAAGCCGGATCCTAGTATATGATTTGAGATTGGTTTTTCTCATTGTGTTCGTGTTCCTCGGATCACGAATGCGGGTGCGTATGCACAGTTGCTAGAGATTGAGGGAGAGGACCTTGATTAGGGTTAATGGTTGTTGTCATTTTATTAACCCTAATATTTATGTGTGTGTTATTGTTAATTAGTAATTAGTTTAATAATTAACCATGGTTGTGGTTGTTGACCTTTTGACTTCTTTGACTTGTTGACCAAGGTTGACACTTTGACCATCATAATTTCTTTTGGAAGATGCTTTTTGATCTTTGCAATTTGAAATGATAATGGTCATGTCATGATTTACCATGATAATTATCTAGCTAATTATTCAATTAAAAATTATACACACATATTAGTGAGAAAGGCTCACAAATAATTCATTCTCTCATTCTATTTCTCTCTCTTGCTCATCCTCTCCCTCAAGCTCTCTCCCTCTCATGTGTTGAGAAACAAATAGCTTGAGAAAAACCCTCTCTTGATCTTCTCTACTCACTTCTAGGGTTCAAGTCTTAGCATTTCTTGCACTCTAGTTACTCCTAGCTTGGAGTTGAAGCTAAAGGTGGTGGCTTTCGGGTGGATCCTTCTTTGACGGGAGAAGACAAGCAAGGTGATCCTTTTCTACCATACCTAAGAGCAAGGAGAGAAGGACTAAAGATCAAAGGTATAACCTTTCTACAACTTTGTTAGTTGTTAGTTTACTTTAGCTAGTTTTAGTTTAGCAAAGATCCTCACAAGCTTAGTCCATGTTGCCTAAGTCATAAAAAATCCGATTTTTATTATGTTTTCTGCCTCCCCGTAAGCACCGGGGTGGGCAACACGGACTTACACTTCCAACATACCGTCCCTTTACTGAGGGTAAAGACAGTACTTGTGACTGACATTCAGTCGTCTTTATCACCCTGGAACACTTCCAGTGATTCTCCCCAGGATCAATTGATACAATCTTACTATACCTAGTGAGAACCCTAATATCCCTTTAGATCTATCTCATAGGTCCAAATCTCAGGATTTAGGAGGTATCATCTTTATCCTATTTGGAGAATCCTTGTGATAATAGGAGATTGATCGATCGTAGTATAGGAAACTCTTTTCCTATCAAGAGTATGTTGTCTACGTACAATACGAAGATGACCACCTTACTCTCTACTACCCTTTTGTATATACAAGGTTCGTCTACCATTTTGATGAAGTCAAACACTTTGACTATCACATCAAAACAGACGTTCCAACTCCGCGATGCCTGCTTCATTATGTAAAGCAACTTGCACACGTTTCCGCTGCTCCCACTGTTTACGAAGACCTCTGGCTGTGTTCTTATAGACGTTCTCTTCTAAATCAGTATTTAGAAAAGCAGTCATGGCACCCAACCGCCAGATATCGTAGTCATGGTATGTAGCCGTGGTAAGTAGGATCTGGATGGACTTAAGCATAGTCCCTGGAAAAGGTTTCATCATTATCCGTGCCTGGTTGATGACGAAAACCTTTAACAAGTCTAGCTCTGAAAGTCTCAACTTGTCCATCTACACCAAGTAATCTTCTCAAGATATACTTGCTCCTGATGGGGATTTAACTTTTCAGATATCGCAACCAAAGTCCATACTTTGTTGGTGTATATGGATTCCATCTCGGATCACTAAGCATCCAGCCATTCTTACAGAGTCCCTACTCTCGATGGCCTGCTTGAAACTGGTTGGGTCATCATCTCATGATGCAATCCTCGCTCCCACTGTCATCGAGAAACCGAGGTATCTCTCAGGTGGGTGAGGAACCCTACTAGATCGGCGGAGAGGCTGAGGTTCGTCGGAAACTATTGAATTCTTTGGTTCTGTCAAATCATTAGCAGTTTTGTACAGCTGGAACCTTTCCAGTTCTACAGAACTGATCTTGCCTCGATCTTGTCCGGATTTTGCTTTTGACATAGGCCGGACAATCCTAAATCTTAACTTACTTAAGAGATAGGATCTTCCCATACCATATCTCATATGGAGTGGTAGGCATTGATTTGATTCAAACCTAATTCAATAGGTATGCAGCTTCTCAAGTGCATAACTCCCAAAAGGAAATAGGTAACTCAGTAATACTCATCATAGAGCACACGATATCTAATATTGTGTGATTGCTCCGCCCCGATACACCGTTGTGCTGTGGTGTATTCAGAGGATTAACACTGAGAGAGAATCTCATTCTCCTTTAGAATAGTCCAGGAATTCTATGCACAAGTATTCTCCTCCCTGATCTTATCATAGGATATAATACTTATACCCGTATTTTGGTTCCCTACTTCTAACTTATATTCTGTGAATATCTCAAATGGTTCGGACTTATGTTTCAACAGGAACATATGACTGAATCTTGAGAGATTATCAGAGAATATAATGAAGTAAAAAGAACCAGTCCTGGCATGTGTAGACAGGAGACCTTACATACATCATAATGTATCAGTCCCAAGAGTTTACTAACTCTTTCTCTGTTTCTAATAAACAGAGCTATGGTCATCTAATCTTTGTGACATGACTGGCAAGTTTCACAAGATGTAAATTCAAACTGATTTAAATATGCATCTAAAATGTAACTTCAGCCAGTCGGGTCGCATTGATGTGACCTAGTCTACAATGCCTCAAGAATGATTCGTTCATTTCTGAACTCTTCCACTTGTGTGTGTTCTGTATACGAGGAACTGTAGTTTGATTTAGAACGTCAATGCTTTTAGATAACGTGCCTGAACCGATCTACTTTTGATATAGGAAATGTTCAAAACATTATCCATCTATACAAAATTATATCATTTCTTTACTAATAAAGAGACTGATATGATTTTGTATATCAGGTTCGGTATCTAATAGCATTTGTTCAGAATCAATGTATTGGTAATACAGGGTGACAGTGACCAACAGATTTGGCTGCAACACTTGCCCCATTTTCTTCCTCATGAAACTTATCACCCGTTCTCAGTTTTTCTACCCTTTTGTAGCCCTATGTAACATATTACATATCTGGGATCCTGATCCGGTATCATATACCCAGGATGCAGAGGATACTGAGAAACAGTTCTTTGTAATGAACACACCCGAAGGAGATGCATCTCATGCACTTTCTTCGTTTGGGCGGCATGGGAATCCTGGCATTCCCCTATTTCCTGCTCTGTCTTATAACAATTATAAGTTGGAGCAGGATCAACGTTCCCCAGCTCAGTATAACAAGCGGGTTCGGTCAATACTTCCATATTATTATCTTGATTAAGGCGTGATATGGTCGCTACCTGGAGAGAGAGAGAAGAAAACACTCAGCGTGCGCTCTTGCAAGATCAGATTGGTTATATATTTTATCTAATCAGGATGGCTCCCACCGTTTTTATCAAATCTTCCTTCAAACCCTAAAAGGAAAGACTAGCCGGGATTAATTACACTCTACAAGTTCGCCAATCTTTCAGCCAGGCCAGTGTCGGTACTTTGAGGGAGGTTCCCCGTGCTTTCGCACGGACCTAATTACAGTAAACCTCGTTTTCCCAGAGGCGTAACCTCGTTAACACCTTTCTAGACACCTACTTGATCGGCTAATTGTAATGTGTAAAACTCTCCCAGGAGTAACTTTTACTCGCAGCGGGTATCGGGATCCAACCATCTCATAGAAGGTATGCAATCTCATTGCAAATTTCAACACTTGAAACTCCCGATAATGGTTTTTACCCCTAGCACCTATGACCTTGGCTAAGGTCAACATATCATAGGTACTAGTCAAGTTCTACCCGTCATTTCGTGATTAATTAGACCTACCCACATGACCCTTGGCTAAGGTCAACAAAGCCACATGACTGTCCTAACTAATCGCATCATATGCTGTGTAGGAAGACATCACTTAGCTACCGCACACTACGCCTCGGCTATGGTCGACAAACGTAGCACGAATACTAAGTACTCTACTTCCTAAAATAACGGAGGGTTGCGAATGTTTTTTATGAAAACCTTTAACGCTTAGAACTTGATCTCGTTGCGGAATCAAATGGTTTTTAAATGGAACGTTTTCGAGGCTTTTCTAGTTTTGCTAAAGGGGTCACTCCCGGTGAAGGGATCGTCGGCCCTTTCCTCGTCGAATGAGGTGCGGGATATATCATATATATCACTGTGCAAAGCGGAAACTATAGAAGCGATCAAAGACAAACCGAGGGTTGTAGCATCTGCCAGTTATTGCTAAAGGAGTTACTCCCGGTGAAGGGATCTCGGTCCTTTCCTCATCGAATGAGGTGCGGGATGTTCTATAATGAACACCGCGATGCAAAGCAAGAACTGTAGCTACCTGTTTTTATTTTGAAATTCGATTCCACAACATCAATTAGGTTTATTTTCTTTCATTAATCTCATTAATGAATATCCCATCATTTAATGTACCTAAACATCACAGATAAATACGACGTACACTTATGCCATCTGCATTCGCCTCGATATCCCCTCGTGCACCGTTAGGTTAGGTAACTAACGGCAGAGCGGGGCAGGGCTAGCGCGGGTGTAAAACATAAGTAACTCCTATATAATATATCATATATACTATATACTGTATCTATCATAGAACATCACATGATCACGTCACATGATCACATCATAGATATCGCAGCAGAAGAAACATATGAAACATTGGATATACTAGGACGTCCGTGTTTTCAATACGAGCCAGTATAAAACACGGATTCCACGGTCGTGATGAATAGCCAAACCCACACCCCTAGACCCCTACGAGAGCGGCAAGCAACCCTACCAATTCTGGAGTTAGGAGACCCGGACTCGACTCCTCGAGTTGGTCTCCCACTGGACTCTAGAACCCGGTTACTTGTGCCCTCCTCCTTGGGTCTATCCTAGTGCGGAAAAGTAAATAATATACATCAACGGTGACAACTTCCGCAACCTGGAAGTGCCCCAATAAAAGAATATTACATACAAGTTTTTACATGATTGAAAATGAAAACACTCATCTCACATAAAAAAACCCGGCTATTCAAACACGACGATCTAATATAACATATCCAGCAACACATAACAACACATGTCATCAACGTAAGTAAATATGTCCATCCCAATTGTCGTTGACATATAGCAACGAAACCGGCGATATCACATATTACACTTACGGTCACAGAAAAGAAAGTGTAAAACTACAACAGTTGGAATCCGCAGCCACCTCAGACATCGCATGCCTGACCAAATGAATTACTTAGACATCGCATGCCTAACAATTATAAACCCCGCATTTTAGTCTCTTTATCGAAAACACTTTTCAATATCAAGTCGGGCAATTCAATAAGATTCCCGACATCCTGATCGAATGCTCGTTGAAAACTTTAGTAGGCGGCCGCACCCCCGATACCGTCGACGAAGTGCACCAAGGCGGAACACCGCCACCGCGAGCACCCGAACGGATGCTTTCGGCGACGGGGTTCTCCTACAGTCACTTGGTCGGGGCTATGGAGTGAGGCTGTCTATTAAGTTTACCCGGCGAGTATCCGCGTACGCTACGTGATTGCGACGGACTTTTGATCACATCAAAATTCCGTGGCAACCGATCAAGTGAGACTAAACTGCTATGTTTATAATATTCATTCAGTTATCTCATAACTTTTTGTGAATTCCAATTATTGTATCACATTCCGGATAAACAGAAAATGCTAAACATTTCGATCGAACAATCGAACACCCAAGTTTTCCCGAAACAGCTCAACACATGAAATAAGTCTAACAACATTCAGTTCGTGCCTCAGTACCAACGGTCCAGCAGTAGAAGGGTCAAGCCAACGCCTCACATGTGGCACGCCGTACTGCCCCAAACCCGAAGGTTCAAAGGGCAGTTCAAGACGGTCACATAATCGAGTTAAGGTTTGTTGTCTTCTAGAGGGTCCATCGCGTTACTTGCACTACTTAGAACGTCGTTAAACTACGGAAAAATCCAACACTTGGAAATTTCCCGACAGGGGAAAAATTGGGTATTTATATCTGGTCGAACTTTTTAACATATTCAAAAATTTATCCGGAAAGCCACACAGACAAAATTTGATAATCCGATCGAACATTCGAATCCCCAAAACAACTCAGAAAATTCAAACTCTGGAAAAAATATTAAAAATACCCAGGAAAACCAGCACTGTTAAATAGGAGTTATTGTGCAAACTTCAATGCAATATACGACAAAATAGCCGCGGAACCGCCGCACGAGCCAAGCTCGTGCCGCGGAACCGCGGCAGTTTGATGGAATTAGGGTTACGAATTGCACAGTTACTCTTATATTTTCCTGCTGATATTTCTACATATTTTTAATACTGAAAAATCCCTGTTTTTAGAAAAAGTACAGAGAGCACATTTGAGTTGGGGTTTCAGGTTCGTTCGGGTTTCAAACTTCGTCTGGACTTCGCCTAAGGCTCTAGCTAGGCTCTAATACCACTGTAGGGTTCCTAGGCACCCTAGTGAGGTCTCACAAGTGATCAAACATTCACAAATCAAATTTTACGGGTGCCTACAAACCCTAATACGGATCGTTAACTAGATATCTAGGCGAAGCATGCAAGTAAACGGAAATGTATCTAAAGGAAAGGGGCTACAACCTTTGTAGATCCGGTCCACCAATTCCTAAGCTCCACGATGATCTCCCTCCGCTGTCCAAATCGAACCCCGAACTCAAGTATCGGCTTCGTCGAAGAAAAGGGCGGGCTTGATCGTCGGTTCGATGCCGAAAATGATCTACGTCGAGGAATCACAAAACTCGAGCTCCGCCTTCGCCAAGTCAAGAAACTTGTGAAGACAACACACTCTACTACATGGCAAGTAGTAGAGGATGAAGAAATAGGAAATGGGTAGACTTTAGATTTGGATTTCTCACTTGTTTTGGCTAGTTGCCATTAAAGGTGCAAGCTTTCTTCAACTTGAAGATGAAGAAGAAGATGATAAAGAATTATGATAAGATATATGAAAATAGAAAATAAATCATTCTTATCATAATGTCAACTATGGTTAGATGTAGAGAACAAACTAAGGTTAAAGTGAATGGTTAAGGTTAAGGAAACAAACAAAATAGTCAACCATTCAAAGCTTCATGAAGCTTCAAAGATTATCCAAACTTAGCCACTATTTTATTTCTTTCAATAAAGAATAAATGAATGAATAAATAAGCAAATAAAATGAAACCCTAACCATTCATATAACCATGGTCAATTCTTTACACAAACCCTAGCTTGCATGTATCATCAAACATGTTACAATCTTGTGCACAAAAGTATATCACATATACAACTTGTGCATACCAAGTGAGAAAATCCATTTAAAGTGAACCAATACTAGTTAATGCAAAGTGATATATCAAATATAAAATTATACATTAAATCATTAAATCAACACTTGATTCAATGATCTGGTTATATCGCATATAACCGGCTAGTATCCAATGTATCGGCTTATCGAATCAATCCTTGATTCGATAACTAGGTTATATCGCATACAACCATTCGACACATTCATCGCGAGAATGAAATACGGTATCATATACACGCATTATTCTCGGTCCCGCACATATCTCATATGCGCTCCTATTTCGTTTCGCTTGAGCCTGGAAACCTCTGTGTAGGACTCTAAAGACTCGTCAATACGCCGGCAGCGGATGATGATCATATCAAACACCCACAAGCCGCAAGCGGTCTGCTAAACGTAACGGCCACCTGGGTATTGAGCGATCAGAAGATCGACGAGCAAGCCCGCTCACACTCCTGCGAATCCAACCAGTAACACTTACCGTACAGTCCGGTCTGATCGTCTGATATGTCGCATATCTCGCCTAGGGGTGGTAAACGTCAGACCCCAATAGCTCGATAAGTCGTGTCGATATGAGGTCTATAACAATTCGAGAAACTACTGGTAACACTTACCAGTAAATCTCAGCAACCCTGGCCAGGGATTTCCTGTTATAGCCAATCGAACACAGCGCAACATCAACCCCCTATACCGGGAGAGACGAATCCCCTCCTATCGCTCATTGCCTCCATGTGACTCGGGACTGTACCCAAAAACCACCGTTTTGCACGCCCTCTTGGACGTGGTAAGATGGAAATCAAAGCACAGTGGGAACCACACAAGACTCTATGACGATCTCGGGTCAACAGACTACTCTGTACCAGTGTCACCAGAGAACTGCCATCTGACGTAAGGTATAATACCATCTGGGAGTTCTCGGCGAGTCCGTTCAGTGTACCCAGTCTCCACTGAGCACCCGCATACCATCTTCGATGTCAAACACCAATGGATATGGGATCATCCATCGCCCATCGCATGGGTCGAGAAGATATGCGCTAGTCTACTCTGGAATATCGATGCCCCGTCTCGATATTCCCACGACTAGGAACAATGAAGGATGTACTCATTGACTACCCAGGCCCCACTAGTATGATCTGCATCATAGTCCTGGAAGTCGAGTATACATCCTAAGGGCTTTATCAACATGTAATCAGAGAGACAGAAAGTATACATGTTAAGATAAAGAGCAACCAGATAGCGTACTATCATGTCGAGCAAGAAAGTCCTACCTATATATGTCCCAGCATCCACTACAATATACATCCAATGTACAGTAATGGCCTCTAGGGCATACATATAACTAACATAAAATACCACAAAACTGACATGGAACAATTCCAAGTTCGTATTTTGGTTCTAATCTAGGTTCTTGTCCAGTAAAACACCACTAAGGGTTAAGTAAACACCCACTACAGATCACAATTCCACACAATCACCCAAAACCCCTCTTGGAATTTCCAAACATCACTAATCTAAATCGATTTAAATCTAAACTACTATAGGGTGCTAGGAAACTCAAAAACTAAACTAGAAGTGTAGGAATTAGCTCATTTGGCAACTCAAGAATTTTCTTGAGCTGCTCAAAGTGATCAAAATCCAACTTTGAAGCATCCATTGGGTTTGTAGAGAGGTTGTGCATCTTTTTAATGTTGGGGTTGTAGGGTTTTGGCATGATTTTGGAGATGATCCATGGGGGTAGAGGAGGTGGAGGAAGAGTTGAAGAAGGAGAAGAAAACAAAGGGGAAAATGAGGCAACCCACTCTCTCTCTCTCTCTCCCCCGCCCCCACTCTCTCTCAATTATCACATGCCATGCTACGCTCTCTCTCTTGCCCATGCCTATTATTCTATTCTATTTCCTTTTCTCTCTTTCTTTTAAAGCCAAATATGAACAAATACAAATGAAACAACGTGCAACAAAAATGCTACATGTCATGGTGTACTAACCATGAAAAAATGTAGAAACACAGATTTGGCTTAATCACGATTAGTAGTGCACTAATCAAGTTTAATTTTGAACTCGCATATAATTAATTATAAAAATTCCAAATCCGATAAATATATATTTAAATGAATAAATCATTTTAATCTCCAATTATTTCCCAAATATTGGTATATATATTTATACCATTTTATGAAAACCCTAAATTCGCAAATCGAATAGTTTTTGTGAAATATATTATTTTAATATTAAATTCGAACAATAATATTTTTTATTTCTGAAATGTTACAATTGTTAGTTATGTATATGCCCTAGAGGCCATTGTTGTAAATGTGATGTATATTATAATGGATGCTTGGATATATATAGAGAGGACTTTCTTGCTCGATATGATAGTATGTTATCTGGTTTCACTTTATCTTAACGTGTTAACAAATACTGTTTTGTGATCACATGTTGATGAAGCCCTTGGGATATGTACTTGACTACTAGGACTATGATGAGATAATACTAGTGGGGCCAGGGTAGTCAACAAGTACATCCTATAACTGTTCCTAGTCGAGGGTGTATCGAGACAGGGCATCGATGTTAGTTATATATATGCCCTAGAGGCCATTGTTGTACATATGATGTATATTATAGTGGGTGCTTGGATATATATAGAGAGGACTTTCTTGCTCGTCATGATAGTATGCTATTTGGTTTCACTTTATCTTAACATGTTGACTTATATTAGTTTACTCTCTTACTCTCACATGTTGATAACGCCCTTAGGATATGTACTCGACTACTGGGACTATAATGAGATCATACTAGTGGGGCCAGGGTAGTTAACGAGCATATCCTATAACTTTTCCTAGTCGATGGTGTGTCGAGACAGGGCATCGATACACCAGAGTAGACTAGCGTATACGCATCTTAACCCATATGATGGGCGATGGATGATCCCATATCCATCGGTGTTTGACATCAAAGATGGTGTACGGGTGCTCAGTAGAGACTGGGTACACTGAATGGACTTGCCGAGAACTCCCAGATAGTATTATACCTCACGTCAGGTGGCAGTTCTCCGGTGACACTGGTACAGGTTAGTCTGTAGACCCGAGATCGTCATAGAGTCTTGTGTGATTCCTACTGTGCTTTGATTTCCACCATACCACGTCCAAGAGGGTGTGCAAAATGGTGGTTTTTGGGTACAGTCTCGAATCACATGGAGGCAATGAGCGATAGGAGGGGTTTTGTCTCTCCCTGTATAGGGAGTTGATGTTGTGCTGTGTTCGATTGGCTATAACTAGAAGTCTCTGGCCAGGGCGGATATAGAGTACTACTGGTAAGTGTTATCAGTAGGTTCTCGACTTGTTATAAGCTTCACATCGACACGACTTATCGGTTACTGGGGTCTGACGTATACCCCTAGACTAGATATGCGACATATCAGACAAATAGACCGGACTGTACGGGAATGTTACTGATTAGATTCACAGGAGAATGTACAGGCTTGC
Organism: Agapanthus africanus; assembly: GCA_030015575.1. NCBI lineage: Eukaryota > Viridiplantae > Streptophyta > Magnoliopsida > Asparagales > Amaryllidaceae > Agapanthus > Agapanthus africanus. The sequence continues at coordinate 355,337,354 of CM057350.1, read as the reverse complement.
TTGTTGATCTTCTGATCGATCAATACCTGGGTGGCTGTTACGTTTAGCTGACCGCTTGCAGCTTGTTGGTGTTGATATGATCATTACTTACTGCCGGCGTATTGACGATTCTTTAGAGTCCTACCCAGAGGATTCTTGACTCAGGCAAAACAGAGTAGGTGCACATATGTGATATGTGCGGGACCGAGAATAATATAATATGAGATACCGTATTCTATTTTCGAGATATTTGATATCAGCCGGGTATATGTGATATAGCCGGATCATCGGATCAAGTGTTGATTCGATGAACTGATACAGTTTAATATTAGTCGGTTATTTGAGAAATAGCCGGATTGTCGGATCAAGTGTTGATTCGATAATTTAATGTATAATTATATATGTGATATATTACATTACATTAACTAATATTGGCTCGCTTTTTTTGATTCATTTTCTCACCGGATAATACATTGATATATATGCGATATATGTTAATTGTATTATTTTCTTTTGTTACGAAAATATATTATATATGTGATATATAATATTGTAACAAGTTATGATTACTAATGCAACATGATTAGTGGAGATTAAACATGATTAGGGTTTGATTTGGGTTAGCTTTTTCATGAAACTTCTTGAAGCTTTTGTTTTGTTTTAAGCTAAGATATTAGGTGTTGATATTTGTGGAGATATTATCAAACCCAACCCAAACCTTTTGTAAGTCTACGATAGCGTCCCGGCCGTCATTCTGACGCCAAACGCGGAACAAAAACTTTTATAACTGGCGCTATCGCATACCATAACCCGGATCTTGCCATTAACGCTAAACTAACAATATGTAAAGAGGTAGAAAGGCTATACCGATCGATCCGAGTCCTTCGGTCTTTGTCCATCGTCCACCGCTCCTCGCGGCAACTCCGATCTCTCGACTCCTCATCGAGGTGGCACCACATCAACGGATCATTAAACGGGCTCCCGCCACTATACCGAGGTAACACGATCATCAAGTCTGCTAAAAGAGATGACCAAGGTGAAGTAGAGAATGAGTAGAATACTTTGTCACAAACACTCTTTGGTTCTCATCACATGAGAGGGTAAGAGTGGAGGTTGAAAAAGATGCTAGGGTTTGGAAATCGTGAACTCAAGATATGAATCAAGTGAGCATAAGCCAAGTCCCAAAAATTGACCCATGGCTGCACAAAAATTGGTGATCATATATATAAGGTTTTGTGAAGAAATTTCAAGGAAAATATCCTAGAAAAATATCTTCAACCAAAACCCTAAAATATCCCACCCAAAACAAAACACATTTAATTCTTCATGACTCACTTAGTGACTCATTAGCATGAGTCACTAATGAACATGCTAGAATAATGTGTCATCCATAATGAGTCACCATTTCCAAAACCAAATAATCATTTAAACCAAAATGATTAATCCAAAAAGAAATACATTTTCTAAAATATTCTCGTAACGGATTACGAAAATACCCCTCACCTGTTTATACATACGTGTATCCGTATTCCGACCGAATACGAATACGAATATGAGAGACTAAAATATTCCGACTCAATATAATACATGGATCCGGCTTAAACCAAAGCCCACCAGTATTATCTGCCTGAAATATGACACGTGCACAAGTGCACGTGCATTTTCCGAACTCTGCCATAAAACCATACGGCCTCTACAACGTTTCGCCTGAACTTAGGAAACAATATGTGGGGGACTCTAAAGACTCGTCAGTACCCTGGCAGTGGGTTTAACCTTAAGCACGTCAGAGGCACTAGCAATACGTAATGGCTGCCCATGTACTGACCTCAAAGGAAGCCAATGTGCGAACTCATCCTGGAACCTTACTGAGCCTATCAGTGACAATATACATACAGTCCGGTCCGTTCGTCTATGAGTATCTCATATCGGGCCTAGGGGGCTGATAACGTCACACCCCCAATAGGGGTATAAGTCGTGTTAGAGTGTCGCCCAGAACACCCTGAGATACTACTGGAGTACCTACCAGTAAATCTCTTGCCTCAGCCGAGGGCTTTGTGTAATGGCTCTCCTCGACACAGCGCGATCTCACCCCCAATACCGGGAGAGACGAATCCCCTGCCGATCCGCTCACTTGCCTCCATGTGGCTCGGAACTTTACCCAAAAAAGACCTGTTTGCACGACTCCTTTAAGCCGTGGTAGGGTAGAAATCAAAGCACAGTATGAACTCACACGAGACAAATGACGATCTCAGGTCGATGAACTAACCTGTACAAATGTCACCAGGGAACTGCTATCTGACGCTAGGTATAAATATCAACTAGCAGGTTCCCGGCGAGTCCTGTCCGGTGTACTTATAACCCAATGAGCACATGTATATATCTTAGGTGATCCAACTGACACCAGTGGCTTGTGAGACCGGCCACCGCCCCTCGTCGTGGTCTCGACTGTATACACTAGTCTACTCCGGAGTATCGATGCCCTGTCTCGAAACTCCCACGACTAGGGACCACTATTAAGGATGTGGTTATAGACTACCCAACTCTCACGTATATGATCGTCATCATACTGTTGGTAGTCAAGCAAGATCCTAAGGGCTCTATCAACATGTAATAGTGATCAGTCACCTGAACCTGTACACGACTGATAAAGGCAAACCGGATAGCATACTATCATCTCGAGTAAGACTGTCTTACCGGTATATGTCCTCCCTCAATCATTGCAATCACGTACCTGCGATCCAATAATTGACTTTGAGGGCACTACATCCAACAATCTCCCACTTGCACTTAAGGCTAATTATTGCGATGCCACATACTCACAGCCCGTGTGATACCGAACACCCAATTTCTCTACTAATCAGTTTCACAAAGCTCGTTTGTAAAACTCTTGTGTTCGAGAAATAGCCTCAATGAGTGGATCCGCCCTGATGTTTCTTTCTATGTCTCCCTTAATCTCAAGTTCGCGGAGAAAACCATCGTCCGAATTGAGTAATACCTGTCTTAGAATATATCTGGATATCTGATGGGACCTGGTTCATAAATGAACTCCAAATCCAAATTTCTTAGACTGTATCGTCAACTGAAACCCTGCACCATGCCTCCCACAGTATCCTCTTGGACCACCTGTCCATAATACTGCCCCCTTCGTCAGAGGGAAAACTATAACTCTGACAATCACTATGTCATCCATGTCACCTTTGGAAGCCTGGAATGATAACCGTCCCCCGAAGGAGGTTGCCGTCATCAAGTCCATAGAACATCCACTTATGTTCTAAAACTGCTTCCGAATGTTTCTCTAGGATTGGATTAATATAAACTTATTGCATCCAGTGCAAAAACAACATCTGGTGTGGTACTTGACATCTCACGATTTACTCAATTGCCGAAGCAAGTGATATGCCAACCATGCATATCCTTCTCCCCTTTAGTCTGTAAGACACCTTTAAAGAGGGTGACTCCATCACCTGCAGGTACACCACCATGCCAGGAGTCATCTATTCTAAAATACTATTAGAATATTGTCAAAGTACCCAAATTGGGAAACTACCTAAATCTAGATCTAAAACCATAGATCTAGTAACCAGAACGTCAGCTATTATATCCATATCCTTTATGGTGAAACGACTGTGTGACAACCACAGTGTAACCGATCGTAGTATAGGAATTTTAGTTCCTACTCTATGTATGTCATCCAAATACCAGGACATCACACCCTACTACCTTCTTAACAGATCCATGCCTTATTCTGATGAAGTCAAAGCCATGACTGTCACATCAAAATTAGATTATCTATCTCCGCTATAACTGCTGAAGTCTATAAATAGACATAAGCTACTTGCCTACTATGCTTCCGCTGCTCCCACCGACTGCAACAACCCCCTGGCAGAATAATATATATGTGCACTTCTAAAGCTAGTTTAGAACGACGCTATACTTAACCTCCTGCCGGGTCTCATAGCCTAGAACAACAGTAGTGTCAAGTCTGGGTAAACAAGAACCTTCCTGTCACCGTCCTTGAGGCTACCGGAGTACCTCTCGGGTGCCTGAGGTTACCCACCATATCTGCGGAGTGGCTAATGGAATGTCAAACCTGATTGAATTTTTAGGTCCTATTAAATTTCCCGTAATCGTTTGCGGTTCTGAAATCACTTCCAGTTCTACCATACTCCCACTACTATTTTCTGAAAAAATCCATTTTACTAAAACTGTGGCGTGTCAAAAACAATATCACTATTGATCTTCCAGATGGAAGAAAGTCAACCCTCGACATAGCCCGGGTCAACCCACAAACTGCCATTACAGAAACGTGCCGTGAGTTATCCAGTGTCTGCTTTTAAGCATAAGCCGGACAACTCCCCGTACCTTAACATCGTTAAGATATGAACCATTCTATATCCAATATAGAAACTTTGGCACTTATTTAATTGGAACAAGATTCAAATCATGCAGCTGTCTCCAGTGCATATCAACTTAATGGAGAGAGGCTAATCAGCATTACTCAACTTAGGAATACATCCAATTATGAGCAACCTAAAAGAGAAACAAGTTTCTCAAAACCATTACTATCAACTGAATACCAATCACAAGTATCTACATCTTCGATCTCTTTGAAAAATCCCGATACTTGCGACATCTGGTTCTCTACTTTATTCTTATACCCATAACTTCTCAAAACATAGACATTGTATTTCTACGAAACACTTGTCTAAAAACTAGAGAAATCACAAATAAACAGAACATAGTACGAGGACCAACCCCTTTGTCCTGATGGACACTGGACAACATACAATACTCTGTATAAGTCCGCTGAGTTGAATAACTCAATTCCTGTGCATCGTAGGTTGAAAACTATACTTATGGTTAAGAACTATTCCGCTGTTCAATGCTCCTTACCCAATCGTCAACTGATATAGGTAAATGTCAAGGACATAATTTCAAAAAATTATATCTCACTTTACAAAAATAAACGTACAGATATATCAGTTTGAAATTGGCGCACAACAATGGATACTCAAAACCAAATACTTGCCGTCCGGCAAAAATCCAGACGATTTCCTCAAATATCACCAATTACAATGAATTCCGATATAATGAGGATGATCACCTAATTCCCAATAACTTACTCCCCCTCATCATCTGTAAAACCATACAGATGTGAAAATCATACCTGGTAAATACATACCCTGGAGTAAGTATCTAATCGGGAAATCAGTTTTCCTTTAACAATGCACAGTGAAACTGAAACATGAAAATGTTTCGTAGGGGTATCCCGGTATTCCTAGTAATGCCTCTTCCATAATCCAATTCATGACTGTAACCGTATATTTCTTTGCCATCTCTCTAAATCCTTTTATTTGTCTTTAGTCATTACCTTCTGTACACCCCTTTAGGCTAAGTGGTTTTCTTCCTTTCCTACCGTTCGGCACCAGCCTATGGTTTGGAAGAAGACTATCCAATAAGCGTAATAGGTGTATCCTTCTAAACCAAGGATTACTCGCAACCTGAGAGAAGGTGATGATAAATGATAACTGAATAATACCTTATTCTATTTCTTCCGAACTGGGGAAAAAAGCAAAGGTGAAATAGGAGTGGCGATGAAGTACGCGGTTTGGTCGTGAATGATAGCAGTCGCAATTTACTTTGCCCTCTTTCTAATCCCTTTATTTTGTCTTTACTTATTACCTTCTGCACAACCTACTTAGGCTAATTGGTTTTCTTCATTCCATATCTTTCGGCACCTGCCTATGGTTTGGAAGAAGACTATCCAATAAGCGTAATAGGTGTACTCTGCTAAACCAAGGAGCTCTCGCAACCTGAGAGAAGGTGATGATAAAAGGCAACCGAATAAACCAATTCAATTTCTCCTGAACCTGGATCCATCCTCAAAGAAGTCCCTTCGAGTTCGTATATAACCCTACGATGGATCTATCCAATGGAAGTGAATGTTCGTAGTGATAAGAGGTGTTCTGAGAAATGCAAAGGGTAAAAGAAGGAGCGGCAATGACTTATGCAACTCAGACAATCCAAAAGCCAGTATTTTAAGAAGGTTCGTTCAACTTGGTCACTGAGTCATAGTCTACGGTTGGTCAAAGGTCGCTGACAAAGAGAGAGAGAAAAGAAACACTCTGCGTGCACTCTAACCTAGATCAGAATGGTTATCACTTTATCTAATCAGGAAACCTCCTACTGTACTGTTAAATTCTCCTCCAAACCTGAAACAAGAATCAATCGGGATCGCCCGAAGAGTAAACTAACTCATCAGTGGGGATCGGGATCCAACTCTCATCGCATGATAACGTGACGGAATCCACTCACGTTATCACACTCCAGAAGGTATGCGGATGCCTGGCAAGTTTCAGTTTCTTTAGAAACTCCCGATATGATTTTTACCCCATATTCTTATGACCATGACAAAGGCCAACAAATCATAAGTCACATGTCAAGTTCTACCCGTCATTATCTTTTTAATTTGAACCCACCCGTACATACCCTTGACGAAGGCCAACAAGGTAATACGACTGTGTTGGAGATAGTGCCCCCAGAGACAATTATTGGATCACAGGCACGTGATTGCAATGATTGAGGGAGGACCTATCCTGGTAGGACAGTCTTACTGAAAATGATAGTATGGTATCTGGTTTATCTTTATCATCGTGTACTGCTTCAGGTGACCTTACAGGTCACTATTGCACGTTGATAAAGCCCCTAGGATTCTTGCTTGACTGCCAGCAGTATGAGGGCAATCATATACGTGGGAGCTGGAGTCTATAAGCACATCCTTAAGAGGTCCCTAGTCTTGGGAGTTTCGAGATAGGGCATCAATTCTCCAGAGTAGACTAGTGTATACAGTCGAGACCCCGACGAGGGGCGGTCGCCGGTCTCACAAGCGACTGGTGTCAGTTGGTTCACCTAAGATGTATACAGGTGCTCATTGGGTTATGAGTACACAGGACATGACTCGCCGAAAACCTGCTAGTTGGTCTTATACCAGACGTCAGATAGCAGTTCCCTGGTGACATGTGTACAGGTTAGTTCATCGACCTGAGGATCGTCATTTCTCTCGTATGAGTTCCCATGGTACTATGATTACTACCCTACCACGCTCAAAGGAGACGTGCAAACAGGTTTTAGTTGGGTACAGTCCCGAGCCACATGGAGGCAGTGAGCGGATCTTCAGGGGTTCGTCTCTCCCCGTATTGGGGGTGAGGTCGCGCTGTGTCTAGGAGAGCCCTTACATGAAGTCCTTGGCCAAGGCAGGAGATTTACTGTTAGGTATTCCAGTAGTATCTCAGGGTGTTCTGGGCTACACTCCGACATGACTTGTACCGCTTTTGGGGGTCTGACTTTTACCAACCCCCTAGGCCCTCCATGCGATGCTCATAGACGAACAGACCGGATTGTACGGATATTGTCGCTGACAGGCACAGTAGGGTGTCAGCATGAGTTCGCTCACAGACGTCTCTTTTGGTCAATACCTGGTAGCCCGTTACGTATAGGCTAATACCTTTGACGTGCTAGTCGTTAAATCGACAACCAAGGTGTTGACGAGTCTTTAGAGTCCCCCACAGACCAGTTTCTCAAGTTTTGGGCGAAACGTTGTAGAGGCCGTATGGAGATATGGCAGGGTTCGATCTTATACGTGCGGTATTGCACGGATCATGATCGGACGGATTTTACTAGCGGGCTTTGGTTTAAGCCGGATCCTAGTATTATACTGTGTAGATTTTGTCTCTTTGCATTTGTATTCAGTGGGAACACAAATGCGGGTATGTATATACAGTCGCGGGGTTTTCCTGTAATTTATTACGGGATCAGTTTTCTGAAATTGCCAGTTTGCATTCCGTTCCGACCAGTTTTCCTTTGTTCCTTCACGGCCGGACTTTTCCGATGGAAGGCGTTATTTGCAGTTGTGCAAATTATCTTTGTGTGTGTGTGGGGGGGGGGTTATTTGTATTTGTGGCTTCATGATGGTTCTAAGAATCATGAGATTATTTTTCCATCACATTGCTAGCATTAAATAAGATGAGAGTTGATTGGATTTAAACTTGACATTGGTGTGACTTTTTTCTCATGATCACACATTATTCTCTTGTTGGATTATTGATTCTTTTTCTCCACCATTCTTTGAGGGGGGCCGGCCACTTGTGAGGAGTGAGAGAGAGTTCATCTTTGTGGGAAATCATTCATCTCATTTCATTCTATGCTTGCTACAAAAATCCTTCACCTCTCTCAAAAGATCATTCTATTCCTCCATCAAGGCAACTTCATAACCCCAAAGAGACAAGCTACTACACTTAGCCTACACCTACACTACACCTACAACATTTCTTGGGCACGTTGGCTTGCCAACTTTGTGCCCGAGTTGCCTCGGTCCAGAGGTGGGAGCCCGTAAAAGAACCCGGCAATGTGGTGCCCGTTCCGACGAGGAGCTGAAGACTGGAGATTCCGCGAGATGATCGGAGTGGACGCGAAGTCCGAAGGACACGGATCGCTTGGTATAGCATTCTACCCTTTCTCATTTTTTCTAGAGTTAGGTTAATGGCCCGATCCGGGATTTTAGTGCGCGGTGGTGCCGGTTTCTAGTTTTTAGAAAAGTTTCGTTTCCGCATTCCGGCGTCGGATTGACGGCCGGGGCGCCGCCGTGCACTTACACTGGTATCAGAGCCACGCCATTAACCTAGTCTAGCTTGGTCTAACGTGTTTACATTTTCGATCGGACAAAAATCCCAAAACCGCGATTTCAAAGCATCAGTTTTCTGTCGAATTATTTTTGGCTCTAAAAATTTTTCAGTACTTTGCAGAAAGACATGCAGGAAATTCTAAGACATCTGTGAAGAAATGGTAGTGTGACACTGTAGCTTGACCGCGGAACCGCGGCCAAAACCACGTTACCGACGCGGTTCCGTCGCAGCACAGTGCCTTCACTGCACCATTTTTGCACAGTGATCTTTGTACAGGGAAATTGGTGTTTTGGAATGTTCTGTTTGGGCCCAGACATTCTTTGAGTGCTACAGTAGTGCTTGGGGCCCACTTCGGTAAATTTGATCGATCGAAAATTTTAAACATGTTAGTTCACAGTATTTACATTATATCTGCGACCGTGAATGTCATTTGATCGGTAAATCCTGTCTAACTGCTATAGCCCTTTTAGACGGATTTGCGAACGTGACATTCACGTTGATGTTCTGTGTTGTGCTGTGATGTTGCGGATTGGTTGTGGGGGATAGCCTGGATGCAATATTAGTACAGTTTCGTTTTATATGTACATTTGATATTGCGGGGCGAGCGTCCGACATGTGGACTGCCGTCACTGCCTGTTTGTATATTATTCTTTTGGGGCACGACCGGGCTGAGGTTGATGTACCCGTTGTATGTATATTTTACTTTCTGTACTAGGATTACCCCACGGAAGGGTGCACGGATAGCTGGGTTCTAGAGGGCAATGGGCCCACAACTCATGGCATTGAGACGGAGGGGGCTTCACTATAGAATTGGCAAGCTATTCGCCGCACTCGTAGGGGCTATAGGTTGACCCAGGAGGGGTGCCCAAGTTACCGGATTCCGTGAAGTGCTGGGTGGTCCATTCACGTTGTTGAAGTTGGCTACCTCGCTTCAGGTTTTAGCGGGTAACTTGCCGCATCCGTAGGGGTCTAGGATTTCATTGCACAGGCTATCCATACGACCACGGGAACGTCGGGTTTCAGAAGCGGCTCTATGAAACCCGGGCATCCCCAGATATCTGTATTATTCTGTGATGCTGGTTACATTTCTGTGATGTTGCATTTTATCACGTCTTGAGCGAATATTATATATTGATATATATACTAGTAGATGTTGTATATGTTTTGCACCAGCGCTAGTCCAGTCCCCGCTCTGTCGTTAGTTAAGTAACCTAACGGGTGATGACAGGACCCAGTGGTGAATGCGGGTGGCATATACGTACATCATTATTTTCGTTCTTTATTGGTGTGATCAATTGATAGGACTGCGTTGATTTGGATCAATGCAAGCTAAACAAACCTATTCTGATGTTGTTGGAACATTTTTCAAATAAGCTGTTATTGCAAGGGCGTTCTCTTTTGTTTTGCACAGTGGTATTCAGTTATGAATATCCAGCACCTCAGTCGACGAGGCAAGGGCCGAGATCCCTTCACCGGGAGTGACCCATTGGACAGAAGTTTGCGTCAGGGCAATAACTTCACTATAGTCGATTACTTTTGCTTTGTATCGTGGTATTCAGTTGGAATATCCTGCACCTCATTCTACGGGGAAAGAGCCAAGATCCCTTCACCGGGAGTGACCTTTTTAGCAAAGGTTTTCGCCACTATATTTTTAAAAGCTATCCAGTTTCTTCAACGATATCAAGTTCATTACGTTAATGGTTTTTTGCCAGAAACCATTCGTAGCCCTTTGTCGTTTCAGACGGGTAGCACGTAGTATTCATTCTATGTTTGTTAACCATCGTCAAGGCATAGTGTATGGTAGCTGCTTGTTACCTTTCTGCTGCATAGATAGATGCGTTGGTTTGGGACAGTCGTATAGCCTTGTTGACCTTCGTCAACGGCTTATACGGGTGGGTTCAAATTAACCTGGACAATGACGGGTAGAATTTGACATGTGACTTATGATTTGTTGACCTTCGTCAAGGTCATAAGGGCATGGGGCAAAAATCACATCGGGAGTTTCTAAAAAACTGAAGCTTGCCAGATATGCGCATACCTTCTGGAGTGTGATAACGTGAGCGGATTCCGTCACATTATCATGCGATGATAGTTGGATCCTGATTCCCACTGATTAGTTGGTTTACTCCTCGGGTGATCCCGACTAATTCTTCTTTCAGGTTTGGGGAAGAATTTGACGTTACAGTGGGAGGTTTCCTGATTAGATAAATTAATAACCATTCTGATCTAGGTTAGAGTGCACGCTGAGTGTTTCTTTTCTCTCTCTCATTGGCAGCGACCATTGACCCGACCCTAGACTATGACTCAGAGACCAAAATTAACCGAACCTTCTTAAACACCGGCTTTTGGATTGTCAGAGTTGCATACCTCATTGCCACTCCTACTTTTACCCTTTTCTCCAGGACACCCCGTATTACTATGAACATCCACTTCCATTGGACAAAACCATCGTACGTTTATATACGAACTCGAAGGAATTTATTCGAGGATGGTTTCCGGTTCTTGAGAAAACGAATAGGACTATTCAGTTGTCTTTTCCTTTTACCTTCTCTCGCATTGCGAGTGCTCCTAGGATTAGGATAGTACACCTATTACGCAAATTGGATAGTCTTCTTCCAAACCTTAGGCTGGTGTCGAACGGTGGAGAATGAAGAAAACCAATTAGCCTAAACGGTGTACAGAAGGTATTAAGTTAAGACAAATAAAGGGATTAGAAGGAGGGCAAAGTAAATTGCGACTACTATTCACGACCAAACCAAGTATTTCATTACCACTCCCACTTCACCTTTGTATTTCTCCAGGACACTCCGTATCACTACGAAGATCTACAGTTATTTGGATACTCCATCGTATGGTTATATACGAACTCGAAAGGAACTTGTTCCAGTTCGGGGATGGATTCTGGTTCAAGAGAAATAGGAATAAGGTTTATTCGGTTGTCTTTTATCTTCACCTTCTCGCGGATTGCGAGTGTTCCTAGGATTAGGACAGTACACCAATTATGTTTATTGGATAGTCTTCTTCCAAACCATAGGCTGGTGCCGAAAGGTAGGGAAGGAAGAAAACCATTTAGCCTAAGAGGGTGTACAGAAGGTAATGACTAAAGACATATAAAGGGATTTGGAGAGATGGCAAAGAAATACATGGTTACAGTTGTGAATCTGAATAATGAAAGAGGCATTACTAGGAATACCAGGAGAACCCTACAGAACATTTCAATGTTTCAGTTTCACTGTGTACTGTTAAAGGAAAACTGATTTCCCAATTAGCACTTGCTCCAGGGTATGTATTTACCAGGTATGATTCTCACATCTGTATGGTTTTACAGATGATGAGTGGGAGTAAGCTATTGGGAATTAGGTGATTATCCTCATTATATCGGAATTCATTGTAATTGGTGATATTTGAGGAAGTCACCTGGGTTGTTTGCCGGACGGCGAATATTTGGTTTTGAATATCCGTTGTTATGCACCAATTTCAAATTGATATATCTGTACGTTCATTTTTATGAAGTGAGATATAACTTTTTGAAATTATGTCGATGACATTTACCTATATCAGTGGATGGTTAGGTAAGGAGCATTAAACAGCGGTATAATTCTTCTTAACCATAAGTACAGTTTTCAACCAACGACACACAGGGAATGAGTTATTCAACTCAGGGGACTTATACAGAGTATTGTATGTTGTCCAGTGTCCATGAGGACAGAGGGGTTGGTTCTCGTACTATATTCGGTTTACTTATGACTTCTCTAATTTTGAGGCAGGTGTTTCGTAGAAACACAAGGTCTGAGATTTGAGAAGTTATAGGTATATAAATAAAGTAGAGAACCACATGTTGCAAGTATCAGGATTCTTCAAGATGATCGAAGATGTAGATACTTGTGCATGGTATTCAGTTGATAGTAATGATTAAGATAACTTGCTTCTCTTTCAGGTTACTCATAATTGGAAGTACTCCTAAGTTGAGCAACGCTGATCGGCCTCTTTCCATTTAGTTAACATGCACTGTAGACAGCTGCATGATTTGAATCTGGTTTAATTAAATCAGTGCCTCTGTTTCTGTATTGGATATAGAACAGTTCATATCTTGACATTGTTAAGGTACGGGGAGTTGTCCGGCTTATGCTTAAAACCAGACTCTGGATAACTCAAGGCACGTTTCTGTAATGGCTGTTTGTGGGTTGACCCAGGCTATGACGATGGTTGACTTTCTACCATCTGGAAGATCAATAGTGATATTGTTCTAGACTCGCCACAGTTTTAAGTAAAATGGATTTTTTCAGAAAACAGAAGTGGGAGTATGGTAGAACTGGAAGTGATTCCAGACCGCAAACGATTATGGAAGATTTGATAAGAACCCGAAGATTCAATCCGGATCGACCTTCCATTGGCCACTCTGCAGAAATGGTGGGTAACCTCAGGCACCCGATAGGTACTCCAGTATGCTCAAGGACGGTGACAGGGAGGTTCTTGTTTACCCAGACTTTCCATTGCTGTTGTTCCAGACTGCGAGACCCGGCAGGAGGATGAGTATAGCGTCGTTCTAAACTAGCTTTAGAAGTGTACGTGTATATGACTCTGCCAGAGGGTTGTCGTAGTTAGTGGGAGCAGCGGAAGCATTGGTGGACAAGTGGCTTTTGTCTATTTGTAGACTAAAGCAGATGTAGCGGAGATAGATCATCTATTTCTGATATGACAGTCATAGGTTTGACTTCATCAGAATAGGGGATGGATCTGTTAAGAAGGTAGTAGGGTGTGATGTCCTAGTATTTGGATGACATACACAGAGTAGGAAGTGATGTTCCTATACTACGATCGGTTATACTTTGGTTGTCACACAGTAGTTACTCCACATAAGGCTTGGATATTATATCAGACAATCTGGTTACTAGATCTATGGTTTTAGATCTAGATTTGGGTAGTTTCCCAATCTGGGTACTTAGACAGCATTCTACAGGTATTTTAGAATGGACGACTCCATGCACGGAAGAGTACCTGCAGGTGGTGGAGTCACCCTCTCTAAAGGTGTCTTACAGACTAAAGGGGAGAGGGATGTGCATGATTAGCAGATCACTTGCTTAGGCAATTGTGCCAATCATGAGATGTCAAGTACCACACCAGATGTTGTTTTTGCAGTAGATGCAATAAGTTGATATTGATCCAATCCTGGAGAAACAATCGGAAGCAGTTTTAGAACATAAGTGGATATTCTAGGGATATGGTAACGACAGCCTCGTTCGGGAGACAGTTATCATTCCAGACTTCCAAGGGGACCTGGACGACAGGGTGGCCGTCAGAGTTATAGTTTTCCCTCTGACGAGGGGCGGTGTTTTGGACAGGTGATCCAAGCGGACACTGAGGGAGGCATGACGCAGGATACTGATTAAGTTCAGTTGACGATACAGTCTAAGAAGTTTGGATTTGGAGTTCATTTATGAGCTAGGTCCCATCAAACATCCAGACACATTCTAAGACAGGTATTACTCATTTCGGTACATGGCTTTCTCCGCGAACTTGAGATATAGAGAGACATAGAAAGAAACATCAAGGCGGATCCACTCACTGAGGCTATTCCTCGAATGCAATAGTTTCGCAAACGGGTTTTGTGAGACTGATTAGTAGAGGAGTTGGGTGTTCGGTATCACACGGGCTGTGAGTATGCGACATCGCAATAATTAGCCTTGAGTGCAAGTGGGACATTGTTGGAGATAGTGCCCTCAGAGTCAATTATTGGATCACAGGCACGCGATTGCAATGATTGAGGGAGGACCTATCCCGGTAGGGCAGTTCATCAGTCGAAAATATTGTATATTTTAGCCGGCAATTTCCTTAACATTTGCATACATTTAGAAGTGTTCGGCATTCATATTCTACATATTAGCAAATCTGTCACAAAATATGAGATTGCATGTGTTAGACTTTTAAACCGACACTTTAAAGGAATTTAACCGCATTTCATGGCATCGCATCATTTCTGTATTTGCGCAACACTTGTCTTGAGTCTGTGCAGGAAAATACGGAAGAAAAACCAAAGAGCTGATCAACATTACGCCAATTCAATCATTTCAGATCTGGTAGCAATGCAGAAGGAATTAGATAATTCTATATATCACATAAAGGCCCATACAACAGCCCAAGACCACACCAGAGAGCCCAAGCCCCAACTCACCAAGTTAGCCGCGGAACCGCGGCAGGAGATGGCTTGCGCCGCGGTTCCGCGCCTCTATTGCCACGTCAGCATGGAATTTTCAGTGCAGAATCTCTTTCTCTGGGCCTACATTGCTTTATGATATGTAAAGTTCCAGAATACCCTCGAGGCTACTGCCAGATCAGCAAAGAAGATTAAGAAAGGCTAATCCTAATTAAGCTCCTAACTAATCCTCTTCTAGAAGCTCCCTCCTAACTAATCACATCTAGAAGCTTCTCCCCTAACTAACTTTTGGAGGAAAATTTGAATTTCCTCAACAAACTTTAGGAGGGAAACTTAGAATTTGAAATCCTAGATCTAGGGTTTGGTTATCTATAAATAGGAGCTTAGATCTAAGGGTTGAGGTTGTTCAATTTTTAGGTAATCTTCATTAGTTAATTTTTAGATAATTCCCTCTTTCATCATCTTCTTCCACAAGTCTAGTGACAAGGCTTGTGCGAAACCCTAACCCTAAATCCACTCCAAATCCAAGATCTTGAGTACCAAATCAAGTGAGAAGCCTTCAACCTTTTAGGAGCCGAGCCGATCTTCAATCGGGCAAGTGATCAAAGCCGATCCGCGATCCACGGAGACGAGCGAAGCCAAGTCGACGATCGAATTCTTCCTCTTGTAGTTCTTGAGCGAATGTAATGAAATTGTTGATATAAATAAAAGGTGAAATTCTTTAATCTTGCTTTCTTTAAATTCTTGCATCATGATTAGATCTCAATTTGTAATTGTTGTTCTTGTTGTGATGTTTGAGTAAAACTCCGCTCGTAAAGAAGTCGAGACGATTGTAGAATGATGATGTAACAAATCTTAATACGATTTTTAAGTCCTACGAGTTTTGTAAACCCTAGCAAGTTCAAGAATCGATGACCTAGTTTCGTTGCGATGCTTTCTTGATTGTGATCGCTCGAAATTAGGGATCTACGATCGTTTCTTGAATTTACTAGAGGCTAGAATATGAATGATATCAATGAAAGAACAAGAGATAAGATGAAACCCTAGTTTCACAAGAAGTCTCTAATTCTCATCGATTATCATCGATCTAGTATCAATTCATCGAAGGATAAAAATACGTAATTGTAAGATTACATCACATCTATTGATCCGATCGATTCCTACGAGCCTCATTTCGATTCTTGAGATTTGGTTTGGAAAAATCAACAAACGATCAATTCTTGATTCTATCTTTTTAATGCTTTCTTAGATCTAGATATTTTCTTTTTTCTTGAAATACAATTTTAAATCATGAATTGTTTGTTTTCTTTTCTTTAAAGTTTCGACTCACCTAAATCAAAAGACGAACGATTACACTCTCCCTGTGGACGATCCGCACTCACATACAAACTACATCCGACACCGTAGTTGATTGCGGTCAAATAATTTTTGGTTGTGATTTCTTTACAAATTTCCCAATTACACAAACAAGAATCGTTTCAATCAAATGGCGCCGTTGCCGGGGATAGTGCGCTAATAGTTCGTATTTTGAAATTTGAGTTGAACAATTTATTCCATCATAATTTTTTAGATTTAAACTCGTACAAACTCTAATACGTGTGTTGTGATTTGTTGCGAGGAATTCTGGAATCATTGGAGCTTGGATAAAATTTTTCTAAAAATTCCAGAGAGCTAAGCAGTTCAAGTGGAACAGTGACAGAAATTGTTGCGCAGAGATCAGCACATACAGCCGCCATTCCGCGGCTAAAGACCCTCATCCGCGGCGGTTCCGCGCCTCTGTGGAAGGTTCTCTGCATCAATTTTCCTCTGTAAGTCTCTCTCTTTCTTATCTCTTACTCCATTTTCTCCAAATAACAATTTCTTGCAGGTTTCTTTGCAAATAAATCGCAGCGCAGCAAAAGCAAATTAAAATTTGTGCGTGTTTTGATTCTTGGTTGTTTGCATATTAATACGGAAATTAAGGGGCACGACCAAATTCAAATTAGGTGGGGAGTTCATTACCCTTCCTAGGCCCCGAAAATCGCAAAACTTGCATCCGCATTTACCCTCATTAATTAAAAGAAATCTAGAGATGACTCTAAGGACCGTCGCGATCAATTAGGACAAGAGAAGGCCGTGGGTAATTCATTGCTTATCCGCGTTTTCTTGTGGTGCCTAAGGCGAGTGTGTCTAAGGCTAGTGGTTTTTAATTAGGCCCACTACTTACGTAGTGGAGTACCTTTCCACTTACCTGGCACTTATCCGGCCACAGGGGGACAAAGAGGCAGTGGAGGATTCTATCCTGCGACTTGTCTTTTGGCAGTTAGGAGCGGTCTAGAGCCGGACCTAGGTGACCACTAGATTCTAGGGTTTGTGTGCTGCATTTGTTGTGATTGCATCATATTTTCAAAAATCCGTATCTTTTCAAAACAAACACCGCATTCATTCTTTCCCCTAATTATAAATTCACGCTGCCACTTGTACTAACCCTTTTTAGTGCAAGATAGGCTGGACAACGGGATTCTAGTGCCCGTTTGTCCGCGTCCCCCGATCGACCCAAAAGTCGGTATTTCTACACTTACCTTTTCTTTACCCACCACCACACCCACATCGATGGATCCACCTCCATCGAACTTCTTTTCCATTACTCTGCCGCCGTCCGTTGGTGCGCAGAATCCACCTCGCATCTCTCTCCAAGAGAGATGTTATCCTACACGAGGCCCACTTTCCACCTGTCTTTCCATTCCACCAGCCAACGGGGAAAATTTTCAAATAAAACCCCAATACATCAACCTTCTACCAAAATTTCACGGTCTCGAGTCTGAAGACGCATACGTGTTTATCACGAAATTTGAAAATGTATGCACAATGATGGGTACTTCACAGCTTTCTGTGGATGCTTTCCGTCTTCGTCTTCTCCCATTCACTTTGTGCGATCTAGCCGAGAAGTGGCTATATAACACTACCGCACATTCCATTTCAAATTGGGACGAATTCGTCAAAGCATTCCTTAAGAAATTTTACCCACATCACAAAACAGCTCGAGTCCGTAGCGAAATCTATCAATTCACCCAGCTTCCAAATGAAACATTTTCAAAATGTCTTGAACGTTTCAAGGATCTGTTAGTCCAATGTCCACATCACGGCATCCCGAGATGGGAACTGTGCCGAATCATTTATGAGAGCATTACTCCTTACACAAGACAGACCCTTGAATCCATGTGTCAAGGCAACTTTATGACTAAAGATGATGGGGAAGCCTGGAATTTTCTAGAAGATTTCGCTGAAAAATCTTTACAGTGGGAGGGTGTAAGTCAATCGTCTAGGGATGGAAATGATATTTCCATAGGAATTAGAGCTGAAATTTCAGCTTTACACAAGAAATTTGACGCTATGGAAAACAAATTTTTAGCCGCCGCCCTAAGTCAAATATCACTCTCCAAAACTGTATGTGGATGCTGTTCTGATCCGTCTCACTTGACGGAAGAATGTCCGTTTCAAGGTCCTGAGCATACAAATGCCGCATTTCAAAGACCTAGAAACGATCCATCTTCCTCCACCTATGATCAGGGTTGGAGAAATAACCTTAACTTTGCTTGGAACCAATTCCAATTTCAAAACACGGTTCCAACCCAACACAATTTCCAAGGGGCCCCTCCACCACAACAGCACCCACAACTTCAATTGAGTCAGCACCCCTTTCAAGCACAAAATTTCCAAAATCCGGCCAACACTTTTGCACCACATGAAATTTTTTTGCAATTGACCGGTACAGATAACACCTCTGCACTAGCACAAACCTTGGATACTTTCATGAAACAATCCATCCAAGGGACGGCAAGTTTGCAATCTTCCGTCGAGAATGTGATGAAGATCATTATCTCTCAAAATGATAATATCAAATCGATGGAAGAACAAATTGCACAACTAAAAGCCGAAATGAGTGCACGAGAGAAAGGGAAACTTCCATCTCAACCTTTACCTAATTCTAGCTATTCACATCATGTGGATGAGATCACGTTGAGATCTGGAAGAGTACTTGACCATCACCTTAGGGAAGAGTTTGATGATACTAATAAATCAATCAATAACACCCCGGCTGAGACCTTTCCTCACACACACACTTCTAACCCCAGTTCTTCTACCCCCACCACCTTCTTTCGAGCCTATTCTTCGTTTCCCAAAAGGCTCGCCACTACAGCCCACCTCTTTTACTCCTCCACGGACGATCCCCACTTCTATTTTGGGATCGATTCCACAAACACTTCCTTCTCCTGTGATGGACCCAGCACTTATTGCTAAAGCACCTTATCCTAATCAGTTAAGGGCTAACACACCGAGTCCACATATGGAGAAGATTATGAACATTTTTAAGCAAGTAAACACCAACATCCCTCTCCTAGATGCCATCCAACAAGTTCCTTCCTATGCGAAAACTCTTAAGAACTTGTGCACTAGGAAGAGGAAGAATCCAGTGCCCAAGAAGATTTTTATGGAAAAAACTATAGACACGGCTTTCCCCCAACAATTACCGAGGAAACGTAAGGATCCAGGATATCCTACTATTTCCGTTTCTATTGGGGGAAAACACATCAACCGTGCTCTACTAGACCTTGGCGCTAGTGTTAACTTGCTTCCATACTCAGTCTATGAGCAATTAGGGATCGGAGAGTTGAAGCCAACCAATTGCATTCTTCAGATGGCTGACCGATCAATCACCAAACCTAGGGGTGAACTGGAGGATGTGTTAATAAAAATCGGAGAATTTATATTCCCGGTAGATTTTATTGTAATTGATACACAACCTGTAGCGAACCCACGGAATCAAATTCCGGTGATTTTAGGTCGCCCCTTTTTGGCCACTTCCAATGCTATTATCAACTGTCATAACGGTTCTATGACCCTATCTTTCGGGAATAGGTCAATAGAACTAAACATTTACAAGTTGGGAAGTGTACCCTCCGAACCTATTGCTCAGGTATGTTCTGTCGACTTAATGGATGTCGACAGCAGCGAATTTGATGATCCTCCTGATACCGATCTTGACTCTTTTCATATGTTATTGTTTGACCCAACTATGTATCATACACATACGGACTCTTCCACCGAGATGTCCGGGTCAACAATTAACACGGATTATGAACTGTTCTTGGAGTCTGAAGATCACCCCGCGCTTTGTGATGACATTATTCATCGGGGTATTGATGGAACTTTCGAGGAGATCTTCGCTGATGAACTCGCATTTTTAAATGACACGGGTGTTGAGATGAATCATGTCCCTCTCACTGAAATTGAACCTCCACCCCTTCTTCTGAACTGTAAAAAGAATGCGGGTAATCCATCACATTCACTGCATCGTCTCTCCAAAATGAGACGCACACACATTCTATTCCACCACTTAACCTTTCCCCACTTCTTCTTCCACCAACCAGAGCACTGCATTGATAAAATTTTTGAATGGTTGGTGTTGACATTCGGTCTTTGCAAAGCTTGGCATCGACCAATGATTTTTGACCCCCTCATGTGATTTTCAAAGATTAACATTGCTTAAGTTTGGGGGGGTATAATCGGGCTCTTGAAAATAAAATTTTTACAAACTTTTGAGCCAAAAATAAGTTTAGGGGAGGTTCTTCACTTAAATATTTTGCCCCCACTAATAATTCCTCCCAAGCTTACAGGTTTTTCGAGATTTAGCAGATGGCAACAGTGAGGACACTGTTGAAAACAAGTTTGGGGGAGGTTTGTGCTTATTTTTGCATCATTTGCATCATACATTGCATAAGCACAAAACATTTTAAAAATCTATAAAAATTTAAAAATTTTCAAAACAATAAAAAATAAAAATATTTTTGTACATAAATAAGATAATAAAAGTTTAGATAGTGAACAATTACATCCATAAGATTAGAAAAATTTAAGAAAACCAAGAAAATTAGAAGTTTTCTTATACGAACTAGTAATAAGTAGTTATGAGCCGTTGTCCCAAGGGTTAGTAAGATGAAAGACGTCACTAATCTGAGGATAAAAATAAGACTGAAAAATAGTTTCTATTCTGGAAGCCAAACATTTTGAACGTGGCTACCCTGCTATTCGCACTTACACACGTCTTAAAGCCTGGGATAGTAGAGGATACCTTGAAATGCTCTTGTCTTAAAGCCAAAAATATGAAGAAAAAAAAATGAATAAAAATATAAAGTGGTGAGAAAAATGAACACTGGTTTTGTTATCACCAAAGGCAATAAAAAATGTATAGCGAGGGTGCTTCTTCACCTAGTGCCCTAAGGCCAACTGGTCTGGGAGTCACTGCTATGCCTGAGGTGGTGCAAGACGAGGAAAACACACCAAGTAAGCAAGCACAGGAGTAATCGGTCGGTTAGTACCTCAAGAAGTATTAACGGTCGCATGAAAGTGTGTGAGCAATCTCATCTAAATATTCATTAATTAAAAAAGTACTGAGGCTGAAGGGCAAGAGTATGATAGCTTGAATTGAATTCTCCGGGTGTAGGGATGTTCTTTACACACACGCAGGGTTATATGATCGATGTTTGGAATAAAGATAGGAATGAAGAATAAGACGATGTTTTATTGAGGGAGGACGTGATTTCTGACATCTTTTCATGACCATTAAGATAGGGCTCATGACAACCGAAAAGCTAGCTTAGTTGGAAACCCTAATTTTCAAAGTTTTTCTTCTACAATTCTTTTCTTTAAATGTAATATTCATGATCTTTCTTTTATTATTGGATTTTGTGGGTGCAATCCGCTGAAAACCCTCAGGAGACAACACTCCTCCTACTAGGGACACCTAGAGGTTTAAAGGCTTGTTGCACGTGCTCAGTGCAATCGTGTTGCCTACGAAAGTGTGCTAGTTAGTTTTTCTCTTTCTTTATTTTCTCCTTCTCTTTTTAATAAAACATTCGCTCGAGACGATCGAAATTAAGTTTGGGGGTATTTGATCAGTCGAAAATATTGTATATTTTAGCCGGCAATTTCCTTAACATTTGCATACATTTAGAAGTGTTCGGCATTCATATTCTACATATTAGCAAATCTGTCACAAAATATGAGATTGCATGTGTTAGACTTTTAAACCGAAACTTTAAAGGAATTTAACCGCATTTCATGGCATCGCATCATTTCTGTATTTGCGCAACACTTGTCTTGAGTCTGTGCAGGAAAATACGGAAGAAAAACCAAAGAGCTGATCAACATTACGCCAATTCAATCATTTCAGATCTGGTAGCAATGCAGAAGGAATTAGATAATTCTATATATCACATAAAGGCCCATACAACAGCCCAAGACCACACCAGAGAGCCCAAGCCCCAACTCACCAAGTTAGCCGCGGAACCGCGGCAGGAGATGGCTTGCGCCGCGGTTCCGCGCCTCTATTGCCACGTCAGCTTGGAATTTTCAGTGCAGAATCTCTTTCTCTGGGCCCACATTGCTTTATGATATGTAAAGTTCCAGAATACCCTCGAGGCTACTGCCAGATCAGCAAAGCAGATTAAGCAAGGCTAATCCTAATTAAGCTCCTAACTAATCCTCTTCTAGAAGCTCCCTCCTAACTAATCACATCTAGAAGCTTCTCCCCTAACTAACTTTTGGAGGGAAATTTGAATTTCCTCAACAAACTTTAGGAGGGAAACTTAGAATTTGAAATCCTAGATCTAGGGTTTGGTTATCTATAAATAGGAGCTTAGATCTAAGGGTTGAGGTTGTTCAATTTTTAGGTAATCTTCATTAGTTAATTTTTAAATAATTCCCTCTTTCATCATCTTCTTCCACAAGTCTAGTGACAAGGCTTGTGCGAAACCCTAACCCTAAATCCACTCTAAATCCAAGATCTTGAGTACCAAATCAAGTGAGAAGCCTTCAACCTTTTAGGAGCCGAGCCGATCTTCAATCGGGAAAGTGATCAAAGCCGATCCGCGATCCACGGAGACGAGCGAAGCCAAGTCGACGATCGAATTCTTTCTCTTGTAGTTCTTGAGCGAATGTAATGAAATTGTTGATATAAATAAAAGGTGAAATTCTTTAATCTTGCTTTCTTTAAATTCTTGCATCATGATTAGATCTCAATTTGTAATTGTTGTTCTTGTTGTGATGTTTGAGTAAAACTCCGCTCGTAAAGGAGTCGAGACGATTGTAGAATGATGATGTAACAAATCTTAATACGATTTTTAAGTCCTACGAGTTTTGTAAACCCTAGCAAGTTCAAGAATCGATGACCTAGTTTCGTTGCGATGCTTTCTTGATTGTGATCGCTCGAAATTAGGGATCTACGATCGTTTCTTGAATTTACTAGAGGCTAGAATGTGAATGATATCAATGAAAGAACAAGAGATAAGATGAAACCCTAGTTTCACAAGAAGTCTCTAATTCTCATCGATTATCATCGATCTAGTATCAATTCATCGAAGGATAAGAATACGTAATTGTAAGATTACATCACATCTATAGATCCGATCGATTCCTACGAGCCTCATTTCGATTCTTGAGATTTGGTTTGGAAAAATCAACAAACGATCAATTCTTGATTCTATCTTTTTAATGCTTTCTTAGATCTAGATATTTTCTTTTTTCTTGAAATACAATTTTAAATCATGAATTGTTTGTTTTCTTTTCTTTAAAGTTTCGACTCACCTAAATCAAAAGACGAACGATTACACTCTCCCTGTGGACGATCCGCACTCACATACAAACTACATCCGACACCGTAGTTGATTGCGGTCAAATAATTTTTGGTTGTGATTTCTTTACAAATTTCCCAATTACACAAACAAGAATCGTTTCAATCAGCAGTCTTGCTCAAAATGATAGTATGCTATCTGGTTTACCTTTATCATCGTGTACTGCTTCAGGTGACCTTACAGGTCACTATTGCACGTTGATAAAGCCCCTAGGATTCTTGCTTGACTGCCAGCAATATGAGGGCGATCATATACGTGGGAGATGGAGTCTATAAGCACATCCTTAAAAGGTCCCTAGTCGTAGGAGTTTTGAGACAGGGCATCGATTCTCCCGAGTAGTCTAGTGTATACAGTTGAGACCCCGACGAGGGGCGGTGGCCGGTCTCACAAGCCACTGGTGTCAGTTGGTTCACCTAAGATGTATGTTGGATATAGTGCCCTCAGAGTCAATTATTGGATCACAAGCACGTCATTGCAATGATTGAGGGAGGACCTATACCAGTAGGACAGTCTTACTCGTGATGATAGTATGCTATATAGTTTATATTTATCATCATGTACTGCTTTAGGTGACCTTACGAGTCACTATTATACGTTGATAGAGCCCCTAGGATTCTTGCTTGACTACCAGCAGTATGAGGGCGATCATATACGTGAGAGCTGGAGTCTATAAGCACATCCTTAAAAGGTCCCTAGTCGTGGGAGTTTCGAGACAGGGCATCGATACTCCAGAGTAGACTAGTGTATACAGTCGAGACACCGACGAGGGGCGGTGGCCGGTCTCACAAGCCACTGGTGTCAGTTGGTTCACCTAAGATGTATACAGGTGCTCATTGGGTTATCAGTACACCAGACAGGACTCGCCGGGAACCAGCTAGTTGGGATTATACCAGACGTCAGATAGCAGTTCCCTGGTGACCTGTGTACAGGTTAGTTCATCGACCTGAGATCGTCATTTGTCTCATGTGAGTTCCCACTGTGCTTTGATTACTACCCTACCATAGTCAAAGGAGACGTGCAAACAGGTTTTAGTTGGGTACGGTCCCGAGCCACATGGAGGCAGTGAGCCGATCTGCAGGGGTTCGTCTCTCCCGGTGTTGGGGGTGAGGTCGCGCTGTGTCTAGGAGAGCCAGAACATGGAAAGTCCTTGGCCAAGGCAGGAGATTTACTGGTAGGTATTCCAGTAGTATCTCAGGGTGTTCTGGGCTACACTCCGACACGCTTTGTACCGCTATTGGGGGTCTGACTTTTACCAACCCCCTAGGCCCGCCATGCGATGCTCATAGACGAACGGACCGGACTATACGGATATTGTCACTGACAGGCTCAGTAGGGTGTCAGGACGAGTTCGCTCATCGAAGTCCCTTTTGGTCAATAGCTGGTAGCTCGTTACGTATGGCTGATACCTCTGACGTGCTAGTGGTTAAATCCACAGCCATAGTATTGACGAGTCTTTAGAGTCCACCATACACAGTTACTCAGGTTTCGGGCGAAACGCTGTAGAGGCCGTATGGAGATATGGCAGGGTTCGATCAGATACGTGCGGTATTGCATGGAACGTGATCGGACGGTTTTTACTAGCCGGCTTTGGCTTAAGCCGGATCCTAATATTAGATAGTGTAGAGTTTGTCTCTTTGCATTTGTGTTCAGTAGGAATACAAATGCGGGCATGTATTTGCAGTAGCAGGGTTTTCCTGTAATTTATTACGGGATCAGTTTTTTGAAGTTGCCAGTTTGCATTCTGTTCCGGCCGATTTTCCTTTGTTCCTTCACGGCCGGACTTTATCGTTGGAGGGTGTTATTTGCAGTTTGCAAATAACAATTTGTGGAGAAGTTTCTTGCATATTTGTGGCCTCATCATCATGAGATACTTTTCTTGTCCATTTTATTGCATTTATTGTAATGGTTTGTGAGTGGATTTGGATATGAAATGTGTGTGACCATTTTCATCTTAGATTATTCATTTTCTTCTCTTGGATTGGGATTTTATTTTTTCCTCCACCATTCTAAGAAGGGGGCCGGCCACTTTGAGAGAAAAAGGATGTGAGTGGTTTCATTTGGTGTATGGAAATTGATTCTCATTCTCATTTTGTATCAAAAGTTCACAAGTCTCTCCAATTTTCTCTTCTCCTCCACATCCATGGCAACTTCCGAAGACCCCAAAAGAGTCAACCTACTACACTATATCTACAGCAAATCTTGGACGCGTCGGCTAGCCAACATCGCGCCCGAGTTGCCTCGGTCCAGAGGTGGGAGCCCGTAAAAGTATTTGGCTACGTGGTGCCCTTTCCGACGAGGACGTGACGGACGGAGATTCCGCGGGAGATCGGAGTGGAGACGAAGACCGAAGGACACGGATCGCTTGGTATATCTCTTCACCCATCTTTTAGTTTGCTAGTAGCTAGTTTAATGGCCCGATCCGGGTTAAAAGTGCGCGGTGGTGCCGGTTTGCTAATTTGCAAAGTTTTTCGTTTCCTCGTTTCCGGCATCGGATCGACGGCCGGGGCGCCGCCGCGGACTTACAATGGTATCAGAGCCACGCCATTAACTTAGCCTAGCTTGCTCTAACATGTTTAGAACTCGATCGAACAGTAAAACCCCAAAAACCGTATTTTCTTGAGCATTGGGTTTCTGTCGAAAAAATTTTTTGGCTCTAAAAATTTTTCAGGTTGTTGCAGAATACTGTGCAAGGAATTATAAGTAATCTGTAAAAAATTGGTCATGTGATTTCACCATATCACCGTGGAACCACGGCCAAACCCATGCTTGGGCCGCGGTTCCGCCGCACTTTTGACTGATCATTTGACCAAAATTTTGCAAATAGCTTCTGAGTTGAAAATAAGGGTTTTGGGATATTCTTTTTGGGCCCAGATTTTCTGTGAGTGCTACAGTAGTGCTTGGGGCCCACTTGGGTAAATTTGTTCGATCGGATATTTTAAACATGCTAGTTCACAGTATTTACATTATATCTGCGACCGTGAATGTCATTCGATCGGTAAATCCAGTCTATCTGCTATAGCCCTTTTAGACGGATTTGCGAACGTGACATTCACGTTGATGTTCTGTGTTGTGCTGTGATGTTACGAATCGGTCGTGGGGGATAGCCTGGATGCAATGTTAGTACAGTTTTGTTTTATATGTACATTTGATATTGCGGGGCGAGCGTTTGACATGTGGACTGCCGTCACTGCCTGCTTGTATTATTCTTTTGGGACACGACCGGGTCGAGGTCGATGTACCCGTTGTATGTATATTTTACTTTCTATACTAGGTTTACCCCGCGGAGGGATGCACGGATAGCCGGGTTCTAGAGGGCAACGAGCCTGCATCTCATGGCTTTGAGACGGAGGGGGCTTTACTCTAGAATTGGCGGGCTATTCGCCGCACTCGTAGGGGGGATAGGATGACCAAGGAGGGGTGCCCAAGTTACCGGATTCCGTGAAGTGCTGGGTGGTCCATTCACGTTGCTGAAGGGGGCTGCCTCACTTCAGGTTTTGGCGGGTAACTTGCCGCGCCCGTAGGGGTCTAGGTTTTCATTGCACAGGCTATCCACACGACCAGGGGAACGTCGGGTTTCAGTAGCGGCTCTATGAAACCCGGGGATCCCAGATATCTGTATTGTTCTGTGATGCTGATTACATTTCTGTGATGTAGCATTTTATCACGCCTTGAGCGAAAATTATATATTATATATATACTAGTAGATGTTGTATATGTTTTGCATCTGCGCTAGTCCAGTCCCCGCTCTGTCGTTAGTTAGCTAACCTAACGGGTGATGACGGGACCCAGTGGCGAATACGGATGGCATATACGTACGTCATTATTTTCGTTCTTTGTGGTGTGATCAATTGATGGGACTGCATTGATTCGAATCAATGCAAGCTAAACAAACCTATTTGATGTTGTTGGAACTTTTTTCAAAAAGCTGTTATTACAAGGGCGTTCACTTTTGTTTTGCACAGTGGTATTCAATTGGAATATCCTGCTCCTCAGTCGACGAGGCAAGGGCCGAGATCCCTTCACCGGGAGTGACCCCTTGGACAAAAGTTTGCTTCAGGGCAATAACTTCACTATAGCCGATTGCTTTTGCTTTGCATCGTGGTATTTAGTTTGAATATCCTGCACCTCATTCTACGGGGAAAGAGCCGAGATCCCTTCACCGGGAGTGACCTCTTTAGCAAAGGTTTTCGTCACTATATTTTTAAAAGCTATCCGTTCCTTCAACGATATCAAGTTCATTACGTTAAAAGTTTTCGCCAGAAACCATTCGTAGCCCTCCGTTATTTCATATGGATAGTCAATAGTATTCAAGCTGTGTATGTTGGCCAAAGTCAAGGCACAGTGTTCGGTAGCTATTGGGTATTCATATGCAGCATAGATAGATGCGTTGGTTTGGGACAGTCGTATAGCGTTGTTGGCCAAAGTCAAGGGCATGTACGGGTGGGTTCAAATTAACCTGGAGAATGACGGGTAGAACTTGACATGTGACTTATGATATGTTGGCCAAAGTCAAGGTCATGAGAGCATGGGGCAAAAAAATCCACATCGGGAGTTTCTAAAGAAACAGAAACTTGCCAGATATGCGCATACCTTCTGGAGTGTGATAACGTGAGCGGATTCTGTCACGTTATCATGCGATGATAGTTGGATCTCGATTCCCACTGATGAGTTGATTTACTCCTCGGGTGATCCCGGCTAATTCTTCTTTCAGGTTTGGGAAAGAATTTGACGTTACAGTGGGAGGTTTCCCGATTAGATAAAATGATAACCATTCTGATCTAGGTTAGAGTGCACGCTGAGTGTTTCTTTTCTCTCTCTCTTTGGCAGCGACCATTGACCCGACCCTAGACTATGACTCAGTGACCAAGTTGACCGAACCTTCTTAAACACTGGCTTTTGGATTGTCAGAGTTGCAAACCTCATTGGCACTCCTACTTTTACCCTTTTTCTCCAGGACACCCCGTATTACTACGAACGTCCACTTCCATTGGACAAAACCATCGTATGGTTATATACGAACTCGAAGGAATTCGAGGATGGTTTCCGGTTCTGGAGAAAACGAATAGGACTATTCAGTTGTCTTTTCCTTTTACCTTCTCTCAGGTTGTGAGTGCTCCTTGGTTTAGGAGGTAGTACACCTATTACGAAAATTGGATAGTCTTCTTCCAAACCATAGGCAGGTGCCGACCGGTAGGGAATGAAGAAAACCAATTAGCCTAAACGGTGTACAGAAGGTATTAAGTTAAGACAAAGAAAGGGATTAGTTAGAGGGAAAAGTAAATTGCGACTGCTATTCACGACCAAACCAAGTATTTCTTCGCCAATCCTAAATCACCTTTGTATTTCTCCAGGATACTCCGTATCACTACGAAGATCCCAAGTTTATTGGATAATCCATCGTATGGTTAAATACGAACTCGAAAGGAACTTGTTCCAGTTCGGGGATGGATCCTGGTTCAGGAGAAATAGGAATAAGCTTTATTCGGTTGTCTTTTATCTTCACCTTCTCTTGCATTGCGAGTGCTCCTAGGATTAGGACAGTACACCCATTATGCTTATTGGACTGTCTTCTTCCAAACCATAGGCTGGTGCCGAACGATAGGGAAGGAAGAATATCATTTGGCCTAAAGGGGTGTACAGAAGTTAATGACTAAAGACAAATAAAGGGATTTGGAGAAGTGGCAAAGAATTATACGGTTACAGTTGTGAATCTGGATAATGGAAGAGGCATTACTAGGAATACCCGGATACCCCATCGAAACATTTCAATGTTTCAGTTTTACTGTGTACTGTTAATAGAAAACTGATTTCCCAATTAGACATTTGCTCCAGGGTATGTATTTACCAGGTATGATTCTCACATCTGTATGGTTTTACAGATGATGAGTGGGAGTAAATTATTGGGAATTAGGTGACCATTCTTAATATATTGGAATTCGTTGTAATTGGTGATATTTGAAGAAGTCACCTGGGTTGTTTGCCGGACGACAAATATTTGGTTTTAAATATCCATTGTTATGCACCAATTTCAAATTGATATATCTGTACGTCTATTTTTATAGAGTGAGATATACCTTTTTAAAATTATGTCTATGACATTTACCTATACCAGTGGATGGTTAGGTAAGGAGCATTGAACAGCGGTGTAATTCTTCTTAACCATAAGTACAGTTTTCAACCTACGACACACAGTGAATGAGTCATTTGACTCAAGGGATTTATACAAAGTATTGTATGTTGTCCAGTGTCCATTAGGACAGAGGGGTAGGTCCTCGTACTATATTCTGTTTACTTGTGACTTCTCTAGTTCTTAGACAGGTGTTTCGTAGAAACACAGGGTCTGAGTTTTGAGAAGTTATAGGTATATGAGTAAAGTAGAGAACCAGGTATTGCAAGTATCGGGATTCTTCAAGGCGATCGAAGATGTAGATACTTGTGTATGGTATTCAGTTGATAGTAATGATTAAGAGAACTTGCTTCTCTTTCAGATTACTCATAATTGGAAGTACTCCTAAGTCGAGTAACGCTGATCGGCCTCTCTTCCATTTAGTTGACATGCACTGGAGACAGCTGCATGATTTGAATCTGGTTCAATTAAATCAGTGCCTCTGTTCATATATTGGATATAGAACAGTTCATATCTTGACTTTGTTAAGATACGGGGAGTTGCCCGGCTTATGCTTAAAACCAGTCTCCGGATAACTCAAGGCATGTTTCTGTAATGGCTGTTTGTGGGTTGACCCGGGCTATGACGAGGGTTGACTTTCTACCATCTGGAAGATCAATAGTGATATTGTTCTTGACTCGCCACAGTTTTAATAAAAATGGATTTTTTCAGAAAACAGTATTGGGAGTATGGTAGAACTGGAAGTGATTCCAGAACCGCAAACGATTACTGAAGATTTGATAAAGAGCCTAAAGATTCAATCTGGTTTGACATTCCATTGGCCACTCCGCAGATAAAGTGGGTAACCTCAGGCACCTGAGAGGTACTTCGGTATGCTCAAGGACGGTGGCAGGGAGGTTCTTGTTTACCCAGACTTGCCATTGCTGTTGTTCCAGACTGTGAGACCCGGCAGGAGGATGAGTATAGCGTCGTTCTAAACTAGCTTTAGAAGTGTACGTCTATATGACTTTGCCAGAGGGTTGTCGTAGTCAGTGGGAGCAGCGGAAGCATTGGTGGACAGGAGGCTTATGTCTATTTATAGACTAAAGCAGATATAGCGGAGATAGATCATCTATTTCTGATGTGACAGTCATAGGTTTGACTTTATCAGAATAAGGGATGGATCTCTTAAGAAGGTAGTAGGGTGTGATGTCCTGGTATTTGGATGACATACACAGAGTAGGAAGTAAAATTCCTATACTACGATCGGTTATGCTTTGGTCGTCACACAGTGGTTTCTCCACATGGGACTTCGATATTATATCAGACATTCTGGTTACTATATCTATGGTTTCCCAATCAGGGTACTTAGACAGCATTCTATGAGTATTTAGAATGGACGACTCCTGGCATGGTGGTGTACCGGCAGGTGATGGAGTCACCCTCTCTAAAGGTGTCTTACAGACTAAAGGGGAGCGGGATACGGATGACTGGCAGATCACTTGCTTAGGTAATTGAGTTGATCATGAGATGTCAAGTACCACACCAGATGTTGTTCTTGCAGTAGATGCAATAAGTTGATATTAATCCAATCCTGTAGAAACAGTCGGAAGCAGTTTTAGAACATAAGTTGATGTTCTAAGGATATGATAACAGCATTCTCCTTCGGAGAGACAGTTACCATTCCAGGCTTCCAAGGTGACCTGGATGGCAGAATGTCTGTCAAAGTTATAGTTTTCCCTCTGACGAGGGGCAGCATTTTAGACAGGTGGTCCAGGTGGATACTGAGGGAAGGATGGCGCAGGATACCGATTAAGTTCAGTTGACGATACAGTCTAAGAAGTTTG
The DNA here is from genome assembly GCA_030015575.1 of Agapanthus africanus. Lineage (NCBI taxonomy): Eukaryota > Viridiplantae > Streptophyta > Magnoliopsida > Asparagales > Amaryllidaceae > Agapanthus > Agapanthus africanus. Next base: position 355,305,915 of record CM057350.1, on the reverse strand, counting down.
GATTTGGAGTTCATTTATGAGCTAGGTCCCATCAGACATCCAGACATTCTAAGACAGGTATTGCTCATTTCGGGAGATGGCTTTCTCCGCGAACTTGAGATATAGAGAGACATAGAAAGAAACATCAAAGCGGATCCACTTACTGAGGCTATTCCTCTAACGCAATAGTTGGGTACAGTCCCGAGCCACATGGAGGAAGTGAGCGGATCTGCAGGGGTTCTTCTCTCCCGGTATTGGGGGTGAGGTCGCGCTGTGTCTAGGAGACCCAGAACATGGAAAGTCTTTGGCCAAGGCAGGAGATTTACTGGTAGGTATTTCAGTAGTATCTCAGGGTGTTCTGGGCTACACTACGACACGACTTGTACCGCTATTGAGGGTCTGACTTTTACCAACCCCCTAGGCCCGCCATGCGATGCTCATAGACGAACGGACCAGACTGTACGGATATTGTCACTGACAGGCTCAGTAGGGTGTCAGGACGAGTTCGCTCATCGACGTCCCTTTTGGTCAATAGCTGGTAGCTCGTTACGTATGGCTGATACCTCTGACGTGCTAGTGGTTAAATTCACAGCCATAGTATTGACAAGTCTTTAGAGTCCACCACACACAGTTACTCAGGTTTCGGGCGAAACGCTGTAGAGGCCGTATGGAGATATGGCAGGGTTCGATCAGATACGTGCGGTATTGCACGGATCGTGATCGGACGGTTTTTACTAGCCGGCTTTGGCTTAAGCCGGATCCTAGTATTAGATAGTGTAGATTTTGTCTCTTTGCATTTGTGTTCAGTGGGAATACAAATGCGGGCATGTATTTGCAGTAGCGGGGTTTTCCTGTAATTTATTACGGGATCAGTTTTTTGAAGTTGCCAGTTTGCATTCCGTTCCGGCCGGTTTTCCTTTGTTCCTTCACGGCCGGACTTTATCATTGGAGGGTGTTATTTGCAGTTTGCAAATAACATTTTGTGGAGGAGTTTCTTACATATTTGTGGCATCATCATCATGAGATGCTTTTCTTGTCCATTTCATTGCATTTATGGTGATGGTTTGTGAGTGGATTTGGATATGAAATGGGTGTGACCATTTTCATCCTAGATTATTCATTTTCTTCTCTTGGATTGGGATTTTATTTTTTCCTCCACCATTCTAAGAAGGGGGCCGGCCACTTTGAGAGAAAAAGGATGAGAGAGGTTTCATTTGGTGTATGGAAATTGATTCTCATTCTCATTTTGTATCAAAAGTTCACAAGTCTCTCCAATTTTCTCTTCTCCTCCACATCCATGGCAACTTCCGAAGACCCCAAAAGAGACAACCTACTACACTATATCTACAGCAAATCTTAGACGCGTCGGCTAGCCAACATCGCGCCCGAGTTTCCTCGGTCCAGAGGTGGGAACCCGTAAAAGTATTTGGCTACATGGTGCCCTTTCCAACGAGGACGTGACGGACAGAGATTCCGCGGGAGATCGGAGTGGAGATGAAGACCGAAGGACACGGATCGCTTGGTATATCTCTTCACCCATCTTTTAGTTTGCTAGTAGCCAGGTTAATGGCCCGATCCGGGTTAAAAGTGCCCGGTGGTGCCGGTTTTCTAGTTTGCAAAGTTTTTCGTTTCCGCGTTTCCGGCGTCGGATCGAAGGCCGGGGCGCCGCCGCGGACTTACAATGGTATCAGAGCCACGCCATTAACTTAGCCTAGCTTGCTCTAACGTGTTTAGAACTCGATCGAACAATAAAACCCCAAAAACCGTATTTTCTTGTGCATTGGGTTTCTGTCGAAATTTTTTTTTGGCTATAAAAATTTTTCAGGTTGTTGCAGAATACTGTGCACGGAATTATAAGCAATCTGTGAAAAATTGGTCACGTGATCTCATCATATCGCCGTGGAACCGCGGCCAAACCCATGGTTGGGCCACGGTTCCGCCGCTCTTTTGACTGATCATTTGACCAAAATTTTGCAGATAGCTTCTGAGTTGAAAATAGGGGTTTTGGGATATTCTTTTTGGGCCAAGATTTTCTGTGAGTGCTACAGTAGTGCTTGGGGCCCACTTGGGTAAATTTGTTCGATCAGATATTTTAAACATGCTAGTTCACAGTATTTACATTATATCTGCGACCGTGAATGTCATTCGATCGGTAAATCCAGTCTATCTGCTATAGCCCTTTTAGAAGGATTTGCGAACGTGACATTCACGTTGATGTTCTGAGTTGTGCTGTGATGTTGCGGATCGGTCGTGGGGGATAGCCTGGATGCAATGTTAGTACAGTTTTGTTTTATATGTACATTTAATATTGCGGGGTGAGCGTCCGACATGTGGACTGCCGTCACTGCCTCTTTGTATTATTCTTTTGGGGCACGACCGGGTTGAGGTCGATGTACTCGGTGTATGTATATTTTACTTTCTGTACTAGGTTTTCCCAGCGGAGGGGTGCACGGATAGCCGGGTTCTAGAGGGCAACGAGCCCGCATCTCATGGCTTTGAGACGGAGGGGGCTTTACCCTAGAATTGGCGGGCTATTCGCCGCACTCGTAGGGGGTATAGGTTGACCCAGGAGGGGTGCCCAAGTTACCAGATTCCGTGAAGTGCTGGGTGGTCCATTCACGTTGCTGAAGGGGGCTGCCTCACTTCAGGTTTTGGCGGGTAATTGCCACGCCCGTAGGGGTCTAGGTTTTCATTGCACAGGCTATTCATACGACCAGGGGAACGTCGGGTTTCAGTAGCGGCTCTATGAAACCCGGGGATCCCAGATATCTGTATTGTTCTGTGATGCTGATTACATTTATGTGATGTTGCATTTTATCACTCCTTGAGCGAAAATTATATATTATATATATACTAGTAGATGTTGTATATGTTTTGCATCCGCTCTAGTCCAGTACCCGCTCTGACGTTAGTTCGCTAACCTAACGGGTGATGACGGGACCCAGTGGCGAATGCGGATGGCATATACGTACGTCATTATTTTCGTTCTTTGTGGTGTGATCAATTGATGGGACTGCGTTGATTCGGATCAATGCAAGCATAACAAACCTATTTTATGTTGTTGGAACTTTTTTCAAAAAGCTGTTATTGTAAGGGCGTTCACTTTTGTTTTGCACAGTGGTATTCAGTTGGAATATCCTGCTCCTCAGTCGACGAGGCAAGGGCCGAGATCCCTTCACCTGGAGTGACCCCTTGGACAAAAGTTTGCGTCAGGGCAATAACTTCACTATAGCCGATTACTTTTGCTTTGTATCGTGGTATTCAGTTGGAATATCCTGCACCTCATTCTACAGGGAAAGAGCCGAACAGACCGGATTGTATGGATATTGCCACTGACAGGCTCAGCAGGGTGTCAGCATGAGTTCACTCACAGACGTCCCTTTTGGTCAATACCTGGTAGCCCGTTACGTATAGGCTAATACCTCTGACGTGCTAGTGGTTAAATCCACAACCAAGGTGTTGACGAGTCTTTAGAGTCCCCCACAGACCAGTTTCTCAAGTTTCGGGCGAAACGCTGTAGAGGCCGTATGGAGATATGGCGGGGTTCGATCTTATACGTGCGGTATTGCACGCATCATGATTGGACGGATTTTACTAGCGGGCTTTGGTTTAAACCGGATCCTTGTATTATACTGTGTAGATTTTGTCTCTTTGCATTTGTATTCAATGGGAATACAAATGCGGGTATGTATATACAGTCGCGGGGTTTTCCTGTAATTTATTATGGGATCAGTTTTCTGAAGTTGCCAGTTTACATTCCGTTCCGGCCAGTTTTCCTTTGTTCCTTCACGGCCGGACTTTTCCGATGGAGGGGGTTATTTGCAGTTGTGCAAATTATCTTTGTGGAGGGGGTTATTTGTATTTGTGGCTTCATGATGGTTCTAAGCATCATGAGATTCTTTTTCCATCACATCGCTAGCATTAAATAAGATGAGAGTTGATTGGATTTAAACTTGACATTGGTGTGACTTTTTTCTGATGATCACACATTATTCTCTTGTTGGATTATTGATTCTTTTTCTCCACCATTCTTTGAGGCGGGCCGGCCACTTGTGAGGAGTGAGAGAGAGTTCATTTTTGTGGGAAATCATTCATCTCATTTCATTCTATGCTTGCTACAAAAATCCCTCACCTGTCTCAAAAGATCATTCTATTCCTCCATCAAGGCAACTTCATAACCCTAAAGAGACAAGCTACTACACTTAGCCTACACCTGCACTACACCTACAGCATTTCTTGGGCACGTCGGCTTGCCAACTTCGTGCCTGAGTTGCCTCGGTCCAGAGGTGGGACCCCATAAAAGAACCCGGCGATGTAGTGCCCGTTCCGACGAGGAGCTGAAGACCGGAGATTCCGCGAGAAGATCGGAGTGGAGGCGAAGGCCGAAGGACACGGATCGCTTGTTATAGCATTCTACCCTTTCTCATTTTTGCTAGAGTTAGGTTAATGGCCCGATCCGGGATTTTAGTGCGCGGTGGTACCGGTTTCTAGTTTTTAGAAAAGTTTCGTTTCCGCATTCCGGCGTCGGATTGACGGCCGGGGCGCCGCCGTGCACTTACAGACTATCCTAAACCAACTCATCTATCTATGCAATAGAAAAGTAACAAGCAGCTACCATCCACTATGCCTTGACGAAGGCCAACAAACATAGCATGAATACTACGTGCTACCGTCTGAAACGACGGAGGGCTACGGTTGGTTTTTGGGGAAAAACCTTTAACGTAATGAACTTGATCTCTTTGAAGGAACCTGATAGCTTTTTATAAAAATATAGTGGCGAAAACGTTTGCTAAAGAGGTCACTCCCGGTGAAGGGATCTCAGCTCTTTCCTCGTGGAATGAGGTGCAGGATATTCCAACTGAATACCGCGATGCAAAACAACATGTAATCAACTATAGTGAAGTTATTACCCTGATGCAAACTTCTGCTCAAGGGGTCACTCCTGGTGAAGGGATCTCAGCCCATGCCTCATCGAATGAGGTGCAGAATATTCCAACTGAATACCACTGTGCAAAACAAAAGAAAACGTCCTTGTAATAACACTTTTTAAAACTGTTCTAACAACATCCAAACAGGTTTGTTTTCCTTTGCATTGATCAAAATCAATGCAGTCCCATCAATTAATCACACCAGAAAAGAACGAAAAATAAAATGTATGTATATGCCATCCGCATTTGCCACTGGGTCCCGTCGTTACCCGTTAGTTTACTTAACTAACGACAGAGCGGGGACTGGACTAGCACGGGTGTAAAACATATACAACATCTACTAGTATGTATACCAATATACAATAATCACTCAAGGCGTGATTATATGCAACATTACAGAAAAGTAATAAGCATCACAGAACAATACAGATAATCGGGATCCCCGGGTTTCACAGAGTCGCTGCTGAAACCCGACGTTCCCCTGGTCGTGTGGATAGCCTATGCAATGAAACCTAGACCCCTACGGGTGCGACAAGTTACCTGCCAAAACCTGAAGCGAGACAGCCCCCAACAGCAAAGTGAATGGACCACCCTTCACTTCACGGAATCCGGTAACTTGAGCACCCCTCCTTGGGTCAACCTGTACCCCCTACGAGTGCGGCGAATAGTCTGCCAATTCTAGAGTGAGGCCCCTCTGCCACTCAAAGCCATGAGATGCGGACCCGTTGCCCTCCAGAACCCGGCTATCCGTGCACTCCGTCGCGGGGTAAACCTAGTATAGAAATGAAAAATATGTACAACGGGTACACCGACCTCAGCTCGGTCATGTCCAAAAAGAATATTATACAAACAGGCAGTGACGGCAGTTCACATGTTGGACGCTCGCCCCGCAATATCAAATGTACAAATAAATCCAAACTGCACTACCATTGCACACTGCTATCCACCACGACAAATCCGCAACATCACAGCACAACACAGAACATCAACGTGAATGTCACGTTCGCAAACCCGTCTAAAAGGACTATAGCAATTAGACGCAATTTACCGCTCGAATGACATTCGTGGTCGGAGATATAATGTAAGTACTGTAAACTAACAAGTTTAAAATTTTGATCGACAAAACTTTTCGAAGTGGGCCCCACGTACATCTGCAGTACACAAACAAAATCTGGGCCCAAAAGAAATATTCTAGAAACAACAATTTTCTATGCAGGAGGTTACTGTAGAAAAATGGTAGTCTGATAGTCCAAACCTGCGGCGGAACCGCGGCCAAACCCTGGTTTGTGCGGCGGTTCCTCGGCAGTACTGTAGAGTCGGTCGACCAAATTTCACCAGAATTCTTAAAAATGCCTGCTCGATTTTCTGAGATGCTCAAAATGATTTTTAGACCTGTTTGAAAAATCGACAGAAACTTTGGCCAGAAAATTGCGGTTTTGGAAATTTCGTTCGATCGTTGTTTTAAACGCGTTAGAACAAGTTAGTAAAGGTTAATAGCGTGGCTCTGATACCATGTAAGTCTACGGTAGCGTCCCGGCCGTCATTCTGACGCCAAACGCGGAACAAAAACTTTTATAACTAGCATACTATAACCCGGATCTTCCCATTAACGCTAAACTAACAATATAGGTAGAAAGGCTATACCGATCGATCCGAGTCCTTCGGTCTTTAGCCATCGTCCCACGCTCGTCGCGGCAACTCCAATCTCTCGTCTCCTCATCGAGGTGGCACCACGTCAACGGATCTTTAAACGGGCTCCCACCTCTATACAGAGGCAACTCGATCATCAAGTCTGCTAAAAGAGATGACCAAGGCGAAGTAGAGAATGAGTAGAATACTTTGTCTCAAACACTCTTTGGTTCTCATCACATGAGAGGGTAAGAGTGGAGGTTAAAGAAGATGCTAGGGTTTGGAAATTGTGAACTCAAGAAATGAATCAAGTGAGCAAAAACCAAGTCCCAAAAATTGACCCAGGGCTGCCCAAAAATTGGTGAACATATATATAAGGTTTTGTGAAGAAATATCAAGGAAAATATCCTAGAAAAATATTTCCAACCAAGACCCTAAAATATCCCACCCAAAACAAAACACATTTAATTTTTCATGACTCACTTAGTGACTCATTAGCATGAGTCACTAATGAACATGCTAGAATAATGTGTCATCCATAATGAGTCACCATTTCTAAAACTAAATAATCATTTAAACCAAAATGATTAATCCAAAAAGTAATACATCTTCTAAAATATTCTCGTAACGGATTACGAAAATACCCCTCACTTGTATATACATACCTGTATCCGTATTCCGACCGAATACGAATACGAGAGACTAAAATATTCCGACTCAATAAAATACATGGATCCGGCTTAAACCAAAGCCCACGAGTATTATCTGCCCGAAATATGACATGTGCATAAGTGCACGTGCATTTTCCGAACCCTGCCATAAAACCATACGGCCTCTACAACGTTTCGTCCGAACTTGGGAAACTATCTGTAGGGGACTCTAAAGACTCGTCAGTACCCTGGCAGTGGGTTTAACCACAGGCACGTCAGCGGCACTAGCAATGTGTAACGGCTGCCCATGTACTGACCTCAAGGGAAGCCGATGAGCGGACTCATCCTGGAACCCTACTGAGCCTATCAGTGACAATATACGTACATTCCGGTCCGTTCGTCTAAGAGTATCGTATATCGGGCCTAGGGGGCTGGTAACGTGAGACCCCCAATAGCGGTATAAGTCGTGTCAGAGTGTAGCCCAGAACACCCTGAGATACTACTGGAGTACCTACTAGTAAATCTCCTGCCTCGGCCGAGGGCTTTGTGTAATGGCTCTCCTAGACACAGCGCGATCTCACCCCCAAATACCGGGAGAGACGAATCCCCTGCCGATCCGCTCACTTGCCTCCATGTGGCTCGGAACTGTACCCAAAAAAGACCTGTTTGCACGACTCCTTTAAGCCGTAGTAGGGTGGAAATCAAAGCACAGTGGGAACTCACACGAGACAAATGACGATCTCATGTCGATGAACTAACCTGTACACATGTCACCAGGGAACTGCTATCTGACGCTAGGTATAAATACAAACTAGCAGGTTCCCGGTGAGTCCTGTCTGGTGTACTCATAACCCAATGAGCACCTGTATACATCTTAGGTCATCCAACTGACACCAGTGGCTTGTGAGACCGGCCACCGCCCCTGGTCGGGGTCTCGACTGTATACACCAGTCTACTCCAGAGTATCAATGCCCTGTCTCAAAACTCCCACGACTAGAGACCACTATTAAGGATGTGCTTATAGACTACCCAACTCTCACGTATATGATCGCCATTATACTGTTGGTAGTCAAGCAAGATCCAAAGGGCTCTATCAACGTGTAATAGTGATCAGTCACCTGAACCTGTACACGACTGATAAAGGCAAACCAGATATCATACTATCATCTCGAGTAAGACTGTCCTACCAGTATAGGTCCTCCCTCAATCATTGCAATCACGTACCTGCGATCCAATAATTGACTTTGAGGGCACTACATCTAACACCCTTTACCCTATTTAAATCTCTACAATGGTTAGCTCTTTCATTATTAACCATGGGTTGCATTTGTAATTAAAATAACAATTCATTATTCATCACAAAAGACTTCATCTTCTTCTTCCTCCTTATGCTTAATAGCTTTTGATTTTGTGATGATTGTGTGTGAGAAATTGATAATAAAAGAGAGCCAAATTCCTACTTCATCATTCTTATCTAATCTAGCCACTTAGATTAGGGTGTTCACTTCATTAATACTTGATTATAGAAGTGAGAGTTTGAGTTAAAGAAACTTCAAGGTAGATCATATTCAAAAAGGAAGACTTCAAGCAAGCATGGATCATTCGGGTTGTGGAGCCTCTCTTGTGTCCGGGAGATCATGGATCGCGGTGAAGGGACTACTACTCGGAGCTTATGAAACGAAGGAGCGGACTACAAAGGTTGTAATCCCACTATCTTAGATGTAAAGATGTTTACTTGCATGTTTAACCTTAATTATCTAGCAAAGATCCTCGCTTTTGGTTGTTCGGTACTTCTAAATTTTAAATCGGGCATGGTTGATGCCTTATAGACCCTTGTGACAGTGCCTAGTAACCCTACAGTGGTATCAGAGCCTAGCTAGAGTATTAGGCGACGTGTATACGAAGTTAAAAGTCCGATCGAGCCCCAAAACGTCGAATTTTAACCCCTCTCTGGAAATTTTTTTAAAATATGATTTTTTCCGTATTAAAAATACTCAGAAAATTCAGCAGGGAATTATAAGAATTACTGTAAAATACAAACCCCTAATACCCTGAAGTCGCCGCGGAACCGCGGCAAGAACATGCTTTGCGCGGCGGTTCTGCGACCGTACTTGCGAATTAGGGACTCGTATTTGTAGGGTTTATCTGTAGGTATTAGTATATACTTCTGGGAATTTTTAATATTACTCAAGTGTTTAGTTTCTGGAGCTCATTTGTATTCATTGATTCGATCGGAAAGTTTAACATCGTTTAGTTTTTCGGATAATTTAGAACGTGTTAAAATGTTCGAATGGATATCAATAACTCACTTTTTCCCGACACGAAAAAATTTTAAGTGTTGAATTTTTCTTGGGTTTAAAACTTTCGGAAAAACATGCAAGCATATCTGTGGACCCTCTAGAAGAACGTAACCTTAACTCGATTATGTGACCGTAAAAATTTCCACTGAACCTTTGGTTTTGTGGTAGTTTAGCGTTGCCACATGTGAGGCGTTGGTTTCACCCTTCTACGGCTGGTTCATTGGGGCTGTGACATGTTCTGGGATTTTTTGAACCCCGCTCAAGTGTTGAGCTATTTGGAAAATCTTGGGTATTTGATTATTCGATCGGAAAGTTTAATATTGTCTATTTATCTGGAATGTGATACAATATGTGGAATTCACATATTTAGTCATGAAATGCGAAGTATGTGATATTTCGGATTAAAGATGTCTAAAGTGATTGTGGATTCCAAATGTTGTAGTTTTACACTTTCTTTTCTGTGACCGTAAGCGTAGTTTGTGGTGTATTGCCGGCTTCGTTGCGATACATCAACGACAATCGGGATACGCATACTTGCTTACGTTGATGATATGAGATATTATGTGTTGATGTGATGTATTATATTGGATCGTCATGTTCTGAATAGCCGGGGGTTTTATCTGAGATGAGGATTTTTATTTTCATTCATGTAAAATTCATTTGTATGTAATATTCATTTATTGGGGCACTTCCGGATTGAGGTTGTTGTCACTATTGTATATTGTTTACTTTTCCGCACTAGGTAGACCCAAGAAGGGGAGCACAAGTAACGGGGTTCTGGGGTACAGTAGGAGGCCATCTCGAGGAGTCGAGACCGGGTCTCCTAACCCTAGAATTGGCAGTGTTGCTTGCCACTCTCGTAGGGGTCTAGGGATGTGGGTTTTGGATATTCATCACGACCGTGGAATCCGTGTTTTATACAGGCTCGATGTAAAACACGGACGGCTTAGTATATCCAATATTTCATATGTTATCTTCTGCTACAATGTTCTGTGATGAGATCATATTACCACCTAAGACGAATGCTTATACTATATATACATGTTGATATATAAATATTATTACTTTCGTTTCTTCTTTGATGCTTGGGAAGCATAATTGATAGGATTTATTAATGAGATTAATAAAAGAAAAGAAACCTAAAAGATGTTGTAGAATCATAACTTTATAAAATGGGTAGCTACAGTCTTGCTTTGCATAGGGGTATATATGATATACCCTGCACCTTATTCGATGAGGAAAGAGCCGAGATCCCTTCACCGGGAGTGACCGCTTTAGCAAAACTAGCAGTTGTTACAAACTCGCGATTTAGTTTTTGATTGCTTCTATAGTTCTTGCTTTGCACCGTGGTATATATGGTATACCCTGCACCTTATTCGACGAGGAAAGAGCCGAGATCCCTTCACCGGGAGTGACCTCTTTAGCGAAACTAGAAAAGCCTCAGAAACACTCCTTTTCAAAATCACTTGTTTATACAACGATATCAAGTTCAATACGCTTATGGTTTTCTGAAAAACCTGCGGAGCCCTCCAACATTTCAGATAGGTAATACTTAGTATTCGTGCTGCGTTTGTTGGCTTTCGTCAAGGCGTATTGTGCGGTAGCTGACTATTGCTTATCTGTAGCATATGATACGATTGGATTAGGGTAGTCATGCGGCTTTGTTGGCTTTCGTCAAGGGTCGTGTGGCTGGGTTTAATTCAATCAAGAAATGTACGGGTTGAACTTGATTAGCGGACTATGGTTTGTTGGCATTCGTCAAGGTCATAGCACGTTAGGGGTAAAAGCATTATCAGGAATTTCAAGTGTTGAAATTTGCAATGAGATTGCATACCTCCTATGAGATAGTTGGATCCCGATACCTATTTCAAGTAAGAGTTACTCCTGTGAGAGTTTTACACAGGACAATTAGCCGGTCAAGTAGGTGACTAGAAAGGTGTTTACGAGGTTATGCCTCTAGGAAAACAAGATTTATTTTAATTAGGTTCGTGCGAAAGCACGGGGAACCTCCCTCAAAGCACCAACACTGACTTGGCTGAAAGATTAGCGAACTTATAAGGTGTAATTAATCCCGGCTAGTCATAGCTTTTAGGGTTTGAAAGAAGATTTGATAAAAACAGTGGGAGATATCCTGATTAGATAAGATAATAACCAATCTAATCTTGCAAGAGCACACGCTAAAGGGTTTCCTTCTCTCTCTCTCCAGGTAGCGACCATGTCTGGCCTTAATCAAGATAATAATATGGATGTATTGACTGAACCCGCTTATTATACTGAGCAGGGGAACGTTGGTCCTGTTCTTTCTTATAAGTGTTATAAGACTGAGCAGGAAACAGGAGAATATCTGGATTCTCACACAGCCCAAACGAAGAATAAGCATGTTGATGCATCTTCTTCGGGTGTGTTAGTTATCGAGAACCGTTTCTCAGTTCACTCTACGTACTGGGTATTAGATACCGGATCGGGATCCCACATATGTAATGTGTTACGTGGGCTGTGTAAAGGTAGAGAACTGGGAATGGGTGATCATTCCGTAAGAGTAGGGAATGATGCAGATAATGCAGGCAAAGCTGTTGGCGAATATCACCTAGTATTACCAAGTAGTACTACATTGATTCTGAACGAGTGCTATTATATACCGAACATGATGTGCAACATTATATCAGTTTCTTTATTAAGTAAAGAAGGATATAATTTTGTAATAAAGGATAATGTTATGAACATCCTCCTAAATCAAAAGTTGATTGGATCAGGCTCGTTACATAATGGCATATACGTTCTCAATCAAACTATAGTCCTTAATATACAAAACACACCAAAGAGGAAAAGTTCAGAAATGAACGAATCTTTCTTGTGGCATTATAAACTTGGTCACATCAATGTAACACAACTAGACAAATTGCATAAGGATGGATATTTGAATCCGTTCGAATTTTGATCTTATGACACTTGCCAGTCATGTCTCAAAGGCAAGATGACCAAAACTCCGTTTAGTGGACACGGAGAAAGAGTTAAAGAACTTTTAAGGATGATGCATAATGATGTATGCGGTCCCATGTCTACACATGCAAGGAACGGTTCTTCCTACTTCATAACATTCACTGACGATCTCTCAAGATACGGATATGTGTTCCTGATGAAACACAAGTCTGAAGCTTTTGAGAAATTCAGAGAATATAAGCACGAAGTAGAGAACCAAACGGGTAAAAGTATTAAGATCGTTCGATCTAATCGAGGAGAAGAATACTTGAGCACTGAGTTCCTAGACTATCTAAAAGAGAATGGGATTCTCTCTTAACTTACTCCTCCTTATACACCACAGCACAATGGTGTATCGGAACGGAGGAATCGCATCCTATTAGATATGGTGCGCTCTATGATGAGCAATGCTGAGTTGCCTATTTCCTTCTGGGGGTATGCGCTTGAGACAGCTATAGACTTATTGAATATGGTTCCTACCAAATCAGTGCCTACCACTCCATATGAGATATGGAAGGGGAAGAGACCATCTCTTAAGTATGTTAAGATATGGGGTTGTCCGGCCTATGTCAAAAGGCACAATCTGGACAAACTCGATGCAAGGTCTGTCTTATGCAAGTTTGTAGGATATCCCAAGAACTCACAAAGGTATATCTTCTACCACACTGAGGAACAAAAGGTCTTTGTTTCTCGGCATGCCACCATTTTAGAAAAGGAATTTATTGCAAAAGAAATTAGTGGCAAAGAGGTAGAGCTGGAAGAAGTTCCAGCAGAACAAACTACAATAGATGATTTGTTGGAACCAGAGGATTCAGTAGCACCCAACGAACCCTAGCCTCTCCGTAGATCTAGTAGGGCTTCTCGTCCACCTGAGAGATACTACGGTTTTCTCGTTGACGGTGGGAGCGAGGATTGCATCATGGAAGATGATGACCCGACTAGCTTTGAGCAGGCCATCACGAGTGGTGACTCTGTGAAGTGGCTGGATGCAATGCGATCTGAGATGGAATCCATGTACACCAACAAAGTATGGACTTTGGAAGTTGCTCCTGAAGGGGTAAAACCCATTGGGAGCAAAGGGATCTTTAAGAAGAAACTTGGCGTAGGTGGAAAAGTTGAGACTTTCAAAGCTAGACTTGTTGCAAAGGGTTTTCGTCAACGACCAGGTGTGGATTATGACGAAACCTTTTCTCCAGTGGCTAAGCTTAAGTCCATCCGGATCTTACTTGCCATTGCTGCATACCATGACTACGAAATCTGGCAAATGGATATTAAGACCGCCTTTCTAAATAGTGATTTAGAGGAGTGCGTGTATATGACTCAGCCAGAGGGCTTCGCAGATAGTGTGAGCAGTGGAAAGGTGTGCAAGCTGCTTAAATCCATCTACGGGTTAAAGCAGGCATCGCGGAGTTGGAACATCTACTTTGATGTTGTAGTTAAAGAGTTTGACTTCATCAAAAACATAGATGAACCTTGTATATATAAAAAGGTTGCAGAGAGTAAGGTTGTCGTCTTCGTATTGTACGTGGATGATATATTCTTGATAGGGAATGATGTTCCTATGCTGCACTCGGTCAAGCTCTTCTTATCACAAAGATTCTCAATGAAAGATCTTGGTGATGCCTCCTGCATATGTGGAATTTGTAAGTGCACGGCGGCGCCCCGGCCTCCATCCCGAGGCCAAATGCGGAAGCGATGGTTAACTTTGATTTTTCTTGAACCGGCACCACCGCGCACTAAAACCCGGATCGAACCATTAACTAGTCCTAGCTAACTACAAGATGGGGAAGAGAGATAACCGACTGATCCGTGTCCTCCGGTCTTCTCGTCGTCATCCCGATCTCCCGCGGAAGCTCCGGTCTCCACCTCGTCGCCGGAAGGGCACCACGTCACCGGCTTCTTTTACGGGCTCTCACCTCTATACCGAGGCAACTCGGGCACGAAGTTGGCGAGCCGACATGCCCAAGGTTTGCTGTAGAATGCGTGTAGTGCTCATGTCTCATTTTAGGGTTCATGGAGGTTGCCTTTTGGTGGAGGGATGATACAAGCTAATGGAGATTGATCTTGTGGGATTTTTATCAAAGCAAAAGCACAAAAACCCCACCTCTAGAATTTTGGACAGCCCCCAAGGAGCTTGGCCGGCCATGCATATTGGAGAGGAGAGAATGAGAGAGAGTGAGGGAGTGAAAAAGGATAGCCACACCAATAAGCAAGTGAAAGGAAATGGTTATCATATTCAACCATCATCAAAAGCATGATGACTGTAAAGTCAAGCAATGATCACTAACAAATCCACACTCCACCAACTAATCAACAACCATGATTGCTATAAAAAAGTCAAGCAATCATGAACCATGGAAGGTCAAAGGATGGGGCTCCATCATGAAACCATCATGACACAAAAGTATGCAAAGAACACCTTCCACAAATGCTTATTTGCACAAATGCAAATAAGCCCTCCTCCACCAATCTTCAGCCAATGAAGGATACAAATGAAAATGGCCGAAACGGAAATCAAACTGGCAACTCCAGAAAACTGGTCCCGTAATAAATTACAGGAAAACCCCGATACTGTATATACACACCCGCATCTGTATTCTGACCGAATACAAATGCAATGAGACAAAATCTACACTGTACTATACTAGGATCCGGCTTAAACTAAAGCCGGCTAGTATTATCCGTCCGATCCTGATCCGTGCAATACCGCACGTATCTGATCGAACCCTGCCATATCTCCAAACGGCATCTACAGCGTTTCGCCTGAAAGCTTGAGTAACTGAATGTGGGGGACTCTAAAGACTCGTCAACACCTTGGTTATGGATTTAACCACTAGAACGTCAGAGGTATAAGCCAATACGTAACGGGCTACCAGGTATTGACCAAAAGGGACGTCGATGAGCGAACTCGTCCTGACACCCTACTGAGCCTGTCAGTGGCAATATCCGTACAGTCCGGTCCGTTCGTCTATGAGCATCGCATGGCGGGCCTAGGGGGTTGGTAAAAGTCAGACCCCTAAAAGCGGTACAAGTTGTGTCGGAGTGTAGCCCAGAACACCCTGAGATACTTCTGGAATACCTACCAGTAAATCTCCTGCCTCGGCCGATGGCTTCGTGTAATGGCACTCCTAGACACAGCGCGACCTCACCCCCAATATCGGGAGAGACGAACCCCTGAAGATCCGCTCACTGCCTCCATGTAGCTCGGGACTGTACCCAACTAAAACCTGTTTGCACGTCTCCTTTGAGCGTGGTAGGGTAGTAATAAAAGTACAGTGGGAACTCACACGAGACAAATGACGATCCCCAGGTCGATGAACTAACCTGTACACATGTCACCAGGGAACTGCTATCTGACGTCAGGTATAAGACCAACTAGCATGTTCCCGGCGAGTCCTGTCCGGTGTACTCATAACCCAATGAGCACCTGTATACATCTTAGGTGATCCAACTGACACCAATGGCTTGTGAGACCGGCCACCGCCCCTCGTCGGGGTCTCGAATGTATACTCTAGTCTACTCTGGAGTATCGATGCCCTGTCTCGAAACTCCCACGACTAGGGACCTTTTAAGGATGTGCTTATAGACCCCATCTCCCACTTATATGATCGCCCTCATACTGCTGGGGGTCAAGCAAGAATCATAGGGGCTCTATCAACGTGTAATAGCGACATGTCAGGTCACCTAAAGCAGTACACGATGATAAAGATAAACCAGATAGCATACTATCATCTCGAGTAAGACTGTCCTACTGGGACAGGTCCTCCCTCAATCATTGCAATCACGTGCCTGTGATCCAATAATTGACTCTGAGTGCACTATCTCCAACAATCTCCCACTTGCACTCAAGGCTAATTATTGCGATGTCGCATACTCACAGCTCGTGTGATACCGAACACCCAACTCCTCTACTTGTCAGTCTCATAAAGCTCGTTTGCGAAACTATTGCGTTCGAGGAATCGCCTCAGTGAGTGGATCCGCTTTTGATGTTTCTTTCTATGTCTCTCTATAACTCATGTTCACGGAGAAAGCCATCTCCCGAAATGAGCAATACCTATCTTAGAATGTGTCTGGATGTCTGATGGGACCTATCTTATAAATGAACTCCAAATCCAAACTTCTTAGACTGTATCGTCAACTGAACTTAATCAGTATCCTGCGCCATGCCTCCTTCAGTATTGCCTTGGATCACCTGTCCAAAATACTGCCCCTCGTCGGAAGGAAAACTATAACTCTGACAACCTCCTCGTCGTCCAGGTCACCTTGGAAGCCTGGAATGATAACTGTCTCCCGAATGAGGCTGTCGTTATCATATCCCTAGAACATCCGCTTATGTTCTAAAATTGCTTCCGACCATTTCTCCAGGATTGGATCAATGTCAACTTATTGCATCTAGTGCAAGAACAACATCTGGTGTGGTACTTGACATCTCATGATTGACTCAATTGCCTAAGCAAGTGATCTGCCAATCATGCACATCCCTCTCCCCTTTAGTCTGTAAGACACCTTTAGAGAGGGTGACTCCATCACCTGCAGGTACACTACCGTGCCAGGAGTCGTCCATTCTAAATACTCTTAGAATGTTGTCTAAGTACCCTGATTGGGAAACCACCCAAATCTAGATCTAGTAACCAGTATGTCTGATATAATGTCCAAGTCCCATGTGGAGAAACTACTGTGTGACGACCAAAGTATAACCGATCGTAGTATAGGAATATCACTTCCTACTCTGTGTATGTCATCCAAATACCATGACATCACACCCTACTACCTTCTCAACAGATCCATCCCCTATTCTGATGAAGTCAAACCCATGACTGTCACATCAGAAATTGATGATCTATCTCCGCTATTCTGCTTTAGTCTATAAATAGACATAAGCTACCTGTCCACCAATGCTTCCGCTGCTCCCACTGACTACGACAACCCTCTGGCAGAGTCATATACACGTACACTTCTAAAGCTAGTTTAGAACGACGCTATACTCATCCTCCTGCCGGGTCTCGCGGCCTGGAACAACATCAATGGCAAGTGTGGGTAAACAAGAACTTCCCTGTCACCGTCCTTGAGGCTACCGGAGTACCTCTCGGGTGCCTGAAGTTACCCACCGTATCTGCGGAGTGGCCAATGGAATGTCAATCCAGATTGAATCTTTAGGTTCCTATCAAATCTT
Organism: Agapanthus africanus; assembly: GCA_030015575.1. Lineage (NCBI taxonomy): Eukaryota > Viridiplantae > Streptophyta > Magnoliopsida > Asparagales > Amaryllidaceae > Agapanthus > Agapanthus africanus. The sequence goes on along the minus strand of CM057350.1, from coordinate 355,288,277 downwards.
TATTAATCGTTTGTGGTTCTGGAATCACTTCCAGTTCTACCATACTCCCACTACTGTTTTCTGAAAAAAATCCATTTTTATTAAAACTGTGGCGAGTCAAGAACAATATTTCTGTTGATCTGCCAGATGGTAGAAAATCAACCCTCGTCATACCCTGGGTCAACCCACAAACAGCCATTACAGAAACGTGCCTTGAGTTGTCCAGTGTCTGGTTTTAATCATAAGCCGGACAACTCCCCGTACCTTAACATCGTTAAGATATGAACTGTTCTATATCCAATATAGAACCAGAGGCACTGATTTAATTGAACCAGATTCAAATCATGCAGCTGTCTCCAGTGCATGTCAACTAAATGGAAGGAGGCCGATCAGCGTTACTCAACTTAGGAATGCTTCCAATTATGAGTAACCTGAAAGAGAATCAAGTTCTCTTAATCACTACTATCAACTGAATACCATACACAAGTATCTACATCTTCGATCACTTTGAAGAATCTCGATACTTGCAATACCTGGTTCTCTTCTTTATTCAAATAACTATAACTTCTCAAAATTCGGACCCTGTGTTTCCACGAAACACTTGTCTAAAAACTAGAGAAGTCATAAGTAAACCGAATATAGTACGAGGACCAACCCCTCTATCCTGATGGACCCTGGACTACATACAATACTCTGTACAAGTCCCTTAAGTCTGATTACTCATTCACTGTGTGTCGTAGGTTGAAAACTGTACTTATGGTTAAGAAGAATTACACCGCTGTTTAATGCTCCTTACCCAACCATCCACTGATATAGGTTAATGTCAAAGACATAATTTCAGAAAGGTATATCTCACTCTATAAAAATAAATATACAGATATATCAATTTGAAATTGGTGCATGACAGCGGATATTCAAAACCAAAATATTTGCCGACCGGCAAACAACCCAGGTGACTTCCTTAAATATCACTGATTACAACGAATCCCGATATAATGAGGATGATCACCCAATTCCCAATAACTCACTCCCACTCATCATCTGTAAAACCATACAGATGTGAGAATCATACCTGGTAAATACATACCCTGGAGCAAGTGTCTAACTAGGAAATCAGTTTTCCTTTAACAGTACACAGTGAAACTGAAACATTGATATGTTTCATGGGGTATTCTGGTATTCCTAGTAATGCATCTTCCATTATCAGATTCACAACTGTAACCGTATATTTCTATGCCACCTCTCCAAATCCCTTCATATGTCTTTAATCATTACCTTCTGCATACCCCTTAGGCCAAATGGTTTTCTTCCTTCCCTACCGTTCGGCACCAGCCTATGGTTTGGAAGAAGACTATCCAATAAGCATAATGGGTGTACTGTCCTAATCCTAGGAGCACTCGCAATGAGAGAAGGTGAAAATAAAAGACAACCGAATAAACCTTATTCCTATTTCTCCTGAACCAGAATCCATCCCCGAGCTGGAACAAGTTCCTTTCGAGTTCGTATATAACCATACGATGGAGTATCCAATAAACTGTGGATCTTCGTAGTGATACGGAGTGTCCTGGAGAAATAAAAAGGTGATTTAGGATTGGCGAAGGAATATTTGGTTTGGCCGTGAATAGCAGTCGCAATTTACTTTGCCCTCTTACTAATCCCTTTCTTTGTCTTTACATAATACCTTCTGTACACCATCGTTATGCTAATTGGTTTTCTTCATTCCCTACCGGTCGGCACCAGCCTAAGGTTTGGAAGAAGACTATCCAATTTGCGTAATAGGTGTACTACTCATAAACCAAGGAGTACTCTCAACCTGAGAGAAGGTAAAAGGAAAGGACAACTGAATAGTCCTATCCGTTTTCTCCAGAACCTGAAACCATCCTCGAATAAATTCTTTCGAGTTCGTATCTAACCATACGATGGTTTTGTCCAATGGAAGTGGACGTTCGTAGTAATACGGGGTGTCCTGGAGAAAAGGTTAAAAGTAGGAGTGGCAATGCGGTTTGCAACTCTGACAATCCAAAAGCCGGTGTTAAGAAGGTTCGGTCAACTTGGTCTCTGAGTCATAGTCTTAGGGTCGAGTCAATGGTCGCTGCCGAAGAGAGAGAGAAAAGAAACACTCAGCGTGCACTCTATCCTAGATCAGAATGGTTACCAATTTATCTAATCTGGAAACCTCCCACTGTCACCTCAAATTCTTCTCCAAATCTGAAAGAAGAATTAGTCGGGGTCACCCGAGGAGTAAACTAACTCATCAGTGGGAATCGGGATCCAACTATCATCGCATGATAACGTGACGGAATCCGCTCATGGTGTCACACTCCAGAAGGTATGCGCATATCTGGCAAGTTTCAGTTCTTTTGAAACTCCCGATGTGATTTTTGCCCCATGCTCTTATGACCTTGACTTTGGCCAACAAATCATAAGTCACATGTCAAGTTCTACCCGTCATTCTCCAGGTTAATTTGAGCCCACCCGTATAAGCCCTTGACTTTGGCCAACAAGGCTATATGACTACCCCAAACTAACGCATCTATCTATGCTGCATATGAATACCACAATAGCTACCAAACACTGTGCCTTGACTTTGGCCAACAAACACTGCTTGAATACTATTGACTACCCAAATGAAACGACGGTGGGCTACGAATGGTTTCTGGTGAAAACCTTTAACGTAATGAACTTGATATCGTTGAAGGAACGGATAGCTTTTTAGAAAAAATATAGTGACGAAAACCTTTGCTAAAGAGGTCACTCCCGGTGAACGGATCTCGGCTCTTTCCCCGTAGAATGAGGTGCAGGATATTCCAACTGAATACCACGGTGCAAAGCAAAAGTAATAGGCTATAGTGAAGTTAATGCCCTGACGCAAACTTTTTGTCCAAGGGGTCACTCCCGGTGAAGGGATCTCGGCCCTTGCCTCGTCGACTGAGGAGCAGGATATTCCAACTGAATACCACGATGCAAAACAAAAGAGAACGTCCTTGCAATAACAGCTTTTTGAAAAGTGTTCCAACAACATCAGATTAGGTTTGTTTTTAACTTGCATTAATCCGAATCAACGCAGTCCCATCAATTGATCACACCACAAAGAACGAAAATATACTGATGTACGTATATGCCATCCGCATTCGCCACTGGGTCCCGTCATTACCCGTTAGGTTAGCTAACTAACGACAGAGCGGGGACGTCACAATCTAGGTACATTGACACCATACTAAAAAGGTTTAGTATGGAAGAATCCAAGCGTGGGAACCTACCCACGATCTCTGTACTCACTCTCTCCAAAGAGATGTCTCCCAAGACTGATTTGGAGAAAGCTCGCATGCAAGGGATATCCTATGCTTCGGCAGTAGGCTCTATCATGTATGCGATGCTATGTACCAGACCCGATGTTGCATACTCACTAAGTATAGTGAGTAGGTATCAAGCAAATCCTGGAGAGAGTCACTGGATAGCTGTGAAGAACATTCTCAAGTACTTGAGAAGAACTAAGGAGGTGTTCATGGTATATGGTAACGGAGAACTCCAGGTGGGGTCCTTTACCGATTCGAGCTTCCAATGTGATAAGGACGACTCTAAGTCGCACTCGGGATTTGTCTTTACACTCGATGGAGGGGCGGTGTGTTGGAAGAGTTCCAAACAGGAAACCGTTGCAGACTCGACGATGGAGGCTGAATACATCGCTGCCAACGATGCTGCAAAAGAGGCTGTCTGGATGAAGAAGTTCATTATTGAACTTGGTGTGGTTCCATCCTTTGAGCATCCAATACCTTTGTATTGCGATAACAATGGAGCTGTGGTTTTGGCCAAGAAACCCAGGTCCCATCAAAAGTCCAGACATATTCTGAGGCGTTATCACCTGATCCGGGAGATAGTTGATCGCCGGGAGATCGAGGTCAGGAGAGTTAATACGAAGGACAACACTGCGGATCTACTCAAGAAGGCCATTCCCCAGACACAATTTGAGAGACTCTTCTGGATGCTTGGTATGAGATACTACAACAGCTGGCATTAGCGCAAGTGGGAGATTGTTAGTTATATATATGGCCTAGAAGCCATTGTTGTACATATGATGTATATAGTGGATGCTTGGATATATATAGAGAGGACTTTCTTGCTCGTCATGATAGTATGCTATTTGGTTTCACTTTATCTTAACATGTTGACTTATATTAGTTTACTGTCTTACTCTCACATGTTGATAAAGCCCTTAGGATATGTACTCGACTACTGGGACTATGATAAGATCATACTAGTGGGGCCAGGGTAGTCAACGAGCACACCCTATTACTTTTCCTAGTCGAGGGTGTGTCGAGACAAGGCATCGATACACCAGAGTAGACTAGCGTATACGCATCTTGACTAATATGATGGGCGATGGATGATCCCATATCCATCGGTGTTTGACATCAAAGATGGTGTACGGGTGTTCGGTGGAGACTGGGTACACTGAACGGACTCGCCGAGAACTACCAGATGGTATTATACCTCACGTCAGGTGGCAGTTCTCCGGTGACACTGGTATAGGTTAGTCTGTAGACCCGAGATCGTCATAGAGTCTTGTGTGATTCCTACTGTGCTTTGATTTCCAACTTACCACGTCCAAGAGGGTGTGCAAAACGGTAGCTTTTGGCTACAGGCCCGAATCACATAGAGGCAATGAGCGATAGGAGGGGTTTCTTCTCTCCCGGTATAGGGAGTTGATGTTGTGCTGTGTTCGAATGGCTATAACTGGAAGTCCCTGGCCAGGGCGGATATAGAGTACTACTGGTAAGTGTTATCAGTAGGTTCTCGACCTGTTATAAGCCTCACATCGACACGACTTATCGGTTACTAGGGTCTGACGTATACCACTTCTAGACTAGATATGCGACATATCAGACGAAAAGACCGGACTGTACGGGAGTGTTACTATTTGGATTCACAGGAGAATGTACAGGCTTGCTTGTTGATCTTCTGATTGATCAATACCTGGGTGGCTGTTACGTTTAGCTGACCGCTTGCAATTTGTGGGTGTTTGATATGATCATCACCTACTGCCGGCGTATTGACGATTCTTTAGAGTCCTACACAGAGGTTTCTTGACTCAGGAAAAACAGAGTAGGTGCTCATATGTGATATGTGCTGGACCGAGAATAATACGATATGAGACACCGTATTCTATTCTCGAGATATTTGATATCGGCCGGGTATATATGATATAGCCGGGTCATCGGATCAAGTGTTGATTCGATGAACTGATACATTTTAATATTAGTCGGTTATTTGAGAAATAGCCGGATTGTCGGATCAAGTGTTGATTCGATAATTTAATGTATAATTATATATGTGATATATTACATTACATTAACTAATATTAGCTCGCTTTATTGATTCATTTTCTCATCGGATAATACATTGATATATATGCGATATATGTTAATTATATTATTTTCTTTTGTTACGAAAATATATTATATATGTGATATATAATATTGTAACAAGTTATGATTACTAATGCAACATGATTAGTGGAGATTAAACATGATTAGGGTTAGCTTTTTCATGAAGCTTCTAGAAGCTTTTGTTTTGTTTTAAGATAAGATATTATATGTTGATATTTGTGCAGATATTATCTAACACAACCCAAACCCTTTACCCTAGTTAAATCTCTACAATGGTTAGCCCTTTCATTATTAACCATGGGTTGCATTTGTAATTAAAATAAAAATTCATTATTTATCACAAAAGACTTCATCTTCTTCTTCCTCCTTAAGCTTACTAGCTTTTGATTTTGTGATGAGTGTGTTTGAGAAATTGATAATAAAAGAGAGCGAAATTCCTACTTCATCATCCTCATCTAATCTAGCCACTTAGATTAGGGTGTTCACTTCATTAATACTTGATTATACAAGTGAGAGCTTGAGTTAAAGAAACTGCGAGGTAGATCATCTTCGAAAAGGAAGACTTCAAGTAAGCATGGATCATTCGGGTTGTGGAGCCTCTCTTAAGTCCGGGAGATCATGGATCGGGTCGAAGGGACTACTACTCGTAGCTTATGAAGCGAAGTAGCGGACTACAAAGGTTGTAATCCCTCTCTCTTGGATGTAAAGATGTTTACTTGTATGTTTAACCATAATTATCTAGCAAAGATCCTCGCTTTAAGTTGTTCGGCACTTCTAAATTTTAAATCGGGCATGGTTGATGCCTTATAGACCCTTGTGACAGTGCCTAGTAACCCTACAATCGATACTCCAGCGTAGACTAGCGTACACGCATCTTGACCTATATGATTGGCGATGGATAATCCCATATCCATTGGTGTTGGACATCAAAGATGGTGTACGGGTGCTCAGTGGAGACTGGGTACACTGAACGGACTCGCAGAGAACTTCTGGATGGTATTATACCTATCGTCAGATAGCAGTTCTCTGGTGACACCGGTACAGGTTAGTCTGTATACCCGAGATCGTCACAGAGTCTTTTGTGATTCCCACTGTGATTTGATTTCCACCTTACCATGTCCAAGAGGGCGTGCAAAACGGTGGCTTTTGGGTATAGTCCCGAATCACATGGAGGCAATGAGCAATAGGAGGGGTTTCGTCTCTCCCGGTATAGGGAGTTGATGTTGTGCTGTATTCGATTGGCTATAACTGGAAGTCCCTGGCCAAAGCTGATATGGAGATTTACTGGTAAGAGTTATCAGTAGTTTCTCGACCTGTTATGAGCCTTACATCGACACGACTTATCGGTTACTGGGGTCTGACGTTTACCACCCCTAGACTAGATATGCAACATATCGGACGACGAGACCGGACTGTACGGTAGTGTTTGCTGATTGGATTTGCAGGAGAATGTACTTGCTTGCTTGTTGATCTTCTGATTGCTCAATACAAGGGTGGCTGTTATGTTTAGCTGACCGCTTGCAGCTTGTGGGTGTTTGATATGATCATCACCTGATGCCAGCGTATTGACGATTCTTTAGAGTCCTATACAGAGCTTTCCGGGTTCAGGAAAAACGGAGTAGGAGCACATATGTGATATGTGCGGGTCCGAGAATAATACGATATGAGATACTGTATTCTATTCTCCCAATATGAGATATCGGCCGGGTATATTTGATATGGCCGGGTCATCGGATCAAGTGTTGATTCGATAAATTGGTACATGTTATATTAGTCGGTTATATGTAGTATAGCCGGATTGTCGGATCAAGAGTTGATTCGATAATTTAATGTATAATTATATATGTGATATATTATATTACATTAACTAATATAAGCTGGCTTTATTTATTCATTTTCTCACTGGATAATACATTGATGTATATGCGATATATGTTAATTGTATTATTTTCTTTTGTTACAAAATAAATTGTATATGTGATATATAATATTGTAACAAGTTAGGGTTACAAATGCAACATGGTTGTTAAGTTTAAACAAAGTTAGGTTTTGGATTTGGGTTAGGTTTTGGGTTAGCTTTTTCATGAAGTTTCATGAAGCTTTCCTTTTTGTTTTCTAGCTTGATATTTTATGAAGATATTCTGTTAACCCAACCAAAACCCTTAACTCTAGTTTATTCTCTACATGAGTTAAAGTCTTCATTTATTAACTCATGGTTCATTTGTAACCATAGCAATAATTCATTATTCATCACAAAAGCTTTCTTCTTCTTTTTCCTCCTTGAAAATCTTTCTAGCGTTTTGTGATTTGATGATTTAAAGTGAGAAATTGAAAACAAAAGAGAGCAAAATTCCTACTTCATCATCCTCATCTATTCAAGCCACTTATATTAGGGTGTTCACTTCACTAATACTTCATTAGAGTAGTGAGAGCTTGAGTTTGAGATTCTTCAAAGTAGATCATCTTCGAAATGGAAGATTTCTAGCAAGCATGGATCATTCGACTTGTGGATCCTCACTTGAGTCCGGAAGTTCATGGATCGCGGCAAAGGGACTACTACTCGGAGCTTATGAGGCGAAGGAACGGACAACAAAGGTTGTAATCCCTCTCTCATAGATGTAAAGTTGTTTACATGCAAGCTAACCGTAATTCTCTAGTTATGATCTTGGTTAGGGTTTGTTTAGCACCCCAAAAATTTCAATATGGCATGTGTGATGCCTTCCTAAACCTTGCTAAGGTGCTAAGCTAATCTTACAGTGGTATCGATCCATGCTAGAGCATTAGGCGTTGTCTAGACGAAGTTAGAAGTCCGATCGAACCCCGAAACACCGAGAATTGACCCTTTGCTGGAAATTTTTTCAAAAGTTGAAATTTTTCATATTAAAAATACTCAAAAAATCATGCAGGGAATTTTATGGTCCCACCTGAAGAAAGTCCCTAACTCGCTACAGTGACTGCGTAACCGCGGCCAAAACCTGGTTTTGGCGGCGGTATCGCGGCGCCACTGTGGAGGCTTGGGACGGGCACTTCAGCAACGGTCCATAGGTGCTGGGGCATGCTACTGGGAATTTTTTTTTCTGCTCAAGTGTTGAGCTCATTGGGGTATTTTGGGAATTCGTTGTGTCTGTCGAATTATCTAACTTCGCCTAGTTATCTGTGATGTTTATGTGTTGCTGTGATATGTTATATTGGATCGTTGTGTATTGAATAGCCCCGGGGTTTTATGTGAGATGAGAGTTTTCTTTTTCATTCATATAAAATTCATTTGTATGTAATATTCTTTTATTGGGACACTTCCGGGTTGAGGTTAATGTCACCGTTGTATATTATTTACTTTTCTGCATTAGGATAGACCCAAGTCGGAGAGCACAAGTAACCGGGTTCTAGGGTCCAGTGGGAGGCCATCTCGAGGAGTCAAGACCGGGTCTTCTTGTTAGTGTATATGCCCTAGAGGCCATTATTGTATCATACTAGATTATATATTACTTAATGGAAGCTTGGGATATTCACAGTTATATATACAGTCTTGCTAAAAATGGTAGTATGCTTCTTGGTTTGTGTCTACTTTAATATGTGCATATGTCTCTTGTAACGTATCACTTATACATATTAGTAGAGCCCATAGGATCTTTGCTTGATTACCAGCGTCGTGATGGCAGTCACACTAGTGGGGGCTGGGTAGTCTGTAAGCAACATCCTATACAGGTCCCTGGTCGTTGGATTGTCGAGATAGGGCATCGATATTCCGGAGTAGACTAAGTGTATACGCTTCTCATCCCAGTTGGGGAAATGGTCTGTCCCACAGCCATCAGTACGCCGTACTGGAGATAGTATACAGGTGCTCGTTAGGTTACGGGTACACCGGACAGGACTCGCCGAGGAACTGATTGGTTGGTATTATACCCATCGTCAGTTGTCAGTTCCCAGGTGACATGAGTACAGCATAGTCCGCAGACTTGACACTGCTGCTTCGCCTCGAGTGTGTCCCACTATTCTTAGATTGCTATCCTACCACGGCTCAAAGGAGTCGTGCAAACAGGTAGCAGTTGGGTGCAGTCCCGAGCACTTGGAGGCAGTGGCGGTTAGATAGGATTCGTCTCTCCCGGTATTGGGAGATGATATCGCGATGTGTCAGAGAGCCATTACACAAAGTCCCTGGCCAGGGCAAACGAGATATACTGGTAGGTTCCAGTAGCTTCTCAGGGTGTAATGGGCTTCGCTCCAACACGACTTATACAGCTATTAGGGGACTGACGCTTGCCGCCCCCTAGGCTTGATATGCGATAGTCTTAGACGAACAGACTGGACTGTATGGAGATTGTCACATCTGGCTCAGTGGGAGTTCGGATGATTTACCTCATCGGCCTTCTTATCGACATCTACCTGGGGACCGTTACGTACAGCTAGTGCCGCTTGCGATCTGTGGTTAAACCCACTGCCAGCGTAGTGTCGAGTCTTTAGAGTCCCACACAGAGAGTTTCCCTGCTCTAGGCGAAACGATATAGAGGTCGTATGGTTTTACGACGAGCGTTCGGATGTATACGTGTGTTTTCGCACGTACGACTTTTCGGACAGTTTATACTAGCCGGCTTTGGTTTAAGCCAGATTCTAGTATAAGGTTATTGGATTTATACAGTCTAATGTTTTTTCGTGTTTTCACGGATTGGAGGGGCGTTCTCGTAATTTGTCGAGAAGGTTCTAGAAGAGTGGTGACATGAGGGGTTGAGGTGGCTTTTTCATGATTACTTTGTGTGACTCATTTATATGATTCATCATATCATTAATGCTTCATTAATGATCTAATGACTCACATGATGAATCAATCTCCTTGATTAAATGAAACATGGTGAATAATCAATTAATTGATATTATTTGATAATTCATTATGTATCATATATTCAAGTGAGAAGGATTTTTGTTCTCACTCTCATCTTCTCCTTCTCTCTCCTCAAGCTCACTCTCTCTTGAAACCCTAACCCTAACCTCTCATGTGTTGAGATCAAGGGTTAGATAGACTAAAACATTCATAACCTCACTCTATATCCTCTAGGTAGCTTAGATTAGCACTTTAAGCAACCTAGTTATCTCAAGTTTGAGATTAAGCTTGGCGTAGAAGCTTTCGGGTGGATCGTCTTTGATTCGAGGAGGCCGTGAAGTTGCCGATATTCCAAGGAGCCTACAAGGAGTGGAGGACAGCGATGAAGACCCGAAGGACATGTAACGTGAGGTATAACTCCGGTACCGAGTAGTTAAACCTCTAGTATATCGTTAGCAATGGTTTAGATTGCGCTCAAGTCCGTGTTACGAAGCTTTGACAATCGTTTTTCATATATTCCGCCTCCCCGCGAGTTAGTGGGGTGCGTGACATGGACTTACAGTGGTATCAGAGCCAACTAAACCATTACTAGCTTGTTAGCAACTGATTAGAAGTTCGATCGACGGAAAACACGGAAAACAAAACCCTAAGCCTTGACAGTTTCTGTAAATTTTAAAAGTGTGGCAAAAATTTTTTGACATACCTTAAAATTCACAGCAGGGAATTGTAAGAAATATGGGAAAATTCGAGGAGGCAACTCGACTAAACGACCGCGGTTCCGCTGCAATAGAGAGATATTGCCGCGGAACCGCCGCCGAGTCAACGCCGAGTTGACTCGGAGTTTCAATGTAATTCATTATTTTGGGTTTTTTGTTTTCCTGTATATACTGTTTCTGCCCAGGTTGCCTCTGTGATGATTTGCTTTTGGGGGTAGACACGGATATAAGTAATCGATTGATGTTCTAATCAATTTGCTAATTGGATCTTTATCTGTAATGTTTTATGTCTTCGTAAACCTCCCCTAACTGCTAGTATGTCGGTTGGCAGGGAGTTGCACATATCTGTGATGTAATATATAACTGTTTGTGTATATAAACTGTATTGGACTGTTGTGGTGAATAGCCGGGTTTTGTGATGGGTTATTGTATTAATTCATTCGATGTAATTGTAATAAGTTGTAATATTATTTTGCGGGGCACATCCAGGTTGCGGTTGTAGCCACCGTTGTATTATTTCTTTTTACTGTTTTTGCTCCTAGGATAGACCCAAGGTGGGGTGCACAAACTACCGGGTATTTTGAAGTGTTGAGGCAGACCGCTTCACTTCTGGTACTTGGCGGGTAGTTTGCCGTACCCGTAGGGGTCTGGGGTGGGGTAATAGCTATTCATCACAATTGTGTAATCCGTCTTTCATTGCAGGCTCAAAAGAAACGCGGATTACTTGAATATCCAATAAAGTTTATCTGTGATCTGGAATGCTTATTATTGCATCTGACGAATGTACAATATATATATATGATAGCTATTAGACGTCACTTATGTTTTACACCCGCGCTAGCCCAGCCCCCGCTCTGTCGTTAGTTAAGTAACCTAACGGGTGATGACGGGACCCCGTGGCGAATGCGGATGGCATAAGAGGATGTGGTATTTTCGTTGTTTTCTGCAATGATAGGATAAATGATGGGACGCATTATTATAATGCAAAGAAAATAAACCAAAGTTTAATCGTTGGAACAAATTTAAAAGAAACCACTCGGTTATTTTAAAAGAAATCAGATTTTTAATTACGGAGCTTTAACCACTCCTTTTAAAAAGTATCAGGTTCCTTCGATTATATCAATTTCACTACGTTCACGGTTTTGCCAAAACCAGTCGTAGCCCTCCGTCATTTCAGTTAAATATTCAGTAGTATTCAAGCTATGTATTTTGACCTTCGCCAAGGCATAGTGATTGGTAGCTGCTGGATATTTATCTGTAGCATAGATAGATGCGTTGGTTTGGGACAGTCGTACTACTATTTTGGCCTTCGTCAAGGGTATGTACGGGTGGGTTCAAATTAACCTGGATAAAGACGGGTAGAACTTGACATGTGACTTATGATATGTTGGCCTTCGTCAAGGTCATAAGAGCATGGGGCAAAAAAATCCACATCGGGAATTTCTAAAGAAACTGAAATTTGCAGAGAGGTGCATACCATTTTGGAGTTTGATGAATGTTGGTAGGATTCCTTCAACATTATCATACGATGATATTTTGGATCCCAATCCTACTGTGAGTATATGCTACTTATCAGGAGATTCGTCACTTAACGATCAATGCTATAAACCAAGTAGGTGCCTAGAAAGGTGTCAGCGGGGTTACGCCCCCAGAGAAAAGAGGTTATTTAATTAAGGAACTTCGTGAAAGCGTTGGAAAACCTCCCTCGAAGTATCGACACTGGCCTGGCTGAACGGTTAAGCAAGTATTGTACGGTGAGAATTGTCCTGGCTAATTCTTCTTTTATGGTTTGAGGAGGGATTCGAGAAACAGTGGGAGCCATCCTGTTTAGATAAATTAAACCACTCTAAACTTGCAAGAGCATCATGCTAATAATATCTTCTTCTCTCTCTTAAAATTGCAGCGACCCTGTGACCATACATAGGTTACATCTAGATAATAATTTGACTGAATCTGACTTATATGACTGGCAAAAGTCTGTCCAGATGTCCATTGCCTATGACAAGCTGGACCACCCTATTGAGGGACATTCCTATTGCTATGGGATTGGGCATTGGCAGAAAGATTGCAGGGCTTTAGAAGCCAGTAGCCAGGATACGAAGCATGTTGTGGCTTCGACTTCGGGTGTTTATGATAGAGAACTGTATGTCAGTTAACCCTACTTCCTGGGTATTGGATACCGGGTCAGGAACTCACATCTGTAATTCTTTATAGGCTCTGAGAAACCGTAGGGTTATCGGGATAGGTGATATGACCCTCACAGTTGCTAACGGAATGAGCATGGACGCTGAATCCGTAGGGGAATATCATCTTGGACTGACAACTGGGCAGATATTGATTCTGCGTAACTGTTTTTATGTACCAGGTACGACTTGTAATATCATATCTGTACCCTTACTTTCTAAGGAAGGATATGATTTTACTTTTGCAAGAGATGTGGTTCACATCCACCTAAATCAAGTTTTGATTGGGTCAGGTACATTAGAAAACGGAATATACGTATTAAATCAAGCTCAGATTTTCAGTGTCGAAAACACACTTAAGAGAAAGTCTCCGGAAACAAATCAGGCTTTCTTATGGCATTGTAGACTGGGTCACATCAATGAGAGAAGATTAAAAAAGTTACATAGAGAGGGATACTTGGATCCGTTCGAGTATCAGTCTTATGCCACTTGTGAATCTTGTCTCATGGGAAAGATGACAAAGACTCCGTTCACTGGACACGGAGAAAGAGCAAGCGAGCTCTTAGGACTCATACACAGTGATGTGTGTGGTCCAATGTCTACACATGCGCGAGGTGGTTATTCCTACTTCATTACTTTTACGGATGATTTCTCTAGGTATGGACATATCTTCTTAATGAAGCATAAATCCGAGGCCTTTGAGAAATTCCAGGAATACAAGAATGAAGTGGAAAAACAAACCGGCAAAAGTATCAAGACACTGAGATCTGATCGAGGTGGTGAATACTTAAGCGCCGAGTTCCTGGGTTACTTAAAAGAGAATGGAATTCTCTCTCAACTTACTCCTCCGTACACACCACAACACAATGGTGTATCAGAAAGGAGGAATCGAACCCTATTGGATATGGTTCGTTCCATGATGAGTAAAGCTGAGTTACCGCGATTTTTCTGGGGTTATGCACTAGAATCAGCTGCATATCTTTTGAACAAGGTTCCAACCAAAACTGTGCCTACCACACCATATTAGATATGGAGTGGGAAGAAACCCTGTCTTCAGTACCTAAAGACATGGGGATGTCCAGCTTTTGTAAAAAAGCAGCATCCGGACAAGCTCGAGGCACGCTCAGTACTGTGTAAGTTTGTGGGATACCCAAAGAACTCCAGGGGGTATTTTTTCTATTACGCAGAGGAACAAAAGATTTTTGTTTCTCGTAATGCCCATTTTCTAGAATATCAATTTTTAGAAAAGGAAACAAGTGGGAGCGAAATACAACTGGAAGAAATTCCAGAAACACAAACTACTACTGAAGGTATGGTAGAACCAGAAGTTTCAGAAGAAAGGGACATCCCGACGCCACTCCGCAGGAGTAGTAGGCAATCTCATCCGCCCGAGAGATACTACGGTTTTCTCATTGACGGGGATAGAGAGGATTGCACTATTGACTATGATGAGCCTACTAGCTTCCAGCAAGCCATTCAGAGCGGTGACTCGGTAAAATGGCTAGATGCAATGCGGACCGAAATGGAGTCCATGTAAACCAACAAAGTATGGACTTTGGACATTGCTCCAGATGGGGTAAAACCCGTAGGATGCAAATGGATCTTCAAAAAGAAGATTGGTGTAGATAGACAGGTTGAAACCTATAAAGCTAGACTTGTTGCAAAGGGTTTCCGTCAAAGACCTGGTTTGGACTATGACGAAACCTTTTCTCCAGTGGCTATGCTTAAATCTATTCGGGTCCTTCTTGCTATTGCTACCTTCCACGATTATGAAATCTGGCAGATGGACGTAAAGACGGCCTTTCTAAATGGTAATTTGGAAGAGAGCGTCTATATGGATCAGCCAGAAGGATTCATTCAGAGTGGGAGCAGCGGTAAAGTATGCAAGCTGCTTAAGTCCATTTATGGTCTAAAACAGGCATCGCGGAGTTGGAACATCTGTTTTGATGACGCTGTCAAAGAATTTGACTTCATCAAAAATCCAGATGAACCTTGCATATACAGTAAGATTGTAGGGAGAGCTGTAGTATTCCTCGTCTTGTACGTGGATGACATTCTCCTAATAGGAAATGATATTCCTATGTTACAGTCAGTCAAAAGATTCTTGTCACATAAATTCTCCATGAAAGACCTGGGTGATGCCACCTACATTCTGGGGATCCGGATCTATCGTGATAGATCAAAGAGGATATTAGGACTTTCACAGTCCAGGTACATAGACACCATAGTAAAGAGATTCAGTATGGATGATTCTAAGCGTGGTAACCTACCGGCTTGTCACGGAATCACCCTCTCCAAAGAGATGTCTCCCAAGATTGATTTGGAAAGGGATCGCATGCCAATTATACCCTACGCTTCTGCGGTAGGCTCTATAATGTATGCGATGTTATGTACCAGACCAGATGTAGCATACGCATTGAGCGTAGTAAGTCGGTATCAAGCAAACCCAGGGGAGAAGCACAGGATAGCAGTAAAGAATATTCTCGAGTACCTGAGAAGGACTAAGGAAATGTTCTTAGTATATGGTGGAAAAGACCTCCAGATGGAGGCCTTTGCCGACTCCGGCTTCCAGAGTGACAAAGATGACTCCAAATCCATGTCGGGTTATGTCTTTACCCTCAATGGTGGGGCGGTCAGTTGGAAGAGTTCCAAACAGGAGACCGTTGCTGACTCAACGATGGAAGCAGAGTACATAGCTGCTTGCGATGCCGCAAAAGAAGCAGTCTGGATGAAGAAGTTCCTCACAGAACTTCAGGTGGTTCCTACCAGTGTTGATCCAATACCTCTGTATTGTGACAACAACGGCGCTATTGCTTTAGCGAAGGAACCCAGGTCCCATCAGAAGTCCAGACACATCTTAAGGCGGTATCACCTGATCAGGGAGATCATAGATCGCCGGGAGATCGAGGTGAAGAGAGTAAAGACGGAGGATAACATTGCTGATCCATTCACAAAGGCCATTCCTCAGACGTAGTTCAAGAGGCTATTCGAGATGATAGGTCTACGATATGCCAGCTCATGGCCCTAGTGCAAGTAGGAGATTGTTAGTGTATATGCCCTAGAGGCCATTATTGTATCATACTAGATTGTATATTACTTAATGGAAGCTTGGGATATTCACAGTTATATATACAGTCTTGCAAAAAATGGTAGTATGCTACTTGGTTTGTGTCTACTTTAATATGTGCATATGTCTCTTGTAACGTATCACTTATACATATTAGTAGAGCCCATAGGATCTTTGCTTGATTACCAGCGTCATGATGGCAGTCACACTAGTGGGGGCTGGGTAGTCTGTAAGCAACATCCTATACAGGTCCCTGGTCGTTGGATTGTCGAGATAGGGCATCGATATTCCGGAGTAGACTAAGTGTATACGCTTCTCATCCCAGTTGGAGAAATGGTCTGTCCCACAGCCATCAGTACGCCGTACTGGAGATAGTATACAGGTGCTCGTTAAGTTACGGGTACACCGGACAGGACTCGCCGAGGAACTGATTGGTTGGTATTATACCCATCGTCAGTTGTCAGTTCCCAGGTGACATGAGTACAGCATAGTCCGCAGACTTGACACTGCTGCTTCGCCTCGAGTGTGTCCCACTGTTCTTAGATTGCTACCCTACCACGGCTCAAAGGAGTCGTGCAAACAGGTAGCAGTTGGGTGCAGTCCCGAGCACTTGGAGGCAGTGGCGGATAGATAGGATTCGTCTCTCCCGGTATTGGGAGATGATATCGCGATGTGTCAGAGAGCCATTACACAAAGTCCCTGTCCAGGGCAAACGAGATATACTGGTAGGTTCCAGTAGCTTCTCAGGGTGTAATGGGCTTCGCTCCAACACGACTTATACAGCTATTAGGGGACTGACGCTTGCCGCCCCCTAGGCTTGATATGCGATAGTCTTAGACGAACAGACCGGACTGTACGGAGATTGTCACATCTGGCTCAGTGGGAGTTCGGATGATTTACCTCATCGGCCTTCTTATCGACATCTACCTGGGGACCGTTACGTACAGCTAGTGCCGCTTGCGGTCTGTGGTTAAACCCACTGCCAACGTAGTGTCGAGTCTTTAGAGTCCCACACAGAGAGTTTCCCTGCTCTAGGAGAAACGATATAGAGGTCGTATGGTTTTACGACGAGCGTTCGGGTGTATACGTGTGTTTTCGCACGTACGACTTTTCGGACAGTTTATACTAGCCGGCTTTGGTTTAAGCCAGATTCTAGTATAAGGTTATTGGATTTATACAGTCTAAAGTTTTTCCGTGTTTTCACGGATTGGAGGGGCGTTCTCGTAATTTGTCGAGAAGATTCTAGAAGAGTGGTGACATGAGGGGTTGAGGTGGCTTTTTCATGATTACTTTGTGTGACTCATTTATATGATTCATCATATCATTAATGCTTCATTAATGATCTAATGACTCACATGATGAATCACTCTCCTTGATTAAATGAAACATGGTGAATAATCAATTAATTGATATTATTTGATAATTCATTATGTATCATATATTCAAGTGAGAAGGATTTTTGTTCTCACTCTCATCTTCTCCTTCTCTCTCCTCAAGCTCACTCTCTCTTGAAACCCTAACCCTAACCTCTCATGTGTTGAGATCAAGGGTTAGATAGACTAAAACATTCATAACCTCACTCTATATCCTCTAGGTAGCTTAGATTAGCACTTTAAGCAACCTAGTTATCTCAAGTTTGAGATTAAGCTTGGCGTAGAAGCTTTCGGGTGGATCGTCTTTGATTCGAGGAGGCCGTGAAGTTGCCGATGTTCCAAGGAGCCTACAAGGAGTGGAGGACAGCGATGAAGACCCGAAGGACATGTAACGTGAGGTATAACTCCGGTACCGAGTAGTTAAACCTCTAGTATATCGTTAGCAATGGTTTAGATTACGATTCATGCGCTCAAGTCCGTGTTACGAAGCTTTGACAGTCGTTTTTCATATATTCCGCCTCCCCGCGAGTTAGTGGGGTGCGTGACATGGACTTACACTTCTAACCCTAGAATTGGCAAGGTTTCTTGTCGCTCTCGTAGGGGTCTAGGGATGTGGGTTTGGCTATTCAACGCGACTGTTGAATTCGTGTTTTATAAAGGCTCAAAATAAAATACGGATGTCCTAGTATATCCAATATTTCATATGTTGACTTCTGCTGCAAAGTTCTATGATGTGATCATATTACTGCCTGAGACGAATGCTTATACTATATGTTGATGTATAAATATTGCTGCTTTCGTTTCATCTGTGATGCTTAGGAAGCTTAAATGATGGGTTTTACTAATGAGATTAATAAAAGAAAAGAAACCTAAAAGATGTTGTAGAATCAAATTTTCAAAAAGGGTACCTACAGTTTTTGCTTTGCACAGTGGTATTTATGAAATATCCTGCACCTTATTCGATGAGGAAAGAGCCGAGATCGCTTCACCGGGAGTGACCTCTTTAGCAAAACTGGCAGATGCTACAAACTCACGGTTTAGTTTTTGATTGCTTCTATAGTTCTTTCTATGCGTAGCGGTATTTGTGAAATATCCTGCACCTTATTCGATGAGGAAAGAGCCGAGATCCCTTCACCGGGAGTGACCTCTTTAGCAAAACTAGAAAAGCCTAAAAAACACTCCTTTTCAAAATCACTTATTTCTACAAAGATGTCGAGTTCATTACGCTCATGGTTTTCTGAAAAACCTGCGTAGCCCTCCGTGATTTCAGATAAAGACTATTTAGTATTCGTGCTGCGTTTGTTGATCTCTGTCAAGGCGTAGTGTGCGGTAGCTAATTTGTAATTATCTGTAAAACATGAGATGTGATTGAGTTAGGGTACTCATATGACCTTGTTGACCTCTATCAAGGGTCATGTGAGTGGGTTTGATTCAATCAAGAAATGACAGGTTGAACTTGACTAGTGCACTATGGTTTGTTGACCTCTGTCAAGGTCATAGCACACTAGGGGCAAAAGTATTATCAGGAATTTCAAGAGTTGAAACTTGCAATGAGATTGCATACCTTTTATGAGATAGATGGATCCTGATACCCACTGCGAGTAAGAGTTACTCCTGGAAGAATTTTACACTGGACAATTAGCCGATCAAGTAGGTGTCTAGAAAGGTGTTTACGGGGTTCTGCCTCTGGGAAAACGAGGTTTATTTCAATTAGGTCCGTGCGAAAGCACGGGGAACCTTCCTCAAAGTACCAACACTGATCTGGCTGAAAGATTGGCGAACTTGTAAGGTGTAATTAATCCCGGCTAATCTTAGCTTTTAGGGTTTGAAAGAAGATTTGATTAAAACAGTGGGAGCCATCCTGATTAGATAAGATAATAACCAATCTAATCTTGCAAGAGTGCACGCTAAAGTGTTTTTCTTCTCTCTCTCTCCAGGTAGCGACCATGTCAGGCCTTAATCAAGATAACAACATGGATGTATTGACCGAACCAACTTGTTATACTCAGGAGGGGAAAGTTGGTTCCATTTTTTCTTATAATTGTTATAAGACTAAACAGGAAATAGGGGAATAGTAGAATTCACACGCCGCCCAAACGAAGAATAAACATATTGATGTATCTTCTTTAGGTGTGTTAGTTACCGAGAACTGTTTCTCAGTTCACTCTACGTCCTGGGCATTAGATACCGGATCAGGATCCCATATATGCAATTGTAACACCTTAGGATAAGGGTTAGTGAATAATTATATTTAAATAATGGTTTTCAATAAAAAGTTTACCAAATTGTGTTTTAAATATTTTTCCTAGTTTAATAAATATTTTTCCAAAATTTTATTAGGCTTGCACAAACATGTGCATGTAAACTAGGGTTTTTAAATTTAGTAAATACCATAATTATTAACCATGGTGGGTTAATTATAGGATTAAGTCTTTTGGGTTATAAGTGAGTTTAATTAGTTAGTTAAAAGTTGCTTTAATTTGAATTTTTGATTAAGTGTTGACTTGTGAGAGAGAGAGTGAGTGCATCATGGCTTTAGGCCATGCTTGCATTAAATGAAGTGAGAGAGAGAGGGGGGTGACTTTTGTGTGATGATTGTAGCCTCTCATTTTCCTTATATTTTCTCTCAAACTCTCACACTCACACACACACACACACATACCTCAGCCCAGCACCAGCACCAGCAGCAGAAGCAAGCAACTGAAGAAAACCCCAGCAGCAGCAGCATGAGAACAGCAGCAGCAGCAAGAGGCAGCATCAGCAGCAGAAAGCAGTAGCATCAGCAGCAGTGAGCTGCAGCAGCCCCATCACCCAGTGCAGCCTCTTCCCTTCACTTCTTCTTCTTCCTGCAGCTCCCTAGGGTCGAGAGTGAGGTATACTTCCTATCTTGCTTCGCTAATTTGCCTTGTTAAGTGTAGTTTTGCATCGGTTAATGGATTTTAGTGCGTTTTAGTGTGATATGAGGTGTTTTGTGGAAATCTTGTGCTAGTGTGGTGTGATTTGGTTTCAGTAGCTTGTTATTAAGTTAGTGAGGCCATTGTAACCTAGTCCAACCCCTATTACACTAAAATACCATCAGTTTCACTATTCGATGCAAAATGTCGTATTTGTGCAAAGTTGAGCTTTTCTGGATCTGCTTTTGACCCGAGGTGATATAAATGAAATTGAGAAGACTGTAGTATAGTGGAGTAGTGCTGATACCACAGGTGAAACCCGACCCCCATACAGCTACAGTAGGCCGCCAAATTTCCCTTTCTGGCCACCAATTGCGGCCAGATGGGTAGGGTTTGGGTTAGGGTTTGGTCCAGTGGGTTTCTGCTATTGTGTGTAGTGTTTTGTTATATATATTTTTGTAAGTTTAGTTCTGTAGGAAAATCTGGGACCAAATACCTATTTTGCCGTTTTCTAAACCTTCGCGACACGCGTGATACGTGAGTAGGTTTGGGTTTCTGCGTATCGCGGCGTGTCGGGGTAGTTTCTTGGCGCGTGATCGCACGTTTTAGCGTATCGCGCACACGCGCGATTGGTTTGCGACACGAGAGTCTAGTTGGACCGTAATGTCGCGTTTTTGTGAAATGAGCTTATGTGTGATATATGTTATGTGATTCTAGGTTCGCAGGCCAGTGAGACGGACGCTGCGAAGAAGGGCAAGCAAGTTGTTGGATACGCTTAGCGCGGGATTTCGGTGAGTAGATTTCACATCTACGGGGATATCGCCCGCATGGCGTTATACGTCAGGGCTGATAGGACCTTATTGTTATATATTGCATACACCATACCATAGATTGTCATCACATATTGCATTCCCTGCTATATATATAAACATTGCTTAGAACTGATAGAACTGCCATGATCATACTGTTATGTATTGTTGTAGCTCATCTATATATGACATGACTTGAATTTCATACTTGATACCTATATCACATTGGATCGTTGCATTGTAGCTCATTTTTCTGTGACATGACTAGATATACATATTTGATGCACATATCACATCATAATTACTTGTATTATTGGTTGGGATTTCATGTGATTTCTGGATTTGGGAACCGTGGCCCTTTTCAAATAAGTAATCATTTAAAAACCCGGTTCCCTTGATATGATATTTGGGGGCGCCGCCCCGTGTTTTCTCGGTGCTAGAGGCAGGTACTGAGAGAGGGCTGACCCGGACTGACGGATGCCCGATGGATTGATATAGGGCTGACCCGGAATAACGGATGCCCGATGTATTGTGAGAGGGATGACCCGGACTGACGGATTCCCGATATATACTTTGAGAGAGGGCCGACCCGGAATGACGGATGCCCGATACAGGATGTTTTGCGTGTCGATGCTAAACACGAGTATTTATGATATTTGGGTGCCGATGTTGGGCACTCGGGATTTTCAGGGATATACAGGATATGAGGGCCGATGGAGTACCGGCGTTTGGGATGTTGGGATTTGTGGTGCATACATACATATGTAGTCTACCTTGATACTTCATGTAGATACTATATTCCCATGCTCAGCATTTATTATCACATCTCATCCTGTTGTTATATCACCTGATAGAGGACTTGCATTATTATTATGCATACTGCTTACCCGCATTGATATCATCTGCAGGCATTGGTTAGAGTAGCGCTGTACGTGCATGCTTGCGATTACCTTTATATGTTATCTCTATTCACGAGTTGGCAACTCACCCCCGTTGTGCCACAGTATTTGCAGGTTGCCCTTGGGAGTAGTCACGGCTGGCTGTTACCGTATCTTTTGGCACAGATACCCTTTTTGAGCAGAGATAGCCTTTTGCTGATAGGTGGGTTTTGTACGGTATCTGTTATCTTTCAGTTGTATATTGATGTATCTAGTACTCTCCATCTACTTTTCTGTATTGACTTAGAGACAGTTGTGAGGACGATATGTATGATTTTATATTCTGGTGTCGAGCTCGCATGTGAGCCGACTTTACTTTTGCAGTCTCATCTTTTATGATATTGTCCTTGCTTCACTGTGTATTCTTCGCTACGGCGTCGTATATCTTATTGTGATGCTTCATTTATTTTACTCGTCATTTCTGTTACACCTTGTTTCTACCCGACTGGCAGGGCAAATGTTTTAAAAAAGGAAATGTTACCAAAATTATAAAACTTGTTACCAAAATTATAAAACTTATAACTTTTGAACTTAAAAAAAAAGGGGATTTCTACTAAATAAATGGAAGTTTTTCCGACATGTACGATTGTTTTTACAAAATGTTTTAAAATCACTCTATATTTATTGGTTTTGATTTCTGGGTTCGGCTTACTTAGCCGCGTTACGCCTGTAGACGTTGCGTGGTTAAGTGCCGGTCACGACTCGAATTCTCGGGTCGTGACAAAGTTGGTATCAGAGCGTAGGTTTTACCTTCAGAGTGTAGGATGACCCTGGTATGATGGAGTAGGTAGCTGCAGCAGGGTAGCGTAGCGTGCGTATGTTCCGCGGCATACTCACGACACGGTACTCCGCCTACGCGACCTTAGGACTTATTGATTTGATCCCTCCTTATATTCTTGCGATTCGATTTCCGTGTTCTTATCGAATCTAAATTTTCTTTCAGCCATTATGCCGCCTAAGACTACGAGGGCACAGAGAGCGGCCGCGAGGGCCGAGATTCGAGTTGACTCGTCCGAGACACGGACTGATCCGGGCAGTACGCCGGTTGTACCCGAGCAGGCTGTTCCTGCCGTGACAAAGCAGATCGCCACGCTAGGGGCTGGTATGCAGGAGATGCGCCAGACGGTGGGATCTAGCATGCAGGAGATGCGCCAGATGATAGGATCGCTAGTTGAGACGCTTCGAGCGCAGCGACCAGAGGTAGCTCCACCTGTTCCAGAGACCGCGATGGTACCTACCGCACAGCCAGTTGCCCCTGCAGCCACGGAGGTGATTACAGTATCGCTATCAGAGTTCATGAGGCTGAAGCCTCCGGTATTCACAGGCACTGATACAGCCGAGGACCCACAGTCTTTCATAGACAGGATGGCCAGGATATGCCATTCCCTCAGATGCGCAGATGCGAGATGGGTCGAGTTCGCGAGCTTTCTCCTGGAAGGTCTTGCGCAGAAGTGGTGTGATTCCGTTGAGAAGGGCAGAGCAGCAGGTCTTCCTCCTATGACCTGGATGGAGTTCGTGACCATATTTCTAGCCCGTTTCCTTCCCCAGAGTGTTAGGGATGCCCGAGCACGCAGATTTGAGTCCTTGCGCCAGACGCCAGGGATGACAGTGGCAGAGTATGACGTGCTGTTTACAGAGTTGGCAGTCTATGCCCCATATTTAGTGGCTACCGAGGAGTTGCGAGTCAGGAGATTTGTTCGAGGCTTGCTTACACCACTGTTCCTCGCGATCAGCGCACAGCACTACGAGACCTATGCAGCAGCTGTAGACGCAGCCCTAGTGGTCGAGGAGCACCTTGCTGAGACTTCGGTAGTTCCAGAGCCGAAGAGAGTTCGTGCGGATACATCAGCACAGAGACAGCCTTTTCGGCGCCGTGATAGACGTATTGCAGGCAGCAGAAATTCAGGGCGGGGCCGGTTATTCAGTTCCTATTCCCAGGACGGTCAGCGGTCATCGTCGGGATGTTTTCGCTGTGGGAGTTCTTACCATCGTGTACGGGATTGTCCAGAGACACCCCGGAGGGAGGCGACAGCACCGCATGTCACATTACCACCTTCACTACCCCAGAGGGCGTTGCCTATCGTACCTACCGTTGCTCCGCGCCAGACTCATACCCAGCGAGGTCGTGGGCGTGGAGGAGTTGCTCAGAGAGGGCGAGGTGACCGAGGCAGAGGGCAGCCAGTCACAGGTGGCGGACAGGCGAGGGTTTTTGCTTTGACGCATCAGGACGCGCAGGCGTCCAATGCAGTGGTTTCAGGTATCCTCCCTGTATGTTCAGTTGATGCACATGTATTGTTCGATCCCGGATCCACACACTCGTATGTATCCATGCACTTTGTGCCGAGTTTGGGTAGAGAGTCCGGCTTGCTTGATCAGCCGCTTGTGGTGACTACTCCTATGGGAGAGTCGTTTGTTGCTAGGCACGTGTTCCGATCCTGTACCGTCTGTATTGGCGAGAGAGAGTTGCCTGTCGACTTGATCCTTCTGGAGATGTTGGACTTCGACGTTCTTTTGGGTATGGATTGGTTAGCCACGTGCTATGCTTCTGTGGACTGCCGTGAGAAGACAGTTAGATTCTGCTTTCCCGGTGAGTCGGTTTTTGTTGTGTTGGGGGACCTTAGTGCCGCCCCTCACAGTGTGATTTCTTCTTTTCGCGCTGGACAGCTTTTGAGGAAGGGATGTCAGGGAATTCTCGCCTATGTTTGCGATGCTCGCGCTATACAGGTTCCATTAGACCAGGTTCCGGTTGTTAGCGAGTTTCCTGATGTGTTCCCTGACGAGCTTCCTGGGTTACCGCCTGAGCGCGACATTTCTTTCTGTATTGATTTGGTTCCCGGCTCGGGGCCTATTTCCATACCGCCTTATCGGATGGCCCCGGCGGAACTTCGAGAGTTGAAGGGCCAGTTGCAAGATTTGCTGGACAAGGGACTTATTCGACCCAGTGTTTCTCCTTGGGGTGCTCCAGTCCTGTTCGTCAAGAAGAAGGACGGCAGTTTGCGTCTTTGTATCGACTACCGCCAGCTGAACAGGGTGACAGTGCGGAACAGGTATCCTTTGCCGCGTATCGACGATTTGTTCGATCAGCTTCAGGGGGCAGGGTACTTTTCGAGGATCGATTTACGATCGGGCTATCATCAGCTGCGGGTTCGACAGGAGGACATTCCCCGGACAGCCTTCCGTACGCGCTACGGCCATTACGAGTTTTTGGTGATGTCGTTCGGACTCACCAATGCGCCAGCAGCCTTCATGGACTTGATGAACCGTATTTTCCGGCCTTACTTGGATTTGTTCATTATAGTCTTCATTGACAATATCTTGGTGTATTCCCGGAGTAGTGACGAGCACGAGCAGCACCTGAGGATTACATTGCAGACCTTGAGGGAGCACCAGCTTTATGCGAAATTTTCCAAGTGTGCTTTTTGGCTGGACAGCGTAGACTTCTTGGGTCACGTGATTTCACGAGGCGGTATCTGTGTAGACCCGAGGAAGATCGAGGCCGTTCAGCGTTGGCCCAGACCCACATCGGTGACAGAGATTCGCAGCTTTTTGGGGTTGGCCGGTTACTACAGGCGATTTGTGCAGGACTTTTCCCGTATTGCTACACCGTTGACCGGGTTGACCCGGAAGGGAGTTCCCTTCGAATGGACAGAGGAGTGCGAGCACAGTTTTCAGCAGCTGCGGACTCGGCTAACGACGGCACCGGTGTTATCTTTACCTTCCG
Source organism: Agapanthus africanus (assembly GCA_030015575.1). Lineage (NCBI taxonomy): Eukaryota > Viridiplantae > Streptophyta > Magnoliopsida > Asparagales > Amaryllidaceae > Agapanthus > Agapanthus africanus. Next base: position 355,262,394 of record CM057350.1, on the reverse strand, counting down.
GATCGGGCGGATTTGTGGTCTTTTGTGATGCCTCTCGAGTGGGGCTAGGGTGCGTTTTGATGCAGCACGACAGGGTGATCGCGTATGCTTCGCGACAATTGAAGAGACACGAACAAAACTACCCCACTCATGATTTGGAGATGGCTGCAGTGGTCTTCGCACTTAAGATCTGGCGACATTATCTATACGGCGAGTCGTGCCAGATATTCACGGATCACAAGAGTTTGAAATACATATTCCAGCAGCGGGATCTGAACCTTCGACAGCGTCGATGGATGGAGTTAGTGAAGGATTACGACTGCGAAATCTTATATCACCCGGGCAAGGCAAATGTGGTGGCGGATGCTTTGAGCAGGAGGCCCGGGAGTAGCCTATCATGTTTGAGCGCAGTACAGGAGCAGTCATCCGCAGATTGGCAGATATTATGCGACAGTCGAGTACAGTTCGAGTTCACGCCGATTGGAGGACAGATAGCGCATGTCCGTGCACGGCCACAGTTGATCGATCGTATACGTGAGGCACAGCTCAGTGATGACCGATGTTCAGAGATCATGGCACAGATTGGACAGGGCAGATTTTCCGAGTTCGTGATCGATGATCAGGGGATACTACGGTTTGGAGTCAGACTGTGCGTACCAGATGCTGAGGGACTGAGGCGCACGATTCTTGAGGAGGCACATCGATCGGTGTACAGCGTCCATCCCGGTTCCACCAAGATGTATAATGATATGAGAGATGTTTATTGGTGGGACGGAATGAAGAGGGACATTGCAAATTTTATGTCGAGATGCCTGACTTGTCAGCAAGTCAAGGCTGAGCACCAGAGGCCCGCGGGAGAGCTACAGCCGCTACCCATTCCGGAGTGGAAGTGGGAGCAGATTTCGATGGATTTCTTGGTAGGTCTACCCAGGACTAGTCGAGGGTATGACTCCATCTGGGTGATCGTGGACCGTTTGACGAAAGCGGCTCACTTCCTACCGGTGAAGACGACTTTCGGATTTAATCAGTATGCCCAGATCTACGTTGACGAGATAGTGCGACTACACGGAGTCCCGACGTGCATTGTGTCCGACAGAGGCACCCAGTTTACTAGTAGACTATGGCAGAGGCTCCAGGAGGCTTTGGGCACTCGCTTGAGTTTCAGCACAGCTTTTCATCCGCAGACCGACGGACAGTCAGAGCGGACCATCCAGACTCTCGAGGACATGCTCAGAGCTTGTGTATTAGATTTCGGAGGTAGCTGGGATCATCATTTGCCCTTAGTAGAGTTTTCCTACAATAACAGCTACCAGGAGACCATTCAGATGGCACCATTTGAGGCTCTTTATAGGAGGAGATGCAGGTCGCCCACTTGTTGGACAGAGCTCAGTGAGGGCAGTATCTTAGGGCCACAGATCGTTGAAGAGACGACCGCGAAGATCCAGTTGATTCGCGATAGGATGAGAGCAGCGCAGAGTAGGCAGAGAGCTTATGCAGACCATCGACGACGCAGACTTGAGTTTTCTGTTGGTGATCATGTTTTCTTGAGGGTCTCCCTAATGAAAGGTGTGATGAGGTTTGGGAAGAAGGGGAAGCTCAGTCCCAGGTATGTGGGCCCCTTCGAGATCCTCGAGCGTGTTGGTGCAGTAGCCTACCGTTTAGCCCTTCCGCCCAGCTTTCCAGATGTGCACCCCGTATTCCATGTCTCGATGCTCCGCAGATATCTACATGATCCTTCGCATGCGATTCAGCATCCGACGATCCAACTTGAGCGCGACCTTTCCTATGCAGAGCAGCCGGTGATGATCTTGGATCGACAAGTGAAGAAATTGAGATCGAAGGACATTCCATCAGTTAAGGTACTTTGGCGTGGTCAGAACCGTGAGGAGGTCACTTGGGAGACCGAAAGCGAGATGATGAAGACGTATCCCCATCTTTTTGAAGGTAACCGTAGTTAGATTTTTGAAATTCGGGGACGAATTTCTTTAAGGGGGAGAGATTGTAACACCTTAGGATAAGGGTTAGTGAATAATTATATTTAAATAATGGTTTTTAATAAAAAGTTTACCAAATTGTGTTTTAAATATTTTTCCTAGTTTAATAAATATTTTTCCAAAATTTTATTAGGCTTGCACAAACATGTGCATGTAAACTAGGGTTTTTAAATTTAGTAAATACCATAATTATTAACCATGGTGGGTTAATTATAGGATTAAGTCTTTTGGGTTATAAGTGAGTTTAATTAGTTAGTTAAAAGTTGCTTTAATTTGAATTTTTGATTAAGTGTTGACTTGTGAGAGAGAGAGAGAGTGCATCATGGCTTTAGGCCATGCTTGCATTAAATGAAGTGAGAGAGAGAGGGGGTGACTTTTGTGTGATGATTGTAGCCTCTCATTTTCCTTGTATTTTCTCTTAAACTCTCACACCCACACACACCCACACACATACCTCAGCCCAGCACCAGCAGCAGAAGCAAGCAACTGAAGAAAACCCCAGCAGCAGCAGCATGAGAACAGCAGCAGCAGCAAGAGGCAGCATCAGCAGCAGAAAGCAGTAGCATCAGCAGCAGTGAGCTGCAGCAGCCCCATCACCCAGTGCAGCCTCTTCCCTTCACTTCTTCTTCTTCCTGCAGCTCCCTAGGGTCGAGAGTGAGGTATACTTCCTATCTTTCTTCCCTAGTTTGCCTTGTTAAGTGTAGTTTTGCATCGGTTAATGGATTTTAGTGCGTTTTAGTGTGATATGAGGTGTTTTGTGGAAATCTTGTGCTAGTGTGGTGTGATTTGGTTTCAGTAGCTTGTTATTAAGTTAGTGAGGCCATTGTAACCTAGTCCAACCCCTATTACACTAAAATACCATCAGTTTCACTATTCGATGCAAAATGTCGTATTTGTGCAAAGTTGAGCTTTTCTGGATCTGCTTTTGACCCGAGGTGATATAAATGAAATTGAGAAGACTGTAGTATAGTGGAGTAGTGCTGATACCACAGGTGAAACCCGACCCCCATACAGCTACAGTAGGCCGCCAAATTTCCCTTTCTGGCCGCCAATTGCGGCCAGATGGGTAGGGTTTGGGTTAGGGTTTGGTCCAGTGGGTTTCTGCTATTGTGTGTAGTGTTTTGGTATATATATTTTTGTAAGTTTAGTTCTGTAGGAAAATCTGGGACCAAATACCTATTTTGCCGTTTTCTAAACCTTCGCGACACGCGTGATACGTGAGTAGGTTTGGGTTTCTGCGTATCGCGGCGTGTCGGGGTAGTTTCTTGGCGCGTGATCGCACGTTTTAGCGTATCGCGCACACGCGCGATTGGTTTGCGACACAAGAGTCTAGTTGGACCGTAATGTCGCGTTTTTGTGAAATGTGCTTATGTGTGATATATGTTATGTGATTCTAGGTTCGCAGGCCAGTGAGTCGGACGCTGCGAAGAAGGGAAAGCAAGTTGTTGGATACGCTTAGCGCGGGATTTCGGTGAGTAGATTTCACATCTACTGGGATATCGCCCGCATGGCGTTATGCGTCAGGGCTGATAGGACCTTATTGTTATATATTGCATACACCATAACATGGATTGTTATCACATATTGCATTCCCTGCTATATATATAAACATTGCTTAGAACTGATAGAACTGCCATGATCATACTGTTATGTATTGTTGTAGCTCATCTATATATGACATGACTTGAATTTCATACTTGATACCTATATCACATTGGATCGTTGCATTGTAGCTCATTTTTCTGTGACATGACTAGATATACATATTTGATGCACATATCACATCACAATTACTTGTATTATTGGTTGGGATTTTATGTGATTTCTGGATTTGGGAACCGTGGCCCTTTTCAAATAAGTAATCATTTAAAAACCTGGTTCCCTTGATATGATATTTGGGGGCGCCGCCCCGTATTTTCTCGGTGCTAGAGGCAGGTACTGAGAGAGGGCTGACCCGGACAGACGGATGCCCGATGGATTGATATAGGGCTGACCCGGAATGACGGATGCCCGATGTATTGTGAGAGGGATGACCCGGACTGACGGATTCCCGATATATACTTTGAGAGAGGGCCGACCCGGAATGACGGATGCCCGATACACGATGTTTTGCGTGTCGATACTAGACACGAGTATTTATGATATTTGGGTGCCGATGTTGGGCACTCGGGATTTTCAGGGATATACAGGATATGAGGGCCGATGGAGTACCGGCGTTTGGGATGTTGGGATTTGTGGTGCATACATACATATGTAGTCCACCTTGATACTTCATGTAGATACTATATTCCCATGCTCAGCATTTATTATCACATCTCATCCTGTTGTTATATCACCTGATAGAGGACTTGCATTATTATTATGCATACTGCTTACCCGCATTGATATCATCTGCTGGCATTGGTTAGAGTAGCACTGTACGTGCATGCTTGCGATTACCTTTATATGTTATCTCTATTCACGAGTTGGCAACTCACCCCCGTTGTGCCACAGTATTTGCAGGTTGCCCTTGGGAGTAGTCACGGCTGGCTGTTACCGCATCTTTTGGCACAGATACCCTTTTTGAGCAGAGATAGCCTTTTGCTGATAGGTGGGTTTTGTACGGTATCTGTTATCTTTCAGTTGTATATTGATGTATCTAGTACTCTCCATCTACTTTTCTGTATTGACTTAGAGACAGTTGTGAGGACGATATGTATGATTTTATATTCTGGTGTCGAGCTCGCATGTGAGCCGACTTTACTTTTGCAGTCTCATCTTTTATGATATTGTCCTTGCTTCACTGTGTATTCTTCGCTACGGCGTCGTATATCTTATTGTGATGCTTCATTTATTTTACTCGTCATTTCTGTTACACCTTGTTTCTACCCGACTGGCAGGGCAAATGTTTTAAAAAAGGAAATGTTACCAAAATTATAAAACTTGTTACCAAAATTATAAAACTTATAACTTTTGAACTTAAAAAAAAAGGGGATTTCTACTAAATAAATGGAAGTTTTTCCGACATGTACGATTGTTTTTACAAAATGTTTTAAAATCACTCTATATTTATTGGTTTTGATTTCTGGGTTCGGCTTACTTAGCCGCGTTACGCCTGTAGACGTTGCGTGGTTAAGTGCCGGTCACGAGTCGAATTCTCGGGTCGTGACAGCAATATATTGCATGGGTTAAAGAATGGTAGAGAACTGGAAATGGGTGATCATTCCGTAAGAGTAGAGAATGGTGCAAATGTTGCAGCCAAAGCAGTTGGCGAATATCACATTGTATAACCAAGTGATAATACATTGATTCTGAACGAATGCTATTATATACCGAACATGACATGCAACATTATATCAGTTTCTTTATTAAGTAAAGAAGGTTATAATTTTGTAATACAGGATAATGTTATGAATATCTTCCTAAATCAAAAGATGATTGGATCAGGCTCATTAAATAATGGCAAATACGTTCTAAATCAAAATAAAGTTCTGAATATACAGAACACACACAAAAGGAAAAGTTCAAAAATGAATGAATCCTTCTTGTGGCATTGTAAACTTGGTCATATCAATGCGACATGAATTGCTAAGTTGCATAAAGATGGTTATTTAAATTCGTTCGAATTATCATCTTATGAAACTTGCCATTGATGTCTCAAAGGCAAAATGACCAAAACTCCGTTTAGTGGACACGGAGAAAGAGTTACGGAACTCTTGGGACTAATACATAGTGATGTATGCGTTCCCATGTCTACACATGCCAGGAATGGTTCTTCGTACTTCATTACATTCACTGACGATCTCTCAAGATACGGACATGTGTTCCTGTTGAAACACAAATCTGAAGCTTTTGAGAAATTCAGAGAATATAAGCACGAAGAGGAGAACCAAACGAGCAAAAGTATTAAGATCCTACGATCTGATCGAGGAGGAGAATACTTGAGCAATGAGTTCCTGGACTATCTAAAAGAGAATGGGATTCTCTCTCAGCTTACTTCTCCTTATACACCACAGCACAACGGTGTATCGGAGCGGAGGAATCACACCCTATCAGATATGGTGCGTTCTATGATGAGTACTGCTGAGTTGCCTATTTCCTTTTGGGGTTATGCGCTTGAAGCAGCAGCATACCTATTGAATCAGGTTCCATCAAAATCTGTACCTACCACACCATATGAGATATGGAGTGGGAAGAGACCATATTGTAGGGTTCCTAGGCACAATCAAGAGGTTCCACAACAGATCAACCATGCCAAATTCAAAAATTTATGTGCCGAGAAACCCTAATGAAGATCGTTAACTAGAGTATAGGCGAAACTACAAGCAAGCAAACTACTTTGCTACTAAGTGAAAGGGATTACAACCTTTGTAGATCCGGTCCTCCACTTCTTTAGCTCCATGTTGACGTCCCTCCACTGCGATCATCAGAATCCCGGACTCTAGCGATGGTTTCGTCGGAGAAATGAGCGGGCTAGGTCGTTTACTTTGGTACCGAAGATGATCTACGTCGAGGCGACTCAAACTCAAACTCCATCTTCACTAGGTCATGAAACTTGTGAAGAAAACACCATATAAAACATGGAAAGTGGTAGAGGATGAAGAAATAGGAAGTGGGTTCACTTTGGATTTGGATTTCTCACTCTAAATCTCATGGCACCATTAGAGCTAGCAAGCTTTCTTCTTCTTGAAGAAGAAGAAGAAGAAGGAATAATGATGAGAATAATGAATAAAGAATGAAACTTATCCTTTTAATTATGGCACCATGGTTGAGTTAAGCCCTCATGCTTAACTTGTGTAGAGAATTAACCAAAGTATTAGGTTAAGGGTTGGGTTAACTAGCATCCTAAGGAAATGACAAATGGAATTGACTTTCTCAAAGTTTCTTCAAGCTTCATGAAGCTTTATAACTTTGACCAAAATCTTATTTCTTTTGTTATTTGTTAGGAAATTAGTAAACCCTAATTTAACCTCAATTTGGTTTAAGTCTCATACACACATCTTGTATGTATCATCAAACATGATACAAACATGTACACTTGCATATAGCACATATAAACAATGTGCACATTCAAGTGAGAAAATCAATCTTAAGTGAACCAATACTAGTTAATGTATAGAAATATATCAAATATATAATTATACATTAAATCATTAAATCAACACTTGATTTAATGATCCGGTCATAATGCATATAACCGACTAATATCAAATGTATCAATATATCGAATCAACATTTGATTCGGTAACCAGGCAATATCTCATATAACCGTCCGATGATACAAATCGTGAGATTAGAATTTAGTATCACATACTGGTATTATTCTCGGTCCCGTACATATCTCATATGCGCTCCTATTTCGTTTCGCTTGAGCCAGGAAACCTCTGTGTAGGACTCTAAAGACTCGTCAATACGCCGGCAGTAGTTGATGATCATATCAAACACCCACAAGCCGCAAGCGGTCTGCTAAACGTAAAGGCCACCCGGGTATTGAGCGAGCAGAAGATCAACGAGCAAGCCCGCTCACACTCCTGTGAATCCAACCAGTAACACTTACCGTACAGTCCGGTCTGTTCGTCTGATATGTCGCATATCTCGCCTAAGGACGGTAAACGTCAGACCCCAGTAGCTTGATAAGTCATGCCGATATAAGATCCACAACAAGCGTGAGACTACAGATAACTCTTACCAGTAAATCACTGCAACCCTGGCCAGGGATTTCCAGTTATGGCAAGTCGAGCATAGCGCAACATCAACCCCCAATACCGGGATAGACGAATCCCCTCCTATCGCTCATTGCCTCCATGTGAATCGGGACTGTACCTAAAATCCACCTGTTTGCACGACTCAGTAGAGCCGTGGTAGGGTGGAAATCAAAGCACAGTGGGAGACACACAAGACTCTATGACGATCTCAGGTCAACAGACTAAGCTGTTCCAGTGTCACCAGAGAACTGCCATCTGACGTGAGGTATAATACCATCTGGGAGTTCTCGGCGAGTCCGTTCAGTGTACCCAGTCTCCACTGAGCACCCGCATACCATCTCTGATGTCAAACACCAATGGATATGGGATCATCCATCACCCATCTCTTGGGTCGAGAAGATATACGCTGGTCTACTCTGGAATATCGATATTCTCACGACTAGGAACATTGAAGGATGTACTCATGGACTACCCAGGCCCCACTAGTATGATCTACATCAAAGTCCTGGAAGTCAAGCACATATCTTAAGGGCTTTATCAACATGTAATAAAGAGACAGAAAGTATACATGTTAAGATAAAGAGCAACCAGATAGCGTACTATCATGTCGAGCAAGAAAGTCCTACCTATATATGTCCCAGCATCCACTACAATATACATCCTATGTACAGTAATGGCCTCTAGGGCATACTTATAACTAACACATGTCTTAAACGAGTTAAGATATGGGGTTGCCCGGCCTATGTCAAAAGGAAAAATATAGACAAACTCGTGGCACGATCTGTTCTTTGTAAGTTTGTAGGATATCCTAAACATTCAAATGGATATCTATTCTACCATGGTGAACAACAAAAGGTGTTTGTTGCTCAGCATGCCACCTTCTTAGAAAAGGAATTTCTTGTAAAAGAAATTAGTGGCGAAGAGGTAGAACTAGAAGAAGTTCAAGCAGCACAAACTACAACTGAAGATTTAATGGAACCAGAGGATTCAGTAGTTCCCGACAAACCCCCGCCTCTCCGCCAATCTAGTAGGGTTCCTTATCCACCTGAGAGATACTACGTTTTTCTCATTGATGGTGGGAGCGAGGATTGCATCATGGAAGATGATGACCCAACTAGCTTCAAGCAGGCCATCACGTTGGGGACTCTGTGAAATGGCTGTATGCAATGAGATCTGAGATGGAATCCATGTACACCAACAAAGTATGGACTTTGGAAATTGCTCCTAAAGGGATAAAACCCATTGGGAGCAAATGGATCTTTAAGAAGAAACTTGGTGTAGATGGAAAAGTTGAGATTTTCAAAGCCAGACTTGTTGCAAAGGGTTTTCGTCAACGACCAGGTGTGGATTATGACGAAACCTTTTCTCTAGTGGCTATGCTTTAGTCCATCCGGATCTTACTTGCCGTTGCTGCATACCATGACTACGAAATCTGGTAAATGGATGTAAAGACCGCCTTTCTAAATAGGGATTTAGAAGAGTACGTGTACATGACTCAGCCAGAGGGCTTCGTAGACAATGGGAGCAGCGGAAAGGTGTGCAAGCTGCTTAAATCCATCTATGGGTTAAAGCAGGAATCGCGGAGTTGGAACATCTGTTTTGATGTGGTAGTCAAAGAGTTTTACTCTAAGACTATGATAGCGCCCCGGCCGTCTGTCCGAAACCAAAATGCGGAAACATAAACTTTTTCTAAACTAGAAACCGGCGCTACCGCGGACTATAAACCCGGATCGGACCATTAACCTTCTACTAGCAAACTAGAGAAAGGGTAGAGAGGCTATACCGAGCGATCCGTGTCCTTCGGTCTTCGGCCACCATCCCAAGCTCCTCGCGGCATCTCCGGTCTTGTTCTCCTCGTCGGAAAGGGCACCACATCGAGAAGTCTTTTTACGGGCTCCCACCTCTGAACCGAGGCAACTCGGACACGAAGTTGGCAAGCCGACGTGTCCAAGATTGCTGTAGACTGAGTGTAGAACGCTATGTCTCGAGGGTTAATGAAGTTGCCATTTTTGGATGGAGGAATGAACTATGGAGATGAGCTATGGAATTTTCGTTGCAAGCAAAAATGAGATCAACATTTTTCCCACACCAAAAGAAAACCTCTCCCTCTAAAAAAGTGGCTGGCCATGCATTTTTGGAGGACGGAAAAAGGCAAATGAAAATGTATGATTACAAGAAATATATGTCACACCAATATCCTTTCCAATCCACTCACAATCCTATCTCCAAAAAAGCAAGTAATGATGAACTAAAAGGAATCAAAAGATGCTAGAAAACTCATGAACCCTCCACCACAAATAACACCCTCCATTTTGCTAATTTGCACATTTGCAAATAAGCCCCTCCCATCAAAGGAATTTCAGCCAAGAAGGAATAAAGAAAAATGGCCGAAACAGAATGCAAACTGGAAACTTCAAATAAATCGATCTCGTAATAAATTACAGGAAAACCCCGTGACTGTATATACATACCCGCATTTGTATTTTAACCGAATACAAATGCAATGAGACAAAATCTACATTGTACAATACTTGGATCCGGCTTAAACCAAAGCCCGCTAGTATTATCCGCCCGAACCATAACACATGCATAAGTGCACGCGTACGTTCGAACCCTGCCATAAATCCATACGGCCTCTACAGCGTTTCGCCCGAAACTTGAGAAACTGTCTGTGAGGGACTCTAAAGACTCGTCAATACTTTAGCTGTGGATTTAACCACTAGCTCGTCAGAGGTATTAGCCGCAGATAACGAGCTACCAGGTATTGACCAAAAGGGAGGTCAATGAGTGAACTCATCCTAACACCCTACTGAGCCTGTCAGTGACAATATCCATACAGTCCGGTCCGTTCGTCTATGAGCATCGCATGGCGGGCTTAGGGGGTTGGTAAAAGTCAGACCCCCAAAAGCGGTACAAGTCATGTCGGAGTGTAGCCAAGAACACCCTGAGATACTACTGGAATACCTACCAGTAAATCTCCTGCCTTGGCCAAGGACTTCATGCAATAGCTCTCCTAGACACAGCGTGACCTCACCCCCAATACCGGGAGAGATGAACCCCTGCCGATCCGCTCACTGCCTCTATGTGGCTCGGGACTGTACCCAACTAAAACCTGTTTGCACGACTCCTTTGAGCCGTGGTAGGGTAGTAATCAAAGTACAGTGGGAACTTACACGAGACAAATGACGATCTCAGGTCGATGAACTAACCTGTACACATGTCACCAGGGAACTGCTATCTGACGCTAGGTATAATACCAACTAGCATGTTCCCGGCGAGTCCTGTCCTGTGTACTCATAACCCAATGAGCACCTGTATACATCTTAGGTGATCCAACTGACACCAATGGCTTGTGAAACCGGCCACCGCCCCTCGTCGGGGTCTCGACTGTATACACTAGTCTACTAATGGAGTATCGATTCCCAGTCTCAAAACTCCCACGACTAGGGACCTTTTAAGGGTGTGCTTATAGACCCCAGCTCCCACGTATATGATCGCCATCATACTGCTGGTAGTCAAGCAAGAATCCTAAGGGCTCTATCAATGTGTAATAGCGACCTGTAAGGTCACCTGAAGCAGTACACGATGATAAAGATAAAACAGATAGCATACCATCATCTTGAGTAAGACTGTCCTACCGGCATAGGTCCTCCCTCAATCATTGCAATCACGTTCCTGTGATCCAATAATTGACTCTGAGGGCACTATATCCAACAATCTCCCACTTGCACTCAAGGCTAATTAATGCGATGTCGCATACTCACAGCCCGTGTGATACTGAACACCCAACTCCTTTACTAATCAGTCTCACAAAGCCCGTTTGCGAAACTATTGCGTTCGAGGAATAGCCTCAGAGAGTGGATCGGCCCTGATGTTTCTTTCTATGTCTCTCTTTATCTCAAGTTCGCGGAGAAAGCCATCTCCCGAAATGTGCAATACCTGTCTTAGAATGTGTCTGGATATCTGATGGGACCTAGTTCATTAATGAACTCCAAATCCGAACTTCTTAGACTGTATCGTCAACAAAAACCAATCAGTATCCTGCGCCATGCCTCCCTTAGTACCCAAAATACTAGCTCTCGTCAGAGGGAAAACTACAACTCTGACAGCCACTCTGTCATCCAGGTCACCTTGGAAGCCTGGAATGATAACCGTCTCCCGAAAGAGGATGTTGTTATCATATCCCTATAACATCCACTTATGTTCTAAAACTGCTTCCGAATGATTCTCCAGGATTAGATCAATATCTTATTGCATCTACTGCAAAACAACATCTGGTGTGGTACTTGACATCTCATGATCGACTCAATTGCCTAAGCAAGTGATCTGCCAATCATGCACATCCCTCTCCCCTTTAGTCTGTAAGACACCTTTAGATAGGGTGGCTCCATCACTTGCAGGTACACTACCGTGCCCGGAGTCGTCCATTCTAAAACACCTTTAGAATGCTGTCTAAGTAGCCTGATTGGGACACTTCCCAAATCTAGAACTAAAACCATAGATCCAGTTACCAGAATGTCTGATATTATATCTAAGTCCTATGTGGAGAAACCACTGTGTGACAACCAAAGTATAACCGATTGTAGTATAGGAATTTTACTTCCTACTTTGTATATGTCATCCAAATACCAGGACATCACACCCTTCTACCTTCTTAACAGATCCATCCCCTATTTTGATGAAGTCAAACCTATGACTGTCACATCAGAAATAGATGATCTATCTCCGCTATATTTGCTTTAGTTTATAAATAGACACAAGCTACTTGTCCACTATGCTTCCGCTGCTCCCACTGACTACGACAACCGTCTGGCAGAATAATATACACGTGCACTTCTAAATCCAGATCAGAACGACGCTATACTCATCCTCCTGCCGGGTCTCATATCCTGGAACAACAGCAATGGCAAGTCTGGGTAAACAAGAACCTCCCTTTCACCGTCTTTGAGCATACAGAAGTACCTCTCGAGTGCCAGAGGTTACCCACCATATCTGCGGAGCGGCCAATGGAATGTCATACCAGATTGAATTTTTAGGTTCTTATCAAATTTTCAGTAATCATTTGCGGTTCTGGAATCACTTCCAGTTCTACCATACTCCCACTACTGTATTCTGAAAAAATCCATTTTTATTAAAACTGTGGCTAGTAAAGAACAATATCACTATTGATCTTCGAGATAGTAGAAAGTCAACCCTCATCATAGCCCGGGTCAACCAACAAAGAGCCATTACAGAAACGTGCCTTGAGTTATCCAGAGTCTGGTTTTAAGCATGAGCCGGACAACTCCGCTTACCATAACATCGTTAAGATATGAACCGTTCTATATCCAATATAGAAACAGAGGCACTGATTTAATTGGAACCAAATTCAAATCATGCAGCTGTCTCCAGTGCATGTCAACTAAATGGAGAGAGGCCGATCAGCATTACTCAACTTAGGAGTGCTTCCAATTATGAGTAACCAGAAAGAGAAGTAAGTTCTCTTAATCATTATTATCAACTGAATACCATACACAAGTATCTACATCTTCGATCACCTTGAAGAATCCTGATACTTGCAACACTTGGTTCTCTATTTTATTCTTATACCTATAACTTTTCAAAACATAGACCTTGCATTTCTACGAAACACATGTCTAAGAACAAGATAAGTCACAAGTAAACAGAATATAGTATGAGCACCAACCCCTCTATCTTAATGGACACTGGAAAACATACAATAGTCTGTATAAGTCCCCTGAGTCTAATAACTCATTCCCTGTGTGTCGTAGGTTGAAAACTGTACTTATGGTTAAGAAGAATTACACCGCTGTTTAATGCTTTTTACCTAACCATCAACTGATATAGGTAAATGTCATAGACATAATTTCAAAAAATTATATCTCACTTTATAAAAATAAACATACCGATATATCAATTTGAAATTGGTGCACAACAATGGATATTCAAAACCAAATATTTGCCATTCGGCAAACAACCCAGGTGATTTCCTCAAATATCACCAATTACAACGAATCCCGATATAATGAGGATGATCACCAAATTCCCAATAACTTACTCCCACTCATCATCTGTAAAACCATACAGATGTGAGAATCAAACCTTGTAAATACATACCCTGGATCAAGGACTCATTGGGAAATCAGTTTTCTTTCAATAATACACAGTGAAACTGAAACATGTAAATGTTTCGAAGGGGTATCCGGGTATTCCTAATAATGCCTCATCCATTATCCAGATTCATGACTTTAACCGTATATTTCTTTGCCATCTCTCCAAATCCCTTTATTTGTCTTTAGTCGCTACCTTCTGTACACCTTCGTTAGGCTAAATGGTTTTCTTTCTTCCCTACCGTTCGGCACCAGCCTATGGTTTGGAAGAAGACTATCCAATAAGCGTAATAGGTGTACTGTCCTAATCCTAGGAGTACTCGCAATGCGAGTGAAGGTAAAGATAAAAGACAACTGAATAAATCTTATTCCTATTTCTCCTGAACCAGAATCCATCCCCGAACTGGAACAAGTTCCTTTGAGTTCGTATATAACCATACGATGGAGTATCCAAATAACTGTTGATCTTCATAGTGATACGGAGTGTCCGGGAGAAATACAAAGGTGAAGTGTGAGTGGTAATGAAATACTTGGTTTGGTCGTGAATTACAGTCGCAATTTACTTTGCCCTCTACTAATCCCTTTATATGTCTTTACTTAATACCTTCTGTAGACATTCGTTAGGCTAATTGGTTTTCTTCATTCCCTACTGTTCGGCACCATCCTATGGTTTGGAAGAAGACTATCCAACAAGCGTAATAGGTGTACTGTCCTAATCCAAGGAACACTCGCAACCTGAGAGAAGGTAAAAGGAAAAGACAACTGAATAGTCCTATTCGTTTTCTCAAGAACCAGAAACCATCCTTGAATCTGGAACAAGTTCTTTCGAGTTCGTATATAACCATACGATGGTTTTATCCAATGGAAGTGGACGTTCGTAGTAATATGGGGTGTTCTGGAGAAAAGGGTAAAAGTAGGAGTGGCAATGAGGTATGCAACTCTGACAATCCAAAAGCCAGTGTTTAAGAAGGTTCGGTCAACTTGGTCACTGAATCATAGTCAAGGGTCGGGCCATGGTTGCTGCCAAATAGAGAGAGAAAAGAAACACTCAGCGTGCACTCTAACCTAGATCAGAATGGTTATCACTTTATCTAATCAGGAAACCTCCCACTGTAACCTCAAATTCTCCTCCAAACCTGAATGAAGAATTAGTCGGGATCACCCGAGGAGTAAACCAACTCATCAGTGGGAATCAGGATCTAACTATCATCGCATGATAACGTGATGGAATCCACTCACGTTATCACACTCCAGAAGGTATGCGCATATCTAGCAAGTTTCAGTTTCTTTAGAAACTCCCGATGTGATTTTTACCCCATGCTCTTATGACCTTGACGAAGGTCAACAAATCATAAGTCACATGTCAAGTTCTACCCGTCATTGTCCAGGTTAATTTGAACCCACCCGTATAAGCCCTTGACGAAGGTCAACAAGGCTATACGACTGTCCCAAACCAACGCATCTATCCATGCAGCAGAAAGTAACAAATAGCTACCATACACTATGCCTTGGCGAAGGCCAACAAACATAGCATGAATACTAAGTACTACCCGTCTGAAATGACGGAGCGCTATGAATGTTTTTTTGCGAAAAACCTTTAACGTAATGAACTTGATATCGTTGAAGGAACCGGATAGCTTTTTATAAAAATATAGCGGCGAAAACCTTTTGCTAAAGAGGCCACTCCCGGTGAAGGGATCTCGGCTCTTTCCACGTAGAATGAGGTGCAGGATATTCCAACTGAATACCACTATACAAAGAAGAAGGCAATCGGCTATAGTGAAGTTATTACCCTGACGCAAAATTCTGTCCAAGGGGTGTCTCCCGGTGAAGGGATCTCGGCCCTTGCCTCGTCGACTGAGGTGTTGGATATTCATAACCGAATACCACTGTGCAAAACAAAAGAGAACGTCCTTCCAATAACAGCTTTTTTGAAAAATGTTCCAACAACATCAGAATAGGTTTGTTTAGTTTGCATTGATCTGAATCAATGCAGTCCCAACAATTGATCACACCACAAAAGAACGAAAATACGATGTACATATATGCCATCCGCATTCGCCACTGGGTCCCGTCATCACCCGTTAGGTTAATTAACTAACGACAGAGCGGGGACTGGACTAGCGCGGATGTAAAATATATACAACATCTACTTATATATATATCAATATATAATAATCGCTCAAGACGTGATAAAATGCAACATCCCAGAAATGTAATAAGCAACACAGAACAATACAGATAATTTGGGATCCCCGGGTTTCATAGAGCCGCTACTGAAATCCGACGTTCCCCGGGTCGTGTGGATAGCCTGTGCAATGAAATCCTAGACCCCTACGGGCGCGGCAAGTTATCCGCCAAAACCTGAAGCAAGACAGCCCCCTTCAACAATTTGAATGGACCACCCAGCACTTCACGAAATCCGGTAACTTGAACACCCCTCCTTGGGTCAACCTGTATCCCCTACGAGTGCGGTGAATAGCCCGCCAATTCTAGAGTGAAGCCCCCTCCGTCTCAAAGCCATGAGATGCTGGCCCGTTGCCCTCTAAAACCTGGCTATCCGTGCACCCCACCGCGGGGTAATCCAAGTACAGAAAGTAAAATATATACAACGGGTACATCGACCTCAGCCCGGTCGTGCTCCAAAAGAATAATATACAAACAGGCAGTGACAGTAGTCCACATGTCGGACGCTCGCCCTGCAATAACAAATGTACATATACAACCAAACTGTACTACCATTGCATCCAGACTATCCACCATGACAAATCCGCAACATCACAGCACAACACAGAACATCAACGTGAATGTCACGTTCGTAAATCCGTCTAAAAGGGCTATGGCAGTTAGACAGGATTTACCGATCAAGTGACATTCACGGTCGCAGTGTTAGTTATATGTATGCCCTAGAGGCCATTACTGTACATTGGATGTATATTGTAGTGGATGCTGGGACATATATAGGTAGGACTTTCTTGCTCGACATGATAGTACGCTATCTGGTTGCTCTTTATCTTAACATGTATACTTTCTGTCTCTCTGATTACATGTTGATAAAGCCCATAGGATGTGTACTCGACTTCCAGGACTATGATGTAGATCATACTAGTGGGGCCTGGGTAGTCCAAGAGTACATCCTTGAAATGTTCCTAGTCGAGGGAATATCGAGACGGGGCATCGATATTCCAGAGTAGACTAGCGCATATCTTCTCGACCCATGCGATGGGCGATGGATGATCCCATATGCATTGGTGTTTGACATCGAAGATGGTATGCGGGTGCTCAGTGGAGACTGGGTACACTGAACGGACTCGCCGAGAACTCCCAGATGGTATTATACCTCACGTCAGATGGCAGTTCTCTGGTGACACTGGTACAGCTTAGTCTGTTGACCCGAGATCGTCATAGAGTCTTGTGTGTCTTCCACTGTACTTTGATTTCCACCCTACCACGGCTCTACTGAGTTGTGCAAACAGGTGGTTTTTGGGTACAGTCCCGATTCACATGGAGGCAATGAGCGATAGGAGGGGATTCGTCTCTCCCGGTATTGGGGGTTGATGTTGTGCTATGCTCGACTGGCCATAACAGGAAATCCCTGGCCAGGGTTGCAGTGATATACTGGTAAGAGTTATCAGTAGTTTCACGAATGTTATGGACCTCAAGTCGGCATGACTTATCGAGCTACTGGGGTCTGACGTTTACCACCCCTAGGCGAGATATACGACATATCAGATGAACAGACCGGACCGTACGGTAAGTGTTACTGGTTGGATTCGCAGGAGTCTGAGCGGGCTTGCTCGTCGATCTTCTGATCGCTCAATACCCGGGTGGCCGTTACGTTTAACAGACCGCTTGCGGCTTGTGGATGTTTGATATGATCATCATCCGCTGCCGGCGTATTGACGAGTCTTTAGAGTCCTACACAGAGGTTTCCTGGCTCAAGCGAAACGAAATAGGAGCGCATATGAGATATGTGCGGGACCGAGAATAATGCATGTATGTGATACCGTATTCCATTCTCGCGATGAATGTATCGATTAGGTTATATGCGATATACCCTAGTTATCGAATCAAGGGTTGATTCGATAAGCCGATACATTGGATATTAGTCGGTTATATGCGATATGACCGGATCGTTAAATCAAGTGTTGATTTAATGATTTAATGCATAATTATATATTTGATATATTACTTTGCATTAACTGGTATCGGTTCACTTAAGATGGATTTTCTCACTCGGGTGTGCGCATTGCATATGCGATATGATTTTGTGCACTTGCTTGTATCATGTTTGATGATGCATGCTAAACTTGGTTAACTGTAAAGAATGAACCATGGTAATGAATGGGTTAGGGTTTTGATTTTTATTTATTCATTTATCTTTCTTATTTATTCTTTTTGGAAAAAGGAAAAAGAAAGATAAATGGTGGCATATTTTGGATTTAGTTGAAGTTTCTTGAAACTTTGACTAAGTCTTCATTCTTGTCCTATACTTAACCCTAACCATTTTAACTAACCTAAGTTAATTCTCTACACTTAACTAGAGTTAAAAGTATGATAAGTATTGTTTTATTTTATATTTTTAATTCAAGACTTATCATATCATCTTCATCTTCTTCCATTCTTCAAGTGAAGAAAGCTTGATTTTCATCAATGGTGATTGATGATAAAGAGTGAGAAATCCAATTCTAAAGTCTACCCACTTCCTATTTCTTCATCCTCTACCTCTTGCCAAGTAGTAGAGTGTGTTTTCTTCACAAGTTTCTTGACTTGGTGAAGTCGGAGCTTGATTTAGCGATGCCTCGACGTAGATCATCTTCGGCATGGACATCGATGACCTAGCCCTTCCATTCTCCGATGAAGCCGACGCTAGAGCCCGGGACTTGTTATGGACAGCGAGGAGACTTCATTGCGGAGCTATGGAGGTGGAGAACCGGATCTACAAAGGTTGTATTTCCGTATCTCTTAGTTAAGTGTTAACTAGTTTACTTTTTCGCCTAGAAATCTAGCCAACGATCCGTTCTAGGGTTCTCGGCACCGTTTAAATTTGAAATTGGCATGGTTGATGCCTTGTGAGACCTCATTAGGGTGCCTAGGAACCCTACAGTGGTATCAGAGCCTAGCTAGAGCCTTAGGCGATGCGTAGACGGAGTTAGAAGTCCGATCGACCCGAAACCCCGACTTTAAAATGCTCTCTGGACATTTTTGTAAAATGTGGATTTTTGCAAATTAAATATATGCAGAAAAATAAGCAGGTAAATCTAAGAATTACGATGCAAAAATTAACTAATGATCTTTCTAAAGTGCGGCGGAACCGCGGCATTAGCGTGCTAATGCGGCCCTTCCGCGGCCCTTTTGTCTTATCTGCCATTGAATTTTGCACAGTAACTCCTATTTTTCAGTGCTGGTTTTCCTGGGAATTTTTAATATGCAGTATACAGTTGAGTATTTTGGGTTGTTTTGGGAGTTCGTTTATTCGATCGGATTGTCAAACTCTGTCTATGTGGCTTTCCGAATAAATTTTAGAATATGTTAAAAAAGTTCGACCGGATATAAATACCCAATTTTTCCCCTGTCGGGAAATTTCCAAGTGTTGGATTTTTCCATAGTTTAACGACGTTCTAAGTAGTGCAAGTAATGCGATGGTCCCTCTAGAAGACAACAAACCTTAACTCGATTATGTGACCGTCTTGAACTGCCCTTTGAACCTTCGGGTTTGGGGCAGTACGGCGTGCCACATGTGAGGCGTTGGCTTGACCCTTCTACGGCTGGACCGTTGGTACTGAGGCACGAACTGAATGTTTTTAGACTTGTTTCATGTGTTGATCAGTATCGGGAAAACTTGGGTGTTCGATTGTTCGATCGAAAAGTTTAACATTTTCTGTTTATCTGGAATGGGATACAATAATTGGAATTCACAAAAGTTATGTGATAACTAAATGAATATTATAAACATAGCAGTTTAGTCTCACTTGATCGGTTGCCACGGAATTTTGATGTGATCAAAAGTCCGTCGCAATCACGTAGCGTACGCGGATACTCGCCGGGTAAACTTAATAGACAGCCTCACTCCATAGCCCCGACCAAGTGACTGTAGGAGAACCCCGTCGCCGAAAGCATCCGTTCGGGTGCTCGCGGCAGCGGTGTTCCGCCTTGGTGCACTTCGTCGACGGCATCGGGGGTGCGGCCGCCTACTAAAGTTTGCGACGAGCATTCGATCAGGATGTCGGGAATCTTGTTGAATTGCCCGACTTGATATTGAAAAGAGTTTTCGATAATGAGACTAAAATGCGGGGTTTATAATTGTTAGGCATGCGATGTCTAAGTATTTCATTTGATCAGGCATGCGATGTCTGAGGAGGTTGCGGATTCCAACTGTTGTAGTTTTACATTTTCTTTTCTGTGACCGTAAGTGTAATATGTGATGTCGCCGGTTTCGTTGCTATATGTCAACGACAATTGGGATGCGCATATTTACTTACGTTGATGACATGTGATGTTATGTGTTGTTGGATATGTTATATTGGATCGTCGTGTTTGAATAGCCGGGGGGGTTTTATGTGAGATGAGTGTTTTTCGTTTTCATTCATGTAAAAACTTGTATGTAATATTCTTTTATTGGGGCACTTCCAGGTTGCGGAAGTCGTCACCCGTTGTATATTATTTACTTTTCTGCACTAGGATAGACCCAAGGAGGGGAGCACAAGTAACCGGGTTCTGGGGTCCAGTGGGAGACCAACTCGAGGAGTCGAGTCTGGGTCTCCTAACCCTAGAATTGGTAGGGTTGCTTGCCGCTCTCGTAGGGGTCTAGGGGTGTGGGATTGGCTATTCATCACGACCGTGGAATCCGTGTTTTATACTGGCTCGTATTTAAAACACGGACGTCCTAGTATATCCAATATTTCATATGTTTCTTCTGCTGTGTTTTATCTGTGATCATGCGATGTTCT
Source organism: Agapanthus africanus (assembly GCA_030015575.1). NCBI lineage: Eukaryota > Viridiplantae > Streptophyta > Magnoliopsida > Asparagales > Amaryllidaceae > Agapanthus > Agapanthus africanus. The sequence goes on along the minus strand of CM057350.1, from coordinate 355,241,677 downwards.
GTGCTCTGTGACAGATATTATAGTATATATATGATATATTATATAGACGTTACTTATGTTTTACACCCGCGCTAGCCCTGCCCCGCTCTGCCGTTAGTTACCTAACCTAACGGTGCACGAGGGGACATCGAGGCGAATGCGGATGGCATAAGTGTACGTCATATCTATCTGTGATGTTTAGGTAATTTAAATGATGGGATATTCATTAATGAGATTAATGAAAGAAAATAAACCTAATTAATGTTGTGGAATCGAATTTCAAAGTAAAAACAGGTAGCTACAGTTCTTGCTTTGCATCGCGGTGTTCATTATAGAACATCCTGCACCTTATTCGATGAGGAAAGGACCGAGATCCCTTCACCGGGAGTGACTCCTTTAGCAATGACTGGCAGATGCTACAACTCTCGGTTTGTCTTTTGATAGCTTCTATAGTTTCCGCTTTGCACAGTGATATATATGATATATCCCGCACCTCATTCGACGAGGAAAGGGCCGACGATCCCTTCACCGGGAGTGACCCCTTTAGCAAAACTAGAAAAGCCTCAAAAACATTCCATTTAAAAACCATTTGATTCCGCAACGAGATCAAGTTCAAAGCGTTAAAGGTTTTCACAAAAACCAGCCGCAACCCTCAATCATTTTAGGAAGTAGAGTACTTAGTATTCGTGCTGTGTTTGTTGACCATAGTCAAGGCACAGTGTACGGTAGCTAAGTGATGTCTTCCTACACCGCATATGATGCGATTAGTTAGGACAGTCGCGTGACTTTGTTGACCTTAGTTAAGGGTCATGTGGGTGGGTCTAATTAATCACGAAATGACGGGTAGAACTTGACTAGTACTTATGATTTGTTGACCATAGTTAAGGTCATAGGTGCTAGGGGTAAAAACCTTTATCGGGAGTTTCAAGTGTTGGAATTTGCAATGAGATTGCATACCTTCTATGTGATAGTTGGATCCCGATACCCACTGCGAGTAATTGTTACTCCTGGGAGAGTTTTGCACTTTACAATTAGCCGATCAAGTAGGTGTCTAGAAAGGTGTCAACGAGGTTACGCCTCTGGGAAAACGAGGTTTACATTAATTAGGTTCGTGCGAAAGCACGGGGAACCTCCCTCAAAGTACCGACACTGGCCTGGCTGAAAGGTTGGCGAACTTGTAGAGTGTAATTAATCCCGGCTAGTCTTTCCTTTTAAGGTTTGAAGGAAGATTTGATAAAAACAGTGGGAGCCATCCTGATTAGATAAAATATATAACCAATCTGATCTTGTAAGAGCGCACGCAGAGTGTTTTCTTCTCTCTCTCTCTCCTGGTAGCGACCATATCACGCCTTAATCAAGATAATAATACGGATGTATTGACCGAACCAACTTGTTATACTGAGCTGGGGAACGTTGGTCCCGCTCCAACTTATAATTGTTATAAGACAGAGCAGGAAATTGGGGAATGCCAGAATTCCTATGCCGCCCAAACGAAGAAAGTGCATATGATGCATCTCCTTCGGGTGTGTTCATTACAAAGAACTGTTTCTCAGTATCCTCTGAATCCTGGGTATATGATACTGGATCAGGATCCCAGATATGTAATCTGTTACATAAGGCTACAAAAAGGTAGAGAACTGAGAACGGGTGATAAGTTTCATGAGGCAGAAAACGGGGCAAATGTTGCAGCCAAGTCTGTTGGTCACTGTCACCCTGTATTACAATACATTGATTCTGAACGAATGTTATTAGATACTGAACCTGATATACCAAATCAGATCACTCTCTTTGGTAGAAAAGAAAGGATATAATTTTGTATTGATTGATAATGTTTTGAACATTTCCTATATCAAAAGTTGATCGTTTCAGGCACGTTATCTAAAAGCATTGATGTTCTAAATCAAACTACAGTTCTTAGTATATGGAACACACACAAGAGGAAGAGTTCAGAAATGAACGGATTCTTCTTGAGGTATTGTAGACTAGGTCATATCAATGCGACCCGACTAGCTAGAGTTTCATAAAGATGCATATTTAAATTAGTTTGAATTTACATCTTGTGAAACTTGCCAGTCATGTCACAGAGATGAGATGACCATAGCTCCGTTTATTGGAAACAGAGAAAGAGTTAGTGAACTCTTGGGATGATACATGTTGATGTATAAAGGTCCCCAGTCTACACATGCCAAGACCGGTTCTTTGTACTTCATTACATTCTCTGATGATCTCTTTAGATTCAGACATATGTTCCTGTTGAAACACAAGTCCGAAGCTTTTGAGATATTCACAGAATATAAGTTAGAAGTAGAGAACCAATACGGGTATAAGTATTATGTCCTATGATGAGATCAGGGAGGAGAATACTTGTGCATGGAATTCCTGGACTATTCTAAAGGAGAATGAGATTCTCTCTCAGCATTACTCCTCCGAATACACTATAGCACGATGGTATATCGGGGTGGAGCAGATACACCCTATATGATATGGTGTGCTCTATGATGAGTACTACTGAGTTACCTATTTCCTTTTTGGGAGTTATGCACTTGAGAAGCTGCATACCTATTGAATTAGGTTCGAATCAAATCAGTGCCTACCACTCTATATAAGATATGGTGCGGGAAGATCCTATCTCTTAAGTAAGTTAAGATTTGGGGTTGTCCGGCCTATGTTTAAAGCAAAATCCGGACAAGATCGAGGCAAGGTCTGTTCTGTTAAACTGGAAAGGTTCCAGCTATACAAAACTGCAGTTGATGATTTGACAGAACCAAAGGATTCTATAGTTTCCGACGAACCTCAGCCTCTCCGCCGATCTAGTAGGGTTCCTCATCCGCCTGAGAGATACCTCAGTTTCTCGATGACAGTGGGAGCAAGGATTGCATCATGAGATGATGACCCAACTAGATTCAAGCAGGCCATCAAGAGTAGGGACTCTGTAAGAATGGCTGGATGCTTAGCGATCTGAGATGGAATCCATGTACACCAGCAAAGTATGGACTTTAGCTGCTGTATCTGAAGGGTTAAATCCCCATCAGAAGCAAGTATATCTTGAGAAGATTACTTGGTTTAGATGGAAAAGTTGAGACTTTCAAAGCTAGACTTGTTAAAGGTTTTCGTCATCGACCAGGCATGGATAATGAAGAAACCTTTTTCCAGTAGCTATGCTTAAGTCTGTCCAGATCCTACTTACCACGGCTACATACCATGACTACGATATCTGGCGGTTGGGTGCCATGACTGCTTTTCTAAATACTGATTTAGAAGAGAACGTCTATAAGAACACAGCCAGAGGTCTTCGTAAACAGTGGGAGCAGCGGAAACGTGTGCAGGTTGCTTTACATAATGAAGCAGGCATCGCGGAGATGGAACTTCTATTTTGATGTGATGGTCAAAGTGCTTGACTTCATCAAAATGGTAGACGAACCTTGTATATACAAAAGGGTAGTAGAGAGTAAGGTGGTCATCTTCGTATTGTACGTAGACAACATACTCTTGATAGGAAAAGAGTTTCCTATACTATGATCGGTCAATCTCCTATTATCACTAGGATTCCCCAAATAGGATCAAAGTGATACCTCCTAAATCCTGAGTTTTCATCTATGAGATAGATGTAATTGGATGTTAGGATTCTCACTAGATGTAGTGAGATGGTATCAATCGATCCTGAGGAGAATCACTGGAAGTGTTCCAGGGTGATAAAGACGACTGAATGTCAGTCACGGGCATTGTCTTTACCCTCAATAGAGGGACGGTATGTTGGAAGATTTCCAAGCTAGATACTGTGACAAACTAGACGATAAAGGCTGGTAACATCGCTGTTAATGATACTACCAAAGAGGCAGTTTGGGTGTATATTGGTTCATAGGATGAACAAGGTTCCTGCCATTGTATGACAATGGAAGTGTGGCTTTGGCCCTAGAACCCTGGTCCCATCAGTGACCCAGACATAATCTAAGACAGCATCACCTGATCATGGAGATAGTTGATCTCCAGGGTGATCGAGGTAAGGAGAGTAGACTCAGAGGACAACACGGCGGATCCACTCACGAAGGCCCTTTTCCCAAAGAGAGACTTTTAGGGGATGGTTGAGTATGTGATACTGCAACCACTGCTACAGATGGCCCTAGTGCAAGTGGGAGATTGTTAGTTATATGTATGCCCTAGAGGCCATTACTGTACATTGGATGTATATTGTAGTGGATGCTGGGACATATATAGGTAGGACTTTCTTGCTCGACATGATAGTACGCTATCTGGTTGCTCTTTATCTTAACATGTATACTTTCTGTCTCTCTGATTACATGTTGATAAAGCCCATAGGATGTGTACTCGACTTCCAGGACTATGATGTAGATCATACTAGTAGGGCCTGGGTAGTCCAAGAGTACATCCTTGAAATGTTCCTAGTCGAGGGAATATCGAGACGGGGCATCGATATTCCAGAGTAGACTAGCGCATATCTTCTCGACCCATGCGATGGGCGATGGATGATCCCATATCCATTGGTGTTTGACATCGAAGATGGTATGCGGGTGCTCAGTGGAGACTGGGTACACTGAACGGACTCGCCGAGAACTCCCAGATGGTATTATACCTCACGTCAGATGGCAGTTCTCTGGTGACACTGGTACAGCTTAGTCTGTTGACCCGAGATCGTCATAGAGTCTTGTGTGTCTCCCACTGTGCTTTGATTTCCACCCTACCACGGCTCTACTGAGTTGTGCAAACAGGTGGTTTTTGGGTACAGTCCCGATTCACATGGAGGCAATGAGCGATAGGAGGGGATTCGTCTCTCCCGGTATTGGGGGTTGATGTTGTGCTATGCTCGACTGGCCATAACAGGAAATCCCTGGCCAGGGTTGCAGTGATATACTGGTAAGAGTTATCAGTAGTTTCACGAATGTTATGGACCTCAAGTCGGCATGACTTATCGAGCTACTGGGGTCTGACGTTTACCACCCCTAGGCGAGATATACGACATATCAGACGAACAGACCGGACCGTACGGTAAGTGTTACTGGTTGGATTCGCAGGAGTCTGAGCGGGCTTGCTCGTCGATCTTCTGATCGCTCAATACCCGGGTGGCCGTTACGTTTAGCAGACAGCTTGCGGCTTGTGGATGTTTGATATGATCATCATCCGCTGCCGGCGTATTGACGAGTCTTTAGAGTCCTACACAGAGGTTTCCTGGCTCAAGCGAAACGAAATAGGAGCGCATATGAGATATGTGAGGGACCGAGAATAATGCGTGTATGTGATACCGTATTCCATTCTCGCGATGAATGTATCGATTAGGTTATATGCGATATACCCTAGTTATCGAATCAAGGGTTGATTCGATAAGCCGATACATTGGATATTAGTCGGTTATATGCGATATGACCGGATCGTTAAATCAAGTGTTGATTTAATGATTTAATGCATAATTATATATTTGATATATTACTTTGCATTAACTGGTATCGGTTCACTTAAGATGGATTTTCTTACTCGGGTGTGCGCATTGCATATGCGATATGATTTTGTGCACTTGCTTGTATCATGTTTGATGATGCATGCTAAATTTGGTTAGGTGTAAAGAATGAACCATGGTAATGAATGGGTTAGGGTTTTGATTTTTATTTATTCATTTATCTTTCTTATTTATTCTTTTTGGAAAAAGGAAAAAGAAAGATAAATGGTGGCATATTTTGGATTTAGTTGAAGTTTCTTGAAACTTTGACTAAGTCTTCATTCTTGTCCTATACTTAACCCTAACCATTTTAACTAACCTAAGTTAATTCTCTACACTTAACTAGAGTTAAAAGTATGATAAGTATTGTTTTATTTTCTATTTTTAATTCAAGACTTATCATATCATCTTCATCTTCTTCCATTCTTCAAGTGAAGAAAGCTTGATTTTCATCAATGGTGATTGATGATAAAGAGTGAGAAATCCAATTCTAAAGTCTACCCACTTCCTATTTCTTCATCCTCTACCTCTTGCCAAGTAGTAGAGTGTGTTTTCTTCACAAGTTTCTTGACTTGGTGAAGTCGGAGCTTGATTTAGCGATGCCTCGACGTAGATCATCTTCGGCATGGACATCGATGACCTAGCCCTTCCATTCTCCGATGAAGCCGACGCTAGAGCCCGGGACTTGTTATGGACAGCGAGGAGACTTCATTGCGGAGCTATGGAGGTGGAGAACCGGATCTACAAAGGTTGTATTTCCGTATCTCTTAGTTAAGTGTTAACTAGTTTACTTTTTCGCCTAGAAATCTAGCCAACGATCCGTTCTAGGGTTTCTCGGCACCGTTTAAATTTGAAATTGGCATGGTTGATGCCTTGTGAGACCTCATTAGGGTGCCTAGGAACCCTACACGCAGATATAATATAAATACTGTGAACTAACATGTTTAAAATTTTCGATCGACTAAATTTCCCGAAGTGGGCCCCAAGCACAACTGTAGCACTCAAAATAAATCTGGGTCTAAACAGAATATACCCAAAACCCCAATTCCAACACATAGACACCTGTAGAAAATTTGGTGCAGTAAAGAGATATAACTGCGGCGGAACCGCGGCCAATGCATGTGTTGGGCCGCGGTTCCGCGGCGGAACAGTGGAAACAAGCTACCAAATTTTCCCAAAACTCTTTAAAAACCCTGCACGAATTTCTGCAATACACTAAATTATTTTTTGACCGCAGCAAAAATTCGACAGAAACTGTGACATGGAAATGCTGTTTTTAGAAAATTCGTTCGATCGAACTTGTAAACACGTTAGAGCAAGCTACTAAAGGTTAACGGCGTGGCTCTGATACCATGTAAGACTACGGTAGCGCCCCGGCCGTCTGTTCAAGGCCAAAATGCGGAAACAAAAACTTTTTCTAAACTAGAAACCGGCTATACCATGGACTATAAACCCGGATCGGACCTTTAACCTACTACTAGCAAACTAGAGAAAGGGTAGAAAGGCTATACCGAGCGATCCGTATCCTTCGGTCTTCGGCCACCATCCCAAGCTCCTCGCGGCATCTCCGGTCTTGTTCTCCTCGTTGGAAAGGGCACCACATCGAGAAGTCTTTTTACGGGCTCCCACCTCTGAACCGAGGCAACTCGAACATGAAGTTGGCAAGCCGACATGTCCAAGATTGTTGTAAACTGAGTGTAGAACGCTTTGTCTTGAGGGTTAATGAAGTTGCCATTTTTGGATGGAGGAATGAACTATGGAGATGAGCTATTGAATTTTCTTTGCAAGCAAAAATGAGATCAACATTTTTCCCACACCAAAAGAAAACCTCTCCCTCTCAAAAAGTGGCCGGCCATGTATTTTTGGAGGAGGGAAAAAGGCAAATGAAAATGTATGATTACAAGAAATATATGTCACGCCAATATCCTTTCCAATCCACTCACAATCCCATCTCCAAAAAAGCAAGTAATGATGAACCAAAAGGAATCAAAAGATGCTAGAAAACTCTTGAACCCTCCACCACAAATAACACGCTCCATTTTGCTAATTTGCACATTTGCAAATAAACCCCTCCCATCAAAGGAATTTCAGCCAAGAAGGAATAAAGAAAAATGGCCGAAACGGAATGCAAAGTGGCAACTTCAAAAAAAACGATCCCGTAATAAATTACAGGAAAACCCCGCGACTGTATATATATACCCGCATTTGTATTCCGACCGAATACAAATGCAATGAAACAAAATCTACACTGTACAATACAATGATCCGGCTTAATCCAAAGCCCGCTAGTATTATCCGTCCGAACCATAACACATGCACAAGTGCACGCGTACGTTCAAACCCTGCCATAAATCAATACGGCCTCTACAACGTTTCGTCCGAAACTTGAGAAACTGTCTATGGGGGACTCTAAATGTAGGTTCCTAGGCACTCCCAAGAGGTCTCACAAGGCATCGAACATGCCAATTTCAAAAATTATGGTGCCTACAAACCCTAGTGTACGGATCGTTTGCTAGATGTCTAGGCGAACAAGAAACTAGTTAACACTTAACTAATGAGGAAACGAAAATACAACCTTTGTAGATCCGGTGCTCCACCTCCATAGCTCCGCAACGAAGTCCTCTCCGCTGTCCAAGTCAAATCCGGGCTCTAGGATCGGCTTCGTCGGAGAATGGGCAAGCTAGGTCGTCGATGTCCATGCCGAAGATGATCTACGTCGAGGCATCGCTAAATCAAGCTCCGACTTCACCAAGTCAAGAAACTTGTGAAGTAAACACACTCTACTACTTGGCAAGAGGTAGAGGATGAAGAAATAGGAGTTGGGTTAACTTTAGAATTGGATTTCTCACTCTAATTCATCAATCACCATTGATGAGGTAAGCTTTCTTCTTCAAGTTCAAGGAAGAAGAAGAAGGAAATAGTTATGATAAGTTAAAAGAAAAAGAAAAGAATAATCAAAACTTATCATGACTAAACCATGGTAAAGTGTAGAGATTGAACTAGGGTTAAAACAAATGGTTAGGTTAAGCATGAGATAAGAATGGTGGACAAAGTCAAAGGTTCATGAATCTTCAACTACAATCCAAAACAAGCCACCATTATCCTCATTTCCTTTTCCAAAAAGAAAATAAATAAATAAATAAATAAATAGATAAATAAAGGAAATGAAACCCTAACCATTCTTTTAACCATGGTTTAAATCTTTGCACTTAACCAAGTAAACATGTATCATCAAACATGATACAATCAAATGCACAAAATCATATCGCATATGTAATGCGCACATCCGAGTGAGAAAATCCATCTTAAGTAAACCGATACTAGTTGATGCAAAGTAATATATCAAATATATAATTATGCATTAAATCATTAAATCAACACTTGATTCAATGATCCGGTTATGTCGCACACAACCGACTAGTATACAATATATCGGCTTATCGAATCAACGCTTGAATCGATAACTTGGTTATATCGCATACAACCATTCGATACATTTATCGCGAGAATAGAATACGGTATCACATACACACATTATTCTCGGTCCCGCACATATCTCATATGTGCTCCTATTTCGTTTCGCTTGAGCCAGGAAACCTCTGTGTAGGACTCTAAAGACTCGTCAATACGCCGGCAGCAGGTGATGATCATATCAATCACCCACAAGCCGCAAGCGGTCTGCTAAACGTAACGGCCACCCGGGTATTGAGCGATCTGAAGATCGACGAGCAAGCCCGCTCACACTCCAGTGAATCCGACTAGTAACACTACCGTACAGTCCGGTCTGATCGTCTGATATGTCGCATATCTCGCCTAGGGGTGGTAAACGTCAGACCCCAATAGCTCAATAAGTCGTGTCGATATGAGGTCTATAACTGTTCGAGAAACTACTGGTAACACTTACCAGTAAATCTCAGCAACCCTGGCCAGGGATTTCCTGTTATAGCCAATTGAACACAGCGCAACATCAACTCCCTATACCGGGAGAAACGAATCCCCTCCTATCGCTCATTGCCTCCATGTGACTCGGGACTGTACCCAAAAACCACCGTTTTGCACGCCTTCTTGGACGTGGTAAGATGGAAATCAAAGCATAGTGGGAACCACACAAGACTCTATGACGATCTCGGGTCAACAGACTACTCTGTACCAGTGTCACCAGAGAACTGCCATCTGACGTGAGGTATAATACCATCTGGGAGTTCTCGGCGAGTCCGTCCAGTGTACCCAGTCTCTACTGAGCACCCGTATATCATCTCTGATGTCAAACACCGATGGATATAGGATCATCCATCGCCCATCTGTATGGGTCGAGAAGGTATACGCTAGTCTACTCTGGTATATCGATGCCCCGTCTCGATACACCCATGACTAGGGACTTTGAAGGATGTACTTATGGACTACCATGTCCCCACTAGTATGATCCGTATCATAGTCCAGGTAGTCAAGTACACATCCTAAGGGCTTTACCAACATGTAACATGGAGACAATCAGTGTACACGTTAAGGTAAAGATCAACCAGATAGCATACTATCATGTCGAGCAAGAAAGTCCTCCCTATATACGTCCTAGCATCCATTACAATATACATCCAATGTACAGTAATGGCCTCTAGGGCATACATATAACTAACAATCTCCCACTTGCACTAGGGCCATCTGTAGCAGTGGTTGTAGTATCTCATACTCAACCATCCCATAAAAGTCTCTCTCTGGGAACAGGCCTTTGTGAGTGGATCCGCTGTATTGTCCTCTGAGTCTACTCTCCTAACCTCGATCTCCCTGGAGATCAACCATCTCCATGATCAGGTGATACCGCCTTAGAATATGTCTGGATCACTGATGGGACCGGCGTTCCTCGGCATGAGCCACAACTCCATTGTCTCACAATGGTAGGAACGTAGTTCATCTCATGAACCATTATACACCCAGACTGCCTCTTTGGTAGCATCTTAAGTAGCGATGTATCGTGCCTTTATCGTCTAGTATGTCACGGTATCTAGCTTGGAACTCTTCCACCATACCGTCCCTTTACTGAGGGTAAAGACAATGCCTGTGACTGACATTCAGTCTTCTTTATCACCCTGGAACCCTTCCAGTGATTCTCCTCAGGATCGATTGACACCACCTCACTACATCTAGTGAGTTTCCTAACATCCATTTAGATCTATCTCATAGATCCAAAATCCAGGATTTAGTAGGTATCACTTTAATCCTATATGGAGAATCTTTGTGATAAGCGGAGATTGATCGAGCGTAGCATAAGAAACTCCTTTCTTATCAAGAGTATGTCATCCACGTACTCTACGAGGATCGTCACCATACTCCCTACTACCTTTTTGTATATACAAGGTTCATCTACCATTTTGATGATGTCAAACTCTTTGACTGCTTCATCAAAACAGACGTTCCAACTCCGCGATGCCTGCTTTATCCTATAAAGCATCTTGCACACGTTTCCGCTGCTCCCACTGTCTACGAAGCCCTCTGGCTGTGTACTTACAGACACACTCTTCTAAATCATCATTTAGAAAAGCAGTCATGGCACCCAAACGCCAGATATCGTAGTTATGGTATGTAGCCGTGGCAAGTAGGACCTGGATGGACTTAAGCATAGCTACTTGAAAAGGTTTCATCATTATCCACACCTGGTCAATGATGAAAACCCTTAATAAGTCTAGCTTTGAAAGTCTCAACTTTTCCATGTACACCAAGTAATCTTCTCAAGATATACTTGCTCCTGATGGGGATTTAACCCTTCAGATATAGCAACTAAAGTCCATACTTTGTTGGTGTATAAGGATTCCATCTCAGATCGCTAAACATCTAGCCATTCTTACAGAGTCTTACTCCTGATGGCCAGCTCGAAACTAGTTGGGTCATCATCTCATGATGCAATCCTCGCTCCCACTGTCATAGAGAAACCAAAGTAACTCTCAGGTGGGTGAGTAACCCTACTAGATCGGCGGAGAGGCTGAGGTTCGTTGGTATCTACTGAATCCCTTGGTTCTATCAAATCATCTGCTGTAGTTCGTATAGCTGGAACATTTCCAGTTCTACATTACAGTCTTTGCCTCGAGCTTGTCCGGATTTTGCTTTTAGACACAGGCCGGACAACCCCAAATCTTAACTAGCTTAAGACATGGGCTCTTCCCTTTCCATATCATATATGAAGTGGTAGGCAACTGATTTGATTCGAATCCTATTCAATAGGTATGCAACTTCTCAAGTGCATAACACCTAAAAGGAAATAGGAAACTCAGTAGTACTCATCATAGAGCACACCATATCAGATAGGGTGTATCTGCTCCGCCCCGACATACCATCGTGCAATGGTGTATACGGAGGAGTAATGCTGAGAGAGAATCTCATTCTCCTTTAGAATAGTCCAGGAATTCTGTGCACAAGTATTCTCCTCCTTGATCTCATCAAAGGACATAGTACTTATACCCGTATTTTGGTTCTCTACTTCTAACTTATATTCTGTGAATATCTCATAAGGTTCGGACTTGTGTTTCAACAGGAACATAGGTCTGAAACTCGAAAGAGATCATCAGAGAATGTAATGAAGTACAAAGAACCTGTCCTGGCATGTGTAGACTGGGGACCTACATACATCATCATGTATCATCCCAAGAGTTCACTAACTCTTTCTCTGTTTCCAGTAAACGGAGCTATGGTCATCTTATCTTTGTGACATGACTGGCGAGTTTCACAAGATGTAAATTCAAACTAATTTAAATATGCATCTTTATGTAACTCTAGCTAGTCGGGTCACATTGATCTGACCTAGTCTACAATGCCTCAAGAAGAATTCGTTCATTTCTGAACTCTTCCTCTTGTGTGTGTTCTGTATACTAAGAACTGTAGTTTGATTTAGAACATCAATGCTTTTAGATAACGTGCCTGAACCGATCAACTTTTGATATAGGAAATGTTCAAAACATTATCCAACAATACAAAATTTTATCATTTCTTTACTGATAAAGAGACTGATATGATTTTGTATATCAGGGTCGGTATCTAACAACATTCGTTCAGAATCAATGTATCGATAATACAGGGTGACAGTGACCAACAGACTTGGCTGCAACATTTGCCCCGTTTTCTGCCTCATGAAACTTATCACCCGTTCTCAGTTCTCTACCTATCTGTAGCCCTATGTAACAGATTACATATCTGGGATCCTGATCTGGTATCACATACCCAGGACGCGGAGGATACTGAGAAACAGTTCTTTGTAACGAACACACCCGAAGATGATGCATCAGCATGCACTTTCTTCGTTTGGGCGGCACGGGAATTCTGGTAATCCCCAATTTCCTGCTCTGTCTTATAACAATTATAAGTTGGAGCGGGACCAACGTTCCCCAGCTCAGTATAACAAGCGTGTTCGGTCAATAATCCGTATTATTATCTTGATTAAGGCGTGATATGGTCGCTACCTGGAGAGAGAGAGAAGAAAACACTCAGCGTGCGCTCTGTCAAGAATAGATTGGTTAATATTTTATCTAATCAGGATGGCTCCCACTGCTTTTTATCAAATCTTCCTTCAAACCCTAAAGGAAAGACTAGCCGGGATTAATTACACACTACAAGTTCGCCAATCTTTCAGCCAGGCCAGTGTCGGTACTTTGAGGGAGGTCCCCCGTGCTTTCGCACGAACCTAATTACTGTAAACCTCGTTTTCCCAGAGGCGTAACCCCGTTGACACTTTTCTAGACACCTACTTGATCGGCTAATTGTAATGTATAAAACTCTCCCAGGAGTAACACTTACTCGCAGCGGGTATCGGGATCCAACTATCTCATAGAAGGTATGCAATCTCATTGCAAATTTCAACACTTGAAATTCCCGATAATATTTTGCCCCTAACCTCCTATGACCTTGACAAAGGCCAACAAACCATAGGATGCTAGTCAAGTTCAACCCGTCATTTCCTGATTGAATTAAACTCACCCGCACGGCCCTTGACAAAGGCCAACAAGGTCGCACGACTACCCTAACTCAATCTGCATCATATGCATAAGCAGATAAGCACCAGTTAGCTACCGCACACTGCGCCTTGACAAAGGCTAACAAACGCAGCACGAATACTAACTACTGCTTATCTGAAATGACGGAGGGCTACGACAGGTTTTTCTGAACACCTATTGCGTAATGAACTTGATATCGTTGTAGAATCAAATGATTTTAAAATGGAGTGCTTTTGAGGCTTTTCTAGTTTTGCTAAAGGAGTCACTCCCGGTGAAGGGATCGTCGGTCCTTTCCTCGTCGAATGAGGTGCGGGATATATCATATATATCACTGTGCAAAGCAAAAACTCTTAAAAGCAATCAAAAGACAAACCGAGTGTGTAGCATCTGCCAGTTATTGCTAAAGGAGTCACTCCCGGTGAAGGGATCTCGGTCCTTTCCTCATCGAATAAGGTGCAGGATATATCGCATATACCGCTGTGCAAAGCAAGAACTGTAGCTACCTGTTTTATTTTGAAATTCGATTCTACAACATCTTAGGTTTCTTTTACTTTCATTAATCACATTAATGAAGTCCCATCATTTAATGTACCTAAACATCACAGATAGATATGACGTACACTTATGCCATCCGCATTCGCCTCGATGTCCCCTCGTGCACCGTTAGGTTAGGTAACTAACGACAGAGCAGGGCAGGGCTAGCGCGGGTGTAAAACATAAGTAACGTCTATATAATATATCATATATACTATATACTATATCTATCACAGAACATCACATGATCAGATCACAGATATCGCAGCAGAAGAATCATATGAAATATTGGATATACTAGGACGTCCGTGTTTTCAATACGAGCCAGTATAAAACACGGATTCCACGGTCGTGATGAATAGCCAAACCCACACCCCTAGACCCCTACGAGAGCGGCAAGCAACCCTACCAATTCTGGAGTTAGGAGACCCAGACTCGACACCTCGAGTTGGTCTCCCACTGGACTCCAGAACCCGGTTACTTGTGCTCCCCTCCTTGGGTCTATCCTAGTGCGGAAAAGTAAATAATATACAAGAGGTGACAACTTCCGCAACCTGGAAGCGCCCCAATAAAAGAATATTACATACAAGTTTTTACATGAATGAAAATGAAAAACACTCATCTCACATAAAAAACCCCGGCTATTCAAACACGACGATCCAATATAGCATATCCAGCAACACATAACATCACATGTCATCAACGTAAGTAAATATGTCCATCCCAATTGTCGTTGACATATAGCAACGAAACCGGCGATATCACATATTACACTTACGGTCACAGAAAAGAAAGTGTAAAACTACAACAGTTGGAATCCGCAACCACCTCAGACATCGCATGCCTGACCAAATGAATTACTTAGACATCGCATGCCTAACAATTATAAACCCCGCATTTTAGTCTCAAAATCGAAAACACTTTTCAATATCAAGTCGGGCAATTCAACAGGATTCCCGACAGTCTGATCGAATACTCGTCGCAAACTTCAGTAGACGGTCGCACCCCCGATACCGTCGACGAAGTGCACCAAGGCGGAACACCGCTACCGCGAGCACCCGGACGGATGCTTTCGGCGACGGGGTTCTCCTACAGTCACTTGGTCGGGGCTATGGAGTGAGGCTGTCTATTAAGTTTACCCGGCGAGTATCCGCGTACGCTACGTGATTGCGACGGACTTTTGATCACATCAAAATTCCGTGGCAACCGATCAAGTGAGACTAAACTGCTATGTTTATAACATTCATTTAGTTATCTCATAACTTCTTGTGAATTCCAATTATTGTATCCCATTCCAGATAAATAGAAAATGTTAAACTTTCCGATCGAACATTCTAACACCCAAGTTTTCCCGATACAGATCAACACATGAAACTAGTCTAACAACATTCAGTTCGTACCTCAGTACCAACGGTCCAGCCGTAGAAGGGTCAAGCCAACGCCTCACATGTGGCACGCCGTACTGCCCCAAACCCGAAGGTTCAAAGGGCAGTTCAAGACGGTCACATAATCGAGTTAAGGTTTGTTGTCTTCTAGAGGGACCATCGCGTTACTTGCACTACTTAGAACGTCGTTAAACTACGGAAAAATCCAACACTTGGAAATTTCCCGACAGGGGAAAAGTTGGGTATTTATATCCGGTCGAACTTTTTAACATATTCTAAGATTTATCCGGAAAGCCACACAGACAAAATTTAATACCCCGATCGAAACACCGAATCCCCAAACAACTGCAGAAATTCCAACTCTGGAATAAGTTTTAAATATTCCCAGAAAACTCACCATAAAATAATAGGAATTACTGTGCAGAGCAGGTACGATGACGTCACCAATGTAGCGCGGAACCGCCGCATAAGCAGTGCTTATGCCGCGGTTCCGCCGCCGTTCAAACGAATTACTCACCTGAGTTTGCACCGTAATTCTTAGTTTTATTTTATGTATTTTCTAGAAATTTTTAATTCACAAAAATCCGCATTTCAGGAAAAAGTCCAGAGAGCAATATAGGTTCGGGGTTTCGGGTTCGTTCGGACTTCAATTTCCGTCTGGACTTCGCCTAAGGCTCTAGCTAGGCTCTGATACCACTGTAGGTTCCTAGGCACTCCCAAGAGGTCTCACAAGGCATCGAACATGCCAATTTCAAAAATTATGGTGCCTACAAACCCTAGTGTACGGATCGTTTGCTAGATGTCTAGGCGAACAAGAAACTAGTTAACACTTAACTAATGAGAAAACGGAAATACAACCTTTGTAGATCCGGTGCTCCACCTCCATAGCTCCGCAACGAAGTCCTCTCCGCTGTCCAAGTCAAATCCGGGCTCTAGGATCGGCTTCGTCGGAGAATGGGCAAGCTAGGTCGTCGATGTCCATGCCGAAGATGATCTACGTCGAGGCATCGCTAAATCAAGCTCCGACTTCACCAAGTCAAGAAACTTGTGAAGTAAACACACTCTACTACTTGGCAAGAGGTAGAGGATGAAGAAATAGGAGTTGGGTTAACTTTAGAATTGGATTTCTCACTCTAATTCATCAATCACCATTGATGAGGTAAGCTTTCTTCTTCAAGTTCAAGGAAGAAGAAGAAGGAAATAGTTATGATAAGTTAAAAGAAAAAGAAAAGAATAATCAAAACTTATCATGACTAAACCATGGTAAAGTGTAGAGATTGAACTAGGGTTAAAACAAATGGTTAGGTTAAGCATGAGATAAGAATGGTGGACAAAGTCAAAGGTTCATGAATCTTCAACTACAATCCAAAACAAGCCACCATTATCCTCATTTCCTTTTCCAAAAAGAAAATAAATAAATAAATAAATAAATAAATAGATAAATAAAGGAAATGAAACCCTAACCATTCTTTTAACCATGGTTTAAATCTTTGCACTTAACCAAGTAAACATGTATCATCAAACATGATACAATCAAATGCACAAAATCATATCGCATATGTAATGCGCACATCCGAGTGAGAAAATCCATCTTAAGTAAACCGATACTAGTTGATGCAAAGTAATATATCAAATATATAATTATGCATTAAATCATTAAATCAACACTTGATTCAATGATCCGGTTATGTCGCACACAACCGACTAGTATACAATATATCGGCTTATCGAATCAACGCTTGAATCGATAACTTGGTTATATCGCATACAACCATTCGATACATTTATCGCGAGAATAGAATACGGTATCACATACACGCATTATTCTCCGTCCCGCACATATCTCATATGTGCTCCTATTTCGTTTCGCTTGAGCCAGGAAACCTCTGTGTAGGACTCTAAAGACTCGTCAATACGCCAGCAGTAGGTGATGATCATATCAATCACCCACAAGCCGCAAGCGGTCTGCTAAACGTAACGGCCACCCGGGTATTGAGCGATCTGAAGATCGACGAGCAAGCCCGCTCACACTCCAGTGAATCCGACTAGTAACACTACCGTACAGTCCGGTCTGATCGTCTAATATGTCGCATATCTCGCCAAGGGGTGGTAAACGTCAGACCCCAATAGCTCAATAAGTCGTGTCGATATGAGGTCTATAACTGTTCGAGAAACTACTGGTAACACTTACCAGTAAATCTCAGCAACCCTGGCCAGGGATTTCCTGTTATAGCCAATCGAACACAGCGCAACATCAACTCCCTATACCGGGAGAAACGAATCCCCTCCTATCGCTCATTGCCTCCATGTGACTCGGGACTGTACCCAAAAACCACCGTTTTGCACGCCCTCTTGGACGTGGTAAGATGGAAATCAAAGCACAGTGGGAACCACACAAGACTCTATGACGATCTCGGGTCAACAGACTACTCTGTACCAGTGTCACCAGAGAACTGCCATCTGACGTGAGGTATAATACCATCTGGGAGTTCTCGGCGAGTCCGTCCAGTGTACCCAGTCTCTACTGAGCACCCGTATATTATCTCTGATGTCAAACACCGATGGATATGGGATCATCCATCGCCCATCTGTATGGGTCGAGAAGGTATACGCTAGTCTACTCTGGTATATCGATGCTGTTAGTGTATATGCCCTAGAGGCCATTACTGTATCATACTAGTTTGTATATTACTTAATGGATGCTTGGGATATTCACCTTGTATATACAATCTTGCTCAAAATAGTAGTATGCTACTTGGTTTGTTTCTACTTCAATGTGTACTTGTGTTTATTTCAGTATATCACTTATACGCATTAGTGGAGCCCTTAGGATCTTTGCTTGATTACCAGCGTTGTGATGGCAGTCACACTAGTGGGGGCTGGGTAATCTATAAGCACATCCTTATTCAGGTCCCTGGTCGCAGGACTATCGAGACAGGGCATCGATACTCCGGAGTAGACCAGCGCATGCGCTTCTCATCCCAGTGTGGGAGACGGTCTGTCCCACAGCCGTCAGTACGTCGTACTTGAGATAGTATGCGGGTGCTCGTTAGGTTACGGGTACACTGGACAGGACTCGTCGGGAACTGACTAGTTGGTATTATACCTATCGTCAGTTATCAGTTCCCAGGTGACATGAGTACAGCTTAGTCCGCTGACTTGACACTGTCACTTCGCCTCGGGTGTGTTCCCACTGTACTTTGATCACTACCCTACCACGGCTCAAAGGAGTCGTGCAAACAGGTGGTGGTTGGGTGCAGTCCCGAAGCACTTGGAGGCAGTGACGGTTAGACAGGATTCGTCTCTCCCGGTATTGGGGGTTGACATCGCGCTGTGTCTAGGAGAGCCATTACACGAGTAGTCCCTGGCCAGGGCAAACGAGATATACTGGTAGGTTTCCAGTGTTATCTCAGGGTGTATTGGGCTTCACTCCGGCACGACTTGTACCGCTATTGGGGGACTGACGTTTACCGCCCCCTAGGCCCGCCATGCGATGTATCAGACGAACAGACCGGACTGTACGGAGAATGTCACACTCAGGCTCAGTAGGAGTTCAGATGGGTTTCGCCTCGTCGGTCTTCTTGTCGGCATTACCTGGGGACCGTTACGCACAGCTAGTGCCGCTTGCGGTCTGTGGTTAAACCCACTGCCAGCGTAGTGTCGAGTCTTTAGAGTCCCACACAGAAAGCTTTTCGCCTTTAGGCAAAAGAGTAGAGGTCGCATGGTATTGCGACAGGTCGCATGGTTTTGCGACAGGGTTCGATCACATCCGTGCACTTGTGCACGTGCAGTGTCCGGACAGTTTACACTAGCGGGCTTTGGTTTAAGCCAGATCCTAGTGTACCTTATGGGATTGGATTTATCCAGTTTGCATTCGTGTTCCTCGGAACGCGGATGCGGGTGTGTATGCACAGTTGACAGGGAGGCACAGACAGCGGATTCTCATTAGGGTTGTTGACAGTTGACCGTTGACTTTTTGACTTTTTGCTCAACCCTAATGAGAATATGATATGTGATTAACTATTATATTAATTAAGTATTATGGTGATATGGTTGTTGACTTGTTGACTATTGTTGACTTGTTGACCGGTTGACTAGGCTTGACTAGTTGACCATCATGATAACCATGGTTATCATTTCATGCCAAAGACTTTTTCTTGCTTGCTCATTTGAGTAAAATGAGTGCATGACATGATAAGGTTATGGTTGCTTCTAACCATCACATAAGACTTTTTTGATATGATGAGTTATGATCACTTTGGATTATGAGAGGGTGAAAGACAAAAGAGTTGCTCATTCTTTCTTGCTCATTCTCTCTCTTGTTCTTGAGCTCTCCTCTTGCTCTCACCCTCAACCTCTTGCTCCCTCTCTTGATCTATGGTTCTCTTGTCTCATGAGTTGAGAATCAAGAACCATAGATAAAATCCCATTCTAAATCATCTCTACTCATTCTAGTTCATTAGGTTTAGCAAACCAAGTGAACTAGTTTCTTCAAAGAACGAAGAAGGAGCTAAAGGTTGGAGCTTTCAAGTGGATCTATCTTCGGCGTACGGAGACAACGAGAAGGAGCCATCGAACCACCATCGGAGCTTGAAGAGAAGGAGTTCAAGTTTAGGTATAACCATCTTCATCCGAGTAGCTAAATATCCTTAGCTTAGTATGCTAGTTTTAGTTTAGGTAAAGATCCCGACCTAGCTTAGTCCATGTTGCCTCTTGCGTTAAAATTTTGATTTTATACCGTTTCCGCCTCCCCGTAAGAACCGGGGGTCGCAACGTGGACTTACAGTGGTATCAGAGACTAACTAAACTTAAACTAGCTTGGTAGTGAAGTGTAACGAAGTTCGGAACCGGAAAAATCCAAAAACCAAACTTTTACAAAAACTGAGTTTCTGTTGAAATTTTTTTGGCTCAAAATGAAAAACTTTATACTTGTAAATTCGGCTCAGGGTTTTGTGTGAACACCCAAGAAAAACGATACAGTAATTCGTCCAAACCGCCGCCCTTCCGCCGCGTGAGCTAGGCATCCGCCGCGGAACCGCCGCGCTTTGTCGTCTTCTGTGCATCGTTTTTCGTGCAGTGTGTGTCTGTGTTGGTTTTGGGATTTTTGAAATATATTATATGTACCCAGATTTTCCAGAAAAGAAATTTCCTTTTGGGGTCCTATAATTCCGTATTTTTCCGAACTTCACTGCACTTTGACTTTGATGGTTATATCTGTGATGTTTGCATGTATTGAACGTCGGCTAATCGCTATAAGTCGATTGGTCGGGGTTATACATGATCTGTAATGTGCTGGAATGTGTATATAAATATGTTGGATTGTCGCGGGTGAATAGCCGGGGGTTGTGAGACGAGAGTTTTCTTTTCTTGCATTCATGTAAATTTGTAAATTGATGTAATAATTATTTGTATGGCCGCACAACCGGGTCGGGGTTGTAGCCGTCATTGTATAATTTCTTTTTACTGTTTTTGCTCCTAGGATAGACCCATGGAGGGGTGCACAAACTACCGGGTATGCCGAAGTGTCGAGTGGCCTACTCATGGAGATGAGGGAGGTTGCTACGCTTCAGGTACTTGGCGGGTAGTTTGCCGCACCCGTAGGGGTCTTGGGTGGGGTTTTGGCTATTCACCGCGACCGTGTAATCTGTTTTTGTTACAGGCTCGTACAAATTACAGATTCCTAGTATATCCAATGTATTTATCTGTGATCTGAAATGTTTATCATTGCAGTATATCTATATATGATATTATTTAGGCGTTGCTTATGTTTTACAGACGCGCTAGCCCAGCCCCCGCTCTGTCGTTAGTTAAGTAACCTAACGGATAATGACGGGGCCCCGTGGCGAATGCGAATGGCATAAGCGTACGTCATATTTTGGTTGTTTTCTGCAATGGTAGGATTAAATGATGGGACGCATTAAAAGAACTAATGCAAGAATATCACGCATTAAAAGAACTAATGCAAGATAATAAACCAAGCTAAAGTCGTTGGAACACTTTCGAAAAACCACTCGGTTCTTTTCAAAAACAACTTTTAAATGCGGAGCTTGAGCCACTCCTTTTAAAAGCTATCTCGTTCCATCGACCAAATCAAGTTCACTACGTTCACGGTTTTGCCAAAACCATTCGTAGCCCTCCGTCGTTTCGTATGAATATTCAATAGTATTCAAGCTGTGTTTGTTGACCTTCGTCAAGGCATAGTGATTGGTAGCTATTAGGTATTCATATGTAGCATAGATAGATGCGTTGGTTTGGGACATTCGCATTACCTTGTTGACCTTCGTCAAGGGTATATACGGGTGGATTCAAATTAACCTGGATAATGACGGGCAGAACTTGACATGTGACTTATGATTTGTTGACCTTCGTCAAGGTCATAAGAGCATGGGGCAAAAATCCACATCGGGAGTTTCATAAGTACTGAAACTTGCTAGATTTGCATACCATTTGGAGTGTGATGATTCTGGTAGGATTCCTTCAGTTTCGTCACGCGATGATATTTGGATCCCGATCCTACTGTGAGTATATGCTACTCCTCGGGAAATTTCTCACTTAACGATCAATGCTATAAACCTAGTAGGTGCCTAGAAAGGTGTTAGCGGGGCTACGCCCCCAGGGAAAAGAGGTTCTCTAATTAAGGAACTTCGCGAAAGCGTTGGAAAACCTCCCTCGAAGTACCAACACCGGCCTGGCTGAACGGTTAAGCAAGTATTGTACGGTGGGATTGATCCTGACTAATTCTTCCTTTATGGTTTGAGGAGGGATTCGAGAAACAGTGGGAGCCATCCTGTTTAGACAAACTAAAAACCACTCTAAATTTGCAAGAGCATCATGCTGAGTGTTTCTTCTTCTCTCTCCTAATTGCAGCGACCAATCAACATGACTGGACTTAAGTTACTCCTAGATAAAAACAAACTGACAGGGCCAAACTACAAAGATTGGCTCAGGAATGTCACGATAGCAATCACTTATGACAAGCTGGGGTATCTTCTTACCACCAAAGCTCCCCCTGTCCCTGGTCCAACTTCCAGTGTCGCGGATAAGGAAATCCGCAAGACTTGGGAGATTGATAGCGCGAAGGCCAAGTGCCTCCTGCTTGCCTCGATGGACAACGAACATCAGAGGAGGCATGAGAATATGGACATGGAGTCCATATTGCTCCATACAAAAGAACTGTATGGAGAGCAATCACGTATCGCAAGATACAAAGCGTCGAAAAAGTTATTTTCGACAAGAATGGCCGTCGGATCATCAGTAGCCGAGCATGTGCTAAAGATGATCGGCTACATTGAGGAGCTCGCTGACCTAGGGATCACATTGGAGAGTGAGCTATATACGGATATAGTTCTCCAGTCCCTTCCTTCCACTTACGCCCAGTTTACACTGAACTTCAACCTACAAGAAAAAGAGGTTGAACTTTCAGAACTCCTCAACATGCTGAGGAGCGCAGAGGGCACCCTACAGAAAGGTAGGGAAACATCCACTTTGTTTGTAGGAGGATCATCTTCTTCTAAGTCCAAGGCGAAAGCCAAGGGAAAGAAGAAGAAGGCCCCCGCCAAACCAAGGGGCGGTGTTAGTAAAATGGATACGAAGGGAAAAGCAAAAGCAACAAAGATAGCGGGGAAGCTTGTGGATAAGGAAGAATGCTTCTATTGTCATAAGAAAGGACACTGGAAGAATGATTGCAGGGCCTGGAAGGCCAGAACACAGGAATTGAAGCAGGTTGCAGCTTCAGCTTCAGGTGTGTATGTTATTGAAAACTGTCTTTCAATAAACTCTACTTCCTGGGTATTGGATACCGGATCAGGATCTCATATCTGTAATTCTTTGCAGGCGTTGAGAAACCGTAGGGTTTTGAAGGCAGGTGACATGACCCTCAAAGTTGCGAACGGAGCTAGCATGGATGCTAAAGCCGTGGGGGACTATCACCTGGGAATGTCAGATGGACATGTTTTGGTTTTGCGTAATTGCTTTTTTGTACCCAACGCAACTTGTAATATCATTTCTGTATCTTTAGTTTCTAAAGAAGGTTATGAATTTGCGTTTGTAAGTAATGTTGTAAACATTCACCTTAATCAAGTTTTGATTGGGTCAGGTACATTGAGTAATGGTATATACGTGTTAAACCAACCACAGATTTTCAACGTCCAGAATACACACAAAAGAAAGTCTCCGGAAATGAATCAGACTTTCTTATGGCATTGTAGATTGGGTCACATCAATGAGAGAAGGTTGACTAAGTTACATACAGAAGGATATTTGAATGCGTTCGAATATCAATCGTATGCCACTTGTCAATCTTGTCTCAAAGGAAAGATGACAAAGACTCCGTTTACTGGACAAGGAGTAAGAGCGAGCGAGCTCTTAGGACTCGTACACAGTGACGTGTGCGGTCCAATGTCTACACATGCCCGAAGCGGACATTCTTACTTCATTACTTTTACGGATGACTTCTCAAGGTACGGTTATGTCTTCTTGATGAAACATAAGTCCGAGGCCTTTGGAAAATTCCAGGAGTATAAGAATGAAGTAGAGAAACAGACCGGCAAAAGTATTAAGATTCTAAGATCGGATCGAGGTGGAGAATACTTAAGTGCCGAATTCCTGAATTACTTAAAAGAGAATGGTATTCTCTCTCAGCTTACTCCTCCATACACTCCGCAACATAATGGTGTATCGGAGAGACGGAACCGAACCCTATTGGATATGGTTCGGTCCATGATGAGTAACGCTGAGTTACCGCGATCATTCTGGGGATATGCACTAGAAGCAGCTGCGTATCTTTTGAACAAGGCTCCCACCAAGACTGTGCCTACCACCCCATATGAGATGTGGACTGGGAAGAAACCCTGTCTTAAGTATCTTAAGGTATGGGGATGTCCAGCTTTTGTAAAAAAAAGCAGCATGCGGACAAGCTTGAGGCACGTTCAGTACAGTGTAAGTTTGTGGGATACCCAAGGAACTCTAGGGGGTATCTTTTCTATTCAGCTGAGGAACAAAAGGTCTTTGTTTCTCAGCATGCCCGCTTCTTGGAAACTGAGTTTTTGGAAACCCAGATAAGTGGGAACACAATAGAACTGGAAGAAGTTCCAGAACCACAGACTGTTACTGAAAGCTTAGTGGAACCAAAGGGTTCAACAGAACAGGACATTCCTGCGCCACTCCGCCGGAGTAGTAGGCAGTCTCATCCGCCCGAGAGATACTGCGGTTTTCTCATAGACGGGGATAGAGAGGATTGCATCATAGATTATGATGAGCCTACTAGCTTCCAGCAGGCCGTTCAGAGCGTTGACTCAGTGAAATGGCTGGATGCAATGCGGACCGAAATGGAGTCCATGTACACCAACAAGGTATGGACGTTGGACATTGCTCCAGACGGGGTAAAACCCGTAGGATGCAAGTGGATCTTCAAAAGGAAGATTGGTGTAGATGGACAGGTTGAGACCTATAAAGCTAGGCTGGTAGCAAAGGGTTTTCGTTAAAGACCTGGCTTGGATTACGACGAAACCTTTTCTCCAGTAGCCATGCTGAAATCCATTCGGATCCTTCTTGCCATTGCTGCCTTCCACGATTATGAGATCTGGCAAATGGACGTAAAGACAGCTTTTCTAAATGGAAATTTAGAGGAGTGTGTCTATATGGACCAGCCAGAGGGTTTCATTCAGAGTGGGAGCAGCGGAAAGGTGTGCAAGTTGCTTAAGTCCATCTATGGACTAAAGCAGGCATCGCGGAGTTGGAACATCTGCTTTGATGAGACGGTCAAAGAATTTGGCTTTATCAAAAATCCAGATGAACCATGCATCTATAGTAGATTTGTAGCGAGAACTGTAGTATTCCTCGTTTTATACGTGGATGACATTCTCTTAATAGGAAATGACATTCCTATGCTACAATCTGTCAAGGGGTTCTTGTCACACAGGTTCTCCATGAAAGACCTGGGTGATGCCTCGTACATTCTGGGTATCCGGATCTACCGTGACAGATCCAAGAGGATATTAGGACTTTCACAGTCCAGGTACATCGACACCATACTGAAGAGATTCAGTATGGAAGATTCCAAGCGCGGTAACCTACCGGCTTGTCACGGGATCACCCTCTCTAAAGAGATGTCTCCCAAGACTGATTTGGAGAGGGATCGCATGTCTATTATACCCTACGCTTCTGCGGTAGGCTCTATAATGTATGCGATGTTGTGTACCAGACCGGATGTAGCTTATGCACTGAGTGTGGTAAGCCGGTATCAGTCAAACCCTGGGGAGAAACACTGGATAGCGGTAAAGAACATTCTCAAGTACCTGAGAAGGACTAAGGAGATGTTCTTGGTGTATGGCGGAAAAGACCTCCAGATCGAGGCCTTTGCTGACTCCAGCTTCCAGAGTGACAAGGATGATTCCAAGTCCATGTCGGGTTTTGTCTTTACCCTCAATGGAGCGGCGGTGTGTTGGAAGAGTTCCAAACAAGAAACCGTTGCAGACTCGACGATGGAAGTGGAATACATCGCTGCATCTGATGCCGCAAAAGAAGTTGTCTGGATGAGGAAGTTCTTGAAAGAACTTCAGGTGGTTCCGTCCATTGTTGATCCAATACCTCTGTATTGCGACAACAACGGGGTTATAGCTTTAGCGAAGGAACCCAGGTCCCATCAGAGATCCAGGCACATCTTGAGGCGGTATCACCTGATCAAGGAGATCGTAGATCGCCAGGAGATCGAGGTTCGGAGAGTCGCTTCAGAAGATAACACTGCTGATCCATTCACCAAGGCCCTGCCCCAGACTCAGTTCGAGCGGCTGATCGAGATGATAGGTCTTCGATACGCCAGTACATGGCCTTAGTGCAAGTGGGAGATTGTTAGTGTATATGCCCTAGAGGCCATTACTGTATCATACTAGTTTGTATATTACTTAATGGATGCTTGGGATATTCACCTTGTATATACAATCTTGCTCAAAATAGTAGTATGCTACTTGGTTTGTTTCTACTTCAATGTGTACTTGTGTTTATTTCAGTATATCACTTATACGCATTAGTGGAGCCCTTAAGATCTTTGCTTGATTACCAGCGTTGTGATGGCAGTCACACTAGTGGGGGCTGGGTAATCTATAAGCACATCCTTATTCAGGTCCCTGGTCGCAGGACTATCGAGACAGGGCATCGATACTCCGGAGTAGACCAGCGCATGCGCTTCTCATCCCAGTGTGGGAGACGGTCTGTCCCACAGCCGTCAGTACGTCGTACTTGAGATAGTATGCGGGTGCTCGTTAGGTTACGGGTACACTGGACAGGACTCGTCGGGAACTGACTAGTTGGTATTATACCTATCGTCAGTTATCAGTTCCCAGGTGACATGAGTACAGCTTAGTCCGCTGACTTGACACTGTCACTTCGCCTCGGGTGTGTTCCCACTGTACTTTGATCACTACCCTACCACGGCTCAAAGGAGTCGTGCAAACAGGTGGTGGTTGGGTGCAGTTCCGAAGCACTTGGAGGCAGTGACGGTTAGACAGGATTCGTCTCTCCCGGTATTGGGGGTTGACATCGCGCTGTGTCTAGGAGAGCCATTACACGAGTAGTCCCTGGCCAAGGCAAACGAGATATACTGGTAGGTTTCCAGTGTTATCTCAGGGTGTATTGGGCTTCACTCCGGCACGACTTGTACCGCTATTGGGGGACTGACGTTTACCGCCCCCTAGGCCCGCCATGCGATGTATCAGACGAACAGACCGGACTGTACGGAGAATGTCACACTCAGGCTCAGTAGGAGTTCAGATGGGTTTCGCCTCGTCGGTCTTCTTGTCGGCATTACCTGGGGACCGTTACGCACAGCTAGTGCCGCTTGCGGTCTGTGGTTAAACTCACTGCCAGCGTAGTGTCGAGTCTTTAGAGTCCCACACAGAAAGCTTTTCGCCTTTAGGCAAAAGAGTAGAGGTCGCATGGTATTGCGACAGGTCGCATAGTTTTGCGACAGGGTTCGATCACATCCGTGCACTTGTGCACGTGCAGTGTCCGGACAGTTTACACTAGCGGGCTTTGGTTTAAGCCAGATCCTAGTGTACCTTATGGGATTGGATTTATCCAGTTTGCATTCGTGCTCCTCGGAACGCGGATGCGGGTGTGTATGCACAGTTGACAGGGAGGCACAGACAGCGGATTCTCATTAGGGTTGTTGACAGTTGACCGTTGACTTTTTGACTTTTTGCTCAACCCTAATGAGAATATGATATGTGATTAACTATTATATTAATTAAGTATTATGGTGATATGGTTGTTGACTTGTTGACTTTTGTTGACTTGTTGACCGGTTGACTAGGCTTGACTAGTTGACCATCATGATAACCATGGTTATCATTTCATGCCAAAGACTTTTTCTTGCTTGCTCATTTGAGTAAAATGAGTGCATGACATGATAAGGTTATGGTTGCTTCTAACTATCACATAAGACTTTTTTGATATGATGAGTTATGATCACTTTGGATTATGAGAGGGTGAAAGACAAAAGAGTTGCTCATTCTTTCTTGCTCATTCTCTCTCTTGTTCTTGAGCTCTCCTCTTGCTCTCACCCTCAACCTCTTGCTCCCTCTCTTGATCTATGGTTCTCTTGTCTCATGAGTTGAGAATCAAGAACCATAGATAAAATCCCATTCTAAATCATCTCTACTCATTCTAGTTCACTAGGTTTAGCAAACCAAGTGAACTAGTTTCTTCAAAGAACGAAGAAGGAGCTAAAGGTTGGAGCTTTCAAGTGGATCTATCTTCGGCGTACGGAGACAACGAGAAGGAGCCATCGAACCACCATCGGAGCTTGAAGAGAAGGAGTTCAAGTTTAGGTATAACCATCTTCATCCGAGTAGCTAAATATCCTTAGCTTAGTATGCTAGTTTTTAGTTTTAGGTAAAGATCCCGACCTAGCTTAGTCCATGTTGCCTCTTGCGTTAAAATTTTGATTTTTATACCGTTTTCCCGCCTCCCCGTAAGAACCGGGGGTCGCAACGTGGACCTTACAGATGCCCCGTCTCGATACACCCACGACTAGGGACTTTGAAGGATGTACTTATGGACTACCATGTCCCCACTAGTATGATCCGCATCATAGTCCAGGTAGTCAAGTACACATCCTAAGGGCTTTACCAACATGTAACATGGAGACAATCAGTGTACACGTTAAGGTAAAGATCAACCAGATAGCATACTATCATGTCGAGCAAGAAAGTCCTCCCTATATACGTCCTAGCATCCACTACAATATACATCCAATGTACAGTAATGGCCTCTAGGGCATACATATAACTAACACTAAAGACTCGTCAATACTTTGGCTGTGGATTTAACCACTAGCACGTCAGAGATATTAGCCGTACGTAACGGGCTACCAGGTATTGACCAAATGGGACGACGATGAGCGAACTCATCCTGACAACCCTACTGAGCCTGTCAGTGACAATATCTGTAAGTCCACGTTGCCTACCCCGGTACTTGTGGGGAGGCGGAAAATGGAATAAAAATCGAATTTTTTATGAGCTTAGGCAACATGGACTAGACCAAGAAGGATCTTTGCTAAACAAAAACAAGCTAAATCTAACTAGAAACTAGCTAAGTGCTAGAAAGGTTATACCTTGGGCTTTATGTCCTTCTTTCCTTGCTCCTTGGAGTGGTGGAAGGAGGTCACCTTAGTCGTCTTCTCACGTCGAAGAAAGATCCACCCGAAAGCCTCGACCTTTTGGCTTCAACTCCAAGCTAGAAGTAAACTAGGGTGCAAGAAGTGCTAATCCTTGAACCCTAGATGAGAGTAGAGATTATCAAGAAAGGGTTTTTCTCAAGCTCAAGTGTTTCTCAACACATGAGAGGGGAGAGCTTGAGGGAGAGGAAGAAAAAAGAGAGAAAGTAAAATGATAGAATGAGAATTAAATGAACCATTCTCACATATATGTGTGTATTATTTTAATTAGATAATTAGTAAGATAATTGTCATGGCTTAATCAAGACATGACCATTATCATTTTCATTCTTAATGCAAATTGCAAGGATCAAAGAGCATCTTCCAAATGAAATGATGATGGTGAAAGTGTCAACAAGGTCAACAAGTCAAGGTGGGTCAAATGGTCACCAAACCATAAACCATGCACAATTATTAAACTAATATCAATTAACAATAATACACACATAAGCATTAGGGTTAATAAAATGACAATAGTCATTAAACCTAATCAAAGTCCTCTCCCTCTGTCTCAAGCAACTGTGCATACGCACCCGTATTCGTGATCCGAGGAACACGAATACAATGAGAAAAACCAATCCCAAATCATATACTAGGATCCGGCTTAAACCAAAGCCCGCTAGTATAAGCTGTCCGGACAGCAAACGTGCACAAGTGCGCGGATGTGAACGAACCCTGTCGCAAAACCATGCGACCTGTACTCATTTTTCCTAAAGGCGAATAGCTCTCTGTATGGGACTCTAAAGACTCGACACTACGCTGGCAGTGGGTTTAACCACAGACCGCAAGCGGCACTAGCTGTACGTAACGGTCCCCAGGTAGATGTCGATAAGAAGACTGACGAGGTGAACCGCATCTGAACTCCTACTGAGCCTGTATGTGACAATCTCCGTACAGTCCGGTCTGTTCGTCTGATACATCGCATGGCGGGCCTAGGGGGCGGTGAACGTCAGTCCCCTAATAGCGGTACAAGTCGTGTCGGAGTGTAGCCTAGAACACCCTGAGATAACACTGGAAACCTACCAGTATATCTCGCTTGCCCTGGCCAGGGACTACTCGTGTAATGGCTCTCCTGGACACAGCGCGATGTCAACCCCCAATACCGGGAGAGACGAATCCTGTCTAACCGTCACTGCCTCCAAGTGCTTCGGGACTGCACCCAAAAACTACCTGTTTGTACGACTCCTTTGAGCCGTGGTAGGGTAGCAATCAAAGTGCAGTGGGAACACACTCGAGGCGAAGTGACAGTGTCAAGTCAGCGGACTAAGCTGTACTCATGTCACCTGGGAACTGATAACTGACGATAGGTATAATACCAACCAACAGTCCCCGACGAGTCCTGTCCAGTGTACTCGTAACCTAACGAGCACCCGCATACTATCTCAAGTACGACGTACTGACGGCTGTGGGACAGACCGTCTCCCACGCTGGGATGAGAAGCGCATACGCTAGTCTATTCCGGAGTATCGATGCCCTGTCTCGATAGTCCAACGACTAGGGACCTGTATAAGGATGTGCTTATAGATCACCCAGCTCCCACGAGTGGTAATCAAGCAAAAATCCTAAGGGCTCTACTAATATGTATATCAGCGATATGCTAAAAGAAACACATGCACATATTAAAGCAGAGACAAACCAAGTAGCATACTACCATTTCGAGCAAGATTGTATATACAACTGTGAATATCCCAAGCTTCCATCAAGTAATATACAAGCTAGTATGATACAGTAATGGCCTCTAGGGCATATACACTAACAATCTCCCACTTACACTAAGGCCATGTACTGGCGTATCGAAGACCTATCATCTCGATCAGCCGCTCGAACTGAGTCTGGGGCAAGGCCTTGGTGAATGGATCTGCTGTGTTATCTTCTGAAGCAACCCTCCGAACCTCGATCTCCTGGCGATCCACGATCTCCCTGATCAGGTGATACCGCCTCAAGATGTGTCTGGATTTCTGATGGGACCTGGGTTCCTTCGCTAAAGCTATAGCCCCGTTGTTGTCGCAATACAGAGGTATTGGGTCAACAATGGACGGAACCACCTGAAGTTCTTTCAGGAACTTCCTCATCCAGACAGCTTCTTTTGCGGCATCAGATGCAGCGATGTATTCCGCTTCCATAGTCGAGTCAGCAACGGTTTCCTGTTTGGAGCTCTTCCAACACACCGCCCCTCCATTGAGGGTAAAGACAAAACCCGACATGGATTTGGAATCATCATTGTCACTCTGGAAGCTGGAGTCAGCAAAGGCCTCAATCTGCAGGTCTTTTCCGCCATACACCAAGAACATCTCCTTAGTCCTTCTCAGGTACTTGAGAATGTTCTTTACTGCTATCCAATGTTTCTCCCCATGGTTTGACTTATACCTGCTTACCACACTCAGTGCATAAGCCACATCCGGTCTGGTACACAACATCGCATACATTATAGAGCCCACCGCAGAAGCGTAGGGTATAATAGACATGCGATCCCTCTCCAAATCAGTCTTGGGAGACATCTCTTTGGAGAGGGTGATCCCGTGACAAGCCGGTAAATTACCGCGCTTGGAATCTTCCATACTGAATCTCTTCAGTATGGTGTCGATGTACCTGGACTGCGAAAGTCCTAATATCCTCTTGGATCTGTCACGGTAGATACGGATACCCAGAATGTATGAGGCATCACCCAGGTCTTTCATGGAGAACCTGTGTGACAAGAACCCCTTGACAGATTGTAGCATAGGAATGTCATTTCCTATTAAGAGAATGTCATCCACGTATAAAATGAGGAATACTACAGTTCTCGCTAGAAATCTACAATAGATGCATGGTTCATCTGGATTTTTGATAAAGCCAAATTCCTTGACCGTCTCATCAAAACAGATGTTCCAACTCCGCGATGCCTGCTTTAGTCCATAAATGGACTTAAGCAACTTGCACACCTTCCCGCTGCTCCCACTCTGAATGAAACCCTCTGGCTGATCCATATAGACACACTCCTCTAAATGTCCATTTAGAAAAGCTGTCTTTACGTCCATCTGCCAAATCTCATAATCGTGGAAGGCAGCAATGGCAAGAAGGATCCGAATGGATTTCAGCATAGCTACTGGAGAAAAGGTTTCGTCATAGTCCAAACCAGGTCGCTGACGAAAACCCTTTGCTACCAGTCTAGCTTTATAGGTCTCAACCTGTCCATCTACACCAATCTTCCTTTTGAAGATCCACTTGCATCCTACGGGTTTTACACCATCTGGAGCAATGTCCAACATCCATACTTTGTTGGTGTACATGGACTCCATTTCGGTTCGCATTGCATCCAGCCATTTTACCGAGTCGACGCTCTAAATGGCTTGCTGGAAGCTAGTACGCTCATCAAAGTCTATGATGCAATCCTCTCTATCCCCATCAATGAGAAAACCGTAGTATCTCTCGGGCGGATGAGACTGCCTACTACTCTTGCGGAGTGGCGTGGGAATGTCCTGATCTTTCGAACCCTCTGGCTCCACTAAGCTTTCAGTAATAGCTTGTGGTTCTGGAATTTCTTCCAGTTCTATTGCGCTCCCACTTATTTCTTTTTCTAAGAACTGATGTTCCAGAAAATGGGCATTACGAGAAACAAGGACTTTTTGTTCCTCTGCGTAATAAAAAAGATACCCCCTGGAGTTCTTTGGGTATCCCACAAACTTGCACAGTACTGAGCGTGCCACTAGTTTGTCCGCATGCTGCTTTTTGACATAAGCTGGACATCCCCAAATCTTCAGGTATTGAAGATAGGGTTTCTTCCCACTCCATAACTCATATGGTGTGGTGGGCACAGTCTTAGTGGGAACTCGGTTCAAAAGGTATGCAGCTGATTCTAGCGCATATCCCCAGAACGATCGCGGTAACTCAGCGTTACTCATCATGGACCGTACCATATCCAATAGGGTTCGGTTCCGTCTCTCCGATACACCGTTATGTTTCGGAGTGTATGGAGGAGTAAGCTGAGAGAGAATTCCATTCTCTTTTAAGTAACCCAGGAACTCGGCACTCAAGTATTCACCACTTTGATCAGATCTCAGTGCCTTGATACTTTTGCCTGTTTGTTTTTCTACTTCATTCTTATATTCCTGGAACTTATCAAAAGCTTCGGATTTATGCTTCATTAAGAAGACATGTCCGAACCTTGAGAAATCATCCGTAAAAGTAATGAAGTATGAATAACCGCTTCGTGCATGTGTAGACATTGGACCGCACACGTCGCTGTGTACGAGTCCCAAGAGCTCGCTCGCTCTTTCTCCGTGTCCAGTGAACGGAGTCTTTGTCATCTTTCCCTTGAGACAGGATTGACAAGTTGCATACGATTGATATTCGAACGAATCCAAATATCCTTCTGCATGTAACTTAGTCAACCTTATCTCATTGATGTGACCCAGTCTACAATGCCATAAGAAAGTTTTATCGATTTCTGGAGACTTTCTTTTGTGTGTATTCTGGACATTGAAAATCTGTGGCTGGTTTAATACGTATATACCGTTGTTCAATGTACCTAACCCAATCAAAACTTGATTAAGGTAAATGTTCACTACATTACTTACAAATGCAAATTCATAACCTTCTTTAGATAATAAAGATACAGAAATGCTATTACAGGTTGCATTTGGTACATAATAACAACTACGCAAAACCAAAAAGTGTCCATCCGACAATCCCAGGTGATAGTCCCCCACGGCCTCAGCATCCATGCTAGCACCGTTTGCAACTCTGAGGGTCATGTCACCTGCCTTCAAAACTCTACGCTTTCTCAACGCCTGCAAAGAATTACAGATATGAGATCCTGATCCGGTATCTAATACCCAGGATGTGGAGTTTATTGATAGACAGTTTTCAATAACATACACACCTGAAGCTGAAGCTGCAACTCGCTTCAAATCCTGTGTTCTGGCCTTCCAAGCCTTGCAATCCTGTTTCCAGTGACCACTTTTGTGATAATAGAAGCATTCTTCCTTCCCCACCAGCTTTCCCGCTACCTTTGTTGCTTTTCCTTTTCCCTTCGTATCCACTTTACTAACACCGCCTCTTGGTTTGGCGGGGGCTTTCTTCTTTTTACCCTTGGCTTTCGCCTTGGATCTAGAAGAGGAAGATCCTCCTACAAACAAAGTGGATGTCTCCCTACTTTTCTGTAGGGTGCCCTCAGCACTCCTCAACATGTTCAGAAGTTCGGAAAGTTCAACCTCCTTTCCTTGCATGTTGAAGTTAAGGATAAACTGGGCGTAAGTGGAAGGAAGGGACTGGAGAATCAAGTCCGTATAGAGCTCATTCTCCAACGTGGTCCCAAGTTCTGCGAGCTCCTCTATGTAGCCAATCATCTTAAGCACGTGTTCCGCTACCGATGATCCGACGGCCAACCTTGCCGAAAACAACTTCTTCGACACTTCGTATCTTGCGATACGAGACTGCTCTCCATACAGTTCTTTTGTATGAAGAAATATGGACTCTAGGTCCATATTCTCGTGCCTCCTCTGATGTTCGTTGTCCATCGAGGCAAGTACGAGGCATTTGGCCTTCGCGCAATCTATTTCCCAGGTCTTGTAGATTTCCCTATCTACGACACTGGTTTTGGGACCTGGGACATGGGGAGCTTTGGTGGTAAGGAGATACCCCAGCTTGTCGTAAGTGATTGCCATCTTGACATTCCTGAGCCAATCTTTGTAGTTTGGCCCTGTCAATATGTTTTTATCTAGTAATAACTTAAGTCCGGTCATGTTGAATGGTCGCTGCAATTAGGAGAGAGAAAAGAAACACTTTACCATGATGCTCTTGAAAGTTTAGAGTGGTTTTTGATTTGTCTAAACTGGATGGCTCCCACTGTCTCTCGAATCCCTTCTCAAACCGTAAAGAAAGGATTAGTCAGGATCAATCTCACCGTACAATACTTTCTTAACCGTTCAGCCAGGCCAGTGTCGGTACTTCGAGGGAGGTTTTCCAACGCTTTCACGAAGTTCCTTAATTAAGTAACCTCTTTTCCCTGGGGGCGTAGCCCCGCTAACACCTTTCTAGACACCTACTAAGTTTATAGCATTGATCGTTAAGTGAGAGTTTTCCCGAGGAGTAGCATATACTCACAGTAGGATCGGGATCCAAATATCATCGCGTGATAAAACTGAAGGAATCCTACCAGAATTATCACACTCCAAATGGTATGCAGCGCTAGCAAGTTTCAGTACTTATGAAACTCCCGATGTGGATTTTTGCCCCATGCTCTTATGACCTTGTCGTGAGGTCAAAATGTCATAAGTCACATGTCAAGTTCTTCCTATCATTATCCCGGTTAATTTGAACCCACCCGTACCTACCCTTGACGTAGGCCAAAATGGCAGTACGACTGTCTCAAACCAACGCATTCTATCTATGCAACAGATAAATATCCGGCAACTACCAATCACTATGCCTTGGCGTGAGGTCAAAATACATAGCTTGAATACTACCGAATATTTAACTGAAATGATGGAGGGCTACGGATGGTTTTGGCGAAACCGTGAACGTAGTGAACTTTATATAATCGATGGAACGAGATAGCTTTTAAAAGGAGTGGTTCAAGCTCCGCGTTTAAAAGTTTAGTTTTGAAAAGAACCGAGTGGTTTTCAAAGTGTTCCAGTCGACTTATACTTGGTTTATTTTCTTGCATTAGTTCTTTTAATGCGTCCCATCATTTAATCCTACCATTGCAGAAAACAACCAAAATATGACGTACGCTTATGCCATTCGCATTCGCCACGGGGCCCCGTCATCACCCGTTAGGTTACTTAACTAACGACAGAGCGGGGGCTGGGCTAGCGCGGCTGTAAAACATAAGCAACGCCTAAATAGTTATCATATATAAATATATATCAATGATAGACATTACAGATCACAGATGAATACATTGGATATACTAGGAATCCGCAATCCGTTCGAGCCTGCAACGAAAAGCGGATTACACGGTCGCGGTGAATAGCCAATACCCCACCCAAGACCCCTACGGGTGCGGCAAACTACCCGCCAAGTACCCGAAGCGAAGCAACCTCCCTCACCACCGTGAGTAGGCCACTCGGCACTTCGAGATACCCGGTAGTTTGTGCACCCCCTCCATGGGTCTATCCTAGGAGCAAAAACAATAAAAAGAATTATACAATGACGGCTACAACCCCGACCCGGTTGTGCGGCCAAACAAATAATAATATTACATCAATTTACATGTTACAATGAATGAAAGAAAAAGCAACACTCATCTCACATCCACCCCGGCTATTCATCCGCGACAATCCAACCCATTCATATACACATACCATCATCAATCACAGATCACAGATATGTATAACCCCGACTAATCGACATATAGCGATTAGCCGACGTTCAATACATATAAACATCACAGATATAACCTTTTAGTCAAAATGTATTGAAGTTCGATAAAAATACGGATTTATAGGCCCCCAAAAACAAATTTCTATTCTGGAAAACCTGGGCACATATAAACCATCTTAAAAATCCCAAAACCAAGCCAGAAATACACTGCACCAAACTCGACCCAGTGAAAAGCCAAGACGGCCACGGTTGCGCGGTAATAGCTTGCTATTGCCGCGGAACCGCGGCTCTTTGGTCGAATCACTGGATCGTTTTTGGTGGCTTTCTTCACAAAACCCTGAGATGATTTTTTGAGTATGATTTATTTTGTTTTGAACAGAAAAAATTTTAACAGAAACTTAGGGTTTTGAAAACTCGGTTTTTCGATTTTTCCGATTCGAACTTCGATACACTCTACTACCTAGCTAGTTTATGTTTAGTTAGGCTCTGATACCACTGTAAGTCCACGTTGTCCACCCCGGTACTTGCGGGGAGGCGAAAAACGGAATAAAAATCGAATTTTTATGAGCTTAAGCAACATGGACTAGACCAAGAAGGATCTTTGCTAAACAAAAACAAGCTAAATCTAACTAGAAACTAGCTAAGTGCTAGAAAGGTTATACGTTGGGCTTTATGTCCTTCTTTCCTTGCTCCTTGGAGTGGTGGAAGGAGGTCACCTTAGTCGTCTTCTCACGTCGAAGAAAGATCCACCCGAAAGCCTCGACCTTTGGCTTCAACTCCAAGCTAGAAGTAACTAGGTTGCAAGAAGTGCTAATCCTTGAACCCTAGATGAGAGTAGAGATTATCAAGAAAGGGTTTTTCTCAAGCTCAAGTGTTTCTCAACACATGAGAGGGGAGAGCATGAGGGAGAGGAAGAACAAGAGAGAGAAAGTAAAATGATAGAATGAGAATAAAATGAACCATTCTCACATGTATGTGTGTATTATTTTAATTAGATAATTAGTAAGATAATTGTCATGGCTTAATCAAGACATGACCATTATCATTTCATTTTTAATGCAAATTGTAAGGATCAAAGAGCATCTTCCAAATGAAATGATGATGGTCAAAGTGTCAACAAGGTCAACAAGTCAAGGTGGGTCAAATGGTCAACAACCATAACCATGCACAATTATTAAACTAATATCAATTAACAATAATACACACATAAGCATTAGGGTTAATAAAATGACAATAGTCATTAACCCTAATCAAAATCCTCTCCCTCTGTCTCAAGCAACTGTGCATACGCACCCGTATTCGTGATCCGAGGAACACGAATACAATGAGAAAAACCAATCCCAAATCATATACTAAGATCCGGCTTAAACCAAAGCCCGCTAGTATAAGCTGTCCGGACAGCAAACGTGCACAAGTGCGCGGATGTGAACGAACCCTGTCGCAAAACCATGCGACCTCTACTCATTTTGCCTAAAGGCGAATAGCTCTCTGTGTGGGACTCTAAAGACTCAACACTACGCTGGCAGTGGGTTTAACCACAGACCGCAAGCGGCACTAGCTGTACGTAACGGTCCCCAGATGTCGATAAGAAGACTGACGAGGTGAAAACCATCTGAACTCCTGCTGAGCCTGTATGTGACAATCTCCGTACAGTCCGGTCTGTTCGTCTGATACATCGCATGGCGGGCCTAGGGGGGCGGTGAACGTCAGTCTCCTAGTAGCGGTACAAGTCGTGTCGGAGTGTAGCCCAGAACACCCTGAGATAACACTGGAAACCTACCAGTATATCTCGCTTGCCCTAGCCAGGGACTACTCGTGTAATGGCTCTCCTGGACACAGCGTGATGTCAACCCCCAATACCGGGAGAGACGAATCCTGTCTAACCGTCACTGCCTCCAAGTGCTTCGGGACTGCACCCAAAAACTCCCTGTTTGCACGACTCCTTTGAGCCGTGGTAGGGTAGCAATCAAAGTGCAGTGGGAACACACTCGAGGCGAAGTGACAGTGTCAAGTCAGCGGACTAAGCTGTACTCATGTCACCTGGGAACTGATAACTGACGATAGGTATAATACCAACCAACAGTCCCCGACGAGTCCTGTCCAGTGTACTCATAACCTAACGAGCACCCGCATACTATCTCAAGTACGACGTACTGATAGCTATGGGACAGACCGTCTCCCACGCTGGGATGAGAAGCGCATACGCTAGTCTACTCCGGAGTATCGATGCCCTGTCTCGATAGTCCAACGACTAGGGACCTGTATAAGGATGTGCTTATAGATCACCCAACTCCCACGAGTGTGAGCGCTATCACAACGCTGGTAATCAAGCAAAAATCCTAAGGGCTCTACTAATATGTATATCAGCGATATGCTAAAAGAAACACATGCACATATTAAAGCAGAGACAAACCAAGTAGCATACTACCATTTCGAGCAAGATTGTATATACAACTGTGAATATCCCAAGCTTCCCTCAAGTAATATACAAGCTAGTATGATACAGTAATGGCCTCTAGGGCATATACACTAACAATATACGTACAGTCCGGTCCGTTCATCTATGAGCATCGCATGGCGGGCCTAGGAGGTTGGTAAAAGTCAGACCCCCAAAAGCGGTACAAGTCGTGTCAGAGTGTAGCCCAGAACACCCTGAGATACGGCTGGAATACCTACCGGTAAATCTCCTGCCTTGGCCAAGGACTTCATGTAATAGCTCTCTTAGACACAGCGCGACATCACCTCCAATACTGGGAGAGACGAACCCCTGCTGATCCGCTCACTGCCTCCATGTGGCTCAGGACTGTACCCAACTAAAACCTGTTTGCACGACTCCTTTGAGCCGTGGTAAGGTAGTAATCAAAGTACAGTGGGAACTCATACGAGACAAATGACGATCTCAGGTCGATGAACTAACCTGTACACATGTCACCAGGGAACTGCTATATGACGCTAGGTATAATACCAACTAGCATGTTCCCGGCGAGTCATGTCCGGTGTACTCATAACCCAATGAGCACCTATATACATCTTAGGTGATCCAACTGACACCAATGGTTTGTGAGACCGGCCACTGCCTCTCGTTGGGGTCTCGACTGTATACACTAGTCTACTAATGGAGTATCGATGCCCAGTCTTGAAACTCGCAAGACTAGGGTCCTTTTAAGGATGTGCTCATAAACCGCAGCTCCCACGTATATGATCGCCATCATACAGCTGGTAGTCAAGCAAGAATCCTTAGGGCTCTATCAATGTGTAATAGCGACCTGTAAGGTCACCTGAAGCAGTACACGATGATAAAGATAAACCAGCATACTATCATCTTAAGTAAGATTGTCCTACCGGCATAGGTCCTCCCTCAATCATTGCAATCATGTGCCTGTGATCCAATAATTGACTCTGAGGGCACTATATCCAACATTGACTTTATCAAAAACATAGAAGAACCTTGTATATACAAGAAGGTGGCTGAGAGTAAGGTTGTCTTCCTCGTATTGTACGTGGATGACATACTCTTGATAGGAAATGATATTCCTATGCTGCACTCGGTCAAGCTCTTCTTATCACATAGATTCTTAATGAAAGATCTAGGTGATGCCTCCTACATTTTGGGGATTAAGATCTATAGAGATAGATCTAGAAGGATACTGGGATTGTCTCAATCCAGGTACATTGAAACCATACTAAAGAGGTTTAGTATAGAAGAATCCAAGCGTGGGAACCAACCCACGATCTATGGTCTCACTCTCTCCAATGAGATGTCTCCCAAGACTGATTTAGAAAGTGCTCGCATGCAAAGGATACCCTATGCTGCGGCAGTAGGCTCTATCATGTATGCGATGCTTTGTACCAGACCCGATGTAGCATACTCAGTAAGTCTAGTGAGTAGGTATCAAGCAGATCCTGGAGAGAATATCTGGACAGCTGTAAAGAACATTCTCAAGTACTTGAGAAGGATAAAGGAGATGTTCTTACTGTATGGTAACGGAGAACTCCAGGTGGAGTCCTCTACCGATTCGAGCTTCCAGAGTGATAAGGATGACTCTAAGTCGCACTCGGGATTTGTCTTTACCCTCAATGGAGGGGAGGTATGTTGGAAGAGTTCCAAACAGGAAACTATGGCAGACTCGACGATGGAGGCTGAATACATCGCTGCCAACGATGCTGCCAAAGAGGCTGTCTGGATAAAGAAGTTCATTACTGAACTTGGTGTGGTTCTGTCCATTGAGTATCCAATACCTCTATATTATGCTAACAATGGAGCTGTGGCTTTGGCCAAGGAACCGAGGTCCCATCAGAAGTCCAGACATATTCTGAGGTGGTATCACCTAATCCGGGAGATAGTTGATCGCCAGGAGATCGAGGTTAGGAGAGTTGATACGAAGGGCAACACTGCGGATCTACTCACAAAGGTCATTCCTCAGATACAATTTGAGAGACTCTTCGGGATGTTTGGTATGAGATACTACAACAGCTGGCCTTAGTGCAAGTGGGAGATTGTTAGTTATGTATATGCCCTAGAGGCCATTGTTGTACATGTGATGTATATTATAATCGATGCTTGGATATATATAGAGAGGACTTTCTTGCTCGGTATGATAGTATGCTATCTGCTTTCACATTATCTTAACGTGTTAACAAATATTGTATTGTGATCCCATGTTGATGAAGCCCTCGGGATATATACTTGACTACTAGGACTATGATGAGATCATACTAGTAGGGCCAAGGTAGTCAATGAGTACATCCTACAACTGTTCCTAGTCGAGCGTGTATCGAGACAGGGCATCGATACTCCAGAGTAGACTAGCATACACACATCTTGACCCACATGATGGGCGATGGATGATCCCGTATCCATTGGTGTTGGACATCAAAGATGGTGTGCGGGTGCTCAGTGGAAACTGGGTACACTGAACGGAATCGCCGAGAACTCCTGGATGGTATTATATCTATCGTCAGATAGCAGTTCTCCGGTGACACTGGTACAGGTTAGTCTGTAGACCTGAGATCGTCATAGAGTCTTTTGTGATTCCAACTGTGCTTTGACATCTACCTTACCATGTCCAAGAGGGCGTGCAAAACGGTGGCTTTTGGGTACAGTCCCAAATCACATGGAGGCAATGAGCGATAGGAGGGGTTTCGTCTCTCCCGGTATAGGGAGTTGATGTTGTGCTATATTCGATTGGCTATAACTGGAAGTCCCTGGCTATGGTTGATGTGGAGATTTACTGGTAAGAGTTATTAGTAGTTTCTCGACCTCTTATAAGCCTTATATCGACATGACTAATCGGTTACTGGGGTTTGACGTTTACCACCCCTGGACTAGGTATGCAACATATCGAACGAAGTGGCCGGACTGTACGGTAGTGTTTACTGATTGGATTTGCAGGAGAATGTACAAGATTGCTTGTTGATCTTCTGATTGCTTAATACACGGGTGGCTGTTACGTTTAGCTGACCGCTTGCAGCTTGTGCGTGTTTGATATGATCATCACCTGCTGCCGGCGTATTGACGATTCCTGAGAGTACTACACAGAGGTTTCCTGGCTCAGGAAAAACGGAGTAGGAGCACATATGTGATATGTGCGGGACCGAGAATAATATGATATGAGATACCGTATTCTATTCTCGCGATATGAGATATCGGCCCGGTATATTTGATATGGCCGGGTCATCGGATGAAGTGTTGATTCGATGAATTGGTACATGTTATATTAGTCGGTTATATGCAATATAGCCGGATTGTAGGATCAAGAGTTGATTCGATAATTTAATGTATAATTATATATGTGATATATTACATTACGTTAACTAATATAAGCTCGCTTTATTGATTTATTTTCTCACTGGATAATACATTGATGTATATGCGATATATGTTAATTATATTATTTTCTTTTGTTACAAAATATATTGTATGTGTGATATATAATATTGTAACAAGTTAGGGTTACGAATGCAACATGGTTGTTAAGTTTAAACAAAGTTAGGTTTTGGATTTGGGTTAGCTTTTTCATGAAGCTTCATGAAGCTTTCCTTTTTGTTTTCTAGCTTGATATTTTGTGAAGATATTTTGTTAACCCAAACCAAACCCTTAACTCTAGTTTATTCTCTACATGAGTTAAGGCCTTCATTTATTAACTCATGTTTGATTTGTAACCATAGCAATAATTCATTATTCATCACAAAACCTTTCTTCTTCTTCTTCTTCCTTCAAAAAGCTTTCTAGCTTTTTGTGATTTGATGATTTAAAGTGAGAAATTGAAAATAAAAGAGAGCAAAATTCCTACTTCATCATCCTTATGTATTCTAGCCACTTAGATTAGGGTGTTCACTTCACTAATACATGAATAGAGAAGTGAGAACTTGAGTTTGAGATTCTTCAAGGTAGATCATCTTCGAAAAGAAAGACTTCTAGCAAGCATGGATCATTCGACTTGTGGAGCCTCACTTGAGTCCGGAAGTTCATGGATCACAGTGAAGGGACTACTACTCGGAGCTTATGAAGAGAAGGAACGGACTATATAGGTTGTAATCCTTCTCTCTTAGATGTAAAGTTGTTTACATGCAAGTTAACCTTAATTCTCTAGTTAAGATCTTGGTTAGGGTTTGTTTAGCACCCCAAAAATTTCAATATAGCATGTGTGATGCCTTCCTAAACCTTGCTAAGGTGCTAAGCTAACCCTACAACAATCATCCCCCTTAAATAAATTCGGTCCCCGAATTTAAATTTAAACCCCCAAATGCTAAAACATTTCAATAATTGGCTCAAATCAACGTGGCTCCGAAATCATGGAAGGTATAGAAATACCACAACGCATCGTGTGCACCTGAAAACGAGTATGAAACTAAAAATCGAACTCCATCAATCGTCACCCAACCATCGAAGTTACAATAGAGATATAGATCTCGAAATCCACTACTGAAATCCAATATGCACTAGTCAAATACTATAATACGTGTATAGTACGCATCCCTGGAAAAATCTCCTAAAACTGAACAAAACACATGCAAAATCTTTTCTGATTCGTCGTGTGATGCGTAACTCACGGCACAAGTGACGGACGCACATTTGTAAAGTAATAAATATACTTTCATATACGTTTTGCTCAAATATATGTTCCACCATTTTGAAATATCGTAAAAGGTTTTCCTTTCTAAACGTTCGTGTCGCTCGCGGACACGTAAGAAATAGAGAGACTATAGCTCCTTTTTGAAAACCTCTTGTTCAACTTTTAATGCATGAAAAGTACTCAGGTACTGTCCTCAGATCAGTCCTGTTCGGCTACTACATAATATAGTGCCCATCATGAAAGCAAAGTGCTCAAGAGCAAAATCTGTCTCGAAAGGCGTATCGAATAATCACGTACGTCTGGTGCGCACGAAAATCAAAGCCAAATACAATTGCTACGAATGTGCACAAAACCAAACTAAGTTCTATGGGTGTGCACGAAAGCATCTGTCCAGTGCAACGGATGTGCACGACAATAATATCAAGTGCATCTATAGTGTATGAAAATCTCAACCCAGTGCAACTAACATGCCCGATTGAAAATCCTAATCGAGTGCATCCGGTGTGCACAAAATCACATCTCATATTATGCGCCCAACATGCGCGAAAATCCAAATCAAGTGCATCCGTCATGCACGAATGAAATCTAAACCAAGTGCATCCAGTGTGTACAAAATCCCGCACCATGCGCCTAATTTGCACAAAAATCCAACC
The DNA here is from genome assembly GCA_030015575.1 of Agapanthus africanus. Lineage (NCBI taxonomy): Eukaryota > Viridiplantae > Streptophyta > Magnoliopsida > Asparagales > Amaryllidaceae > Agapanthus > Agapanthus africanus. Next base: position 355,197,609 of record CM057350.1, on the reverse strand, counting down.
CAAGCGCGTCAGGTCCGTATAAAGCATCTAGTGCAGTAGCATGCACGAAAACGAAAGTCAAGTGCAAATGCGCTCAAAAACATAAATCTTGTGAAACAAATGCTCAAAGACATAAATCGGGTGCAACTAATGTACAAAGTACCAATCTGATGCAACAAATGCACGAAATACGAATTTGGTGCAACAAATGCACGAAATACGAATCTGGTGCAACAAATGCATGAAATACAAATCTAGTACAACAAATGCATGAAATAAAATCTGGTGCAACAAATGCACACATAAACTGTCACGACCCGAATGTAGGGAACGTGTCCGGCACTTAAATTACGAAATGTCTAAATGCGTAACGTAATCTAAGCAAGCCGAAGCCAAAAATCTAAAACATTTAAAAGAAGAAGTGTAGGAAAACAAGTTTAAAAGAAACATCAAATTTTCTCAAAAATTTTGGCAGAGTCTCCTTTATAAAAACTGGCCCCAAACGGGTACAAACAAGAATAATATATACAGGCAATAATAAAAGGCATCCCCAAGCGGGAGCTAGCTCTTCGCCAATTGGCGGCCACAACCACGCAAGCAAACTAATATACAACGCCGAAGGGAGAGGATCAAAACTCAAAGAAAACCGTCAAAACCACCAGAAAACATAATAATACAAGCGCAACTCTAAGGTCGAAAGAATAAACAACTGGTCTTCTAAATCTATCAAGTAATACAAGTCTGCTTGATGGAGCTTACTAGATACAACTGAAATAAATAAAAGTATAACGGCGGTCATGATACAAGTGAACCAACCTATTAAGCAATCACTTGAATGAAATGGTGTGCCAGCAAGCCGCCAAGGAAACCCGTACATCTGAACCTGTAAGAAATTTGGCACAACGGGGTTGAGTTGCCAACTCGTGAGTAGAAGACATCTGCGGGTAGAAATCGCATGCAAGACGATCTCCTAGTTCAAAATTGTAGGCTTCCTAGGCACACCCATGAGGCTCTACAACTGATCAAACATGTCCAATTCAAAAAGGCGAAACTACAACAAGCAAACTACTTTGCTATAAAGGGAAAGTGACTACAACCTTTGTAGATCCGGTCCTCCACCTCTCTAGCTCCGTGTTGACGTCCCTCTGCTACGATCATCAGATTCTGGACTCTGGCGATGGTTTCGTTGGAGAAATGATCGGGCTAGGTCGTCGACTTCGATGCCGAAGATGATCTACGTCGAGGCAACTCAAGATCAAGCTCCATCTTCACTTGGTCATAGAACTTGTGAAGATAACACACTCTACTACATGGCAAGTGGTAGAGGATGAAGAAATAGGAAGTGGGTTCACTTTGGATTTGGATTTCTCACTTGGAATCATCACTTGGAAATTTCAAGAAAGCTTTTCTTTTCTTCATCAAGAAGAAGAAGAAAAGAAAATGAATGAATAATAAAAATAGAAAATCAAGTGATGCCTTATCATAATGCAACCATGGGTGAGGCTAACACCTGTAGAGAATAAACTAGGGTTTAGTTAAACGGTTAGGTTAAGGAAAGAAACAAAATGGTCAAAGCTTTCAAAGCTTCATGAAGTTTCAAGAATGAAACAAAGTAAGCCACCATTTTATTCTTCCCAAAATAAATAAGTTAATAAATAAATAAAGTAATGGAAACCCTAACCATTAACTAAACATGCTTTAAAGTAAACACACACCCAAGTTTGCATGTATCATCAAACATGATACAAACTAGTGCACAAACATATATCATATATACAATGTGCACATTCAAGTGAGATAACCAATCTTAAGTGAACAAATACTAGTTAATGTAATGTAATATATCAAATATATAATTATACATTAAATCATTAAATCAACACTTGATTTAATGATCCGGTCATACTGCATATAACTGACTAATATCAAGTGTATCAATGTATCGAATCAACACTTGATTCGGTAACCCGGCTATATCACATATAACCTGCCGATGTTACAAATCGCGAGAATAGAATAAAGTATCACATACTGGTATTATTCTTGCTCCCACACATATCTCATATGCGCTCCTATTTCGTTTCGCTTGATCCAGGAAACCTCTGTGTAGGACTCTAAAGACTCGTCAATACGCCGGCAGCAGGTGATGATCATATCAAACACCTACAAGCCGCAAGCGGTCTGCTAAACGTAACGGCCACCCGGGTATTGAGCGATCAGAAGATCAAGGAGCAAGCCCGCTCACACTCCTGTGAATCCAACCAGTAACACTTACCGCACAGTCCGGTCAGTTCATCTGATATGTCGCATATCTCGCCTAGGGGTGGTAAACGTCAGACCCCAATAGCTTGATAAGTCATGCTGACGTAAGGTCCATAACAATCGTGAAACTACTGATAACTCTTACCAGTATATCACTACAACCCTGGCCAGGGATTTCCAGTTATGTCCAGTCGAGCATAGCGCAACATCAACCCCCAATGCCGGGAGAGACGAATCCCCTCCTATCGCTCATTGCCTCCATGTGAATCGGGACTGTACCCAAAAACCACCTGTTTGCACGACTCAGTAGAGCCGTGGTAGGATGGAAATCAGAGCACAGTGGGAGACACACAAGACTCTATGACGATCTCGGGTCAACAGACTAAGCTGTACCGGTGTCACTAGAGAACTGCCATCTGACATGAGGTATAATACCATCTGGGAGTTCTCGGCGAGTCCGTTCAGTGTACCCAGTCTCCACTGAGCACCCGCATACCATCTCTGTTGTCAAACACCAATGGATATGGGATCATCCATCGCCCATCATATGGGTCGAGAAGATATACGCTAGTCTACTCTGGAATATCGATGCCCCGTCTCGATATTCCCACGACTATGAACATTGAAGGATGTACTCATGGACTACCCAGGCCCCACTAGTATGATCTACATCAAAGTCCTGAAAGTCGAGTACACATCCTAAGGGCTTTATCAACATGTAACAGAGAGACAGAAAGTATACATGTTAAGATAAAGAGCAACCAGATAGCGTACTATCATGTCGAGCAAGAAAGTCCTACCTATATATGTCCCAGCATCCACTACAATATACATCCAATGTACAGTAATGGCCTCTAGGGCATACATATAACTAACAATCTCCCACTTGCACTAGGGCCATCTGTAGCAGTGGTTGTAGTATCTAATACTCAACCATCCCATAAAAGTCTCTCTTTGGGAAAAGGCCTTCGTGAGTGGATCCGCCGTGTTGTCCTCCGAGTCTACTCTCCTAATCTCGATCACCCTGGAGATCAACTATCTCCATGATCAGGTGATGCTGCCTCAGAATATGTCTGGGTCACTGATGGGACCAGGGTTCCTGGGACAAAGCCACACTTCCATTGTCACACAATGGTAAGAACCTAGTTCATCTCATGAACCAATATACACCCAAACAGCCTCTTTGGTAGTATCTTTAATAGCGATGTTACCAGCCTTTATGGTCTAGTTTGCCACGGTATTTAGCTTGGAACTCTTCCAACATACCGTCCCTCTACTGAGGGTAAAGACAATGCCTGCGACTGATATTCAGTCGTCCTTATTGTAGGAGATAGTGCCCTCAGAGTCAATTATTGGATCATAGGCACGTGATTGCAATGATTGAGGAAGGACCTATCCCGGTAGGACAGTCTTACTCAAGATGATAGTATGCTATCTGGTTTATCTTTATCATCGTGTACTGCTTTAGGTGACCTGACATGTCGCTATTACACGTTGATAGAGCCCCTAGGATTCTTTCTTGACCACCAGCAGTATGAGGGCGGTCATATAAGTGGGAGCTGGGATCTATAAGCACATCCTTAAAAGGTCCCTAGTCGTGGGATTTTCGAGACAGGGCATCGATACTCCAGAGTAGACTAGTGTATACAGTCGAGACCCCGACGAGGGACGGTGGCCGGTCTCACAAGCCATTGGTGTCAGTTGGATCACCTAAGATGTATACAGATGCTCATTGGGTTATGAGTACACCGGACATGACTCGCCGGGAACATGCTAGTTGGTCTTATACCTGACGTCAGATAGCAGTTCCCTAGTAAAATGTGTACAGGTTAGTTCATCGACCTGGGGATCGTCATTTGTCTCGTGTGAGTTTCCACTGTACTTTGATTACTACCCTACCACGCTCAAAGGATACGTGCAAACAGGTTTTAGTTGGGTACAGTCCTGAGCCACATGGAGGCAGTAAGCGGATCTTCAGGGGTTCGTCTCTCCCAGTATTAGGGGTGAGGTCGCGCTGTGTCTAGGAGAGCCATTACACGAAGCCCTCGGCCGAGGCAGGAGATTTACTGGTAGGTTTTCCAGTAGTATCTCAGGGTGTTCTGGGCTACACTCCGACACGACTTGTACCGCTTTTGGGGGTCTGACTTTCACCAACCCCCTAGGCCCGCCATGCGATGCTCAGAGACGAACGGACCGGACTGTACGGATATTGTCACTGACAGGCTCAGTAGGGTGTTAGGATGAGTTCGCTCATCGACGTCCCTTTTGGTCAATAGCTGGTGGCCCGTCACGTATTGGCTTATACCTCTGACGTGCTAGTAGTTAAATCCACAGCCATAGTATTGACGAGTCTTTAAAGTTCCCCACATTCAGTTGCTCAAGTTTTCGGGCGAAACGCTGTAGAGGCCGTATGGAGATATGGCAGGGTTCAATCAGATACGTGCGGTATTGCACGGATCTGGATCGGACGGATAATACTAGCTGGCTTTGGTTTAAGCTGATCCTAGTATAGTACAGTGTAGATTTTGTCTCATTGCATTTGTATTTCGGTCGGAATACAAATGCGGGTATGTATATACAGTAGCGGGGTTTTCCTGTAATTTATTACGGGACCAGTTTTCTGGAGTTGCCAGTTTGTTTTCCGTTTCGGCCATATTTCTTTGTATCTTTCAATGGCCGAAGTTTGGTGGAGGAGGGCTTATTTGCATTTGTTCAAATAAGCATTTGTGGAAGGTGTTCTTTGCATACTTTTGTGTCATGATGGTTTCATGATGGAGCCCCATCCTTTGACCTTCCATGGTTCATGATTGCTTGACTTTTTGTAGCAATCATGGTTGTTGATTAGTTGGTGGAGTGTGGATTTGTTAGTGATCATTGCTTGACTTTGGAGTCATCATGCTTTTGCTGATGGTTGAATATGATAACCATTTCCTTTCACTTGCTTTTTGGTGTGGCTATCCTTTTTCACTCCCACACTCACTCTCATTTCCCTCCACTCCATCTTGCATGGCCGGCCAAGCTCCTTGGGGGCTGTCCAAAATTCTAGAGATGGGGTTTTTGTGCTTTTGCTTTGATAAAAATCCCACATGATCAATCTCCATTAGCTTGTATCATCCTCCACCAAAAGGCAACCTCCATGAACCCCAAAATGAGACATGAGCACTACACGCATTCTACAGCAAACCTTGGGTACGTCGGCTCGCCAACTTCGTGCCCGAGTTGCCTCGGTCCAGAGGTGGGAGCCCATAAAAGAAGCAGGCGACGGGGTGCCCTTCCGGTGACGAGGTGGAGACCGGAGCTTCCGCGGGAGATCGGGACGACGACGAGAAGACCGAAGGACACGGATCGCTCGGTATATCTCTCTTCCCCGTCTTGTAGTTAGCTAGGACTAGTTAATGGCCCGATCCGGGTTTATAGTGCGCGGTGGTGCCGGTTTGAAAAATTAAAGTTAACCATCGCTTCCGCATTTGGCCTCGGGATGGAGGTCGGGGCGCCGCCGTGCACTTATAGTGGTATCAGAGACTCGCCATTAACATAGTCTAGCTTTGTCTAATGTGTTTTACATTTCCGATCAAACAATTTTCAAAAAACCGTATTTTTCTTCACATCAGTTTCTGTCGAAATTTTTTGAAGTCCAAAAATTTTTCAGGTTGTTTCAGAATGATGTGTAGGACATTCTAAGAGTTCTGTGAAAATTTGGGCTCGTGAACAGTCCAAACCACCGCGGAACCGCGGCCAAACCCATGCTTGGACCGCGGTTCCGCCGCGACTTGAACTGTTCAGTCCCCCAAAATTCTACAGAATGCTCCTGAGTGGAAAATAGGTTTTCTGGAATGTTATTTTTTGGGCCCAGATTTCTTGATGTGCTACGGTAGTACTTGGGGGACCACTTGGTAAATTTGATCGATCGGATATTTAAAACACATTAGTTCACAGTATTTACATTATATCTGCGACCGTGAATGTCACTTGATCGGTAAGTCCAGTCTAACTTCTATAGCCCGGTTAGACGGATTTGCGAACGTGATTTTCACGTTGATGTTCTGTGATTTTGCTGTGATGTTGCGAATCGGTCGTGGGGATAGCCTGGTTGCAGTGGTAGTACAGTTTTGTTGTATTATGTACATTTGATATTGCGGGACGAGCGTCCGACATGTGGACTGCCGTCACTGCCTGTTTGTATTATTATTTTGGGGCACGACCAGGTTGCGGTCGATGCACCCGTTGTATGTATATTTTACTTTCTGTACTAGGATTACCCCGCGGAGGGGTGTACGGATAGCCGGGTTCTAGAGGGCAATGAGCCCGCATCTCAGGCATTGAGACGGAGGGGGCTTCACTCTAGAATTGACGGGCTATTCGCCGCACTCGTAGGGGGTACAGGTTGACCCAGGAGGGGTGCCCAAGTTGCCGGATTCCGTGAAGTGCCGGGTGGTCCATTCACGTCGCTGAAAGGGGCTGCCTCGCTTCAAGTTTTGGCGGGTAACTTGCCGTGCCCGTAGGGGTCTACGATTTCATTGCACAGGCTATCCACACGACCAGGGGAACGTCGGGTTTTCAGTAGTGGCTCTGTGAAACCCGGGGATCCCAGATATCTGTATTGTTCTGTGATGCTGTACATTTCTGTGATGTCGCATTTTATCACGCCTTGAGCGAAATATAATATATTGGTATATATATTAGTAGATGTTGTATATGTTTTGTATCCGCGCTAGTCCAGTCCCCGCTCTGTCGTTAGTTAGCTAACCTAACGGGTAATGACGGGACCCAGTGGCGAATACGGATGGCATATACGTACATCAGTATATTTTCGTTCTTTGTGGTGTGATCAATTGATGGGACTGCGTTGATTCGGATCAATGCAAGTTAAAAACAAACCTAATCTGATGTTGTTGGAATACTTTTCAAAAAGCTGTTATTGCAAGGACGTTCTCTTTTGTTTTGCATCGTGGTATTCAGTTGGAATATCCTACTGCTCAGTCGACGAGGCAAGGGCCGAGATCCCTTCACCGGGAGTGACCCCTTGGACAAAAGTTTGCGTCAGGGCAATGACTTCACTATAGCTGATTACTTTTGCTTTGCACCGAGATATTCAGTTGGAATATCCTGCACCTCATTCTACGGGGAAAGAGCCGAGATCCCTTCACCGGAAGTGTCCTCTTTAGCAAAGGTTTTCGTCACTATATTTTATAAAAGCTATCCGTTCCTTCAACGATATCAAGTTCACTACGTTAAAGGTTTTCGCCAGAAACCATTCGTAGCCTTCCGTCATTTCATATGGGTGGTCAATAGTATTCAAGCTGTGTATGTTGGCCAAAGTCAAGGCACAGTGATTGGTAGCTATTGGGTATTCATATGCAGCATAGATAGATGCGTTGGTTTAGGGCAGTCATACTACTATTTTGGCCAAAGTCAACGGTATGTACGGGTGTGCTCAAATTAACCTAGAGAATGACGGGTAGAACTTGACATGTGACTTATGATATGTTGGCCAAAGTCAAGGTCATAACAGCATAGTGCAAAAATCACATCGGGAGTTTCAAAAGAACTGAAACTTGCCAGATATGCGCATACCTTCTGGAGTGTGATGACGTGAGCGGATTCCGTCACGTTATCATGCGATGATAGTTGGATCCCGATTCCCACTGATGAGTTGGTTTACTCCTCGGGTGATCCTGACTAATTCTTTTTTTAGGTTTGGAGAAGAATTTGACGGTACAGTGGGAGGTTTCCAGATTAGACAAATTGGTAACCATTCTGATCTAGGTTAGAGTGCACGCTGAGTGTTTCTTTTCTCTCTCTCTTTGGCAGCGACTATTGACTCGACCCTAGACTATGACTCAGTGACCAAGTTGACCGAACCTTCTTAAACACTGGCTTTTGGATTGTCAGAGTTGCAGACCTCATTGCCACTGCTACTTTTATCCTTTTCTCCAGGACACCCCATATTACTACGAACGTCCACTTCCATTGGACAAAACCATCGTATGGTTATATACGAACTCGAAGAGATTTATTCGAGGATGGTTTCCGGTTCTGGAGAAAACGAATAGGACTATTCAGTTGTCTTTTCCTTCTACCTTCTCTCAGATTGCGAGCACCCCTTAGATTAGGGGATAGTACACCTATTACGCAAATTGGATAGTCTTCTTCCAAACCTTAGGCTGGTGCCGAACGGTGGGGAATGAAGAAAACCAATTTGCATAACGATGGTGTGCAGAAGGTATTAAGTAAAGACAAAGAAAGGGATTAGTAAGAAGGCAAAGTAAATTGCGACTGATATTCACGACCAAACCAAGTATTTCATTACCACACCCACTTCACCTTTGTATTTCTCCAGGACACTCCGTATCACTACGAAGATCCACAGTTTATTGGATATTCCATCGTATGGTTATATACGAACTCGAAAGGAACTTGTTCCAGTTCGGGGATGGATTCTGCTTCAGGAGAAATAGGAATAAGGTTTATTTAGGTGTCTTTTATCTTCACCTTCTCTCGCATTGCGAGTGTTCCTAGGAATGGGACAGTACACCCATTATGCTTATTGGATAGTTTTCTTCCAAACCATAGGCTAGTGCCGAACGGTAGAGAAGGAAGAAAACCATTTGGCCTAAAGGGGTGTACAGAAGGTAATGACTAAAGACATATGAAGGGATTTGGAGAGGTGGCAGAGATTTATACGGTTACAGTTGTGAATCTGGAAGAGGCATTACTAGGAATACCGGGATACCCCATCGAAACATTTCAATGTTTCAGTTTCACCGTGTACTGTTAAAAGTAAACTGATTTCCCGATTAGATACTTACTCCAGGGTATGTATTTACCAGGTATGATTCTCTCATCTGTATGGTTTTACAGATGATGAGTGGGAGTAAGTTATTGGGAATTAGGTGATCATCCTCATTATATCGGGATTCGTTGTAATCGGTGATATTTGAGGACGTCACCTGGACTGTTTGCCGGTCGGCAAATATTTGGTTATGAATATCCGCTGTTATGCACCAATTTCAAATTGATATATCTGTACGTCTATTTTTATAGAGTGAGATATATCTTTTTGAAATTATGTCTGTGACCTTTACCTATATCAGTGGATGGTTAGGTAAGGAGCATTAAACAGCGGTGTAATCTTCTTAACCATAAGTACAGTTTTCAACCTACGGCACACAGTGAATGAGTTATCAGACTCAAGGGACTTATACAGAGTATTGTTTGTTGTCCACCGTCCATCAGGACAGAGGGGTTGGTCCTCGTACTATATTCGGTTTACTTATGACTTCTCTAGTTTTTAGACAGGTGTTTCGTGGAAACACAGGGTCCGAATTTGGAGAAGTTATAGGTATTTGAATAGAGTAGAGAACCAGGTGTAGCAAGTATCGGGATTCTTCAAAGTGATCGAAGATGTAGATACTTGTATATGGTATTCAGTTGATAGTAATGATAAAGAGAACTTGCTTCTCTTTCAGGTTACTCATAATTGGAAGCATTCCTAAGTTGAGTAACGCTGATCGGCCTCCTTCCATATAGTTGACATGCACTGGAGACAGCTGCATGATTTGAATCTGGTTTAATTAAATCAGTGCCTCTGGTTCTATATTGGATATAGAACAGTTCGTATCTTAACGATGTTAAGGTATGGGGAGTTGTCTGGCTTATGATTAAAACCAGACACTGGAAAACTCAAGGCACGTTTCTGTAATGGCTGTTTGTGGGTTGGCCCAGGCTATGACGAGGGTTGACTTTCTACCATGTGGAAGAACAATAGCGATATTATTCTAAACTCGCCACAGTTTTAATAAAAATGGATTTTTTCAGAAAACAATAGTGGGAGTATGGTAGAACTGGAAGTGATTCCAGAACCACAAACGATTACTGAAGATTTGATAGGAACGTAAAGATTCAATCTGGTTTGACATTCCATTGGCCACTCCGCAGATAATGTAGGTAACTTCAGGCACCCGAGAGGCACTTCGGTAGCCTCAAGGACGGTGACAGGGAAGTTCTTGTTTACCCACACTTACCATTGCTGTTGTTCCAGACTGTGAGACCCGGCAGGAGCATGAGTATAGCGTCGTTCTAAACTGGCTTTAGAAGTGTACGTCTATATGACTCTGCCAGAGGGTTGTCATGATCAGTGGGAGCAGCGGAAGTATTGGTGGACAGGTGGCTTATGTCTATTTATAGACTAAAGCAGATATAGCGGAGACAGATCATCAATTTCTGATGTGACAGTCATAGGTTTGACTTCATCAGAATAGGGGATGGATCTGTTGAGAAGGTAGTAGGGTGTGATGTCATGGTATTTGGATGACATACACAGAGTAGGATGTGATATTCCTATACTACGATCGGTTATACTTTGGTCGTCACACCGTGGTTTCTCCACATGGGACTTGGACATTATATCAGACATACTGGTTACTAGATCTATGGTATTAGATCTAGATTTGGGTGGTTTCCCAATCAGGGTACTTAGACAGCATTCTAAGAGTATTTAGAATGGTCGACTCCTGGCACGGTAGTGTACCTGCAGGTGATGGAGTCACCCTCTCTAATGGTGTCTTACAGACTAAAGGGGAGAGGGATGTGCATGATTGGTAGATCACTTGCTCAGGCAATTGAGTCAATCATGAGATGTCAAGTACCACACCGGATGTTGTTCTTGAACTAGATGCAATAAGTTGACATTAATCCAATCCTGGAGAAACAGTCGGAAGCAGTTTTAGAACATAAGTGGATGTTCTAGGGATATGATAACGACAGCCTCATTCGGGAGACAGTGATCATTCCAGGCATCCAAGGTGACTTGGACGACAGGGAGGTTGTCAGAGTTATAGTTTTTCCTTCTGATGAGGTGCAGTATTTTGGATAGGTGATCCAAGGCAATACTGAGGGAGGCATGGCGCTGGATACTGATTAAGTTCAGTTGACGATACAGTCTAAGAAGTTTGGATTTGGAGTTCATTTATGAGCTAGGTCCCATCAGACATCCAGACACATTCTAAGACAGGTATTGCTCATTTCGGGAGATGGTTTTCTCTGTGAACTTGAGATATAGAGAGACATAGAAAGAAACATCAAGGCGGATCCACTCACTGAGGCTATTCCTCGAACGCAATAGTGTCGCAAACGGGATTTGTGAGACTGACGAGTAGAGGAGTTGGGTGTTCGGTATCACACGGGCTGTGAGTATGCGACATCGCAATAATTAGCCTTGAGTGCAAGTGGGAGATTGTTGGAGATAGTGCCCTCAGAGTCAATTATTGGATCACAGGCACGTGATTGCAATGATTGAGGGAGGACCTATCCCGGTAGGACAGTCTTACTTAAGATGATAGTATGCTATCTGGTTTATCTTTATTATCGTGTACTGCTTTAGGTGACCTGACATGTCGCTATTACACGTTGATAGAGCCCCTAGATATCTTGCTTGACCACCAGCAGTATGAGGGCGATCATATAAGTGGGAACTGGGGTCTATAAGCACATCCTTAAAATGTCCCTAATCGTGGGAGTTTCGAGACAGGGCATCGATACTCCAGAGTAGACTAGTGTATACAGTCGAGACCCCGACGAGGGGCGGTGGCCGGTCTCACAAGCCATTGGTGTCAGTTGGATCACCTAAGATATATACATGTGCTCATTGGGTAATAAGTACACCGGACAGGACTCGCCGGGAACATGCTAGTTGGTCTTATACCTGACGTCAGATAGCAGTCCCCTGGTGACATGTGTACAGGTTAGTTCATCGACCTGGGGATCATCATTTTTCTCGTGTGAGTTTCAACTGTACTTTGATTACTACCCTACCACGCTCAAAGGAGACGTGCAAACAGGTTTTAGTTGGGTACAGTCCCGAGCCACATGGAGGCGGTGAGCGGATCTTCAGGGGTTCGTCTCTCCCGGTATTGGGGGTGAGGTCGTGCTGTGTCTAGGAGAGCCATTACACGAAGCCCTCGGCTGAGGCAGGCGATTTACTGGTAGGTATTCCAGTAGTATCTCAGGGTGTTCTGGGCTACACTCCGACACGACTTGTACCGCTTTTGGGGGTCTGACTTTCACCAACCCCCTAGGCCCGCCATGCGATGCTCATAGACGAACGGACCGGACTGTACGGATATTGTCACTGACAGGCTCAGTAGGGTGTCAGGATGAGTTCGGTCATCGACGTCCCTTTTGGTCAATAGCTGGCGGCCCGTCACGTATTGGCTTATACCTCTGACGTGCTAGTGGTTAAATCCACAGCCATAGTATTGACGAGTCTTTAGAGTTCCCCACATTCAGTTGCTCAAGTTTTCGGGCGAAATGCTGTAGAGGCCGTATGGAGATATGGCAGGGTTCGATTAGATACGTGCGGTATTGCACGGATCAGGATCGGACGGATAATACTAGCTGGCTTTGGTTTAAGCTGATCCTAGTATAGTATAGTGTAGATTTTGTCTCATTGCATTTACATTTCGATCGGAATACAAATGCGGGTATGTATATACAGTAGCGGGGTTTTCCTGTAATTTATTACGGGATCAGTTTTCTAGAGTTGCCAGTTTGTTTTCCGTTTCGGCCATATTTCTTTGTATCTTTCAATGGCCGAAGTTTGGTGGAGGAGGGCTTATTTGCATTTGTGCAAATAAGCATTTGTGGAAGGTGTTCTTTGCATACTTTTGTGTCATGATGGTTTCATGATGGAGCCCCATCCTTTGACCTTCCATGGTTCATGATTGCTTGACTTTTTGTAGCAATCATGGTTGTTGATTAGTTGGTGGAGTGTGGATTTGTTAGTGATCATTGCTTGACTTTGGAGTCATCATGCTTTTGATGATGGTTGAATATGATAACCATTTCCTTTCACTTGCTTTTTGGTGTGGCTATCCTTTTTCACTCCCACACTTACTCTCATTTCTCTCCACTCCATCTTGCATGGCCGGCCAAGCTCCTTGGGGGCTGTCCAAAATTCTAGAGGTGGGGTTTTTGTGCTTTTGCTTTGATAAAAATCCCACAAGATCAATCTCCATTAGCTTGTATCATCCCTCCACCAAAAGGCAACCTCCATGAACCCCAAAATGAGACATGAGCACTACACGCATTCTACAGCAAACCTTGGGTACGTCGGCTCGCCAACTTTGTGCCCGAGTTGCCTCGGTCCAGAGGTGCGAGCCCGTAAAAGAAGCAGGCGACGTGGTGCCCTTCCGGCAACGAGGTGGAGACCGGAGCTTCCGCGGGAGATCGGGACGACGACGAGAAGACCGAAGGACACGGATCGCTCAGTATATCTCTCTTCCCCATCTTGTAGTTAGCTAGGACTAGTTAATGGCCAGATCCGGGTTTATAGTGCGCGGTGGTACCGGTTTGAAAAATTAAAGTTAACCATCGCTTCTGCATTTGGCCTCGGGATGGAGGCCGGGGCGCCGCCGTGCACTTACACTTATCACCCTGGAACCTTTCCAGTGATTCTCCCCAGGATCGATTGATACCAACTCACTAAAATTAGTGAGAACCCTAACATCTATTTAGATCTATCTCATAGATCCAAATCCCACGATTTAGGAGGTATCACTTTTATCCTATTGGAGAATCCATGTGATAAGAGGAGATTGAACGTGTGTAGTATTGGAAACTCTTTTCCTATCAAGAGTATGTCATCTACGTACTCTACGAGGATCACCACCACACTCCCTACTACCTTTTTGTATATACTAGGTTCATCTACCATTTTGATGAAGTCAAACACTTTGACTACCACATCAAAACAGACGTTCCAACTCCGCGATACCTGCTTTAATCTGTAAAGCAACTTGTACATGTTTCCGCTGCTCCCACTGTTTACGAAGCCCTCTGGCTGTGTTCTTATAGACGTTCTCTTCTAAATTATTATTTAGAAAAGTAGTCATGGCACCCAACCACCAGATATCGTAGTCATAGTATGTAGCAATGGCAAGTAGGATGTAGATGGACTTAAGCATAGTCCCTGGAAAAGGTTTCGTCATTATCCATGCCTGGTCAATGACGAAAACCATTAACAAGTCTAGCTTTGAAAGTCTCAACTTTTCCATCTACACCAAGTAATCTTCTCAAGATATACTTGCTCCTGATGGGAATTTAACCCTTCAGATATAGCAACCAAAGTCCATACTTTGTTGGTGTACATGGATTCCATCTCAGATCGCTAAGCATCCAGCCATTCTTATAGAGTCCCTACTCTCGATGGCCTACTCGAAACTAGTAGGGTCATCATCTCATGATTCATTCCTCGCTCCCACTGTCATCAAGAAACCGAAGTATCTCTCAGGCAGGTGAGGAACCCTGCTAGATCGGCGGAGAGGCTGAGGTTCGTTGGGGACTATTGAATCCTTTGGTTCTATCAAATCGTCAGCTGCAGTTTTGTATAGCTGGAACCTTTCCAGTTCTACAGAACTGACCTTGCCTCGATCTTGTCCGGATTTTGCTTTTGACATAGGCCGGACAATCCCAATTCTTAACTTGCTTAAGAGATAGGCTTGTCCCAAACTATATCTTATATGGAGTGGTAGGCACTGATTTGATTCGAATCTAATTCAATAGGTATGCAACTTCTCAAGTGCATAACCCCCAAAAGGGAATAGGTAACTCAGTAGTACTCATCATAGAGCACACTATATCTAATATGGTGCGATCACTCCGCCCTGATACACCGATGTGCTGTGGTATATTCAGAGGAGTAACACTGAGAGAGAATCTTATTCTCCTTTAGAATAGTCCAGGAATGCCATGCACAAGTATTCTCCTTCCTGATCTTATCATGGGACATAATACTTATACCCGTATTTTGGTTCTCTACTTTCAACTTATATTCTGTGAATATCTCAAAAGCTTCGGTCTTATGTTTCAACAGGAACATATGGCTGAATCTTAAGAGATCATCAGAGAATGTAATGAAGTACAAAGAACCGGTCCTGGCATGTGTAGACGGGGGACCTTACATACATCAACATGTATCAATCCCAAGAGTTTACTAACTCTTTCACTATTTCCAGTAAACGGAGCTATGGTCATCTTATCTTTGTGACATGACTGGCAAGTTTCATAAGATGTAAATTCAAACTGATTTAAATATGCATCTATATGTAACTTCAGCTAGTCGGGTCGCATTGATATGACCTAGTCTACAATACCGCAAGAAGAATTCGTTCATTTCTGAACTCTTCCTCTTGTGTGTGTTCTGTTTACTAGGAACTGTAGTTTGATTTAGAACGTTAATGCTTTTAGATAACGTGCCTGAACCGATCAACTTTTGATATAAGAAATGTTCATAACATTATCCAACAATACAAAATTACATCTATCTTTACAAATAAAGAGACCGATATGATTTTGTATATCAGGTTCGGTATCTAATAACATTTGTTCAGAATCAATGTATTCTGGTAATACAGAGTGACAGAGACCAACAGACTTGGCTGCAACACTTGCACCGTTTTTTGTCTCATGAAACTTATCACCCGTTCTCAGTTCTCTACCTTTTTGTAGCCCATCTAACGGATTACATTAGCGGGATCCTGATCCGGTGTCTAATACCTAGGACGTAGAGGACACCGAGAAACAGTTTTATATAACTAACAAACCCGAAGGAGATGCATCATATGCACTTTCTTTGTTTGGGCGGCATAGGAATTCTGGTATTCCCCTATTTCCTGCTCTGTCTTATAACAATTATAAGTTGGAGCGGGACCAACGTTCCCCAGCTCAGTATAACAAGCGGGTTCGGTCAATACATCCATATTATTATCTTGATTAAGGCGTGATATGGTCGCTACCTGAAGAGAGAGAGAAGAAAACACTCAGCGTATGCTCTTGCAAGAATAGATTGGTTATTATTTTATCTAATCAGGATGGCTCCCACTGTTTTTATCAAATCTTCCTTCAAACCCTAAAAGTAAAGACTAGCCGGGATTAATTACACGCTACAAGTTCGCCAATCTTTCAGCCAGGCCAGTGTCGTTACTTTGAGAGAGGTCCCCCGTGCTTTCGCACGAACCTAATTAATGTAAACCTCGTTTTCCCAGAGGCGTAACCTCGTTAACACCTTTCTAGACACCTACTCGATCGGCTAATTGTAATGTGTAAAACTCTCCCAGGAGTAACTCTTACTCGCAGCGGGTATCGAGATCCAACTATGTTATAGAAGGTATGCAATCTCATTGCAAATTTCAACACTTGAAACTCCCGATAAAAGTTTTTACCCCTAGCAGCTATGACCTTGGCCATGGTCAACAAATCATAAGCACTAGTCAAGTTCTACCCGTCAGTTCGTGATTAATTAGACCCACCCATATGACCCTTGGCTAAGGTCAACAAAGTCACATGACTGTCCTAACTAATCGCATCATATGCTGTGTAGGAAGACATCACTTAGCTACCGTACACTACGCCTCGGCTATAGTGGACAAACGTAGCACGAATACTAAGTACTCTACTTCCTAAAATGACGGAGGGTTGCGGATGGTTTTTAAGAAAACCTTTAACGCTTTGAACTTGATCTCGTTGCGGAATCAAATTGTTTTTAAATGGAATGTTTTTTAGGCTTTTCTAATTTTGCAAAAGGGGTCACTCCAGGTGAAGGGATCGTCGGCCCTTTCCTCGTCGAATGAGGTGCGGGATATATCATATATATCGCTGTGCAAAGCAGAAACTATAGAAGCAATCAAAAGACAAACCGAGGGTTGTAGCATCTGCCAGTTATTGCTAAAGGGGTCACTCCCAGTGAAGGGATCCTCGGCCCTTTCCTCATCGAATAAGGTGCAGGATGTTCTATAAGGAACACCGCGATGCAAATCAACAACTGTAGCTACCTATTTTTGAAAATTCGATTCCACAACATCTTTTAGGTCTCTTTTACTTTCATTAATCATATTAATGAAGTCCCATCATTTAAGTACCTAAACATCACAGATAAATACGACGTACACGTATGCCATCCGCATTCGCCTCGATGTCCCCTCGTGCACTGTTAGGTTAGGTAACTAACGGCAGAGCGGGGCAGGGCTAGCGTGGGTGTAAAACATAAGTAATGTCTATATAATATATCATATATACTATATACAGTATCTATCACAACATATCAAATGATCACATCACAGATATCGCAGCAGAAGAATCATATAAAACATTGGATATATAAGGACGTCCGTGTTTTCAATACGAGCCAGTATAAAACACGGATTCCACGGTCGCGATGAATAGCCAAACCCACACCCCTAGACCCCTACGAGAGCGGCAAGCAACCCTACCAATTCTAGGGTTTGGAGACCCGGACTCGACTCCTCGAGATGGTCTCCCACTGGACCCTAGAACCCGGTTACTTGTGCTCCCCTCCTTGGGTCTATCCTAATGCGGAAAAGTAAATAATATACAAAAGGTGACATCTTCCGCAACCTGGAAGTGCCCCAATAAAAGAATATTACATACAAGTTTTCACATGAATGAAAATGAAAAACCCTCATTTAACATAAAACCCCCCCGGCTATTCAAACACAACGATCCAATATAACATATCCAGCAACACATAACGTCACATGTCATCAACGTAAGTAAATATGCCCATCCCAATTGTCGTTGACATATAGCAACGAAACTGGCGATATCACATATTACACTTACGGTCACAGAAAAGAAAGTGTAAAACTACAATAGTTGGAATCCGCAAACTCTTTAGACATCGCATGCCTAACCAAATGAATTCCTTAGACATCGCATGCCTAACAATTATAAATTCCGCATTTTAGTCTCATTATCGAAAACTCTTTTCAATATCAAGTCGGGCAATTCAACAAGATTCCCGGCATTTTGATCGAATGATCGTCGCAAACTTTAGTAGGCGGCCGCACCCTCGATGCCGTCGATGAAGTGCACCAAGGCGGAACACCGCTGCCACGAGCACCCGAACGGATGCTTTCGGCGACGGGGTTCTCCTACAGTCACTTGGTCGAGGCTATGGGGTGTGGCTGTCTATTAAGTTTACCCGGCGAGTATCCGCGTACGCTACGTGATTGCGATGAACTTTTGATCACATCAAAATTCCGTGGCAACCGATCAAGTGAGACTAAAGTGCTATGTTTATAACATTCAAATCAGTTATCTCATAACTCCTTGTGGATTCCAAATATTGTATCACATTCCGGATAAATAGAAAATGTTAAACTTTCCGATCGAACAATCAAACACCCAAATTTTCCCGAAACAGCTCAACACATGAAATAAGTTTAAAAACATTCACTTCATGCCTCAGTACCAACGGTCCAGCCATAGAAGGGTCAAGCCAACGCCTCACATATGGCACGCCGTACTGCCCCAAACCCTAAGGTTCAAAGGGCAGTTCAAGACGGTCACATAATCGAGTTAAGGTTTGTTGTCTTCTAGAGGGACCATCGCATTACTTGCACTACTTAGAACGTTCTCAAATTACGGAAAAAATCCAACAGTTGGAATATTCCCGGCAGAGGAAAAATTGGGTATTTATATCCGGTCGAACGTTTTAACATATTCTAAAATTACCCGGAAAAACACATAGACGAAATTAGACAATCCGATCGAATCATCGAGTCCCCAAAACAACCCAGAAAACTCAACTCTTGAGTATAAATTAAAAGTATCCAGATGACACAAGAAACACCTACAGAGATAACTGCAAAAAACTCACAGCTAATCATCACAGACGGCCGCCGAACCGCCGCAACAAGTGGGTCAACGCCGCGGTTCCGCGGCAATACTGTAGACTTAGGTTGTCGTTTTCTTCCGTTCTTCTTAGAATTTCCTGCTCATTTTTCTGCATATTTTTAATTTGGAAAAATCCACTTTTTCAGAAAAAGTCCAGAGAGTGGTTTTGGATTAGGGTTTCGGGTTCGATCGGGTTTCTAACTTCGTCTACACATCCCTTAAGGCTCTAGCTAGGCTCTGATACCACTGTAGGGTTCCTAGGCACACCCATGAGGCTCTACAACTGATCAAACATGTCCAATTCAAAAATTTCCATGTGTCAAAGAACCCTATACTAGATCGTTAACTAGAGGTAAAGGCGAAACTACAACAAGCAAACTACTTTGCTATAAAGTGAAAGTGACTACAACCTTTGTAGATCCGGTCCTCTACCTCTCTAGCTCCGTGTTGACGTCCCTCCGCTGCGATCATCGGATCACGGACTCTGGCGATGGTTTCGTCAGAGAAATGATCGGGCTAGGTCGTCGACTTCGATGCCGAAGATGATCTACGTCGAGGCAACTCAAGATCAAGCTCCATCTTCACTTGGTCATAGAACTTGTGAAGATAACACACTCTACTATATGGAAAGTAGTAGAGGATGAAGAAATAGGAAGTAGGTTCACTTTGGATTTGGATTTCTCACTTGGAATCATCACTTGGAAATTTCAAGAAAGCTTTTCTTTTCTTCATCAAGAAGAAGAAGAAGAAGAAAAGAAAATGAAGGAATAATAAAAATAGAAAATCAAGTGATGCCTTATCATAATGCAACCTTGGGTGAAGCTAACACATGTAGAGAATAAACTAGGGTTTAGTTAAATGGTTAGGTTAAGGAAAGAAACAAAATGGTCAAAGCTTTCAAAGCTTAATGAAGTGTCAAGAATGAAACAAAGTAAGCCACCATTTTATTCTTGCCAAAATAAATAAGTAAATAAATAAATAAGGTAATGGAAACCCTAACCATTAACTAAACATGGTTTAAAGCAAACACACACCCAAGTTTGCATGTATCATCAAACATGATACAAACTAGTGCACAAACATATATCATATATACAATGTGCACATTCAAGTGAGATAATCAATCTTAAGTGAAAAAATACTAGTTAATGTAAAGTAATATATCAAATATATAATTATACATTAAATCATTAAATCAATACTTGATTTAATGATCCGGTCATACTGCATATAACCGACTAATATCAAGTGTATCAATGTATCGAATCAACACTTGATTCGGTAACCCGGCTATATCACATAAAACCTGCCGATGATACAAATTGCGAGAATAGAATACAGTATCACAAACTGGTATTATTCTCGGTCCTGCACATATCTCATATGTGCTCCTATTTCGTTTCGCTTGAGCCAGGAAACCTCTGTGTAGGACTCTAAAGACTCGTCAATACGCCAGCAGCAGGTGATGATCATATCAAACACTCACAATCCGCAAGCTGTCTGCTAAACGTAACGGCCACCCGGATATTGAGCGATCAGAAGATCAACGAGCAAGCCCGCTCACACTCCTGTGAATCCAACCAGTAACACTTACCTCACAGTCCGGTCTGTTCATCTGATATGTCTAATATCTCGCCTAGGGGTGGTAAACGTCAGACCCCAATAGCTTGATAAGTCATGCCGACGTAAGGTCCATAACAATCGTGAAACTACTGAAAACTCTTACCAGTATATTACTGCAATCCTGGCCAGGGATTTCCAGTTATGGCCAGTCGAGCATAGCGCAATATCAACCCCCAATACCGGGAGAGACGAATTGTCACGACCCGAAAGTACGGAACGTGACCGGCACTTAGATTACGGAGCGTCTAGAGGCGCCACGTAACCTAAGTAAGCCGAAGCCCAGAAATCTAAACCATAGAAGAAGAAGAAGAAGAAGAAGAAGAAAAAGAAAACAAGTTTAAAAAAATCAGCAAATTTCCCAAAAATTTGGGCAGAGTCTCCTCTGTAAAAACTGGCCCCCAAATGGGTACAACTAGTATAATATACATAAACAATAAAAAGCATCCCCAAACGGGAGCTAGCTCAACGCCAACAGACGGAAACAACCACAATAGCACAATAATACACAACGCCAAAGGGCGAGGCTCAAAACTCAAAAGAAAACAAAACCACCAGATCAGAATAATACATGCGCGACTCTAAGGTCGAAATAAAAGACTGGTCCAATAAACTTATCAAGTAATACAAGTATGGTTGATGGAGCTTAGTAGATACCAATAAATGAATAAAAGTACAATGGTGGTTCGGATACAAGTGAACCAACCTACCATGCAAATCACCCTAAAAGAATACATGTGCCAGCAAGCTGCCAGGGAAACCTGTACACCGAACCTGTAATAAAATTTGGCACAACGGGGGTGAGTTGCCAACTCGTGAGTAGAAGACATCTACGAAAAGAAATCGAATTCACGACGCTATCCTAGGTCATAATATTACACAATTATATCCCAATCATCTAGTAATGGCAGGGTAAAACTACGTGTAAATGCAGATGCTCCGTGCTCGTGTCAGTGCCTCATATAATACTATGTCATATGAATGGATATGCATGCATCATGAATATAGAATAACCAATCCTGAAAGCCAGAAATATCTGTATAAGAAATCTTTAGCTGTTATCATAGTAAAATGTATATAGGAATCTGAAATCTCAACAATGAAATCCATGGAAATCCGTGTCAAGCATCGACACAAACATGTAAACCTCAAGTCTCATAGTCTCAATACCTCGGGCTCCGTCAGTCCGGATCGGCCCCTATCATCAAATCTCACGACAACGGTCGGTATCCTCCGGATATCCGCCGCGCCAGACATCACCGGTAGGTAGCCTTTCCCTGCCAGGCTCATCGTCTACAACTCGATCGTCTTGCCCCGGGGTACCATACCGGGCCCACCATGTACCCGAGACGGTTCATCCACTCCTCGAATCGGGTCTCGAAATCCATCAGAAAACATGAAATCTCATGGTGGACGACACATACATCACGAGAAAACCACATCTTATGTTTTAAAAAAGAGAGGAGGAGAGAGAGAGAAGTTTTTACATATTCTTGCGGTTTTCCCCAAAATCCAGAAATCTCATAGAAATCCAAATCTCAAAATCATGAGTAACTATATGATAAGTGTCGGCATATGCCCACAATACTGCATGATAACATGAAAATATGAATGCATGAATGTCTAAGCAATAAATATCATGTCTGTACTAATGTCAGAGAATAATCACAATATTATAGCGGTCTAGTTGTTAACTGATTCTATCCATAAAGACAATATGATCTAAAATGTACGTGACATAGCAATTACCGATGATGATGTGTGTGAGCCGGCAAATAAGTGTGCGTAGAGTATGCGCATCATCGGTAATAGTGCTGGTGTCCTAACATGTAAAGTTTATACTGATTATAGCAACATATAAAAGAACATGCACCATGATGATTACAGTATGAATGCAAGACAGATGTGCATTATCCACCCCTCTCCGACATACGAGAACAACTATCACTATATGAATCGAACCTAAACTAGTGTCCATCTAACCTCCTAAGGAACTTAACCTAAGAAACTAGTCAATAAGAAACAAGAGTCTACCTAAGGTCTGAATCAATATCTCTAATCGTCGGCGATCCAGCCTCAATAGCGTCACGTACGAAGTACAGCTTCCTCGAACCAAGAGTGCGGATCAATCATCATATTTATGCCCCGTACGGTAAAATCCATCGTACGGCATCCCAATATCGGAGTACGGGTCAAGTATCTCCTAGGTGTCTCATCATTCGTATAATGTCATCACCAACACATCTCATGATCAAGGCACTAAACTGTAATCGCCTACATCAATCATATATCATTGCCCTCATAATATGCATCATTAGTTTATCCTCAGAAATATCATGTCATATGTATCATATCGTAATCAAGTCATACATATCCCATATCGTGATCAATCACAAGTTATAGTCCGGGTACTATTTTAGAGTCCCATGTACCTCAATATCATCACTACCCCTTATAATTTAAATATACAAGTTCATTATCTCATTCTCTAATGATCCGCTAACACTTAATACGACTGTATAGCCAAGAATCACGGCATCAAGCCCAGTTACACTATTTCATCATACCTCGGATATCATATCACATCAATGAATCACATATACGTGTTGTATATATATGTATATACCTATACCAAGTTCTATATATATACACATACACGTATACCCCATGTCGAGTTTCAGTGTGTGCGTGGGTGTGTTTCTATCTGAAACCTACGAATCTCTTCCAAGGTACTCATCCTCTGATATGGTTTTCCTAAATCAGTCTAGTCCAGCCTAGGGTCAATACTAGGGTCCTACTAGGGTCACATCTTGTTTTCTAATGTCAATAAGTACTATTCCTATTCTACGTTGCGGGGGTGCTAAACGCCATCCACCCGACTTCCCCCCGTAGATATGCATCTACTCACCTGGTCCATGTCTGCCGAAGACAGTGTGGCCATCCTCCTCTTCATCGCCCGCAGTCCACGTGAGGGGTACCTAGACGCAAACATATAAATAGTATCGTAAACTGAATCACATACGAAAGTCAAACGATACAAGGAACAAGCATAGGTTAAAACCTATGTCCCGTCCACGCAAAAGAACCAAATATCGCTCGATATCGGCGTACAAACTCCGATGGATCGAGATAAACATCAACAATTAACTCGTAGTTTTAAAACACATTACTTATATTATAAAACATGATTAAATCCATCGAAACCCTAAAATCCATCAAATCGTCGAATTTCGTAAAACCCGAAAATGCCAATTTACCGTTTTTCATCAAAACTTGACATTTAAATGAAACCAATAGTTATAAAACTCCTTATATAGCATAACTAGACTATACAAACCATTACTACATTTTTATTACACAAATTTGTATTAATTTGAAATTTCTAGTTTGCAACCTTTAACAATTTTCAACATTTTTCAAGCAAAATACCACAATTCCACCACAAAACATGATTTTGCATGAATTAATGTATTAAACTACAATTCATGATGATAATGATATAATGAAACCATGATTATATTTTTAATTTCATTTATATAGGAATTTCCCAAAATCTAGTTTACAAAAATAGCCTTTTATTACTATTTTCCAATTATCAAAGTAATCTAGTGATCAAACTAAGTTTTTCTTTCCATTAACATGCTAAAGTTCTCACTAAAACTACAATCTAATGATAGCCACCTTAATTGGAATTTTCTATCACCCATAAATATATTTTACAAAAACTAGTTAGCTAAAAAGCTTCATTTAAACAATTTTAAATGAAAAAATTTACAATTCAACAAACATGAAAGATTTTCCAATTCTAAGAGTGTTAAACTAACTATTATAACCCTAATTAATTAATAAAAATCATAACTTGAATTTACAAACCTAACTTGAATTTTAGAATTTGCAACTAGAATTAATCTAATAAATCTAATTATGCTTAAATGAACATCTAATAACAATAAATCAAAAGAAGGAAATTTATACCTCCAAAATATGAAACCCAAACATGAAATAAGCCTCCAAAATGCATGCTTTCCATCTCCAAAATCCATGCTAAATAGGTCAAAGGAAAATGGTAGAGGTTGAATGTTGATTTTTGAGATTTATTTTTGGAATTTTTGATGAATTTTGATGATTTTTAATGCAAAAATGATAGGGGAAAAATTTTGGGGCTACCCATGGAGGGGAGGCCGGCCATGGAGAGGGAGGAGGGTGGAGAGAGAGAAAAAATGTGTGGTATTGTGTAGAAAGTTCATAAATAATGCATTTTTTTCACTTAAACCCTTTATTATCTAACTTTTTCAATTTAACCCTTTTCCTAGAAATTTCTAGAACCATGGAGAGATTTTGGAAAAGATTTTGCATATTACACACTTGATTCTAATATACCATGGCTCATTTTTACAAATTAAAACCATTCAAATTTGTAATTTACACTAATTTAAATAAAAAAATAAAGCTTATGTTAATATTTAAAATATTTAATTTAGGAAAAATATTTAATTGAACTAAAAATTTATAAGTGGCTAAATAAACACCATTTACTAGTAATTATATAATTAAAATAGGTATTTTTGAAATTATAATGAAAAACAATCACGGTTTAATTTTACGAAAAATACATTTTACTTTACCGAAATTCATAAAATTCACTTAAACAATTTTATTCATTTAATTATTTATTTAATTATTTTTAAAACGTTACAATCTTCCCCCCTTTAAGAAATTCGGTCCCTGAATTTAAATTAAAACTCCCCCTCCAAATATTAAAATATTTAGCAAACACTCAAATCGTCGGCGCTCCGAAATCATCAATACATAACTAAAATCAACTCCGTCAAGCATAACGCAATCATCGGAGTTATGGCGAGAATAAAATATCAAAACCCAGTATGAAAACCATCATAATATACATCAATCTATAACTTATATATAGTTCGCATCCTAGTAAAATCGCCTAAACATCATAATAAAGAAGCATACAAAAACCCCTCTTGAAAATCGCCGTGCAATGCACGTGTCACGGCATAAGTAGCGGACGTTTATTTTTTTAAAAAAAATAGCTATATATATATACATATATATATATATCTTTTATTTAACATACACGTCCCGCCTGGTTACTAAATCAAATAGTAATGATTATAAAAAAAAAACACTGCTCAAACTGAAATCAATCCCAATAATATCATAAAAATATCATGTGCGTCCGGTGCGCACTGAAATCGAAACCAAATACAGATACCACGACTACACCCAAAAACAAAATTTAGTGCAACAGGAGTGCACCAAAAATATCTGTCAAGTGCAACGGGCGTGCACGACTCAATATCAGGTGCATCTAATCTGCACAAAACCCCGATTTAGTGCATCTGGTGTGCACAAAATCGCATCAAGTACGCCAAGTATGCGTAAGAATCCTAATCAGGTGCACATGGTGCACGGAAACATACATCAATTATAAAAATCGAAATCACAGTACAAATGCATGAAAACTAGGTCGAAACATATATCAAAATCATGTGTAACCCATATGCACGAAATCAAATCAAAAATCTCAAAATATATAAAACCAAATCAAGTGTACTGGGTGTATACTAACAACAACAATACAACAGATATATAAAACACAAATAGAATATAATGAAGGTACACATAAGAAATACCAAAATCCAATAACAGAAATATGAAATTCAAATCACCAAATCACAATCGTAAACACTATCGTCAATATGCGCCTCCTTCCTCGGATGTCGGCTGCTTCAAACTTGTCTCTTCGTAGCTGTGCTGACTACGCTACTAACGGCAATACTCATATATAGAGTCTCCCATGTAGTCGATCCCTTCACTTGATATCCGGACTACATTAAACTTTTCGATCGATCCATCAAAATCCCATAATTCCCCGAGAGCTCAACACTCAAGTACAGCTTAAAAATATCCGGTACATACTCCAGCATCGATGATCCATCCGTAGAAGGGCAAACCCAAGGCTCACTAATGACACCGCGGAACTGCCGTAAACCCTAAGGTTCAAGGGCGTTCTCGTGGTCATTATGTCGAGTTAGGGTTTCATTCTTCTAGAGGGTCCATCGAAATACCTGCATGTTCTTCCGAATACTTTAAACTTGGGAAAATGGTTTTCTGATAATCGTTCGAACCCTTTAACTTCATCCGGATGGCATGTGAATACCCTTCGTCCGCACGCTAAGCAATACTTCAATCCTCAAGAATAACCAATACTCTAATGGTTATCGCATTCGAGCCGCAGCTCCCTCTGCCAGTGTGCCCGTGGTAACAGAAACCACCCTCCAACATTGACGAAGATAGATCAAAAGAACGAATGGAATACGGTGCAAACAATTGTACATCCTAAGGCTCCTTAAGCAGAGTAACGTATCGTAAGTATGCCGCGGACCATACCCACGGTACGTTACTCTACCTAAATCTCCTACTCAATCAACCAAGGGTCACCTAGACTTATACAAGGTTAAACCTAGCGCTCTGATACCAACTTTGTCATGACCCGAAAGTACGGAACGTGACCGGCACTTAGATTACGAAGCGTCTAGAGGCGCCACGTAACCTAAGTAAGCCGAAGCCCAGAAATCTAAACGATAGAAGAAGAAGAAGAAGAAAAAGAAAACAAGTTTAAAAAAATCAGCAAATTCCCCAAAAATTTGGGCAGAGTCTCCTCTGTAAAAACTGGCCCCCAAATGGGTACAACTAGTATAATATACATAAATAATAAAAAGCATCCCCAAACGGGAGCTAGCTCAACGCCAACAGGCGGAAACAACCACAACAACACAATAATATACAACGCCAAAGGGCGAGGCTCAAAACTCAAAAGAAAACAAAACCACCAGATCAGAATAATACATGCGCGACTCTAAGGTCGAAATAAAAGACTGGTCCAATAAACTTATCAAGTAATACAAGTATGGTTGATGGAGCTTACTAGATACCAATAAATGAATAAAAGTACAATGGTGGTTCGGATACAAGTGAACCAACCTACCGTGCAAATCACCCTGAAAGAATAGATGTGCCAGCAAGCTGCCAGGGAAACCTGTACACCGAACCTGTAATAAAATTTGGCACAACGGGGGTGAGTTGCCAACTCGTGAGTAGAAGACATCTACGAAAAGAAATCGAATGCACGACGCTATCCTAGGTCATAATATTACACTATTATATCCCAATCATCTAGTAATGGCAGGGTAAAACTACGTGTAAATGCAGATGCTCCGTGCTCGTGTCAGTGCCTCATATAATACTATGTCATATGAATGGATATGCATGCATCATGAATATAGAATAACCAATCCTGAAAGCCAGAAATATCTGTATAAGAAATCTTTAGCTGTTATCATAGTAAAATGTATATAGGAATCTGAAATCTCAACAATGAAATCCATGGAAATCCGTGTCAAGCATCGACACAAACATGTAAACCTCAAGTCTCATAGTCTCAATACCTCGGGCTCCGTCGGTCCGGATCGGCCCCCATCATCAAATCTCACGACAACGGTCGGTATCCTCCGGATATCCGCCGCGCCAGACATCACCGGTAGGTAGCCTTCCCCTGCCAGGCTCATCGTCTACAACTCGATCTTCTTGCCCCGGGGTACCATACCGGGCCCACCATTTACCCGAGACGGTTTATCCACTCCTCGAATCGGGTCTCGAAATCCATCAGAAAACATGAAATCTCATGGTGGACGACACATACATCACGAGAAAACCGCATCTTATGTTTTAAAAAAGAGAGGAGGAGAGAGAGAGAAGTTTTTACATATTCTTGCGGTTTTCCCCAAAATCCAGAAATCTCATAGAAATCCAAATCTCAAAATCATGAGTAACTATATGATAAGTGTCGGCATATGCCCACAATACTGCATGATAACATGAAAATATGAATGCATGAATGTCTAAGCAATAAATATCATGTCTATACTAATGTCAGAGAATAATCACAATATTATAGCGGTCTAGTTGTTAACTGATTCTATCCATAAAGACAATATGATCTAAAATGTACGTAACATAGCAATTACCGATGATGATGTGTGTGAGCCGGCAAATAAGTGTGCGTGGAGTATGCGCATCATCGGTAATAGTGCTGGTGTCCTAACATGTAAAGTTTATACTGATTATAGCAACATATAAAAGAACATGCACCATGATGATTACAGTATGAATGCAAGACAGATGTGCATTATCCACCCCTCTCCGACATACGAGAACAACTATCACCATATGAATCGAACCTAAACTAGTGTCCATCTAACCTCCTAAGGAACTTAACCTAAGAAACTAGTCAATAAGAAACAAGAGTCTACCTAAGGTCTGAATCAATATCTCTAATCGTCGGCGATCCAGCCTCAATAGTGTCACGTACGAAGTACGGCTTCCTCGAACCAAGAGTGCGGATCAATCATCATATTTATGCCCCGTACGGTAAAATCCATCGTACGGCATCCCAATATCGGAGTACGGGTCAAGTATCTCCTAGGTGTCTCATCATTCGTATAATGTCATCACCAACATATCTCATGATCAAGGCACTAAACTGTAATCGCCTACATCAATCATATATCATTGCCCTCATAATATGCATCATTAGTTTATCCTCAGAAATATCATGTCATATGTATCATATCGTAATCAAGTCATACATATCCCATATCGTGATCAATCACAAGTTATAGTCCGGGTACTATTTTAGAGTCCCATGTACCTCAATATCATCACTACCCCTTATAATTTAAATATACAAGTTCATTATCTCATTCTCTAATGATCCGCTAACACTTAATACGACTGTATAGCCAAGAATCACGGCATCAAGCCCAGTTACACTATTTCATCATACCTCGGATATCATATCACATCAATGAATCACATATACGTGTTGTATATATATGTATATACCTATACCAAGTTCTATATATATACACATACATGTATACCCCATGTCGAGTTTCAGTGTGTGCGTGGGTGTGTTTCTATCTGAAACCTACGAATCTCTTCCAAGGTACTCATCCTCTGATATAGTTTTCCTAAATCAGTCTAGTCCAGCCTAGGGTCAATACTAGGGTCCTACTAGGGTCACATCTTGTTTCCTAATGTCAATAAGTACTATTCCTATTCTACGTTGCGGGGGTGCTAAACGCCATCCACCCGACTTCCCCCCGTAGATATGCATCTACTCACCTGGTCCATGTCTGCCGAAGACAGTGTCGCCATCCTTCTCTTCATCGCCCGCAGTCCACGTGAGGGGTACCTAGACACAAACATATAAATAGTATCGTAAACTGAATCACATACGAAAGTCAAACGATACAAGGAACAAGCATAGGTTAAAACCTATGTCCCGTCCACGCAAAAGAACCAAATATCGCTCGATATCGGCGTACAAACTCCGATGGATCGAGATAAACATCAACAATTAACTCGTAGTTTTAAAACACATTACTTATATTATAAAACATGATTAAATCCATCGAAACCCTAAAATTCATCGAATCGTCCAATTTCGTAAAACCCGAAAATGCCAATTTACCGTTTTTCATCAAAACTTGACATTTAAATGAAACCAATAGTTATAAAACTCATTATATAGCATAACTAGACTATACAAACCATTACTACATTTTTATTACACAAATTTGTATTAATTTGAAATTTCTAGTTTGCAACGTTTAACAATTTTCAACATTTTTCAAGCAAAATACCACAATTCCACCACAAAACATGATTTTGCATGAATTAATGTATTAAACTACAATTCATGATGATAATGATATAATGAAACCATGATTATATTTTTAATTTCATTTATATAGGAATTTCCCAAAATCTAGTTTACAAAAATAGCCTTTTATTACTATTTTCCAATTATCAAAGTAATCTAGTGATCAAACTAACTTTTTCTTTCCATTAACATGCTAAAGTTCTCACTAAAACTACAATCTAATGATAGCCACCTTAATTGGAATTTTCTATCACCCACATATATATTTTACAAAAACTAGTTAGCTAAAAAGCTTCATTTAAACAATTTTAAATGAAAAAATTTACAATTCAACAAACATGCAAGATTTTCCAATTCTAAAAGTGTTAAACTAACTATTATAACCCTAATTAATTAATAAAAATCATAACTTGAATTTACAAACCTAACTTGAATTTTAGAATTTGCAACTAGAATTAATCTAATTAATCTAATTATGCTTAAATGAACATCTAATAACAATAAATCAAAATAAGGAAATTTATACCTCCAAAATATGAAACCCAAACATGAAATAAGCCTCCAAATTGCATGCTTTCCATCTCCAAAATCCATGCTAAATAGGTCAAAGGAAAATGGTAGAGGTTGAATGTTGATTTTTGAGATTTATTTTTGGAATTTTTGATGAATTTTGATGATTTTTAATGCAAAAATGATGGGGGAAAAATTTTGGGGCTACCCATGGAGGGGAGGCCGGCCATGGAGAGGGAGGAGGGTGGAGAGAGAGAAAAAATGTGTGGTATTGTGTAGAAAGTTCATAAATAATGCATTTTTTTCACTTAAACCCTTTATTATCTAACTTTTTCAATTTAACCCTTTTCCTAGAAATTTCTAGAACCATGGAGAGATTTTGGAAAAGATTTTGCATATTACACACTTGATTCTAATATACCATGGCTCATTTTTACAAATTAAAACCATTCAAATTTGTAATTTACACTAATTTAAATAAAAAAATAAAGCTTATGTTAATATTTAAAATATTTAATTTAGGAAAAATATTTAATTGAACTAAAAATTTATAAGTGGCTAAATAAACACCATTTACTAGTAATTACATAATTAAAATAGGTATTTTTGAAATTATAATGAAAAACAATCACGGTTTAATTTTACGAAAAATACATTTTACTTTACCGAAATTCATAAAATTCACTTAAACAATTTTATTCATTTAATTATTTATTTAATTATTTTTAAAACGTTACACGAATCCCCTCCTATCGCTCATTGCCTCCATGTGAATCGGAAATGTACCCAAAAACCACCTGTTTGCACGACTCAGTAGAGCCGTGGTAGGGTGGAAATCAAAGTACAGTGGGAGACACACAAGACTCTATGACGATCTCGGATCAACAGACTAAGTTGTACCATTGTCACCAGAGAACTGCCATCTGACGTGAGGTATAATACCATCTGGGAGTTCTCGGCGAGTCCGTTCAGTGTACCCAGTCTCCACTGAGCACCCGCATACTATCTCTGATGTCAAACACCAATGGATATGGGATCATCCATCGCCCATCATATGGGTCGAGAAGATATACGCTAGTCTACTCTGGAATATCGATGCCCCGTCTCGATATTCCCACGACTAGGAACATTGAAGGATGTACTCATGGACTACCAAGGCCCCACTAGTATGATCTACATCATAGTCCTGGAAGTCGAGTACACATCCTAAGGGCTTTATCAACATGTAACGGAGAGACAGAAAGTATACATGTTAAGATAAAGAGCAACCAGATAGCGTACTATCATGTCGAGCAAGAAAGTGCTACCTATATATGTCCCAGTATCCACTACAATATACATCCAATGTACAGTAATGGCCTCTAGGGCATACATATAACTAACAAGAATAATATACATATATAATACTAGTCATCTAGGAGTGATAGGGTAATAATCTATGCATAAGTGCAATACTCAGTGCTCGTGTCAGTATCACTAAACAGTAATGAGTCACATATCTGATGTATGAATGAATCATGAATAAGAAAATCAACCTCGAAATCTGAAAAATCTGATATAAGAAAACATCAATGAATCTCGTATAATAAAACTGAAACATCATCAATGAAATCGACAGAAATCCGCGTCAAGCATCGACACAATATCTTAATATCTCAAGTCTCAATATCTCAATGTCTCAGTATCTCAATGTTTCAATATCTCGGGCTCCGTCAGCCGGATCAGCCCATATCATCAAATCTCATGACTACGACAGTATCTTCCGGATATCCGCCACGCCAGACATAACTGGTAGGTAGTCTTCCCCTGTCAGGCTCATCGTCTACAACTCGAGCTTCTTGCCCCGGGGTACCTTACCGAGACCACCATATACCCGAAACGGTTCATCCTACTCCTCGAATCGGGTCTCGAAATCTAACAGCAATCATGAAAACTCATGTTGGACGACACATACATCACGAGAAAACCGCAACTTGCATTTTAAAAAGAGAGGGAGAGAGTGAGAAATTATTATAAATTCTTGCGGTTTTCCCCCAAAATCCAGAAATCTCATGGAAATCCGAAATCTAAGAATCAAGAGTAAGTGAACAGTGGATATCGGCATAAAACCCCAGAATAGTACGTGAATGAATATATGAATGCATGAAGTATCTATGTAACAAATGCAATTTCTAAGTTAACACATGAGCAATCACACAAATATTATGTGGTAACTAGCCTTTTGGTGATTATATCAATGAGATGATATTTTCTAAAGTGTACGTGATATGGCAATTACCGATGATGATGTGTGTGAGCCAGAAAATATGTGTACGTAGAACATGCGCATCATCGGTAATGGTGCTGGTGTCGTAACAGATGGAATCATAACAAATAGGGAACATATGTATAAACATGCAGTATAATGAGAATAACATGTATATAACAGAGAAGCAGTAATAACCGCAATACCGAAGAATATACTTTTCTACAATATGAGTCATACCGTTTTGGTGTTTGAAATAACACGAATCGTGGTTTTTAGAAAAAAAAATAGGTGCTACGGTGTTTTTGAGAAAAGATACAACCTTTGAAAAAATCCGTAGTATCTCTCAGGCAGTTTTTTAAAAATGCGCACGATTCGTTAGTTTTGAAAAAATAAGTATGGCTCGAGCCTAAACTAACATCTACCGAACTAACTAAGGGACTAAACTAAAGAACTAGTCGATAGGTAAGTAGAATCCACCAACAGTCCGATTCAATATCTCTAGTAGTCGGCGATCCGGCCTCAATAGCGCCATGTGCATCGTACGACTTCCTCGAATCAAGAGTGCGGATCAATCATCACATTTATATCTCGTACGGTAAAAT
This sequence comes from Agapanthus africanus, assembly GCA_030015575.1. Lineage (NCBI taxonomy): Eukaryota > Viridiplantae > Streptophyta > Magnoliopsida > Asparagales > Amaryllidaceae > Agapanthus > Agapanthus africanus. Next base: position 355,163,945 of record CM057350.1, on the reverse strand, counting down.
CCATCGTACGGCATCCGAAAATCGGGGTACGGGTCAACTATCATATCTATACATCATCATTCATAAGTATCATCATCAAACAATATCATGATCTGGTTACTGACCTAAAATCTCGTACAATCCGATGTCATCAACACATATTATCATATATGAGTATACATTGCACAGGCGATCCATTATAAATATCATAACATATCCCATATCATATCTCAATCATATGTCAACTATCATATATATATCATCAATCACATGGTATCATCGTCTAACGATCCGCGATAATATCAAATATCACACGGCATCATGCCCGATCATATCGACTCATCCCCAAATATCATATAACATCCTCATATCACATGTATATGTTGTATATATATATATATATATTACTTACACACATTCCTATATATATATATATATACACACACACGCACGCACGCACGCACACATATACACCAATTCAAGTTTATGTGTGTGTGTGTGTGTGTGTGTCTACATGAAACCTACAAATTCTCTCCAAGGCAGTCATCCTCTGTTTAAGTCTTTCTAAATCAGTCTAATCTAACTTAATGTCTTCAATAGTACCCTACTCACCAAGAATATAAGCTCACGTCCGACTTCCTAATAATAGTACGTAATATCCTTATTCTACGTTTGCAGGGGTGCTATACGCCTTACACCCGACTTTCCCAGTAAATATACATCTACTCACCTGGTCCTTGTCTGCCGAAGTCGATGCCGCTATCCTTTTCTTCATCGTCCGAAGTCCACGTGAGAGGTACCTATATGTAAACATATATAATATCATAAACCGAAATCGCAGATAAAAACCAAAATAGCGCACGAAACGCGCATATGTTAAAACCTATGACCAGCTCATGCAAAAAAACCAAATAACCCTCGATATCGGCGTACAAACACCGATTGATCGAGATAAAACATAAACGTACAAATCGTAGTTCCAAAACTCACTAATTATAATATAAAATAGGGTTTTAATCATCAAAACCTTAAAATTAATCAAATCGTTTTATTTCGCAAAAACCTAGAAAGCTCTTAATTACCGTTTTAATTCGAAACTTGATGTTTTAACAAAACTAGTGGCCATAATATTCACTAAATATCATAACTAGGTCATACCAACCATTACCATGATTTAATCTCATCAATTTTTATTAAACCCAAAATTCTAGTTTGTAAATTTATCCAATTTTAACAATTTCAAAGCAAAAAATTCACAAATCATCAACAAAACTAAGTTTTGCATGATCTAAGTTACTAAACAACAAATTAAAATATTAATAATATAATGAAAACGATAATTAGATTTTAATCCCAATTAATTAATCAATTTCTAAAAACCTAGTTTGCAACATTAGCATAATTAGCATAATTTTAAACTAACAATTACCTACTAGTAACTAGATTAGCTTTTGCATTCTATTAACATGTTAATCTACCCATTAAAACCATAAATAATTGATAAAAATCCTCACTTGATCACAAACCCCAAGTCTTGAATTTTTTATTTAACAACTAAAACCATAATTAAACACCGAAATCCATTAAATTAAAGTAATTAGCTTATAATTAACATTAGGGTTAGGATTATACTTCAATAAACATGAGATCAAACATGAAATTCATATCCTCCAAAGTGCTAACTTTTCTCCAAGATCCATGCTAGATAGGCCAAAGAATATTGGGTAGAAATTGGATTTGGAATTTGAGCTTTTATTTTGGATTTTTGATGAATTTTTGAAGAATTTTGGAGAGGAAATGAAGTGGGGAAAATGGAGAATGGCACCACCTTGGTTTTGGCCAGAACTTAGTGAGAGGGGAGAGAGAAAAATAAATTTGTGGGGGTGTCACGACCCGAAGGTATGGAATGTGACCGGCACTTAAATTCCGAAACGTCTAGAGGCACAACGTAATCTAAGCAAGATGAAGCCCAAAAATCTAAACCATTTAAAAGAAGAAGTGTAAGAAAATATGTTTAAAAGTAAAATCAAATTTTTCTCAAAAATTTCGGCAGAGTCTCCTATATAAAAACTGGCCCCAAACGGGTACAAACAAGAGCATAAACATAAGCACTAATAAAAGGCATCCCCAAGCAGGAGCTAGCTCTTCGCCAATTGGCGGTCACAACCACGCAAGCAAATTAATATACAACGCCGAAGGGCGAGGAACAAAACTCAGAAGAAAACCAAAAATCCACCAGAAAAGCATAATAATACAAATGCGTCTCTAAGGTCGAAAGAATAAACAACTGGTCTACTAAATCTACCATAAAAGTACAAGTCTGGTTGATAGAGCTTACTAGATACAACTGAAATAAATAAAAGTACAACGGCGGTCACGATACAAGTGAACCAACCTACCAAGCAATGACCCTGAATGAAATGGTGTACCAGAATGCCGCCAAGGAAACCTGTACATCTGAACCTGTAAGAAATTTGGCACAACGGGGGTGAGTTTTCAACTCGTGTGTAGAAGACATCTACAAGTAGAAATCGCATGCACGACGATCTCCTAGGTCATAATAATATACATATATAACACTAGTCATCTAGTAGTGACAGGGTAATAATCTATGCGTAAATGCAATACTCAGTGCTAGTGTCAGTGCCTCAAGTAGTAACAAGTCATATGAATGAGTATGCATGCATCATGAATGTAAAATAATCAACCATGAAATCTGGATATATCTGTATAAGAAATCTTTACTTTTATCATGATAAAATGTTCCGAAATAACTGAAGTATCATCAATGAAATCATGGAAATCCGTGACAAGTATCGACACAAAACATGTAAATCTCAACGTCTCAATACCTCATATCTCTGTATCTCAATCTCATATCTCAATATCTCGGGCTCCGGCAGTCCGGATCGGCCCATATCATCAAATCACATGACTACGGTCGGTATCCTCCGGATATCCGCCGCGTCACAAATAAGGTAGTGCTCCCCTGCCGGGCTCAACGCCATCATCTACGATCTTCTTGCCCCGAGGTACCATACCGGGCCCACCATATACCCGCAGACGGTGCGTCCCCCTCCTCGAATTGGATATATGATACTGCTCAAGAACCGAGAAAACTCATGATGGACAGAACACACATCACATCATGAGAAAACCGCAAATTTCTAATTTTTAAATAAGGATAAAAAGTTTTATAAAATTCTTGCGGTTTTCCCCAAAATCCAGAAATCTCATGAAAATCCGAAATTCAAGAATCAAGAGTAAATAAACAGTGAATATCGGCATAAAGCCCCAGAATAGTACATGAATGAATATATGAATGCATGCAGTATCTATGCAACGAATGCAATCTCTAAGTTAACACATAAGAGAAATCACACAAATATTATGTGATAACTAACTTTTAGTTAATTATATCAATGAGATAATATTTGCTAAAGTGTATGTGACATGGCAATTACCGATGATGATGCGTATGAGCCGGCAAATATGTGTACGTGGAACATGCGCATCAGCGGTAATGGTGCTGGTGTCCTAACAGATGGAATCATAACAGTGAAGGAAACATATGTACAAATATGCAGAGAAATGAGAATAATATGAATATAACAGAGAAAGAGCAATAACCACAATACCGAAGAATATACATTTCTACAATACGAGTCATACCGTTTTGGTGTTTGAAAAAGTACGAATCGTGGTTTTTAGAAAAATAAGGGCTATGGGGTTTTCGAGAAAAAATACAACCTTTGAAAAAATCCGTAGTATCCCTCAGGCTGTTTTTAAAATAATGCGCACGATTCGCTAGTTTTGAAAATAGGTATGACTCGTGCCTAAAATAATATCTACCTAACCAACTAAGGGACTAAACTAAAGAACTGGTCGAAAGATAAGAAAAATCCACCTAAAGTCCGAGTCGATATCTCTAGGAGTCGGCGATCCAGGCTCAATATTGTCACGTACAAAGTACGACTTCCTGAAGTCAAGAGTGCGGATCAATCATCGCATCTATATCTCGTACGGTAAAATCCATCGTACGATATCCCAAAATCAGGGTATGGGTCAACAATCATATATGTATCATCAATCATATGGTATCATCATCAAACAATATCATGATCTGGTCACTGATCTAAAGTCTTGTGCAATCCGATATCATTAACACATATTATCATATACGAATTCACATTGCCCAAGCGATCTATTATAAATATCATAACATATCTCAAATCATATCTCGATCAAATGTCAACTATCATATATATATATATATATATATATATATATCATTCACATGAGATGTCTCAAGAATGTGATGATGTTTCCGCTCAGCGACACCCATGAAAGGTTCTTGGTTTATCATCGTCAAACTATATCAATATCTGGTTACTGATTTAAGTCTCAAAACACTCCAATGTCATCACACATTTATCGTATAGTATATATTTTCTTATCGTACAACGATCTGCTATAATACCATAACTCGGTCACATATCAAATTCTCACGGCATCATGCCCGATCATATCGACTCATCTCCAAGTATCATATAACATCCTCATCTCCCGTGTATATGTTGTGTGTGTGTGTGTGTGTATAAACCTACACACATTCATATATATATATATATACACACACATATACACCAAGTCAAGTGTATGTGTGTGCGCTTGTGTGTGTCTACATGAAACCTATGAATCTGCCTCCATGGTAATTGATTGTTAGCGATTCTGCGTGTTCAAGTTTAGTTAATTACCGCAATCAAAACGGTTTCGCTTGTAGCTAGCCGGTTGAGTACGGGTCGTCCGCAGGGAGATGGGAATCTTTTTCTATGTGCTTTAACGAGTTAAGTCCGAAAGTCCAGATTTGTTTGTGATTATCTAAGTGTTAAAATGATATGTAAAGAGAGCTTGTTAGGGTTAGGATTAGGTTAGTTTGAGTTAGGAGTCGCTCACTTCTTTCGTTGCCACTCTTAATATCGGTGCTACGGTAATCGGCAACAACGGGGATTAGCACGACTAGGAAGGAACTTGCGAGTATAAGCTAGGCTTTCCAACGCTTAAATTCTTCCTTTTGGTGCTTGTCCGTCCGTTCTTGGCTCTTATCCATAACCTCCGGTTAATTCAACCACAACCGGTCTCACTACGGAATCACCGCTATCATGTAGGATAGGGTGCCGTAGGGAGCGGATTGTGGTTCAATTAACGGGAGTCGATTTAAGATGTTGGGCAAGGAAAGAGTGAGAGAGATTTTCTTCTCTCAAACTTCCCTTATCCTACCCTAACAAGTATGGAAACTACTCACACATCATAATGAAAAGAAAACAAAACAAAGAGGAAGATAGAAAGAAAGAGATTAGAAGATAACAACTAGCTATTTGCGACCTCACCTCGGCAAGGATCAAGCGTAAACATCATGGTTGTTTTAAGGATAAAGAAAAAGAGAAAGAAAGAAACAACAAGAAATAACAACTAAGTTAACAAATGAAAATTACAAGCATTCAACATAAGAGCAAGACAAGTATGATAATAAAATGAACTTCTTTATTCATCATTCTTCATTCACAAAAGCTCACTATAAGTTTTTCACTGGAGAAGAGGAAGAAGAAACAAGTATTCTAAACCTAGAAAAATACAAGATTATGCACTCTTGGCTTCACAAGGTTCTGGGCTATTTATAGGCTGTAGAATGAAAACCTAGGGCAAAATTCTGCCTATACATGAAATGTCAAAACTACCCCTGAAATTTGATAAGCCGAAGAGACCGTACGGCCGCGGTTCCACGGCCTAGACCCCTATTGCCGCGGAACCGCGGCCAAGTAGTGGAGTTGTCTTGTCGTATTTTGTGTGCTGCCCTGGTTTGTTGTTCCCTTTAGTCTGGTACATGTTGTTTCTGATAATCTTTCCACATTTCTTCCAGAATTCTAGTAGATCAAAAGGTGATTTGGACATGGATCTTTTGTCATTATTTTCTTGAGCTCCGCGTAGATTTCTTGGATCTTGTGTTGCCATTGAGCTTTGTGCATGAGGTGACAATCGATTTGCCATTTTGTCTCCTAAACTGGTGTGTGGCAACAGACGGATAAAGAGCGGAGATCCGTGTTTTATCTGTGGTTGGCAGGAACCCGGGTTTTGTCGTGTATTTTCCATGAATTTCACCGTTTAGAGCCGAGAACCTATATCCTGCAATTGACTAGCAAACATGGCTCAAGAGTACCTACCGATATGCAATGTGATAAAAATTGGGCGGTATGAAAATGCAAAAATCTGATATGAACAAATACCCCCAAACTTATCATTTGCTTGTCCCGAGCAAAGCCAATTTATTCACAAAAAATTTCCTAACCTCACTTTCACAGGGAACGCGATTGCAATGAGCATGTGCAACAAGCCGTTAAACCTCTAGGTGTCCCTAGTAGGAGGAGTGTTGTCTCCTGAGGGTTTTCAGCGGATACTACCCACAAAATCCGGTCAAGCTAGTTTTGTAAAATAACTAAGATTCAAACCCTAAAGTTTTGTTTCAGAAAATAACAATTCTATTATCCTTAGTCTAGACTATCAAACTTTTATTTTTCACACCTCGCTTCTTATTTAACTACAGATTTTATATGTCTTTACGTGCAGTGCAAATAGTGTCGTTAAGTTTCCAGAAGGATCAATTTACGTCATCATGTCACACAATAAAGCCCAGATAAAAATTTTGAAAGGGTCACATAAGTTTTATAAAGAGTTAAGCATTTTTCAAGTTTCGTTTTCCAGTAAAGTTTCAACTTTAGAATTTCTATCTTCCTTAACAGGAAACTAGTCTCATATTTCACTCCACATTTTTCTTGTTTTCATTTCATACACACCTCTGTGAACGTGCAATAGTCTTTATTATAGAATAAAACATTCATATCTCCGCTAAATTTTTTATAAAAGCCTGTCTTTTATCAAGATTATTCTCACACAAAGAACCGTTAGGAATTTTAACTCGGAGAGAACACTTGCTTGACTTTGTTTTAATCTGGACTTTCTAGGCTTCTTAGCGAGCTTTGGGCCAATGCACCCAAACCAGTTGGCTTTAGGGAATTAGGTGTAGAAACAACCCAGCGGACTTAATTACTCAAGTTACCTAGGTCCAAAAACAAAAGACAGTTTGGCGTGAAAATCAAGACGATTCAATACGAACGGAGATATAACTGGCAGTTCAATTATTTTTTTGGATAAAAGACGTGTTTAGTGGGTTCGGTGTGTAATCATTCCAATCAAGTTTCAGATGGGTTATTTTTCAGACTTAGTTCCAATTAAGACATCAATAACATTCCTTCATATTCACTTCACTTCATAAACTATTCTTGATATTACTTATTTCAGAACAAACCTATTTGATCCTCAGAAAATCATTGATCCATTTAAAAGTTTTTAGACATAAAAGACTTGTCATCTAATTTCCAAAACTCACGACACGTGTGGTGTGATGTAAAGACATATATCAGCTATAGTTAACTTCAAAGGAGAGTTATCTTTCAGGTTTTCAAAATCTAAACATAAGATTTAGTTATTCTTATTTAATCAAACAAAACCGTCGAAATGTTGAATCAGAGTCCTCCCACTAGCTAACTTGACAAAAAAGTTTTTATGTTTTTAGAAAATTTTCAGATTTTTATGGATTTTATGGATTTTAATATGCAGATGCAGAATATACATATGAATGCGAAGGTAAGAAATGCGTACCGAGCGTACCCCCAAACTTAAACTGGACAGTGTCCTCACTGTCATTGTATGAAGAGATCATTTGAAGGGTCAAAATTGTCGGTTAGCGATACACAAATTTTTTTTGTTTTTGTTTTTAAAGAAAAGAAAAAGAAAAAGAATATCCACAAATATATACAAAATGGTATATACATACCCCCAAACTGCTGGATAACCGAAGTTTGGTGGTAGGCAGAGGAAGATTATGCAGGGTAAACCGGCTCCTGTAAGACCAGGAGCTCCTCTGTTGGTTCGGCGCTAAGGTACGGTTTTAGTCGGTGTCCGTTCACTTTGAAAAATGAACCGTCCTTTGGATTCTCCAAATCCACAGCGCCCTGCGGATACACATTCCGCACAAAATACGGCCCTTTCCAGCGAGATCTGAGCTTTCCTGGATGGAAGTGAAGTCGGGTGTCGTAAAGCAGTACCTGCTGGCCAGGTACGAAAGTTTTGCGCAAAAGGTGTTTATCGTGAAACACCTTCGTTCGGTTCTTAACGACAACCGCGTTATCGTAAGCCTCATCCCTAAGCTCGCTCAATTCGTTCAACTGCAGCTTCCGATGGCTGCCCGCATCTTCGAGAGACAGATTCAGCTCCTTTATCGCCCAAAATGCGCGATGCTCTATTTCGACAGGTAGGTGGCAAGCTTTTCCGTACACAAGCCGATAGGGAGACATGCCAAGATCGGTCTTATAAGCGGTTCGAAATGCCCAAAGGGCATCAGTGAATTTCAGCGACCAATCCTTACGGTTTTTGGAAACCGTTTTCTCCAGTATCTGCTTGATTTGCCGATTTGAAACTTCGGCCTGCCCGCAGGTTTGGGGGTGGTAGGGCGTAGAGAGCTTATGATTAATGGAATATTTTCGCATCAAGGCCTCGAAAGTCTTGTTGCAGAAATGACTTCCATTGTCGCTAATGATCGCTCGGGGGTGCCCAAAACGGGAGAAAATGTTTTCCTTAAGAAACCTAACGACAACCTTGTTGTCGTTAGTCCGGCTGGGCACAGCCTCGACCCATTTAGAGACGTAATCAACAACGAGAAGGATGTACAAGTTCCCAAAAGAGCTGGGAAACGGCCCCATGAAATCTATCCCCCAAACGTCGAAAATCTCCACAACCAAGATCGGTTGGAGCGGCATCTCGTTCCTCCAGGATATCCGGCCCAAGTGTTGGCACCGGGAGCAAGTCTTGCAATAGTCATGAGCGTCTTTGAAGAGTTGTGGCCAGTAGAAACCACATTGCAAGATCTTCTCAGCTGTCTTTCTTGGGCCAAAATGCCCGCCACACGCTTGATCGTGGCAAAATGACAGCACACTCTTGAATTCCTCGTTAGGGACACACCGACGAATAATCTGGTCGGGACAGTACTTGAACAGATAGGGTTCGTCCCAGTAAAAGTGTTTTACTTGGGATAAGAAGCGAAGTCTGTCCTGACTTGACCATTCAGTCGGTAGTAATCCCGTGGCCAAATAGTTCACAATATCTGCGGACCAGGGTTCGCAAGATACTGTCAAGAGCTGTTCATCCGGGAAAACGACGTTGATCGGAATTGGAAGCGAAGGCGAAGAAGGAAGTCGTGAGAGATGGTCGGCAACTACGTTTTCACATCCTCGTTTGTCCTTAATGACAAGGTCAAACTCTTGAAGCAAGAGGATCCAACGTATTAGCCGAGATTTTGCATCTTTCTTCGCAAAAAGATGGCGCAGAGCAGAATGGTCTGTGTAGACAATGACTGGAGAGCCGATAAGGTAGCCCTGAACTTTTCTAAAGCAAATACAACAGCTAAGAATTCCTTCTCAGTTGTTGTATAATTGAGTTGGGCGTCGTTCAGGTTTCGGCTCGCATAATATATTACGTGTGGCATCTTGTTGATGTGTTGCCCAAGGACAGCACCAATGGCAATGTCGGATGCATCGCACATAATCTCAAATGGGTGCGTCCAGTCAGGTGAAGAAAGAACGGGAGCAGAAGTGAGTGAGCGTTTCAATGACTCGAATGGAGTCACACAGCTCGAGTTGAAGTCGAATGGCATATCCTTGGCCAGTAAAAGAGTCAAGGGCCTAGCAATCTTGCTAAAGTCCTTGATGAACCGTCTATAGAAACCGGCATGGCCAAGGAAGGCTCGGATATCTCTGACGCATCGGGGATGAGGTAGATTGGAAATGACCTCAATCTTTGCTTTGTCAACCTCTATGCCATTTTGCGAGATGATATGTCCTAAGACAATACCTTCGCGCACCATGAAGTGGCACTTCACCCAATTCAAAGTGAGATTCTTGTCCTTACATCGGGTAAGGACAGCGTCAAGATGCAGCAAACACTCGTTGAAGGAATCTCCGAAGATAGAGAAATCATCCATGAAAATCTCCAGAAATTTTTCCACCATGTCTGAGAATATTCCCATCTTACACCGCTGGAAGGTAGCGGGCGCATTGCATTGTAAGGTTAGTATAGCACCCAATGAAGAGTTTTGAAGCATCACATGACCCAAAGTTTTAATTTTTAAGGTGCTAAACTAACATGCAAAGGATAGATCCTAGAAAATTAGGGTTTACTAAACTTAAAGCTAACAAAAGTTAGGGTTTGAAGGCTACAACCTTTGTAGCTCCCGTTTTTGCTTCGCTCCTTAGGCTCTTTGGTGTTGAAACGAGGTCCTCTTGAACTCCCCTTGTGTCCACGATGATCCACCGCGGAGATATCCGTCCAAGCTCGCTACTTCGTCAAACCGAAGATAACACTCTAAACGAAACGGCTAAGCTTGTGTAGAATGTTGTTGTGGCTTTGGATCTCACTTCAAAAACCTTTCTTTGATTGTGTTTTTCTCACTAGAAAAAACTAGAGAGGAGAAGATGAAGAAGGATGAAAATGGTGGCTATTTTTCTTCAAGAGATAAAAAGATAACCATAAGGTTTTGCTTGTGAAAGAAAATAAATATCACTATATATTTTTATTCCTTCTTGACTCCAACCATGATTAAATGATAGATGATTAATTTAACTTGGGTTTAGAATGATAAAGGAAAAGATAACCATGGTTTAGTGGTGGGTGAGAATGGTTAGGTTAAAAGAAGCATGTAGAAACTAGCATAATTATCCTTTCCTTTTCATTTTCTTTTAAAACCAAAATTAAATAATTATACATAGTTTAATCTATGGTGTGAGGCTTATATTGCCACCATTTCCATATATAATCAACCATGATGGTTTGATGTATGTATGTGTACATGTATGCACATCTTCATGTGCATGAAACTAGAAAAGAAAAATAGAAACACATGCATGCATGCATACATCCATCAAACCCTAGAAAGGTTTTGAGTGAGAAAACTAATGGTTAAATGATAAATCAACACTTGATTTATCAATCCGGTCATATCTCATATGACCCCACCAAAAGCAGTTCACCCGATCAATGTTCGGTATCATATACGCACATTTCAATCGGGTGCATGCGCATATCGCATATGCGCACCACAACGTTTCGCCTGGACTGGGTAACTCCTCTGTGGGACTCTAAGACTCGTCAATACGCCGGCAGAGGGTAATGATCATATCAAGTGCCCTCAAGCCGCAAGAGGTCAGCTAAACGTAACGGCCATCCGGGTATTGAACGATCAGAAGACAACAAGCGAACCTGCTACAACTCCCGTCGAGCCATCCGGCAACACTGCCGTACAGTCCGGTCTCTTCGTCAGATATGCTGCATATCGAGCCTAGGGATGGTCACGTCGACCCCAATAACTCAATAAGTCGCGTCGGTGAATGGTCTATAGCAGATCGAGAAACTACTGATAACACTTATCAGCAAATCTCAGCAGCCCTGGCCAGGGACTTGCTGTTATAACCAGTCGAGCACAGCACAGCATCAACTCCCAATACCGGGAGAGACGAAACCCCTCCTATCGCTCATTGCCTTCGTGTGTCTCGGGACTGTACCCAACGGCCACCTGTTTGCACGACTCAGTAGAGCCGTGGTAGGGTGGCAATCAAAATACAGTGGGAGAACACACAAGGCTCTATGACGATCTCGGGTCTACAGACTAACCTGTACCAGTGTCACCTGAGAACTGCTATCCGACGATAGATATAATTCCATATAGGAGTTCTCGGCGAGTCCGTCCAGTGTTCCCAGTCACCACTGAGCACCCGTGTATGATCTTGATGTCAAACATCGATGAATGTGGGAACATCCATCGCCCATCGTATGGGTCTAGTATCATATACGCTAGTCTACTCTGGTATAACGATGCCCCATCTCGATATACCTACGACTAGGGACGTTCCAGGATATGCTTATAGACTACAGATGTCCCACTAGTATGATCTTCATCATAATCAGAGTAGTCAAGCCGATATCCTCAGGGCTTTATCAGCATGTATGAATGAATAAAAGCATGATCAAATAAACATGTCAGATAAAGAAGAACCAGATAGCATACTATCATGTCGAGCAAGAATGCAAACTGAATATATATATACATGTATAGATACATCCACTATCACATAATGGCCTCTAGGGCATACATTTATTCAACAATCTCCCACTTGCACTAAGGCCAGTTATTGGCGTATCTCATACCCAACATCTCAAAAAGTCGCTCATGCTGCGGCTGAGGGAGAGCCTTGGTGAATGGATCCGCGGCGTTGTTCTTTGTGTCTACTCTCTTAATCTCGATCTCGCGGCGATCTACAATCTCCCGGATCAAATGAAAGCGCCTCAGGATATGTCTGGACCGCTGATGGGATCTGGGTTCCTTGGCTAACGCCATTGCCCCATTATTGTCACAATACAAAGGTATAGGATCAATAATGGTTGGAACTACTCCTAGCTCCGAGACGAACTTTTTCATCCAGACAGCTTCCTTGGCGGCATCATTTGCAGCAATGTACTCAACTTCCATCGTAGAGTCTGCAACGGTATCTTGTTTGGAACTCTTCTAACTTACCGCCCCTCCATTGAGGGTAAATACAAACCCTGAGATAGATTTGCTGTCATCCTTATCGCTCTGGAAGCTCGAATCGGTAAAGGCCTCCATTTGGAGATCTTTATTACCGTACACCAAGAACAATTCTTTAGTCCTTCGTAAGTACTTAAGAATGTTCTTCACAGCTGTCCAGTGGTTCTCCCCTGGGTTGGATTGATACCTGCTTACAACACTAAGTGCATAAGCTACATATGGGCATGTACATAACATCGCATACATTATAGATCCTACTGCCGAAGCATAAGGTATAATGCTCATGCGAGCTCTCTCTTCATCGGTCTTTGGACAAGAATCCTTGGAGAGAGTGACTCCATGGCAAGCGGGTAAGGCACCCCGCTTGGAGTCTTCCATACTAAACCTCTTTAGGATGGTGTTAATGTACCTGGTTTGGGACAGTCCCAATAACTTTTTGGATCTATCCCTATAGATCCTTATGCCCAGGATGTATGTGGCATCACCCAGGTCCTTCATGGAGAACCTTAGTGATAAGAATGATTTGACCGACTGTAGCATAGGAATATCATTTCCTATCAGAAGAATGTCATCCACGTACAATACGAGGAATGTGACAGCTCTTCCTACAGCCTTCCTATAAACACAAGGTTCATCTGGATTTTTGATGAAATCAAACTCTTTGATAACATCATCGAAACAGATGTTCCAACTCCGAGATGCCTGCTTTAACCCATATATGGATTTAAGCAATCTACATGCTTTCTCGCTGCTCCCATTGTCAATGAAGCCCTCCGGCTGATCCATATAAACACATTCTTCTAAATCTCCATTTAGGAATGCTGTTTTAACGTCCATCTGCCAGATTTCATAGTCGTAGTGAGCAGCAAAAGCAAGTAGGATCCGAATAGATTTAAGCATGGCTACGGGCGAAAAAGTTTCGTCATAGTCCAAACCTGGTCTTTGACGAAAACCTTTCGCCACAAGTCTTGCCTTATAGGTCTCTACCTGCCCATCCACACCAATCTTTCTTTTAAAGATCCATTTGCACCCTACAGGTTTTACCCCAGGGGGTACAACGTCCAAAGTCCATACTTTGTTGGTGTACATAGACTCCATTTCGGATCTCATGGCATCCAGCCACTTCACAGAGTCACCACTCGTGATAGCTTGCTGAAAACTGGTAGGATCATCATCTTCCATGATACAATCTTCTCTGTCACCATCAATGAGGAAACCGTAGTACCTCTCCGGTGGGCGAGAAGTCCTACCAGACCTACGGAGTGGCCGAGGTTCTTCAGTTTCTGTTGCAACAGCCGGTTCAACCAAATCGTCATTTGTAGTTTGTGTCTCCAGAACCTCTTCCAGATCTACTACCTTGCCATCATCTTTATCTGTGAAAAACTCTTTTTCCAAGAATGTGGCATACTGAGAAACAAACACCTTTTGTTCCTCTTTGTGGTAGAACAGATATCCATAAGAATTCTTTGGATATCCCACAAAGTTACACATGACTGACCGTGTCTCGAGTTTGTCCGGATTCTGCTTTTTAACATAGGCCGGGCAACCCCAAATCTTAATTCTCTTAAGAGATGGTCTCTTCCCATTCCATATCTCATATGGCGTGGTAGACACGGCTTTGGTCGGAACCCTGTTTAGCAGAAACGCTGCAGTCTCCAACGCATGCCCCCAAAACAAGACTGGTAACTCAGCATCACTCATCATGGACCGGACCATATCTAATAGGGTCCTATTCCGTCGTTCTGACACACCGTTGTGCTGTGGTGTGTAAGGAGGAGTGAGCTGAGAGAGAATCCCATTTTCTTTTAGGAAGTTTGCAAATTCTGTACTGAGATACTCACCACCTCGATCTGATCGAAGCATCTTAATACTTAAGCCGGTTTGTTTTTCTACTTCTTGTTTATATTCAATGAATTTCTCGAAAGCTTCGGACTTGTGCTTTAATAAAAATACATGACCGAATCTTGAGAAATCGTCGGTGAATGTAATGAAGTATGAAAAACCGCCTCTAGCTTGTGTAGACATTGGCCCACATACATCACTATGTATGAGGCCCAGGAGCTGAGTAGCTCTTTCTCCGTGTCCAGTAAACGGAGTTTTGGTCATTTTACCCTTGATACAAGACTGGCAAGTCGCATAAGATTTATATTCAAAAGGATTTAAATATCCATCTTTGTGTAACTTGTTTAGTCTTGTTTCGTTAATATGACCAAGTCTACAGTGCCAAAGAAAAGCTTCATTTAATTCTGAAAGTTTTCTTTTATTAGTGTGTTGTATACTGAAAACTGTGTGTTGATTTAGGACATATATTCCGTTATTAAGTGTACCATACTCAACCAACATTTGATTTAGGTGAATGTTCATAACATTGTTCTGCAACACAAAATTATATCCTTCATTGTCCAACAAAGATACGGATATTATATTACATAGCATATCAGGTACAAAATAACATGGATTCAAAATCAAAATACATCCAGACGGCAACCCCAAGTGATACTCTCCCACTGCGACTGTATGTACATTGGAACCATTTCCAACGCGGAGAGTATGGTCACCTGTCTTCAAAACCTTGCTATTTCTCAGCCCCTGCATAGAATTGCAAATGTGAGAACCTGAACCGGTATCCAATACCCAGGAAGCAGAGTTTATAGAAAAACAGTTTTCAGTCACAAACGCACCTGAAGCAGAAGCATCACCATGCTTCTTCTTAAGACTTAGGTACTCCGTGCAGTTGCGCTTCCAATGTCCTGTCTTGTGGTAATGAAAACACTCGCCTTTCCCTGGGTCTCCAGCCGTGGACTTTCCCTTTCCCTTCACATTTTTGACTCCGCCCTTAGGATTAGTGGGTTTCTTCTTTTTCTTTCCCTTGGCCTTAGCTTTCGGGCGAGAAGAAGAAGACTGTCCAATCGTCATAACGGGAGTCTTTGCTGACTTCATAGTGCTCTCTGCACTCCTTAACATATTAAGGAGTTCAGGGAGGTCCTTCTCCATGCCATGCATGTTGAAGTTCACTATGAACTGAGCAAAGGTGGAGGGGAGGGACTGCAGAATAATATCTATATATTGTTCATTGTCCATAGTCCATCCGAGGTCCTCAAGCTCTTCTATAAGAGCTATCATCTTCAAAACATGGTCTGCTACTGGTGTGCCAGGGGCCATCCGCATGTGAAACAGTTTCTTTGATGCCTCGTATCGTAATACGCGGGACTGCTCCCCATACAACTCCTTTGTATGGAGCAGTATCCCGTGAATGTCCATGTCCTCATGAATGTCCATGTCCTCGTGCTGCTTTTGATGTGTGTTATCCATCGATGCAAGCGCGAGGCATGTGGCCGTGGCACAGTCAGCGTCCCATGTCTTGCGGACTTCTATGTCCGCAACTGAGGATTTTGGGCCTGGGACGGGCGGGGCTGAAGCCGTGAGGACATATGATACTTTATCATAAGTCAAGGCGATCTTCAGATTCCTTAGCCAGTCTTTATAGTTGGTCCCGTTCAGTTTGTTTTTATCTAGTAGAAGCTTAAGTCCAGTCATTGGTATCTGCCATTAAGAGAGAGAAAAGAATACACTCAGCCAAAGCTCTTGCATAGATTAGATTGGTTTATTATCTTGTCTAATCGATGTTTCCCACTGCTTTTTATCAAGTTTTTCTTTCAAACCTTAAAAAGAAAAACTAGCCAGGATTAATTACAGTCTACAACTTCGCTAACCGTTCAGCCAGGCCAGTGTCGGTACTTTGAGGGAGGTTCCCCGTGCTTTCGGACGGACCTAATTAGAGTAAACCTCGTTTTCCCTGAGGCGGAGCCCCGTTAACACCTTTCTAGACACCTAATGAGTTAGCTAATTGTAAACTGCAAAACTCTCCTAGGAGCAACTATTGCCCACAGTGGGATCGGGATCCAACCATCATATGGAAGGTATGCAATCTCATTGCAAATTTCAACACTTGAAATTCCCGATGTAATTTTTACCCCTAGCACTTATGACCTTAACTATGGTCAACAAATCATAAGTACCAGTCAAGTTCTACCCGTCATTTCTTGATTAATTAGACCCACCCATATGACCCTTAACTATGGTCAACAAAGTCGCATGAATGTCCTAATTAATCTGCATCATATGCAGTGTAGGAAGACATCACTTAGCTACCGTTCACTACGCCTTAACTAAAGTCAACAAACGTAGCACGAATACTAAGTACTCTACTTCTTAAAATGACGGAGGGTTGCGAATGATTTTTAAGAAAATCTTTAACGCTTTGAACTTGATATCGTTGTAGAATCAAATAGTTTTTCAAAAGGAGTGGCTTAAGCTCCGCAGTTTTGAAATATAGCTTTTTCATAAATAGCCGAGTAGTTTTCAAATCCGATTCTACAACATCTTTTTAGGTTTATTTTCTTTACATTAATCACATTAATGTAATCCCATCATTTAAGTCCTTAAGCCAATCATAGAAAAGAAACGAAAATAACACGTACGTTTATGCCATCCGCATTCGCCGCAATGTTCCGTTAGGTTACTTAACTAACGGCATACCGGGACGGGACTAGCGCGGGTGTAAAACATAAGCAACGTCTACTATATATCATATATATAATATGTCATTCGTCTCAGATATCACAGAACACAGGCAGCAGAAATATAGATATAACGTGGGATATACTAGGACGTCCGTATTTAGTATTTAGCCAGAATAGAAAATACGGATTCCACAGTCGCGATGAATAGCCAAGCCCACACCCTGGACCCCTACGAGAGTGGCAAGTGACCCTACCAATCCTGGAGTTTAGGAGACCCGGTCTCGACTCCTCGAGATGGCCTCCCACTGAACCCCAGAACCCGATCACCTGTGCTCTCCTCCTTGGGTCCATCCTAATGCGGAAAAGTAAATAATATACAACACTGGTGACACAACCGCAACCTGGAAGTGCCCCAAATAAAAGAATATTACATTACATTTGAATTTACATGAATGAAAATACAAAACTCTCATCTCACAAAAACCCCCCGGCTATTCGATCGCGACAATCCTGCACATCATATCTCAGCAACACATAATATCACATATCATCAACGTAAGTAAGTATGCGTACCCCGATTGTCGTTGATGTATAGCAACGAAACCGGCGATATCTAACATACTACACTTACGGTCACAGAAAAGAAAGTGTAAAACTACAATATTTGGAATCCAGATTCTCTTTAGAAATCATAAATGCGAAATATCACATATTCCATATTTCATACCTAAACCATATGAATTCCACA
The DNA here is from genome assembly GCA_030015575.1 of Agapanthus africanus. NCBI lineage: Eukaryota > Viridiplantae > Streptophyta > Magnoliopsida > Asparagales > Amaryllidaceae > Agapanthus > Agapanthus africanus. The sequence goes on along the minus strand of CM057350.1, from coordinate 355,146,004 downwards.
TATTGTATCACATTCCAGACAAACAGACAGTATTAAAGTTTTCGAACGAACAATCAAGCACCCAAGATTCACTAAAGCTCAACACTTGAGCAGGGTTCAAAAAATTTGGAGTGTGACACAGTAGCGGCGGTCCAGCCGTAGAAGGGTCAAGCCAACGCCTCACATGTGGCACGCCGTACTGCCCCAAACCCGAGGGTTCAAAGGGTAGTTCAAGACGGTCACATAATCGAGTTAAGGTTTGTTGCCTTCTAGAGGGACCACCGCAAAAAGACTTGCACGTATTTCCAAATTATTTAAACCCCGTGAATAGTGAGTAAATGATACTCGTTCAAATACTTCAATACTTTCTAATTTACCCGGAAAGACTACGAAATGAAAGTCCCGATCGAATCGATGAATCCAAAAACATCTCCAGAATTTTTCAAAACTTTATTCAGTTTAAAAATACCCAAAAAATTAAACATGCAGAAAGTAGAATTACTGCAGAAACAGTATACACTAATTCATTTGTACGGCCGCGGAAAAGCGGCCTAAGCAATCTTAGGCCGCGTTTCCGCGGCTGTAACTACTGTTCATTGGATAATTTTTCTGCCGTAATTCTTATATTTTCCTGCTATGATTTTTACATATTTTTAATTCTGGAAAATGTCAAGTTTTTGAAAATTTCCAGAGAGCATCTAAAAATACGGTATTTTTGTCCGATCGGTGTTTTCTCTTCGTCAAAACGTCGCCTAATGTTCTAGGTCGGCTCTGATACCAATGTAAGGTTAGTATAGCACCCAATGAAGAGTTTTGAAGCATCACATGACCCAAAGTTTTAATTTTTAAGTTGCTAAACTAACATGCAAAGGATAGATCCTAGAAAATTAGGGTTTACTAAACTTAAAGCTAACAAAAGTTAGGGTTTGAAGGCTACAACCTTTGTAGCTCCCGTTTTTGCTTCGCTCCTAAGGCTCTTTGGTGTTGAAACGAGGTCCTCTTGAACTCCCTTTGTGTCCACGATGATCCACCGCGGAGATATCCGTCCAAGCTCGCTACTTCATCAAACCGAAGATAACACTCTAAACGAAACGGCTAAGCTTGTGTAGAATGTTGTTGTGGCTTTGGATCTCACTTCAAAAACCTTTCTTTGATTGTGTTTTTCTCACTAGAAAAAACTAGAGAGGAGAAGATGAAGAAGGATGAAAATGGTGGCTATTTTTCTTCAAGAGATAAAAAGATAACCATAAGGTTTTGCTTGTGAAAGAAAATAAATATCACTATATATTTTTATTCCTTCTTGACTCCAACCATGATTAAATGATAGATGATTAATTTAACTTGGGTTTAGAATGATAAAGGAAAAGATAACCATGGTTTAGTGGTGGGTGAGAATGGTTAGGTTAAAAGAAGCATGTAGAAACTAGCATAATTATCCTTTCCTTTTCATTTTCTTTTAAAACCAAAATTAAATAATTATCCATAGTTTAATCTATGGTGTGAGGCTTATATTGCCACCATTTCCATATATAATCAACCATGATGGTTTGATGTATGTATGTGTACATGTATGCACATCTTCATATGCATGAAACTAGAAAAGAAAAATAGAAACACATGCATGCATGCATACATCCATCAAACCCTAGAAAGGTTTTGAGTGAGAAAACTAATGGTTAAATGATAAATCAACACTTGATTTATCAATCCGGTCATATCTCATATGACCCCACCAAAAGCAGTTCACCCGATCAATGTTCGGTATCATATACGCACATTTCAATCGGGTGCATGCGCATATCGCATATGCGCACCACAACGTTTCGCCTGGACTGGGTAACTCCTCTGTGGTACTCTAAGACTCGTCAATACGCCGGCAGAGGGTAATGATCATATCAAGTGCCCTCAATCCGCAAGAGGTCAGCTAAACGTAACGGCCATCCGGGTATTGAACGATCAGAAGACAACAAGCGAACCTGCTACAACTCCCGTCGAGCCATCCGGCAACACTACCGTACAGTCCGGTCTCTTCGTCAGATATGCTGCATATCGAGCCTAGGGATGGTCATGTCGACCCCAATAACTCAATAAGTCGCGTCGGTGAATGGTCTATAGCAGATCGAGAAACTACTGATAACACTTATCAGCAAATCTCAGCAGCCCTGGCCAGGGACTTGCTGTTATAACCAGTCGAGCACAGCACAGCATCAACTCCCAATACCGGGAGAGACGAAACCCCTCCTATCGCTCATTGCCTTCGTGTGTCTCGGGACTGTACCCAACGGCCACCTGTTTGTACGACTTAGTAGAGCCGTGGTAGGGTGGCAATCAAAATACAGTGGGAGAACACACAAGGCTCTATGACGATCTCGGTTCTACAGACTAACCTGTACCAGTGTCACCTGAGAACTGCTATCCGACGATAGATATAATTCCATATAGGAGTTCTCGGCGAGTCCGTCCAGTGTTCCCAGTCACCACTGAGCACCCGTGTATGATCTTGATGTCAAACATCGATGAATGTGGGAACATCCATCGCCCATCATATGGGTCTAGTATCATATACGCTAGTCTACTCTGGTATATCGATGCCCCATCTCGATATACCTACGACTAGGGACGTTCCAGGATATGCTTATAGACTACAGATGTCCCACTAGTATGATCTTTATCATAATCAGAGTAGTCAAGCCGATATCCTCAGGGCTTTATCAGCATGTATGAATGAATAAAAGCATGATCAAATAAACATGTCAGATAAAGAAGAACCAGATAGCATACTATCATGTCGAGCAAGAATGCAAACTGAATATATATATACATGTATAGATACATCCACTATCACATAATGGCCTCTAGGGCATACATATATCCAACATGCATAACCCAAAGGGCATGCGACGATATGCAAATGTGCCGAAAGGACAAGTGAATGTGGTCTTGTCCTGGTCTTTTTCGGCGATGGGAATTTGATTATAGCCAGAGTAGCCATCAAGAAAGCAGTAGTACTCGTGTCCGGCCAATCGTTCAAGCATTTGGTCAATGAAAGGTAGCGGAAAGTGGTCCTTCCGCGTTGCGGCGTTGAGTTTTCTGTAATCGATGCATACTCGCCACCCAGTTTGGGTGCGAGTAGGGATTAACTCGTTCGCCGCGTTAGTGATGACCGTTATACCTGATTTCTTGGGGACAACGTGAATGGGGCTAACCCACTGGCTATCAGAGATAGGGTAAATGATACCACTATCTAGACATTTTACGATCTCCTTCTTCACAGCCTCTTTCATGACTGGATTGAGACGTCTTTGTGGATCCCGGGCTGGTTTGGCATCATCCATCAGATGAATGTGATGTTCAACGATCAGGGGACTAATCCCCTTGATGTCCGCCATGGACCAGCCAAAAGCTTGCCTGTTGCTGTGCAAGACCGCGAGAAGGGCTTTCTCTTGCTCTGGAGCTAGAGAAGCCGAGATGATGACAGGGAGGGTCTCGTTCTCACCTAAGTAAGCGTACTTAAGGTGAGACGGCAAAGGCTTGAGTTCGAGCGTTGGAGGTGAAACGATGGAAGGCAAGATTGGTGAAGCGGTCTCGAACTCAAAAGATTCCAGCAAGGGTTCGAAACGAGTGTAAGCGACCGAGTCGGATGGTTCAGGTAACTCATCCGGAAATTCGAAGGATTCAAACTCGGGTTGTGAGCGGCTAAGATCATTCGAGAACGTGAAACACTCGTAGTCGTTGTCGGGCACAGAAACAGCAGCAGGCTTGAAGAGGAACGCACTAGTGGCGTCAAGGTTATCGTGATCAAACAGAAACTCCTCGAATTCACACTCTTCAGGGGTGATCTCCTGGATGGAGCAAACATCCAGTATATGAGCATTAGGTTCGGAGGGCTGATTCCCCAACTTAAAAATGTTGAGTTCAATTGTCATATTTCCAAAAGATAGGTTCATCGAACCATTGCGACAATTGATCACAGCATTTGAGGTTGTAAGGAATGGGCGACCGAGTATCACCGGAATTTGATTCCGTGGGTTAGCTACAGGCTGTGTGTCTAATACAATGAAGTCAACGGGGAATATGAAGTCCCCGACTTTGATTAACACATCCTCTAGCTCACCCCTAGGATGGGTGATCGATCGGTCGGCCATTTGGAGAGTACAGTGTGTGGGTTTTAGCTCTCCTACGCCTAATTGCTCGTATACTGAGTACGGAAGCAGGTTAACACTGGCACCAAGATCTAATAGTGCGCGGTTGATGTTCTTATCCCCAATAGTAATAGAAATCGTAGGACAGCCAGGGTCCTTCCGTTTTTGTGGTAAAGATTGGGTAAGAGCATCACTCACAGCACTAGCCAAGAAAACTTTCTTTGGTACTTGAGACTTCCTCTTTTTCGTGCACAAGTCCTTTAAGATTTTCGCGTAGGATGGGACTTGTTGGACGGCATCTAAAAGAGGAATGTTAATGTTAACCTGCTTAAATAACTCCAGAATCTTCTCCATTTGAGGATTTTGTTTATTAGACCTCAACTGGTTTGGAAATGGGACATTTTTAAAATTGGTTGAGTCTAATGCTAGTGGAGGAGATTGTGGAGTCGGAACGGATCCCAGAACAGGTGTTTTCGTGGAGTGAGAGGCGGGTCCGTTCAGAGCAGAAGAAGAAGAAGAAGAAGGAGAGCCTTTTGAAGAATGGAGAATAGGCTCAGAAGACGAAGAAGCAGGAGAAGAAGAAGAAGAAGCGGCGGCCGGGGTGTCATCGTTGATCCGTGTGCCAATGTTGTTTTGCAGCATCCTTCCTGATCTTAATGTGGTCACGGCACTCATATTATGGTTCTGTTGTTCAAGAGCAACATGTACATTCTGTGGGTGACCGGGATTTGGGAGTGGCTGAGACGGGAGCTTCCCCTTCTCTCGCTCGCTTAAGGCCGCATTCAGCTGTGCAATCTGGGCTTCGATGGTCGTGATGCTTTGCCCGTGAGCGGCAGTGTGTTGCACTAAGGACTGAATGGAAGACTGGATGTTGGCAGTGGATTGAGTCGATTGTTTAACGAACGCCTCCAGACTTCGTTCGAGCGAGGAAACCTTATCGTTGTTTGACGGAACAAAGTTGTTTGGTGGAAAAGAATTGTTGGGTGCAAAGTTGTTCGTCTGATTTTGAAAAGGTTGGGGTTGGAAGGGTTGCTGAAACTGCTGTTGAGTTTGTTGTTGCGCTTGTTGTTGCGTCGGAGGGGCCCTTTGGAAATTGTTGCCTTGGAATTGATTCTGATTCTGATTCCAGGCGAAATTGGGGTGGTTCCTCCAACCGGGATTGTAGGTGGAAGAGTATGGATCATTCCTCGGTCTTTGCTGGAATGCAGCATTAACCTGATCCTGTCCTTGCGATGGTGGATTGTAAGGACACTCTTCGGTCAAGTGAGAAGGGTCGGAACAACAAGTGCAGATGGTACGAAGGGGAAGAACAGGGGTAGGAGCAGGAGAAGAGAATTTGCTCTCTATCGCTTCAAGCTTTCTCGTTATTTCAGCCATTTCAGCTTTCATCGCAATAGAGACGTCAAGTTGGTGAATTCCTACCCTAGACTGACCGGTAGAAGTGGAGGTAGAAGAAGAAGAAGTCGGTCTGGTGCTCTCCCATTGTAGCGTTTGCTCCGCAAGGTCGTCAAAGAATTGCCACGCTTCCTCGTCAGATTTCGATAGGATGTGGCCCTGACAGATGGTTTCTAACAACTGCTTCGTTGCTGGGTTCAGGCCCTCGTATAAGGTTTGGCAAAGTTGCCATCTCTCGATACCATGGTGAGGACACTGAACAAGAAGGTCTTTGTACCGGTCAAAGCACTTCTAGAACGGTTCAGAAGGAACCTGAGAGAATTGGTTGATTTCATTGCGGATTCTTGCGGTTTTATGATTCGGATAAAATTTCTTTAGAAACGCTTTTACAAACTCGTCCCAACTGGTTATGGAGTGGGAAGCGGTGCTATACAGCCATTTTTCAGCAAGATCGCATAAAGTGAACGGAATGACCCGTAGACGTATAGCATCGTCCGACAGTTGGGTAGTTTTCATCATGGCACAAACGTTTTGAAATTTATTGATGAAGATATAGGCATCTTCAGATTCAAGCCCATGAAATCGTGGAAGCATGTTGATGAAGTGGGGCTTAATTTCAAAATTATCCCCATTGGCCGGTGGAAGAGAAAGGCGGGTGGGAAGTGCAGAACGGGTGGGATAGAAACGATCCTGGAGCGCGATTCGCTGCGGCGCTACAACAGGCGGTGGTGGTGGGTTATTGGTCTCCGTAGGAGGTGGAGCCAATCCAGGGGTAGTCAAAGAGATGTTCGGATTAAATCCTGACATCGCGGAAGAAGAGGTTGGTGAAGGTGAAGGTGAAGATGTATGAACAGAATTCTGGTCAACGTCGGAGTTGGCCGGCAAAGGTAAAGGTGAAAAAGGAGTGGACGGAGTTTCGACGTCTGAGTCGATCGCGTAGTCGGTAGCGACTAACGTAACGCAGACTAGGCGGGCGCTAGTGTCCCGAGTCCAAGCGGACATACACTAAACGAGTTTAGTATAGTCAAAGCGGAGAAGGTGAGGGTAAGAAAACGTCAATGGAGAAAGGCGATGGGTGGTGTGTGAAAAATGGATTTTGGCGACAAAGGGCAAGTTTTTATAAAAGTTTTTGATTTTTTTCTTTTTTTTTTAGAAAGAGCTTTACAGAAATATGTATGGACTTACGGCTTTAAGCAATCACAAACAAGATATGCACAATCACACCTAGATCTAGGGTCACCTAGGTCAGCTAGACAGCTCCTAACTGTTCCAAAGAACTAGAAACAAGACCTTAAACTGCCTCTTCTCCGCCAATTGCGGCCAGATAAGTGCCAGTTAAGTGGGAGGTTGTCCAACGCTTTCGCGAAGTTTCTTAATTAAATAACCACTTGCCTTCGTCACACTTGCCTAGACACCGCAAAGTCAGGATAGAATAACCGGCCGATGCCTGTAATTAGTCCTCTGTCCTATTGAGCGCGAAGTCCTTAGGGCTGAGTCTAGTATTTTTTAATTTAACAATGGTCAATGCATATGCTTTTTGTGATTTCTGGGGTCCTGGGAAGGGTGATGAAATCCCCACCCAATCTGAATTGGTTTCAAGCCCCTTAGGTCCTATTAATGAATGCAAAGCGATAACAAATCAACTGCAAACAATTTTTATTTTAGCGCGGCGCAAAGAATCCTGCACAAGAGCAGTTTATTGGAGTCCAGAGGAGTGGAAGAGAGGCGAGAAACACTTACAGGGATTTTGGCAGCCTGAAGGCTCCAAACGGCCGCGGTTCCGCGGCTTAAGCCTCCTTGTGCCGCGGTTCCGCGGCGGTATGATGGGCTTGGGCCTTCAGTTTTCTGGTGTGGGCTCGTTGCGGTGTCCTCTGCTTGTCTGGATGTGCTGAATTTTGACTTGCATAATGTATCTGCTCCATATTTTTATAGTAGACCGTTTGCTTCGTTTTGATCCGTCGCGGTGTAGCCGCGAAATGTGGGTCTATCTTCCCACGTCTTTGGCACTGAACTCGAACTCCGTATTATCCTGCACACTTGCACAAAAACTAATCAAAAATAACAAAATGATTTTTCTTTACAAAGTATATTTTTTTTTGTTTTGGTTATATTTATATTCACAAGTTAACCCGAAATTACACTAGGAAATAAACTACCGTCTCCCCGGCAACGACGCCATTTGATTGTTAGCGATTCTGCGTGTTCAAGTTTAGTTAATTACCGCAATCAAAACGGTTTCGCTTGTAGCTAGCCGGTTGAGTACGGGTCGTCCGCAGGGAGATGGGAATTTTTTTCTATGTGCTTTAACGAGTTAAGTCCGAAAGTCCAGATTTGTTTGTGATTATCTAAGTGTTAAAATGATATGTAAAGAGAGCTTGTTAGGGTTAGGATTAGGTTAGTTTGAGTTAGGAGTCGCTCACTTCTTTCGTTGCCACTCTTAATATCGGTGTTACGGTAATCGGCAACAACGGGGATTAGCACGACTAGGAAGGAACTTGCGAGTATAAGCTAGGCTTTCCAACGCTTAAGTTCTTCCTTTTGGTGCTTGTACGTCCGTTCTTGGCTCTTAGCCATAACCTCCGGTTAATTCAACCACAACCGGTCTCACTACGGAATTACCGCTATCATGTAGGATAGGGTGCCGTAGGGAGCTGATTGTGGTTCAATTAACGGGAGTCGATTTAAGATGTTGGGCAAGGAAAGAGTGAGAGAGATTTCCTTCTCTCAAACTTCCCTTATCCTACCCTAACAAGTATGGAAACTACTCACACATCATAAAGAAAACAAAACAAAACAAAGAGAAAGATAGAAAGAAAGAGATTAGAAGATAACAACTAGTTATTTGCGACCTCACCTCGGCAAGGATCAAGCGTAAGCATCATGGTTGTTTTAAGGATAAAGAAAAAGAGAAAGAAAGAAACAACAAGAAATAACAACAACTAAGTTAACAAATGAAAATTACAAGCATTCAACATAAGAGTAAGACAAGTATGATAATAAAATGAACTTCTTTATTCATCATTCTTCACTCACAAAAGCTCACTACAAGTTTTTCAATGGAGAAGAGATGAGAAGAGGAAGAAGAAATAAGTATTCTAAACCTAGAAAAATACAAGATTACGCACCCTTGGCTTCACAAGGTTCTGGGCTAATTATAGGCTGTAGAATGAAAACATAGGGCAAAATTCTGCCTATACATGAAATGTCAAAACTACCCCTAAAATTTGATAAGCCGAAGAGACCGTACAGCCGCGGTTCCGCGGCCTAGACCCCCTATTGCCGCGGAACCGCGGCCAAGAAGTGGAGTTGTCTTGTCGTATTTTGTGTGCTGCCCTGGTTTGTTGTTCCCTTTAGTCTGGTACATGTTGTTTCTGATAATCATTCCACATTTCTTCCAGAATTCTAGTGGATCAAAAGGTGATTTGGACATGGATCTTTTGTCATGATTTTCTTGAGCTCCGCGTAGATTTCTTGGATCTTGTGTTGCCATTGAGCTTTGTGCATGAGGTGACAATAGATTTGCCATTTTGTCTCCTAAACTGGTGTGTGGCAACAGACGGATAAAGAGCGGAGATCCGTGTTTTATCTCTGGTTGGCAGGAACCCGGGTTTTGTCGTGTATTTTCCATGAATTTCACCGTTTAGAGCCGAGAACCTGTATCCTGCAATTGACTAGCAAACACGGCTCAAGAGTACCTACCGATATGCAATGTGATAAAAATTGGGCGGTATGAAAATGCAAAAATATGATATGAACAGTAATCATCCTCTGGTTAAGTCTTTCTAAATCAATCTAATCCTACTTAAGGTCTTCAATAGTACCCTACTCGCTAAGAATCCAAGATCATATTCGACTCATAATAATAATACGTAATAACCTTATTCTACGTTTGCGGGGGTGCTATACGCCAACCACCCGACTTCCCCCATAGATATACATCTACTCGCCTGGTCCTTGCTTGCCGAAGTCAGTGCTGCCGTGCTCTTGCTTGTCGTCCCGAAGTTCACGTGGAGGTAGCTATACGTCATAACATATCGTATCGTATTGAAATCCGATTAAAAATCAAAATGACACGCGAGTGGCCTATAGGTTAAAACCTATAGCTTACGCAAGCAAAAACATCCAAATAACCCTCGTCGTCGACGTACAAACGTCCGACGACTAAATCCACAGTTCTAATAACAAAGCCAAATTATCGAAATTCACGAAACCAAAACAGCAACTTTGAAAACTTATTACAGATTTTAGTTCAGGTGAAACTAAGTTAATCAAATAGTACTAAGGTGTTATATAGGGGGCATATAATCCACAGAACATATATTAGCAGCAGACACCACCAAGTGGCCGGCCACATTGGCCCCAGATCTGAGCTCGCCGGCCCTGTAGGCTTGGAATGGGTTCATCTTATCGTGGTGGTCTCCTATTGGTTTAACTTGGTCTCTGAGGTTGTTTGATTTTCCTAAATATTCTCGGTTCACTCCAGATTTCCTGTAGGCACCAATTGCACACAAAAACGATATCGAAACGTCTAGTTTATTGTATAGTCCAGGCTCTGTTTGATTTGGTTTCTAAACCCTAAGGGGATTTAAGGTCACCAATTACACTTCAATTGCATCCTCAAACTCAAGAATCCCTATTCCACATCTAAGAATTTTCAAAGCTCACAAAACTACACTTAATCGATTCTAAACTAATTTAGGTCAAATACTGCATAATTGGTGAAAGGATTACCTCATTTGGCAACTCTAGAATTTTCTTGAGTTGCACAAGTTCTTCAAAACCGCAACTTGATCACATCATTGTCTTTGTAGCAAGGTGGTGCACAATTTTTGTAAAGTGGGTGCATGTTTTTGATGTGGTTTTATGGTGAATAAAAGAGTAGAGGAGAGGGGTGTGAAAGGGCAGCCATGAGAGAGTGAGGAAGAGAGGAAGAGAGGATGAAGTGAAGATAAAATAGCCCAAGGTCAAAATATCATGAATGGTGTAGAAGTTTCCCCATCTCTCTCTCTCTCTCTCGCTCTCTCTCTCACTCATGTCACATATTTTAATCTTTATCATTTTCTTTTCTTTTCTTTTTCTTTTCTTTTGTCCTTTCCCCTTTTTCCTTTCATTTTTAATTTTTAAAATTCCAACAAAACAAAACCAATTAACAATTGAAAAAAAAGTATGGTTGCAAACAATAAAAAGAATGTAACAAGTTGTGGTGCATATCATGCACATAAATATACTTAATGCAACATTAGTAGATATTAATCAAAATTAAACAAAAACTTGTATATAATTAATTGGATTAAATTTATAAAATTGTCTAAATCATATAAATTCATTAAAAATCAACATTCAAGCTATTTTTCCAATATTTTCCAATTTATTGGAAAAATATTCATAATATTTATTATTTTAATTAGATAAATTCCCAAAAATAATATTTTTATTTTTCTGAAATATTACAGTCTTCCCCCCTTAAATAAATTCGATCCCCGAATTTAAATTTAAAACTCCCCAAAATTCTAAAATATTTCAGTAAAATGATCAACTCGTCGGGGCTCCGAAATCATAAATACATAAAACACACCGTAGCGCAATGCATGCGCATGGAAACGAGTATATAACTCAAATCAAAACTCTATCAAGCGTCACGCAATCATCGGTGTTATGGTGGTAATACAATATCAAAATCCAATACGAAAAACCAATATGATATACTCAAGACTTTAACTTGTATATTGTACCCATCGTTGTAAACCACCCAAATATCCGAAAAGAAATACAAGCAAAACTTTTTTCAAATCGTCGTGTAATGCGCGTATCATGGCCCAAGTAGCGGAAGTTCATTTAAGGAAAATGGTTATACGTATATACATATCTTTTAACATACACGTCCCGCCAGTTTTGAAAATAATCTAGAAGGGTTTCCTTTGTAAAATGGTTCGTGTCATCTCGGACACATAGGAAAAATATTGAGACTATAGCTCCTTTTTAGAAATCCCTTCGGTAACTATCAATTCAAGCAAAACACCTTGGTACTGTCCTAAGAACAGTCCTGCCCGGTTATTAAACCAATCAGTAAATATCATAAAAACGTACTACTCAAAATGAAATCAATCTCAAATACAGTATACAAGGTACCACGTGTTAGTTATATGTATGCCCTAGAGGCCATTACTGTACATTGGATGTATATTGTAGTGGATGCTGGGACATATATAGGTAGGACTTTCTTGCTCGACATGATAGTACGCTATCTGGTTGCTCTTTATCTTAACGTGTATACTTTCTGTCTCTCTGTTACATGTTGATAAAGCCCTTAGGATGTGTACTCGACTTCCAGGACTGTGATGCAGATCATACTAGCGGGGCCTGGATAGTCCATGAGTACATCCTTGAAATGTTCCTAGTCGTGGGAATATCGAGACGGGGCATCGATATTCCAGAGTAGACTAGCGTATATCTTCTCGACCCATGCGATAGGCGATGGATGATCCCATATCCATTGGTGTTTGACATCGGAGATGGTATGCGGGTGCTCAGTAGAGACTGGGTACACTGAACGGACTCGCCGAGAACTCCCAGATGGTATTATACCTCACGTCAGATGGCAGTTCTCTGGTGACACTGGTACAGCTTAGTCTGTTGACCCGAGATCGTCATAGAGTCTTGTGTGTCTCCCACTGTGCTTTGATTTCCACCCTACCACGGCTCTACTGAGTCGTGCAAACAGGCGGTTTTTGGGTACAGTCCCGATTCACATGGAGGCAATGAGCGATAGGAGGGGATTCGTCTCACCCGGTATTGGGGGTTGATGTTGTGCTATGCTCGACTGGCCTACAGTTGTTGTATCGGTATGGAGCCAGCGTCGGTTGTGCCGGCCTCGGGTTCCAGTTCCGGCAAGAGCCATAACAGGAAATCCCTGGCCAGGGTTGCAGTGACCTACTGGTAAGTGTTATCAGTAGTTTCACGAATGTTATGGACCTCACGTCGGCATGACTTATCAAGCTACTGGGGTCTGACGTTTACCACCCCTAGGCGAGATATGCGACATATCAGACGAACAGACCGGACTATACGGTAAGTGTTACTGGTTGGATTCACAGGAGTGTGAGCGGGCTTGCTCGTCGATCTTCTAATCGCTCAATACTCGGGTGGCCGTTACGTTTGGCAGACCGCTTGTGGCTTGTGGGTGTTTGATATGATCATCATCCGCTGCCGGCGTATTGACGGGTCTTTAGAGTCCTACACAGAGGTTTCCTGGCTCAAGCGAAACGAAATAGGAGCGCATATGAGATATGTGCGGGACCAAGAATAATACGTGTATATGATACCGTATTTCATTCTCGCGATGAATGTGTCGAATGGTTGTATGCGATATAACCTAGTTATCGAATCAAGGATTGATTCGATAAGCCGATACATTGGACACTAGCCGGTTATATGCGATATAACCGGATCATTGAATCAAGTGTTGATTTAATGATTTAATGTATAATTATATATTTGATATATTACTTTGCATTAACTAGTATTGGTTCACTTTAAATGGATTTACTCACTTGGTTTTTACACATTGTATATGTGATATATTTTGTGCACATGATTGTATCATGTTTGTTGATACATGCAAGCTAGGGTTAGTGTAAAGAATTAGACCATGGTTAAGTTTATGATTAGGGTTTACTTTTTAATTACTTATTCATTTATTTATTCTTTTTGTTTATTTTGGAAAAAGAAAATGATAATGAAAAAGAATAGTTGCTAGTTTTGTTTTTAGTTGATGTTTCTTGAAACTTTGACCAAGTCACCATTCTTGTCTCATCCTTAACCCTAACCATTCAAGTTAACCATGGTCCATTCTCTACAACTAACCAAGGGTTAGTAAATGATAAGTATTGATTTAATTATCATTTACATAATACTTATCATATTCTTTTTCTTCATCTTCTTCTTCTTCAACATGAGAAGAAAGCTTGCTACATCAATGGTGATTGATGAAAAAGTGTAGGAAATCCAAAACTAAAGTCTACCCACTTCCTATTTCTTCATCCTCTACCTCTTGCCAAGTTGTATAGGGTGTTTACTTCACAAGTTTTCAAAGCTTGGTGAAGTTGGAGCTTGTTCTTGTGATGCCTCGACGTAGATCATCTTCGGCATCGAACCGACGATCAAGCCCGCCCATTCTTCGATGATGCCAATGCTAGAGTCAAGGGTTCGATTTGGACAGCGGAGGGAGATCATCACGGAGCTTAGGAAGTGGTGTACCGAATCTACAAAGGTTGTAGCCCCTTCCCTTTAGCTATATTTCCGTTTACTTACTCGCTTCGCCTATATATATCTAGTTAACGATCCGTTCTAGGGTTTCTCGGCACCGTATTATTTAGAAATTTGCATGGATGATGACTTGTGAGACCTCACTAGGGTGCCTAGGAACCTTACAGTGGTATCAGAGACTAGCTAGAGCCTTAGGCGAAGTCCCGACGGAATTAGAAGTCCGATCGACCCAAAACCCCGACTTTAAAAATGCTCTCTGGACATTTCTGTAAAATGTGGATCTTTCGAAATTAAAAATATGCAGAAAAATCAGCAGGGAATCGTAAGAATTACTGTGCAACACGTGTCCATGATTCGACAAGAGTGCGGCGGAACCGCGGCAGAAGCAAGGCTTCTGCTGCGGTTCCGCGGCAGTATAGTCACAATGCCCAATACTGTTTGCACAGTAACTCCTAGTTTCTGGTGTTGGTTTTCCTGGGAATATTTTAATATTTATTCCAGAGTTTTATTTTCTGGGTTGTATTGGAAACTCAGTATATTCGATCGGACTGTCTAATTTTGTCGGTGTGCTTTTCCGGGTATTTTTAGAATATGTTAAAAAGTTCGACCGGATATAAATACCCACTTTTTCCCCTGCCGGGAAATTTCCAATTGTTGGATTTTTCCGTAGTTTAACGACGTTCTAAGTAGTGCAAGTAACGCGATGGTCCCTCTAGAAGACAACAAACCTTAACTCGATTATGTGACCGTCTTGAACTGCCCTTTGAACCTTCGGGTTTGGGGCAGTACGGCGTTCCACATGTGTGGCGTTGGCTTGACCCTTCTACGGCTGGACCGTTGGTACTGAGGCACGAACTGAATGTTGTTAGACTTATTTCAAGTGTTGAGCTGTATCGGGAAAACTTGGGTGTTCGATTGTTCGATCGGAAAGTTTAACATTTTCTATTTTATCCGGAATGTGATACAACAATTGGAATTCACAAAAGTTATGTGATAACTGAATGAATGTTATAAACATAGCACTTTAGTCTCACTTGATCGGTTGCCACGGAATTTTGATGTGATCAAAAGTCCGTCGCAATCACGTAGCGTACGCGGATACTCGCCGGGTAAACTTAATAGACAGCCTCACTCCATAGCCCCGACCAAGTGACTGTAGGAGAACCACGTCGCCGAAAGCATCCATTTGGGTGCTCGCGGTAGCGGTGTTCCGCCTTGGTGCACTTCGTCGACGGTTTCGGGGGTGCGGCCGTCTACTAAAGTTTGCGACGAGCATTCGATCAGAATGTCGGGAATCTTGTTGAATTGCCCGACTTGATATTGAAAAGAGTTTTCGATAATGAGACTAAAATACGGGGTTTATAATTGTTAGGCATGCGATGTCTAAGTAATTCATTTGATCAGGCATGCGATGTCTGAGATGGTTGCGGATTCCAACTGTTGTAGTTTTACACTTTCTTTTTCTGTGACCGTAAGTGTAATATGTGATGTCGCCGGTTTCGTTGCTATATGTCAACGAAAATTGGGATGCGCATATTTACTTACGTTGATGACATGTGATGTTATGTGTTGCTGGATATGTTATATTGGATCGTCGTGTTTGAATAGCCGGGGGTTTTTATGTGACATGAGTGTTTTTCATTTTCATTCATGTAAAAAACTTGTATGTAATATTATTTTATTGGGGCACTTCCAGGTTGCGGAAGATGTCACCGTTGATGTATATTATTTACTTTTCTGCACTAGGATAGACCCAAGGTGGGGAGCACAAGTAACCGGGTTCTAGGGTTCAGTGGGAGACCATCTCGAGGAGTCGAGTCCGGGTCTCCTAACCCTAGAATTGGTAGGGTTGCTTGACGCTCTCGTAGGGGTCTAGAGGTGTGGGATAGGCTATTCATCACGACCGTGGAATCCGTGTTTTATACTGGCTCGTATTGAAAACACGGACGTCCTAGTATATCCAATATTTCATATGTTTCTTCTGCTGTGATTTATCTGTGATGTGATATTGTGATGTTCTGTGATAGATATTATATATAGTATATATGATATATTATATAAACGTTGCTTATGTTTTACACCCGCGCTAGCCCTGCCCCGCTCTGCCGTTAGTTACCTAACCTAACGGTGCAGACGGGACATCGAGGCGAATGTGGATGGCATAAGCGTACGTTATATTTATCTGTGATGTTTAGGTGGACTTAAATGATGGGATATTCATTAATGAGATTAATGAAAGAAAATAAACCTAATTGATGTTGTGGAATCGAATTTCAAAATAAAAACAGGTAGCTACAGTTCTTGCTTTGCATCGCGGTGTTCATTATAGAACATCCTGCACCTTATTCGATGAGGAAAGGACCGAGATCCCTTCACCGGGAGTGACTCCTTTAGCAATAACTGGCAGATGCTACAACCCTCGGTTTGTCTTTGATCGCTTCTATAGTTTTCGCTTTGCACAGTGATATATATGATATATCCCGCACCTCATTCGACGAGGAAAGAGCCGACGATCCCTTCACCGGGAGTGACCCCTTTAGCAAAACTAGAAAAGCCTCGAAAACATTCCATTTAAAAACCATTTGATTCCGCAACGAGATCAAGTTCAAAGCGTTAAAGGTTTTCATAAAAAACATTCGCAACCCTCCGTCATTTTAGGAAGTAGAGTACTTAGTATTCGTGCTACGTTTGTCGACCATAGCCGAGGCGTAGTGTGCGGTAGCTAAGTGATGTCTTCCTACACAGCATATGATGCGATTAGTTAGGAGAGTCATGTGGCTTTGTTGACCTTAGCCAAGGGTCATGTGGGTGGGTCTAATTAATCACGAAATGACGGGTAGAACTTGACTAGTACCTATGATTTGTTGACCTTAGCCAAGGTCATAGGTGCTAGGGGTAAAAACCATTATCGGGAGTTTCAAGTGTTGAAACTTGCAATGAGATTGCATACCTTCTATATGATAGTTGGATCCCGATACCCACTGCGAGTAATTGTTACTCCTGGGAGAGTTTTGCACTTTGCAATTAGCCGATCAAGTAGGTGTCTAGAAAGGTGTCAACGGGGTTACGCCTCTGGGAAAACGAGGTTTACTGTAATTAGGTCCGTGCGAAAGCACGGGGAACCTCCCTCAAAGTACCGACACTGGCCTGGCTGAAAGATTGGCGAACTTGTAAAGTGTAATTACTAGTCTTTCCTTTTAGGGTTTGAAGGAAGACTTGATAAAAACAGTGGGAGCCATCCTGATTAGATAAATCAATCTAATCTTGCAAGAGCGCACGCAGAGTGTTTTCTTCTCTCTCTCTCCTGGTAGCGACCATATCACGCCTTAATCAAGATAATAAAATGGATGTATTGACCGAACCCGCTTGTTATACTGAGCTGGGGAACGTTGGTCCCGCTCCAACTTATAATTGTTATAAGACAGAGCAGGAAATTGGGGAATACCAGAATTCCTATGCCGCCCAAACGAAGAAAGTGCATATGATGCATCTCCTTCGGGTGTGTTCATTACAAAGAACTGTTTCTCAGTATCCTCTGTATCCTGGGTATTATATAATACCGGATCAGGATCCCGGATATGTAATCTGTTACATAGGGCTACAAAAAGGTAGAAAACTGAGAACAGGTGATAAGTTTCATGAGACAGAAAACGGGGCAGGTGTTGCAGCCAAGTCTGTTGGTCACTATCACCCTGTATTACTAATACATTGATTCTGAACAAATGCTATTAGATACCGAACCTGATATACAAGATCATATCAGTCTCTTTATAAGTAAAGAATTGATAAAATTTTGTATTGATGGATAATGTTTTGAACATTTCCTATATCAAAAGTTGATCGGTTCAGGCACGTTATCTAAAAGCATTGACGTTCTAAATCAAACTACAGTTCCTCGTATACAGAACACACACAAGAGGAAGAGTTCAGAAATGAACGGATCATTCTTAAGGCATTGTAGACTAGGTCATATCAATGCGACCCGACTGGCTGAAGTTACATTTTAGATGCATATTTAAATCAGTTTGAATTTACATCTTGTGAAACTTGCCAGTCATGTCACAAAGATTAAATGACTATAGCTCTGTTTATTGGAAACAAAGAAAAAGTTAGTGAACTCTTGGGATTGATACATGATGATGTATGTAAGGTCTCCTGTCTACACATGCCAGGTCTGGTTCTTTATACTTCATTACATTCTCTGATAATCTCTCAAGATTCAGACATATGTTCCTGTTGAAACACAAGTCTGAACCTTTTGAGATATTCACAGAATATAAGTTAGAAGTAGAGAACCAAAATACGGGTATAAGTATTATGTCCTATGATGAGATCAGGGAGGAGAATACTTGTGCATGGAATCCTTGGACCATTCTAAAGGAGAATGAGATTCTCTCTCCGTATTACTCCTCTGAATACACCACAGCACAACGGTGTATCGGGGCGGAGCAATCACACAATATTAGATATCGTGTGCTCTATGATGAGTATTACTGAGTTACCTATTTCCTTTTAAGGAGTTATGCGCTTGAGAAGCTGCATACCTATTGAATTAGGTTCGAGTCAAATCAATGCCTACCACTTCATATGTGATATGGAAAGGGAAGAGCCCATATCTTAAGTAAGTTAAGATTTGGGATTGTCCGGCCTATGTCAAAAGCTAAATCCGGACAAGATCGAGGCAAGATCAGTTCTGTAGAACTGGAAAGGTTCCAGCTGTACAAAACTGCTAATGATTTGACAGAACCAAAGGATTCAATAGTTTCCGAAGAACCTCAGCCTCTCCGCCGATCTAGTAGGGTTCCTCACACACCTGAGAGATACCTCGGTTTCTCGATGACAGTGGGAGCGAGGATTGCATCATGAGATGATGACCCAACTAGTTTCGAGCTGGCCATCGGGGGTAGAACTCTGTAAGAATGGCTGGATGCTTAGTGATCTGAGATGGAATCCTTATACACCAACAAAGTATGGACTTTGGTTGCTATATCTGAAGGGTTAAATCCCCATCAGAAGCAAGTATATCTTGAGAAGATTACTTGATGTAGATGGAAAAGTTGAGACTTTCAAAGCTAGACTTGTTGAAGGTTTTCGTCATCAACCAGGCGTGGAAAATGATGAAACCTTTTCCAGTACCTATGCTTAAGTCCATCCAGATCCTACTTGTCACGGCTACATACCATGACTACGATTTCTGGTGGTTGGGTGTCATGACTGCTTTTCTAAATGATGTTTTAGAAGAGTCCGTCTATAAGTACACAGCCAGAGGGCCTCGTAGACAGTGGGAGCAGCGGAAACGTGTGCAAGATGCTTTATAGGATAAAGCAGGCATCGCGGAGTTGGAACATCTGTTTTGATGGATTAGTCAAAGAAGTTGACATCATCAAAATGGTAGATGAAACTTGTATAAACAAAAAGGTAGTAGGAAGTATGGTGACGATCCTCGTAGAGTACGTGGATGACATACTCTTGTTAGGGAAGGAATTTCCTATGCTACGCTCGATCAATCTCCGCTTATCACAATGATTTTCATATAGGATCAAAGTGATACTTACTAAATCCTAAGCTTTGGATCTATGAGATAGATCTAATTGGATGTTAAGATACTCACTAGTTGTAGTGAGATGGTATCAATCGATCCTGGGGAGAATCACTGGAAGGGTTCCAGAGTGATAAGGACGACTGAATGTCAGTCGCAGGCATTGTCTTTACCCCCAGTAAAGGGACGATATGTTGGAAGAGTTCCAAGCTAGATACCGTGACAAACTAGACGATAAAGGCTGGTAACATCGCTATTAAAGATACTACCAAAGAGGCAGTTTGGGTGTATATTGGTTCATAAGATGAACTAGGTTCCTGCCATTGTATGACAATGGAAGTGTGGTTTTGGCCCTGGAACCCTGGTCCCATCAGTGACCCAGATATATTCTGAGGCAGCATCACCTGATCATAGAGATAGTTGATCTCCAGGGTGATCGAGGTTAGGAGAGTAGACTCAGAGGAGAACACGGCGGATCCACTCACGAAGGCCTTTTCCCAAAGAGAGACTTTTAGGGGATGGTTGAGTATTAGATATTACAACCACTGCTGCAGATGGCCCTAGTGCAAGTGGGAGATTGTTAGTTATATGTATGCCTTAGAGGCCATTACTGTACATTGGATGTATATTGTAGTGGATGCTGGGACATATATAGGTAGGACTTTCTTGCTCGACATGATAGTACGCTATCTGGTTGCTCTTTATCTTAACGTGTATACTTTCTGTCTCTCTGTTACATGTTGATAAAGCCCTTAGGATGTGTACTCGACTTCCAGGAATGTGATGCAGATCATACTAGCGGGGCCTGGATAGTCCATGAGTACATCCTTGAAATGTTCCTAGTCGTGGGAATATCGAGACGGGGCATCGATATTCCAGAGTAGACTAGCGTATATCTTCTCGACCCATGCGATGGGCGATGGATGATCCCATATCCATTGGTGTTTGACATCGGAGATGGTATGCGGGTGCTCAGTAGAGACTGGGTACACTGAACGGACTCGCCGAGAACTCCCAGATGGTATTATACCTCACGTCAGATGGCAGTTCTCTGGTGACACTGGTACAGCTTAGTCTGTTGACCCGAGATCGTCATAGAGTCTTGTGTGTCTCCCACTGTGCTCTGATTTCCACCCTACCACTGCTCTACTGAGGCGTGCAAACAGGTGGTTTTTGGGTACAGTCCCGATTTATATGGAGGCAATGAGCGATAGGAGGGGATTCGTCTCTCCCGGTATTGGGGGTTGATGTTGTGCTATGCTCGACTTGCCATAACAGGAAATCCCTGGCTAGGGTTGCAGTGACCTACTGGTAAGTGTTATCAGTAGTTTCACGAATGTTATGGACCTCACGTCGGCATGACTTATCAAGCTACTGGGGTCTGACGTTTACCACCCCTAGGCGAGATATGCGACATATCAGACGAACAGACCGGACTATACGGTAAGTGTTACTGGTTGGATTCACAGGAGTGTGAGCGGGCTTGCTCGTCGATCTTCTGATCGCTCAATACCCGGGTGGCCGTTACGTTTGGCAGACCGCTTGCGGCTTGTGGGTGTTTGATATGATCATCATCCGCTGCCGGCGTATTGACGAGTCTTTAGAGTCCTACACAGAGGTTTCCTGGCTCAAGCGAAACGAAATAGGAGCGCATATGAGATATGTGCGGGACCGAGAATAATACGTGTATATGATACCGTATTTCATTCTCGCGATGAATGTGTCGAATGGTTGTATGCGATATAACCTAGTTATCGAATCAAGGATTGATTCGATAAGCCGATACATTGGACACTAGCCGGTTATATACGATATAACCGGATCATTGAATCAAGTGTTGATTTAATGATTTAATGTATAATTATATATTTGATATATTACTTTGCATTAACTAGTATTGGTTCACTTTAACTGGATTTACTCACTTGGTTTGTACACATTGTATATGTGATATATTTTGTGCACATGATTGCATCATGTTTGATGATACATGCAAGCTAGGGTTAGTGTAAAGAATTAGACCATGGTTAAGTTTATGATTAGGGTTTTCTTTTTAATTACTTATTCATTTATTTATTCTTTTTTTTTATTTTGGAAAAAGAAAATGATAATGAAAAAGAATAGTTGCTAGTTTTGTTTTTAGTTGAAGTTTTTTGAAACTTTGACCAAGTCACCATTCTTGTCTCATCCTTAACCCTAACCATTCAAGTTAACCATGGTCCATTCTGTTAGGTCCACGTTACCTCTCCCGGTACTTACGGGGTTGCGGAAACGGTAAATCAAATTTTTTTCTAAACTTTGTAACATGGACCGTAAAAGCCGGATCTTTGCTAAACTAAAACTAGTATTCTAGCTAAAGAGAGTTAGCTACTATGTTGATGGTTATACCTAAACTTGAACTCCTTCTCTTCTTGTTGTTGTTCTTCTTTCTTGTTCTTTGTAGAAGCTGGAATGGTCCTCTTCTCGTCGCCTTCTTCTTGCCGAAGATAGATCCACCTCGAAGGTTCGACTTTGGGCTCTTCCTCGATCTTTGAGTGAACTAGGGTTTCCGGCTTGCTAAACCTTCATCCTAGAATGAGTAGAGAGTGATTAGGGTTTGCTTTTCTATCTAAAGAGAATGATTCTCAACACATGAGAAGGTTTCTCTTTTCAAGAGGAGGAAGAAGATGAAATGAGGAGAGAGAGAGGTTATGATAGAATGAGCTCTCATTTTTCTTTCTTGCAACCATATTGCAAAAGAAAAAATATTATCTAAATGATAATAATTGAAAATGAGAATAGTTGATGGTAGTATTTTGAATGACCACAACCATGCTTCATTTAATAAAAAGTAAGCATGAATCAAGGAAGACTTTCAAGGCATGAAAGTGGTCAATGGTCAACAAGTCAACCAAGGTCAACAAGTCAACAAAAAACAACCATAACATAATTCTCATTTAATTATTATTATTAATAGATAATATATAAATCCATTAGGGTTTGGAAAAAGAAGACTGTCAACTGTGCATACGCACCCGATCCGAAACCCTAATGAAAAACCTCATTCTCCGCCTCAAGCAACTGTGCATACACACCTGCATTCTCGTTCCGAGGAACAAGAATACCAAGATATAAAAGCAACCCCAAAAACATATACCAGTATCTGGCTCAAACCAGAGCCTGCCAGTATAATCCGTCCGGACTCCAAACGTGCACAAGTGCGCGGATGAGAACGAACCCTGTCGCAAAACCATGCGACCTCTACTCTGTTTTGCCCAGAGGCGAATACCCTCTGTGTGGGACTCTAAAGACTCGACACTACGCTGGCAGTGGGTTTAACCACAGACCGCAAGCGGCACTAGCTGTGCGTAACGGTCCCCAGGTAGATGTCGACAAGAAGGCTGACGAGGTGAAACCCCATCTGAACTCCTACTGAGTCTGAATGTGACATTCTCCGTACAGTCTGGTCTGTTCGTCTGATACATCGCATGGCGGGCCTAGGGGGCGGTAAACGTCAGTCCCCTAATAGCGGTACAAGTCGTGTCGGAGTGAAGCCCAATACACCCTGAGATAACACTGGAACCTACCAGTACATCTCGCTTGCCCTGGCCAGGGACTACTTGTGTAATGGCTCTCCTAGACACAGCGCGATGTCAACCCCCAATACCGGGAGAGACGAATCCTGTCTAACCGTCACTGCCTCCAAGTGCTTCGGGACTGCTCCCAACTACTACCTGTTTGCACGACTCAGTAGAGCCGTGGTAGGGTAGTAATCAAAGATCAGTGGGAACACACTCGAGGCGAAGTGACAGTGTCAAGTCAGCGGACTAAGCTGTACTCATGTCACCTGGGAACTGATAACTGACGATAGGTATAATACCAACCATCAGTTCCCGACGAGTCCTGTCCAGTGTACTCGTAACCCAACGAGCACCCGCATACTATCTCAAGTACGACGTACTGACGGCTGTGGGACAGACCGTCTCCCGTGCTGGGATGAGAAGCGCATACGCTAGTCTACTCCGGAGTATCGATGCCCTATCTCGGTACTCCCACGACTAGGGACGTATATAAGGATGTGCTTGTAGATTATCCAGCCCCCACGAGTGTGATCGCCATCACAACGCCGGTAATCAAGCAAAGATCCTAAGGGCTCTACTAATGCGTATAGGTGATATAATAAATAAACACACATGTACACATTAAAGCAGAGACAAACCAAGTAGCATACTACTATATTGAGCAAGATTGTCTGTACAACTGTGAATATCCCAAGCTTCCATCAAGTAATATACATACTAGTATGATACAGTAATGGCCTCTAGGGCATATACACTAACAATCTCCCACTTGCACTAAGGCCATGTACTGGCGTATCGAAGACCTATCATCTCGATCAGCCGCTCGAACTGAGTCTGGGGTAAAGCCTTTGTGAATGGGTCCGCAGTGTTGTCCTTTGTATCCACTCTCCGCACCTCGATCTCCTGTCGATCAATGATCTCCCTGATCAGGTGATACCGCCTTAAGATGTGCCTGGATTTCTGATGGGACCTTGGTTCCTTCGCTAAAGCTATAGCCCCATTGTTATCGCAATACAAAGGTATTGGGTCAACAATGGACGGAACCACCTGAAGTTCACTAATGAACTTCTTAATCCAGACCGCCTCTTTTGCGGCATCGCTTGCAGCAATGTATTCAGCCTCCATCGTCGAGTCTGCGACGGTATCCTTCTTGGAACTCCTCCAACATACCGCCCCTCCGTTGAGGGTAAACACAAAACCCGAGACAGACTTGCTGTCATCTTTGTCACTCTGGAAGCTTGAATCGGTAAAGGACTCGACCCTGAGGTCTCCATTACCGTAAACCAGGAACATCTCCTTAGTCCTTCTCAGGTACTTGAGAATGTTCTTCACTGCTATCCAGTGGTCCTCCCCTGGGTCTGACTGATACCGGCTTACCGTGCTCAACGCGTAAGCTACATCTGGTCTTGTACATAGCATCGCATACATTATAGATCCTACCGCCGAAGCGTAGGGTATAGTGCTCATGCGAACCCTCTCCTCGTCAGTCTTAGGAGACATCTTCTTGGAAAGGGTAATTCCGTGCAATGCGGGTATGTTACCGCGCTTGGAACCCTCCATACTAAATCTCTTTAGTACGGTCTCTATGTACCTGGACTGCGAAAGTCCCAATAGTTTCTTGGATCTATCTCTATAGATCTTGATCCCCAGAATGTACGAGGCATCACCCAGGTCCTTCATGGAGAACCTTTGTGACAAAAACAGCTTGACCGATTGTAGCATAGGAACATCATTTCCTATCAAAAGAATGTCGTCCACGTACAAGACTAGGAACACGACAGTTCGTCCTACAATCTTCTTATATACACAGGGTTCATCTTCGTTCTTGATGAAATCAAATTCCTTGATTGCCTCATCAAAACAGATGTTCCAGCTCCGCGATGCCTGCTTTAATCCATAAATGGATTTAAGCAACTTGCACACCTTTCCGCTGCTCCCACTGTCTACGAAACCTTCTGGTTGATCCATGTAAACGCACTCTTCCAAACAACCGTTTAGGAAAGCCGTCTTAACATCCATCTGCCAGATTTCATAGTCATGGAAGGCAGCAATGGCAAGTAGGATCCGAATGGATTTGAGCATAGCCACCGGAGAAAAAGTCTCGTCATAGTCCAAACCAGGTCTTTGACGAAAACCTTTTGCAACGAGTCTAGCTTTATAGGTTTCCACCTGCCCATCTACACCAAGTTTTCTTTTGTAGATCCATTTGCATCCAACGGGTTTTACCCCAGGTGGAGCAATATCCATGGTCCACACTTTATTGGCGTACATGGACTCCATTTCAGATTGCATTGCTTCCTGCCACTTATCAGAGTCCCTACTGATAATGGCCTGCCTGAAACTGGTAGGGTCATCTTCTTCCAAGATGCAATCCTCTCGATCCCCGTCTATGAGAAAACCGTAGTATCTCTCGGGCGGATGAGAAATCCTACCAGATCTGCGGAGTGGCTGAGGTTCGTTTGGGGTTATTGAATCTAGCGGTTCCTCCAAATTTTCAGTTACATTTTGTGGTCGCTGAATTTCTTCCAGTTCTACCGAACTCCCACTAGTTTCTTTTGCAAGAAACTCCCTTTCCAAAAAGGTAGCGTGGCGAGATACAAACACCTTCTGTTCCTCAGTGTGGTAGAACAGATATCCTAGTGAGTCTTTAGGATATCCCACAAATTTACAGAGAACTGACCGTGCCTCTAACTTGTCCGGTTTCTGTGTTTTCACATAGGCTGGACAACCCCATATCTTAAATCGCTTAAGATACGGATTCCTTCCACTCCATATTTCATATGGAGTCTTAGGCACTGATTTGGATGGAACATAGTTCAATAGGTACGCCGCTGTCTGAAGCGCATGTCCCCAAAATGAAAGAGGCAACTCAGCACTACTCATCATGGAGCGAACCATATCCAATAGGGTACGATTCCTCCGCTCCGAAACACCGTTGTGCTGTGGTGTATAAGGAGGAGTAAGCTGAGAGAGAATACCATTCTCTTTTAAGTAATCTAGGAATTCCGTGCTTAAGTACTCCCCTCCCCTGTCAGACCGGAGGATCTTGATACTTTTGCCTGTCTGGTTCTCTACTTCCTTTCTGTATTCCTTGAATTTCTCAAAAGCTTCAGATTTGTGTTTCATCAGATACACATATCCGAACCTAGAGAGATCGTCAGTGAATGTGATGAAGTACGAGAACCCACCCCTTGCATGTATAGACATCGGACCACATACATCACTATGTATGAGTCCCAAGAGCTCTGCTGCTCTTTCTCCATGTCCGGTGAACGGAGATTTGGTCATCTTACCTTTGAGACAAGATTGACAAGTTTCATAAGATGAAAACTCGAACGCATCCAAGAGTCCATCTTTATGCAACTTACTCAGTCTTTTCTCTCCGACATGACCAAGTCTACAATGCCACAAGTAGGATTCATTTGTATCTGAATTCTTCCTCTTGCGTGTGTTTTGTATATTGAGAACTGTATTCTGATTTAGAACGTAGATACCATTAAACAGTGTACCCTCTGCAACCAGTACCTTATCAAGGTAAATGTTCATGATATTCTTTTCAAGAACAAACTTATATCTATCTTTATCGAGTAAAGAAACTGATATGATGTTGCAAACCATAGAGGGTACATAGTAACAATCGTTCAAAATCATAGTCTTGCCATTTGGCAATACTAGGTGATATTCACCGACGGCTGCCGCATAAACTTGTGCTCCGTTCGCTACTCTGAGCGACATATCACCCGGTGCAACTTTCCTACTTTTTCTCAGTCCTTGCAATAAATTACAAATATGAGATCCTGATCCGGTATCAAGTACCCAGGAGGTAGGGCTGACCGTAAAACAGTTCTCAATTACAAGAACACCTGAAGTAGATGCAAAACCATGCTTCTTCTTCAACTGGGTATCCTGGAAATCCATACTTTCCTCTTTCCCATTCTCATACTCATGACGGTTGTCATAAGTTAGAGCTGAACCAACTTTCCCCAGTCCCGAATAAGAATTCGGTTCGGTCAAGCGATACATTTTATTATCTTGATTAGGGCGTGAAAAGGTTGCTGCCTGGAGAGAGAGAAAAGAAACACTCGGCGTATGCTCATGCAAGATTAGATTGGTTTATTAATTTATCTAACCAGGGTGTCTCCCACTGTTTCCTCAAATCCTTCTTAAAACCTTTTTAAAAGAAGAACTAGCCGGGTTTTAATTCACGTTACAATACTTGCTTAACCTTTCAGCCAGGCTAGTGTCGGTACTTCGAGGGAGGTTTTCCAACGCTTTCGCGAAGTTCCTTAATTAAAGAACCTCTTTTCCCTGTGGGCGTAACCCCGCTAACACCTTTCTAGACACCTACTAGGTTTATAGCATTGATCGTTAAGTGAAATAATCTCCCGAGAGTAAACCAACTCATCAGTGGGATCGGGATCCAACTGTCATTGTGTGATAACCTAGATGGAATCCACTCTAGTCACCACACTCCAGAAGGTATGCTAAATCTGCAAGTTTCAGTTCTTTTGAAACTCCCGATGTGGTTTTTGCCCCTAGGACTTAAGTGACCTTGACGGAGTCAACAAATCAAAAAGTCCTAGTCAAGTTCAACCTGTCATTATCTGGATTGCATTAAACCCACCCGCATAACCCTTGACGGAGTCAACAAGGTTATACGACTGTCTTAATCAATCCCATATACCGATACAAACAAGCAGCACTTAGCTACCGTACACTACGCCTTGACGGAGTCAACAAACGCAGCACGAATACTAAGTGTTACTTGTAAGAAATGACGGAGGGCTACGGCTGGGTTTTTGGCGAAAAACCCGTTAACGTAATGAACTTGATATAGTTGAAGGAACCTGGTATTCTTTTTGAAAAATACAGTGGCGAAAACTTTTGCTAAAGAGGTCACTCCCGGTGAAGGGATCTCGGCTCTTTCCTCGTCGAGTGAGGTGCTGGGCATTCGTAAGATGAATACCTCGATGCAAAGCAAGAATAATCGACTATAGTGAAGTTATTACCCTGACGCAAACTTTTGTCCAAGGGGTCACTCCCGGTGAAGGGATCTCGGCCCTTGCCTCGTCGACTGAGGTGCTGGGTATTCATAACCGAATACCGCGATGCAAAACAAAAATGAACGTCCTTGTAATAACAGCTTTTTGAAAAACTTGTTCCAACAACGTTTTATAGGTTTATTTTTCTTGCATTAGTTCTTTTAATGCGTGATATTCTTGCATTAGTTCTTTTAATGCGTCCCATCATTTAATCCTACCATTGCAGAAAACAACCAAAATATGACGTACGCTTATGCCATTCGCATTCGCCACGGGGTCCCGTCATCACTCGTTAGGTTACTTAACTAACGACAGAGCGGGGGCTGGGCTAGCGCGGCTGTAAAACATAAGCAACGCCTAAATAGTAAAGCAATGATAGACATTACAGATCACAGATGAATACATTGGATATACTAGCAATCCGCAATCCTTTCGAGCCTGAAACGAAAAGCGGATAACACGGTCACGGTGAATAGCCAAATACCCCACCCAAGACCCCTACGGGTGCGGCAAACTACCCGCCAAGTACCCGAAGCGAAGCAACCTCCCTCAATGCCATGAGTAGGCCACTCGGCACTTCGAGCTACCCGGTAGTTTGTGCACCCCTCCATGGGTCTATCCTAGGAGCAAAAACAGTAAAAAGAATTATACAATGACGGCTACAACCCCGACCCGGTTGTGCGGCCAAACAAATAATATAATTACATCAATTTACATTTACAATGAATGAAAGAAAAACAAAAGCTCATCTCACATCCACCCCGGCTATTCACCCGCGACAGTCCAACACATTCATATACACATTCCAGCACATTACAGATCATGTATAACCCCGACTAATCGACTTATAGCGATTAGCCGACGTTCAATACATGCAAACATCACAGATATAACCAACATAGTCAAAGTGCAGTGAAGTTCGAAAAAAAAAAAAAAATACGGAATTATAGGACCCCAAAAACAAATTTTAGTTCTGGAAAATCTGGGTACATATAATACATCTTAAAAATCACAAAATCCAACCAGAAGAACACTGCACGAAAAACGATGCAGCAAGGAAACCAATCTGCGGCGCTTCCGCGGCACATGCCTACCTCGTGCCGCGGAAGCGCGGCGACTTAAATGAATGACGTCATCGTTTTTCTTCTGTGTTCAAACAAAACCCTGAGACGATTTTACAAGTATAAAGTTTTTCATTTTGAGCCAAAAAAAATTCAACAGAAACTCAGGTTTTTAGTTTTTCCGGTTTTGCGATTTTTCGGTTCCGAACTTCGTTACACTTCACTACCAAGCTAGTTTAAGTTTAGTTAGGCTCTGATACCACTGTTAGGTCCACGTTACCTCTCCCGGTACTTACGGGGTTGCGGAAACGGTAAATCAAATTTTTTTCTAAACTTTGTAACATGGACCGTAAAAGCCGGATCTTTGCTAAACTAAAACTAGTATTCTAGCTAAAGAGAGTTAGCTACTATGTTGATGGTTATACCTAAACTTGAACTCCTTCTCTTCTTGTTGTTGTTCTTCTTTCTTGTTCTTTGTAGAAGCTGGAATGGTCCTCTTCTCGTCGCCTTCTTCTTGCCGAAGATAGATCCACCTCGAAGGTTCGACTTTGGGCTCTTCCTCGATCTTTGAGTGAACTAGGGTTTCCGGCTTGCTAAACCTTCATCCTAGAATGAGTAGAGAGTGATTAGGGTTTGCTTTTCTATCTAAAGAGAATGATTCTCAACACATGAGAAGGTTTCTCTTTTCAAGAGGAGGAAGAAGATGAAATGAGGAGAGAGAGAGGTTATGATAGAATGAGCTCTCATTTTTCTTTCTTGCAACCATATTGCAAAAGAAAAAATATTATCTAAATGATAATAATTGAAAATGAGAATAGTTGATGGTAGTATTTTGAATGACCACAACCATGCTTCATTTAATAAAAAGTAAGCATGAATCAAGGAAGACTTTCAAGGCATGAAAGTGGTCAATGGTCAACAAGTCAACCAAGGTCAACAAGTCAACAAAAAACAACCATAACATAATTCTCATTTAATTATTATTATTAATAGATAATATATAAATCCATTAGGGTTTGGAAAAAGAAGACTGTCAACTGTGCATACGCACCCGATCCGAAACCCTAATGAAAAACCTCATTCTCCGCCTCAAGCAACTGTGCATACACACCTGCATTCTCGTTCCGAGGAACAAGAATACCAAGATATAAAAGCAACCCCAAAAACATATACCAGTATCTGGCTCAAACCAGAGCCTGCCAGTATAATCCGTCCGGACTCCAAACGTGCACAAGTGCGCGGATGAGAACGAACCCTGTCGCAAAACCATGCGACCTCTACTCTGTTTTGCCCAGAGGCGAATACCCTCTGTGTGGGACTCTAAAGACTCGACACTACGCTGGCAGTGGGTTTAACCACAGACCGCAAGCGGCACTAGCTGTGCGTAACGGTCCCCAGGTAGATGTCGACAAGAAGGCTGACGAGGTGAAACCCCATCTGAACTCCTACTGAGTCTGAATGTGACATTCTCCGTACAGTCCGGTCTGTTCGTCTGATACATCGCATGGCGGGCCTAGGGGGGCGGTAAACGTCAGTCCCCTAATAGCGGTACAAGTCGTGTCGGAGTGAAGCCCAATACACCCTGAGATAACACTGGAACCTACCAGTACATCTCGCTTGCCCTGGCCAGGGACTACTTGTGTAATGGCTCTCCTAGACACAGCGCGATGTCAACCCCCAATACCGGGAGAGACGAATCCTGTCTAACCGTCACTGCCTCCAAGTGCTTCGGGACTGCTCCCAACTACTACCTGTTTGCACGACTCAGTAGAGCCGTGGTAGGGTAGTAATCAAAGATCAGTGGGAACACACTCGAGGCGAAGTGACAGTGTCAAGTCAGCGGACTAAGCTGTACTCATGTCACCTGGGAACTGATAACTGACGATAGGTATAATACCAACCATCAGTTCCCGACGAGTCCTGTCCAGTGTACTCGTAACCCAACGAGCACCCGCATACTATCTCAAGTACGACGTACTGACGGCTGTGGGACAGACCGTCTCCCGTGCTGGGATGAGAAGCGCATACGCTAGTCTACTCCGGAGTATCGATGCCCTATCTCGGTACTCCCATGACTAGGGACGTATATAAGGATGTGCTTGTAGATTATCCAGCCCCCACGAGTGTGATCGCCATCACAACGCCGGTAATCAAGCAAAGATCCTAAGGGCTCTACTAATGCGTATAGGTGATATAATAAATAAACACACATGTACACATTAAAGCAGAGACAAACCAAGTAGCATACTACTATATTGAGCAAGATTGTCTGTACAACTGTGAATATCCCAAGCTTCCATCAAGTAATATACATACTAGTATGATACAGTAATGGCCTCTAGGGCATATACACTAACACATTCTCTACAACTAACCAAGGGTTAGTAAATGATAAGTATTGATTTAATTATCATTTACATAATACTTATCATATTCTTTTTCTTCATCTTCTTCTTCTTCAACATGAGAAGAAAGCTTGCTACATCAATGGTGATTGATGAAAAAGTGTAGGAAATCCAAAACTAAAGTCTACTCACTTCCTATTTCTTCATCCTCTACCTCTTGCCAAGTTGTATAGGGTGTTTACTTCACAAGTTTTCAAAGCTTGGTGAAGTTGGAGCTTGTTCTTGTGATGCCTCGACGTAGATCATCTTCGGCATCGAACCGACGATCAAGCCCGCCCATTCTTCGATGATGCCAATGCTAGAGTCAAGGGTTCGATTTGGACAGCGGAGGGAGATCATCGCGGAGCTTAGGAAGTGGTGGACCGGATCTACAAAGGTTGTAGCCCCTTCCCTTTAGCTATATTTCTGTTTACTTACTCGCTTCGCCTATATATATCTAGTTAACGATCCGTTCTAGGGTTTCTCGGCACCGTATTATTTAGAAATTTGCATGGATGATGACTTGTGAGACCTCACTAAGGTGCCTAGGAACCTTACACCACGTACGTCCGGTGCGCATGAAAATCGAAATCAAATACAGATGCCATGACTATGCACAAAAACAAAACTGAGTGCAACGGGTGTGCAACAAAAACATCTGTCAAGTGCAACAGGCGTGCACGACAACAATATCAGGTGCATCTAATCTGCACAAAACCTCGATTTAGTGCATCTGGTGTGCACAAAATCGCATCAAGTGCGCCAAGTGTGCGCAAGAATCTCAATCGAGTGCATATGGTGAACGAAAACATAAATCGAAATCAGCGGTATACGACATACACCGAATTAAAATCAGGTATACCGCGATAGATAAATTTACAACCACATGCATCAGTGTGCACAAAACCAAATAAAAGTACGAAAAATGCATGAAATCTATACCGAAAGTATAAGTCCAAAATCATGTGCAACCTATATACACAAAATCAAATCAGGCTCTTAGAATATATTAAATCAAGTGCAATGGGTATGCACAAAATGAACATCAATACAACTGATATATGGAACACTAATCGAGTGCAATGAATGTGCACGTAGGAAATACCAATCATAAAACGAAATCCTCAAAATACCAAAATCCAAACAACGGAAATGTGAAATTCAAATCACCAAATCGCAAATCGTAACACCGACGTCAATTTGTTCCTCTTTCCTCTGGTGTCGACTGATTCGAACTCGTCTCTTCGTAGCTGTAGGAACGGTGCTACAAATAGAAATACTCATACTTAGAGTTTCCCAAGTAATGCATCCCATCACATGATATCCGGACTTCGTTAAAATTTTTGATCGATTCATCAAAGTCCCATAATTCCCCGAGAGCTCAACACACAATTACAGTTTAAAAATATCCAGTACATGCCACAGTACCTGCAGACCAGCCGTAGAAGGGCAAACCCAAGCCTCACTAATGGCACCGCGGAACTGCCGCAAACCTTAAGGTTCAAAGGCGTTCTCATGATCATTATGTCGAGTTAGGGTTTCATTCTTCTAGAGGGTCCATAGAATTACCTTCTTGTTCTTCCGAATACCATAAACTTGGAAAAATGGGTTTCTAACATTTGTTCGAACCTTTTAACTTCGCCTAGACGACATGTGAATACCCTTCATCCGCATGCTAAACAGTGCCTCGATCCTCAGGAATAGACGATTCATTAACGGTCATCACATTCTAGCCGTTCTCTAGCAGTGACCTGTTCATATCAGAATATTGCATTTTATACCGCCCATTCTTACGCTCGTGTGTTTATAGGTAGTTACTTTTAATCCGTGTTTGTTACATATTTACAGAATACAGGTTTCCAGTCCAAATATTGTAAATCAAGACAAAATCTCCACAGTTACGCCAAATGCAGAACATCTGTCGACAGCAGATAAAATCCGGGTTCCGGTCATCCATATCCGTCCAAGTGCCGAGTACCGGTTCCCGATACAAGACATGTGACAGTAGTCATTCGTGTCTAGGACAAGCACAGAGCACGAGGTGGGCTGCACAAGAATCAATGGGTGCGCGGAGCTCGAGGGAGATAAAGTCAAAAGTAAACAAAGATAATGCAATCTTGGACTTGGAAATCTGGAAAGATTCTGAAGACTTTCGCGCAGTTTGAGGTTTGCAAACACGAGGAAAACACCAACCAGGAACCCACAGAAAATCCCACTGCCCAACTCATCAGTACGGCCGCGCATGCGCGGCCAATAGGTGGTATTGGCCGCGCATGCGCGGCCAATAGGTGGTATTGGCCGCGCATGCGCCGCAGGGTGGGGCCCACTCACTGTCGGATTTTGGGGTTATTTTGGGGATTTCATTTATGGACAGATGGTTGCCCTAGAATTCCAGTTTCCCTCCTATAAATACCCCGGACCAGAGCTTAACCAAGGGAGCTTTCTTTGTTCTTCTCTTTTGTAGAATTTTTGTTCTTCTTCTTCCTCTTCTTCATTCTTTCTCCATTAAATTGTAGTGAGAGCTTTTGAGTGGAAAATTAATGAAGATGAGGGTTCTTTATCTTTCTTGTTAGTTGGCTCCCCCTTGAGATTTCTGCTTTCTCTTGCTCATTCAATCTCTTCATTGAGGTTGAATGGTTAAGAGTTAGTTATTGATCTCAAGGGTCGTATTTTCTCACGGGCTAGCACTTCACTTCACATGCGCTTTCTACCCTTCCCTTGATCTTGCAAGTTCTTCATTGAGCTTGCAAGTTTAAGGGTTGGCTATTGAGCACATGCTTGGCTTGGGTCCTAGTTCCGTATTCTTTTCTTGTTCTTTTTATTACTCGCCTTTTATTACTTGTCTTTTTATTTCATGCGCTTTTATTCATGCCCTTTAATACTTGTATCTTTTCTTTTCTTTGTTCTTTTCTTTTTGTTCTCTTTTGTTTATATTGTGAATGTTGTAATTATTATTGTTAAGATAAAATACGGTTTTATAAGTTAACATTTCTTTGCCAATTCCTTTTCCCGTTATTTTCCATTTGAACTTCGCCCAAACCATACGCAAGCGCTCCGTTAGGCACCGTACCCTGACAAGGTAACGGTGATTCCTAACCTCGACCGGTTGCGTTCGGTTTGGCCGGAGGCGAAGGCAAGAGACAAGAACGGAAGGACAAGGGTAAATAAGCCGGATTCCACGAATACCGCGCTTAAATCCCCTAATCCACGTTGTTGGCGATTGCTTAGCTTCAATTGGTCAAGACTCGGCTCAAAGGTTTTTGAGTACGGATTTCTTAGCTTACAATCTCGTATTTTCTTAACAACTTTATACTTGCAGATAATACACATAGGTTAGTCCAAACAAACATACAGATTCTTTATTGACTCGTCTAAGACAAGAAGGTAAGATAACACCATCTCCCTGTGGACCGACCCGTGCTCACCGGCTAGCTGCAAAGCGACACCGTCCTGATCGCGGTTACACTTAAATTCTATGAACATCCGACACGCCATCGGCGTGCGATCAAATGGCGCCGTTGCCGGGGAGACGGTAGCGTATTTTCTTTCTTGTTATTCGGGTTAATATTCTTTTTGTATATAAAAAAAAAAATCTTTTTGTTTTTTTTGATCATTTTTGTGGGCAAGTGTGCAGAATTTTGCGTATTTGCAAACTGCAATTGTGGGGAGCAAAGTGTACATTCAAAGCTAAGGTGTTTGCGAAGTACAGTGCCAAAAATCCGGGTAGTTTGACCCGCGCAAGCGAACTTTTCAAGCTTACCGGATTTGATTCAACGGGGGTTTCCTAACCCAAAACTTAACGGTACGTATTTTACTAACACCTTCTTCTCAAATCCGACGCTTCCAATATACTATTCTTTTGCAGGATTCTTTGCAAAGTTCGCTAGCAAACGCTAAAAATTGACTAACCCGTATTTGTTGCAGTGCTGAGCTTAAAATAAAAAACGATTGTTTTATTCTTTATAGAATTTTTTGAATTGTGCATTGCATCAATTAATACGGACTTAAGGGCAAGCGAACCCCACAACATACGGTAAAGGATTTCATCACCTTTTCCGTGGCCCACAAATCACGAACTTGAGCATAACGATAACCCGCACAAATTTTAAAAGAAACTAGACTTTAAGCCTTAAGGACTTCGCGCTCACTAGGAGAAGTTAACTGTATTTAGAAGCTTGCTTAACGGTATATTGTTTACGGGGTGTCTAGGAAAGTGTTAACGGCGAAACCGCCAAAAGAGAAAGGGTTATTTAATTAAGGAACTTCGCGAAAGCGTTGGAAAACCTCCCCTTATCTCTGCACTTACCTGGCCTCGTGATCAGTGTATTTTTAAGCCTGTTTCTCGACACAGTTTTACTTCGACAATCAAGTTCTCGAGCAAGTCTAGTTGACCTAGGTGAACCCTAGAACGATTAGGTGTGTGGTATTTTTGTGTCGTGATTAATTTTTGTCCATATTCTTTTTTGTGTATATTTCATTCTTTTACTAACTAAAATAAAAAAAATAAAAAAATCACATTCTTTTCCCCTCCTTTTTCTCTACCTTTCTCTCATTCTCTCTTCATATCATGGGTACTCCACCTCGCAAAACTCTTGCCGAACTTTGGTACCCACAACCAGACATCACTTCTTACGGTTCTTGTTTTGGCCGAACTTCGAACGATCCATCCATGCCAAAAATTTCTTTGAGAGATCGGATAGCAGCGTCTAGGACAAACACTTGCACTCCTCATTCCACTTTGTATCAACCTTTTCAACCTCCCACACCCGCTAATGTTGATACCCCTTCTACAAGTCGTCCTTTGTCCATCGCTGAACGCATTGAACAATCCCGTAGCCGATCTTTCACTCCTTTCACCACTACAAATTCTTGGGATCAACAATTCCATTCACCTTCTTATCCCAATGTTGATCCCACTCCTGTCCAGCCATTCAACTCCTACCAATCCTACCCTAATTTTGCACCTTCCCTAGACATTGCATCAGAACAGCCTTTTGGGAGTTTTCAGTATCCAAACAACTTTGAATCTTTTACTGAAACCCCTTCACAACCAATGTCTAGTCTAGAACAGTCGTTGGAGGAATTTAGGGTAGCTTCACAACAGACGATGGAGTTGAATGCGTCCATGGCCGCCCTCATACAACCTAGTGATCCGGTAGCTCGTTTTCAACTAGCTCCTAATTTTTCAATGTATGATGAGGCGGCGGGACAGGCTGTGAAATTGAGTGGAGAGAGTGAGATGTATCCCCTTCCGAATCAAGCCTACCCGTTTCAACTTGAATCCCACAACTCCAGTTTTGAATATCTATCTAGTGTCCCAAACGATTCACCAGTTGAAGATAGAATGATTAATGAGTTGTGCGACTTCGTAGTGTTTGATTTGCCCGATTGTGAAGGGTCCCTTCCAAGTGAAACCGATCCTAAACCTTTTGACCTTTACACCTCCATCTTAGAACCTGAATTGATTAATACCCATGCTTTGGTTGAGGTGTCAGAGAATATAGATTTTCACTTGATCGAGGATATTGACGCTGGGAACATGTCGGATGATGAACCAGTAGATTTGGCTGAGGTTGTCTCTTCAAATCATCATCCCGAGTCTTTAACTGTTTTTCCCGAACTTCATATGCGTCTTGATATTGATGATATATGCATGGATGAGTTTAATTTTGAGGAAAATTTTGAGGATAGTCTTGAGGATGAACCAGTTTTGTTTGATGAGTCGGATTTACCAATTCATCCTGTTCCTTCCACTGACTGTGTCCACCCTCCTGAGCCTATAACCGATACCCTTCCTCAACCACTTCCCTCCATCCTTTCGGTCGTTCCGACCTTGCAAGAACCCATATCATTTTTATTTCATATGTCTGGTTTACCAGGTTCGGCGTACCCATGGTTTCTCACGAATCTTGAGGGATTTGACCCAATCTCTCGACGGGTAAATATATTAGCACAATCGCTGTTTTCATATTGCTCATCACAAATTGTGCTAATCTATTTACTCCATTTGCACCCTCAAGTTCGTACTCCACTTCTTTTTCCCCTCCGCCATTCTTCTTCTCATCTACCGAGACCGCATTCCACTTCTCTCCACAAGCGGTCTCGCGTAGTCTCCACTTCTTACCTCTCCGCATTCTTCCACCAGCCACTGCTTTATAGAGATAAGATCTTTGAATGGTTGGTGCTAACCTTTGGCCTGTGTAAGGCCTTGTATAGATGGATATTGTTCTTTCCCCCCTAATCCTGAACTTCATCGCTTAACAGTGGAAACACTGTTTTACTTAAGTTTGGGGGGGACATTTTTTTTGTATATATTTTTTTTTTTTGTTTTTCTTTTTGTTTTGTATATAATTTGTTTTTAGGAAGCGCCGGCAATTTTGACCCTCTTGGTATAGCCTGACAGTGAGGGCACTGTCAAGTTTAAGTTTGGGGGTGTGCTCGGTAAGCTTTCTTCCTTCGCATTCATTTGTATATTTTGCATTTGCATACCTTATTAAAAACCCATAAAAATCGAAAAATTTCTAAAAATATAAAAACTTTTTGTCAAGTTAGCTTGTGGAAGAACTCTGATTCAACATTCGACGGTTTTTGTTTGAAAAAATAGGAATAACTAAATCCTATGTTTGGATTTTGAAAACCTGAAAGATAACTCTCCTTTGAAGTTAACTATAGCTGATATACGTCTTTACATTACACTACACGTGTCGTGAGTCTTGGAAATTAGAAGACAAGTCTTTTATGTTTAAAAAACTTTTAAATAGATAAATGATTTTCTGAGGATCAAATAGGTTTGTTCTGAAATAAGTAATATATCAAGAATAGTTTATGAAGTAAGTGAATATGAAGGAATGTTATTGATGCCTTAATTGGAACTAAGTCTGAAAAATAACCCATCTGAAACTTGATTGGAATGATTACACATCGAACCCACTAAACACGTCTTTTATCCAAAAAATAATTGAACTACCGGTTATATCTCCGTTCGTATTGAATCATCATGTTTTTCACGCCAAACCGTCTTTTGTTTTTGGACCTAGGTAACTTGAGTAATTAAGTCCGCTGGGGTGTTTCTACACCTAATGCCCTAAAACCAACTGGTTTGGGTGCATTGGCCCAAAGCTCGCTAAGAAGCCTAGAAAGTCCAGTTTTAAAAACAAAGTCAAGCAAGTGTTCTCTCCGAGTTAAAATTCCTAACGGTTCTTTGTGTGAGAATAATCTTGATAAAAGACATGCTTTTATAAAAATTTTAACGGAGATATGAAGGTTTTAATCTATGATAAAGACTATTGCACATTCACAGAGGTGTGTATGAAATGAAAATAAGAATAAGGTGGAGTGAAAAATACGACTTAGTTTCCTGTTAAGGAAGATAGAAATTCTGAAGTTGAAACCTTACTGGAAAACGAAACTTGAAAAATGCTTAACTCTCTATAAAACTTATGTGATCCTTTTAAAATTGTTATCTGGGCTTTATTGTGTGACATAATGACTTTATTCGACCTTTCGGGAACTTAACGACACTATTTGCACTGCACGTAAAGACATATAAAATCTGTAGTTGAATAAGAAGCGAGGTGTGAAAAATAAAGGTTCGATGGTCTAGACTTAGGATTATAGAATTGTTATTTTCTGAAACAAAACTTTAGGGGTTTGAATCTTTGTTATTTTACAAAACTAGCTTGACGGGATTTTGTGGGTAGTATCCGCTGAAAACCCTCAGGAGACAACACTCCTCCTACTAGGGACACCTAGAGGTTTAACGGCTTGTTGCACGTGCTCAGTGCAATCGCGTTCCCTGCGAAAGTGCGGTTATCATTTTATTTTTTGAATAATTGGTTTTGCTCGGGACGAGCAAAAGTTAAGTTTGGGGGTATTTTTTCATATCAGAATATTGCATTTTATACCGCCCATTCTTACGCTCGTGTGTTTATAGGTAGGTACTTTTAATCCGTGTTTGTTACATGTTTACAGAATACAGGTTTCCAGTCCAAATATTGTAAATCAAGACAAAATCTCCACAGTTACGCCAAATGCAGAACATCTGTCGACAGCAGATAAAAGCCGGGTTCCGGTCATCCATATCCGTCCAAGTGCCGAGTACCGGTTCCCGATACAAGACATGTGACAGTAGTCATTCGTGTCTAGGACAAGCACAGAGCACGAGGTGGGCTGCACAAGGTGCGCAGAGCTCGAGGGAGATAAAGTCAAAAGTAAACAAAGATAATGCAATCTTGGACTTGGAAATCTGGAAAGATTCTGAAGACTTTCGCGCAGTTTGAGGTTTGCAAACACGAGGAAAACACCAACCAGGAACCCACAGAAAATCCCACTGCCCAACTCATCAGTACGGCCGCGCATGCGCGGCCAATAGGTGGTATTGGCCGCACATGCGCCGCAGGGTGGGGCCCACTCACTGTCAGATTTTGGGGTTATTTTGGGGATTTCATTTATGGACAGATGGTTGCCCTAGAATTCCAGTTTCCCTCCTATAAATACCCCGGACCAGAGCTTAACCAAGGGAGCTTTCTTTGTTCTTCTCTTTTGTAGAATTTTTGTTCTTCTTCTTCCTCTTCTTCATTCTTTCTCCATTAAATTGTAGTGAGAGCTTTTGAGTGGAAAATTAATGAAGATGAGGGTTCTTTATCTTTCTTGTTAGTTTGCTCCGCCTTGAGATTTCTGCTTTCTCTTGCTCATTCAATCTCTTCATTGAGGTTGAATGGTTAAGAGTTAGTTATTGATCTCAAGGGTCGTATTTTCTCACGGGCTAGCACTTCACTTCACATGCGCTTTCTACCCTTCCCTTGATCTTGCAAGTTCTTCATTGAGCTTGCAAGTTTAAGGGTTGGCTATTGAGCACATGCTTGGCTTGGGTCCTAGTTCCGTATTCTTTTCTTGTTCTTTTTATTACTCGCCTTTTATTACTTGTCTTTTTATTTCATGCGCTTTTATTCATGCCCTTTAATACTTGTATCTTTTCTTTTCTTTGTTCTTTTCTTTTTGTTCTCTTTTGTTTATATTGTGAATGTTGTAATTATTATTGTTAAGATAAAATACGGTTTTATAAGTTAACATTTCTTTGCCAATTCCTTTTCCCGTTATTTTCCATTTGAACTTCGCCCAAACCATACGCAAGCGCTCCGTTAGGCACCGTACCCTGACAAGGTAACGGTGATTCCTAACCTCGACCGGTTGCGTTCGGTTTGGCCGGAGGCGAAGGCAAGAGACAAGAACGGAAGGACAAGGGTAAATAAGCCGGATTCCACGAATACCGCGCTTAAATCCCCTAATCCACGTTGTTGGCGATTGCTTAGCTTCAATTGGTCAAGACTCGGCTCAAAGGTTTTTGAGTACGGATTTCTTAGCTTACAATCTTGTATTTTCTTAACAACTTTATACTTGCAGATAATACACATAGGTTAGTCCAAACAAACATACAGATTCTTTATTGACTCGTCTAAGACAAGAAGGTAAGATAATACCATCTCCCTGTGGACCGATCCGTGCTCACCGGCTAGCTGCAAAGCGACACCGTCCTGATCGCGGTTACACTTAAATTCTTTGAACATCCGACACGCCATCGGCGTGCGATCATGACCCGATCATATGTTGTAGAGGACAGACGCTCGCGTCCCTGAGAAAACATAGTAAACGACATATCGAATGCGCATGCAGACCGCAACTCTAGCCGCAGTTCTCTCTATGCCCGTGCAACCGTGGTAACAGAACAACCATCCGATATCGACGAAGATAGATCAAAGGAACGAATAGAATACGGTGCAAAGAAATGTACATCCTAAGGTTCCTTAAGCGGAGTAGCGTATCGTAAGTATGCCGCGGAACATACCAACGGTACGTCACTCTACTTTAGTCACCTACTCTATCAACCAATGGTCATCCTACACGTAGAAAGTAAAACCTAACGCTCTGAAACCAACTTTATCATGACCTGAAGGTACGGAATGTGACCATCACTTAAATTACGAAACGACTTGAGGCGCAACGTAATCTAAGTAATCCGCAGCCCAGAAATCTAAACCATTTAAAAGAAGAAGTGTAGGATAATATGTTTAAAAGCAACATCAAATTTTTCTCAAAAATTTCGGCAGAGTCTCCTTTGTAAAAACTGACCCCAAACGGGTACAAACAAGAACATACACATAAGCACTAATAAAAGGCATCCCCAAGCGGGAGCTAGCTCTTCGCCAATTGGCGGACACAACCATGCAAGCAAAATAATATACAACGCTGAAGGGCGAGGAACAAAACTCAGAAGAAAATCAAAAATCCACCAGAAAACCATAATAATATAAATGCGTCTATAAGGTCGAAAGAATATACAACTGGTCTACTAAATCTACCATAAAAGTACAAGTTTGGGTGATGCAGCTTACTAGATACAACTGAAACAAATAAAAGTACAACGGCGGTCAGTGAACCAACCTACCAAGCAATCACCCTGAATGAAATGGTGTGCCAGAAAGCTGCCAAGGAAACCTGTAAGAAATTTGGCACAACAGGGGTGAGTTGCCAACTCGTGAGTAGAAGACATCTACGAGTAGAAATCGCTTGCATGACGATCTCCTGGGTCATAATAATATACATATATAACACTAGTCATCTAGTAGTGACAGGTTAATAATCTATGCATAAGTGCAATACTCAGTGCTCGTGTCAGTGCCTCAAGTAATAACATGTCATATGAATGAGTATGCATGCATAATGAATGTAAAATAATCAGCCATGAAATCTGGATATATCTGTATAAGAAATCTTTACTTTTATCGTGATAAAATGTTCCGAAATAACAGAAGTATCATCAATGAAATCATAGAAATCCGTGTCAAGCATCGACACAAAACATGTAAATCTCAAAGTCTCAGTACCTCATATCTCTGTATCTCAAATCTCATATCTCTGTATCTCAAATCTCAATATCTTGGGCTCCGGCAGTCTGGATCGGCCCATATCATCAAATCACACGACTACGGTCGATATCCTCCGGATATCCGCCGCGTCACAAATAACCGGTAGTTAGTGCTCCCCTACAGGGCTCAACGCCATCATCTGTGATCTTTTTGCCTCGAGGTGCCATACCGGGCCCACCATGTACCGTAGACGGTGCATCCCCCTATTCGAATCAGGTATATGATATTGCTCAAGAACCGAGAAAACTCATGGTGGATAGCACACACATCACATCATGAGAAAACCGCAAATTTCTATTTTTTAAATAATGATAAAAAGTTTTATAAAATTCTTGCGGTTTCCCCCAAAATCCAGAAATCTCAGGAAAATCCGAAATTCAAGAATCAAGCCTAAGTAAATAGTGAATATCGGCATAAAGCCCCAGAATAGTACATGAATGAATATATGAATGGATGGAGTATCTATGTGACGAATGCAATCTCTAAGTTAACACATTAGAGAAATCACATAATATTATGTGGTAACTAACCTTTAGCTAATTATATCAACGAGATAATATTTGCTAAAGTGTATGTGATATGGCAATTACCGATGATGATGTGTGTGAGCCGGCAAATATGTGTACGTGGAATATGCGGATTATCGGTAATGGTGCTGGTGTCCTAACAGATGGAATCATAACAGTGAATGAAACATATGTACAAATATGCAGTGAAATGAGAATAATATGAATATAACAGAGAAAGAGCAATAGCCGCAATACCGAAGAATAAACATTTCTACAATACGATTCATACCGTTTTGGTGTTTGAAAAAGCACGAATCGCGGTTTTTAGAAAAATAGGGGCTACAGTGTTTTTGAGAAAAAAAATACGACCTTTGAAAAAATCCGTAGTATCTCTCAGGCTGTTTTTAAAATAATGCGCACGATTCGCTAGTTTTGAAAATAGGTATGACTTGTAGGGTTCCTAGGCACACCCAAGAGGTTCTACAAGGCATCAACCATGCCAAAATCAAAATTTTGTGTGCCTAACAACTCTATGCAAGATCGTTAACTAGAGATTAGGCGAAAGTATAAGCAAGCAAACAGCTTTACTAATAAGTGAAAGGGATTACAACCTTTGTAGATCCGGTCCTCCACTTCTTTAGCTCCGTGATGATATCTTTCCGCTGCGATCATCGGGATCACGGACTCTAGCGATGGTTTCGCAGGAGAAATGTGCGGGCTAGGTCGTTGACTTCGATGCCGAAGATGATCTACGTCGAGGCGACTCAAACTCAAGCTCCATCTTCACTAGGTCATGAAACTTGTGAAGATAACACCCTATACAATATGGCAAGTGGTAGAGGATGAAGAAATAGGAAGTGGGTTCACTTTGGATTTGGATTTCTCACTTGATTTCAACACTTAAAATTTTCTAGCAAGCTTTCTTCTTCATGAAGAAGAAGAAGAAGAAAGAAAAGAATGAATAATCAAAAATAGAAAATTCAAGTGAAGACTTATCATAATGCAACCATGGGTAAGTTAACACATGTAGAGAATAAACTAAGGTTTAGGTTGATGGTTAGGTTAAAGCATAAAACAAAATGGTTAGACTTTTCAAAGATGCTTAAAAAGCTTCATGAAGCTTTAAGCATAAAACAAAGAAAAACCACCATTTTATTTTTGCCAAAAATAAATAAATAAAATAAATAAATAAGTTAAAACCAGAACCATTAACCTAAACAAGGTTTAAAGCATACATACACCCAAGTTTGCATGTTTCATCAAACATGATACAAACTAGTGAGAAAAAGAATCTTAAGTGAACCAATACTAGTTAATGTAAAGTAATATATCAAATATATAATAAATCATTAAATCAACACTTGATTTAATGATCTGGTCATACTGCATATAACCGACTAATATCAAGTGTATCAATATATCGAATTAACATTTGATTTGGTAACCCGGCTATATCTTATATAACCGTCTGATGATACAAATCGCGAGAATAGAATTCAGTATCATATACTAGCATTATTCTCGGTCCCGCACATATCTCATATGCGCTCCAATCTCGTTTCGCTTGAGCCAGGAAACCCCTGTGTAGGACTTTAAAGACTCGTCAATACGCCGGCAGTAGGTGATGATCATATCAAATACCCACAAGCTGCAAGCGGTGTGCTAAACGTAACGGCCACCCGGGTATTGAGCGATCAGAAGATC
Organism: Agapanthus africanus; assembly: GCA_030015575.1. Classification (NCBI taxonomy): domain Eukaryota; kingdom Viridiplantae; phylum Streptophyta; class Magnoliopsida; order Asparagales; family Amaryllidaceae; genus Agapanthus; species Agapanthus africanus. The sequence continues at coordinate 355,101,499 of CM057350.1, read as the reverse complement.
AATGAGCAAGCCCGCTCACACTCCTGTGAATCCAACCAGTAACACTTCCGTACAGTCCGGTCTGATCGTCTGATATGTCGCATATCTTGCTAGGGGTGGAAAAAGTCAGACCCAAGTAGCTCGATAAGTCGTGTCGATATGTGGTCTATAACAGTTCGAGATACTACTGATAACACTTACCAATAAATCTCAGCAACCCTGGCCAAGGATTTCCGGTTATAGCCAATCGAACACAGCGCAACATCAACTCCCTATATCGGGAGAGACGAATCCCCTCCTATCGCTCATTGCCTCCATTTGATTTGGGACTGTACCCAAAAACCACCATTTTGCACGCCCACTTGGACGTGGTAAAGTGGAAATCAAAGCACAGTAGGAATCACACAAGACTCTATGACGATCTCGGGTCTACAGACTAACCTGTACCAGTGTCACCAGAGAACTGCCATCTGACGTAAGGTATAATACCATCTGGGAGTTCTCGGCGAGTCCGTCCAGTGTACCCAGTCTCCACTGAGCACACGTATATCATCTCTGATGTCAAACACCAATGGATATGGGATCATCCATCTCCGATCTGTATGGGTCGAGAAGGTATACGCTAGTCTACTCTGGTATATCGATGCCCCGTCTCGATACACCCATGACTAGGGACCTTGAAGGATGTACTTATGTACTACCATGTCCCCACTAGTATGATCTCATCGTAGTCCCAGTAGTCGAGTACATATCCTAAGGGCTTTATCAACATGTATTAGAGACAATAAGAGTACGTGTTAGGATAAAGTACAACCAGATAGCAGACTATCATGTCGAGCAAGAAAGTCCTCCCTATATACATCCCAGCATCCACTACAATATACATCTTATGTACAGTAATGGCCTCTAGGGCATACATATAACTAACAATCTCCCACTTGCACTAGGGCCATCTGTTGTGGTATCACATACCCAACAATTAGCTGTGGTTGAAGTATCTCATACCCAACCATCCCTTAAAAGTCTCTACTGGGGAAAAGCCCTTTGTGAGTGGATCCGCGCTGTTGTCCTCTGTGTCTACTCTCCTTACCTCGATCTGCCTGGAGCTTAACCATCTCCATGATCAGGTGATACTGCCTAAGAATTATATCTAAATTTCTGATGGGACGGTAGTTCCTTGGCTAAACCCACAACTCCATTGTCACACAATGGTAGGAACGAAGTTCATCTCATGAACTTATATATATATCCAGACTGCCTCATTGGTAGCATCCTTGGTAACGATGTATCTTGCCTTTAATCGTCTACTAAGTCACGGTATCTAGCTTGGAACACTTCCAACATATCGTCCCTCCATTGAGGGTAAAGACAATGCCTGCGACTGACATTCAGTCGTCCTTATCACTCTGGAACCTTTCCAGGATCGATTGATACCATCTTACTACAATTAGTGAGAATCCTAACATCCAATTAAATCTATCTCATAAATCAAAACATAGGATTTAGGAGGTATCACTTTAATCCTATATGGAGAATCTTTGTGATAAGCGGAGATTGATCGAGCGTAGCATAGGAAACTACTTCCCTATCAAGAGTATGTCATCCACGTACTCTACGAGGATCACCACCATACTCCCTACTACCTTTTTGTATATACAAGGTTCATCTACCATTTTGATGAAGTCAAACTCTTTGACTACCACATCAAAACAGATGTTCCAACTCCGCGATGCCTACTTTATCACATAAAACATCTTGCACACTTTCCGCTGCTCCCACTGTCTACGAAGCCCTCTGGCTGTGTACTTATAGACGATCTTTTCTAAAACATCATTTAGAAAAGCTGTCATGACACCCAACCGCCAGATATCGTAGTCATGGTATGTAGCCGTGGCAAGTAGGATCTAGATGGACTTAAGCATAGGCCTCAGAAAAGGTTTCATCATTAGCCATCTGGTCTATGATGCAAACCTTTAACAAGTCTAGCTTTGAAAGTCTCAACTTTTCCATGTACACCAAGTAATCTTCTCAAGATATACTTGTTCCTAATAGGGATTTAACCCTTCAGATAAAGCAACCAAAGTCCATACTTTGTTGGTGTATAAGGATTCCATCTCAGATCGCTAAGCATCCAGCCATTCTTACAGAGTCCCACTCCTGATGGCCAGCTCGAAACTAGTTGGGTCATCATCTCATGATGCAATCCTCGCTCCCACTGTCATAGAGAAACCGAAGTATCTCTCAGGTGGGTGAGGAACCCTACTAGATCGGCGGAGAGGCTGAGGTTTGTTGGAATCTACTGAATCCTTTGGTTCTACCAAATCATCTGCTGTAATTTGTATAGCTGGAACTCTTTCCAGTTCTACATAACAGACCTTGCCTCGAGCTTGTCCGGATTTTGCTTTTAGACATAGGCCGGACAACCCCAAATCTTAACATACTTAAGATATGGGCTCTTCCCATTCCATATCACATATGAAGTGGTAGGCAACTGATTTGATTTGAACCTTATTCAATAGGTATGCAACTTCTCAAGTGCATAACTCCCAAAAGAAAATAAGAAACTCAGTAGTACTCGTCATAGAGCACACCATATCATATAGGGTGCTATTGCTCCGCCCCGATATACCATCGTGCTATGGTGTATACGGAGGAGTAATGCTGAGAGAGAATCCCATCCTCCTTTAGAATAGTCCAGGATTTCCGTGCTTAAGTATTCTCCTCCCTGATCAGATCAAAGGACTTAATACTTATACCCGTATTTTGGTTCTCTACTTCTAACTTATATTCTGTGATTATCTCAAAAGTTTCGGACTTGTGTTTCAACAGGAACATATATCTGAATCTTGAGAGATCATCAGTGAATGTAATGAAGTACAAAGAATCGTTCTTGGCATGTGTAGAAAGGGGACCTTTCATACATCAGCATGTATCAATCCCAAAAGTTCACTAACTCTTTCTCTGTTTCCAATAAACAGAGCTGTGGTCATTATATCTTTGTGACATGACTGGCAAGTTTCATAACATGTAAATTTAAACTAATTTGAATATGCATCTACCTCTAAATTCAGCTAGCCGGGTCGCATTGATATGACCTAGTCTACAATGTCTCAAGAAGATGTCGTTCATTTATGAACTCTTCCTCTTGTTTGTGTTCTGTATACTATAAACTGTAGTTTGATTTAGAACGTCAATGCTTTTAGATAACGTGCCTGAACCGATAAACTTTTGATATAGGAAATGTTCAAAACATTATCCATCAATACAAAATTATATCATTTCTTTACTAATAAAGAGACTGATATGATGTTGTATATCAGGTTCGGTATCTAATAATAATCGTTCAGAATCAATGTATTCTGGTAATACAGGGTGATAGTGACCAACAGACTTGGCTGCAACACTTGCACCGTTTTCTGTCTCATGAAACTTATCACCCGTCCTCAGTTCTCTACCTATATGTAGCCCATGTAACAGATTACATATGTGGGATCCTGATCCGGTATCTCATACCCAGGACGTAAAGGATACTGAGAACCAGTTCTCTGTAATGAACACACCCGAAGATGATGCATCAGTATGCACTTTCTTCGTTTGGGCCACACGGAAATTCTGGTATTCCCCAATTTCCTGCTCTGTCTTATAACAATTATAAATTGGAGCGGGACCAACGTTCCCCAGCTCAGTATAACAAGCGGGTTCGGTCAATATATCCGTATTATTATCTTGATCAAGGCGTGATATGGTCGCTATCTGGAGAGAGAGAAGAAAACACTCAGCGTATGCTCTTGCAAGATCAGGTTGGTTATTATTTTATCTAATCAGGATGGCTCTCATTGTTTTTATCAAATCTTCCTTCAAACCCTAAAAGGAAAGACTAGCCGGGATTAATTATATACTACAAGTTCGCCAATCTTTCAGCCAGGCCAGTGTCGGTACTTTGAGGGGGGTCCCCCGTGCTTTCGCACGAACCTAATTAATGTAAACCTCGTTTTCCCAGAGGCGTAACCTCGTTAACACCTTTCTAGACACCTACTTGATCGGCTAATTATAATGTGAAAAACTCTCCCAGGAGTAACTCTTACTTACAGTGGGTATCGGGATCCAACTATCTCATAGAAGGTATGCAATCTCATTGCAAATTTCAACACTTGAAATTCCCGATAATATTTTTCCCCTAGCGTGCTATGACCTTGACGCATGCCAAACAACCCATAGTCCGCTAGTCAAGTTCAACCCGTACATTTCTTGATTGAATTAAACCCAACCGCACGACCCTTGATGAATGCCAAACAACGCCGTACGAATACCTTAATCTAATCGCATCGTATGCTAGCAGATAAGCACTAGTTAGCTACCGTATACTACGCCTTGACGCATGCCAAACTACCGTAGCACGAATACTAAGTAGTACTTATCTGAAATGACGGAGGGCTACGCAGGTTTTTAAGAAAATCATGAGCGTAATGAACTTGATATCGTTGTAGAATCAAATGATTTTAAAATGGAGTGTTTTTTAGGCTTTTCTAGTTTTGCTAAAGGGGTCACTCCCGGTGAAGGGATCGTCGGCCCTTTCCTCGTCAAATGAGGTGCGGGATATATCATATATATCACTGTGCAAAGCAAGAACTATAGAAGCAATCAAAATACAAACCGTGTGTTGTAGCATCTGCCAGTTATTGCTAAAGGGGTCACTCCCGGTGAAGGGATCTCGGCCCTTTCCTCATCGAATAAGGTGCAGGATGTTCTACATGGAACACCGCGATGCAAAGTAAGAACTGTAGCTACCTGTTTTTGAAAATTCGATTCCACAACAAATTTTAGGTTTCTTTTTCTTTCATTAATCATATTAATGAAGTCCATCATTTAAGTCACCTAAACATCACAGATAAATACGACGTACACTTATGCCATCCGCATTCGCCTCGATGTCCCCTTGTGCACCGTTAGATTAGGTAACTAACGACAGAGCAGGGCAGGGCTAGCGCGGGTGTAAAACATAAGTAACATCTATATAATATATCATATATACTATATACAACATTTATCATAGCACATCAAATGATCACATCACAGATATCGCAGCAGAAGAAACATACGAAATATTGGATATACTAGAACGTCCGTGTTTTATTTTGAGCCTCTATAAAATACGGATTCCATTGTCGCGTTGAATAGCCAAACCCACACCCCTAGACCCCTACGAGAGCGGAAAGCAACCCTACCAATTCTAGAGTTAGGAGACCCGGACTCGACTCCTCGAGTTGGTCTCCCACTGGACTCTAGAACCCGGTTACTTGTGCTCTCCTAGTGCGAAAAAGTAAATAATATACATCAACGGTGACATCTTCTGCAACCTGGAAGTTCCCCAATAAAAGAATATTACATACAAGTTTTTACATGAATGAAAATGAAAAACACTCATCTCACATAAAAAACCCCGGGCTATTCAAACACGACGATCCAATATAACATATGTAGTAACACATAACATCACATGTCATCAACGTAAGTAAATATACCCATCCCAATTGTCGTTGACATATAGCAACGTAACCGGCAATATCACATATTACACTTACGGTCACAGAAAAGAAAGTGTAAAACTACAACAGTTGGAATCCGCAACCTCTTTAGACATCGCATGCCTAAACAAATGAATTCCTTAGACATCGCATGCCTAACAATTATAAATCCCGCATTTTAGTCTCCTTATCGAAAACACTTTTCAATATCAAGTCGGGCAATTCAACAAGATTCCCGACATCCTGAACGAATGCTCGTCGCAAACTTTAGTAGACGGCCGCACCCCCGAATGCCGTCGACGAAGTGCACTAAGGCAGAACACCGCTGTCGCAAGCACCCGAACGGATGCTTTTAGCGACGGGGTTCTCCTACAGTCACTTGGTCGGGGCTATGTGGCGTGGCTATCTATTAAGTTTACCCGGCGAGTATCCGCGTACGAAACGTGATTGCGACGGACTTTTGATCACATCAAAATTCCGTGGCAACCGATCAAGTGAGACTAAACTGCTAGATTTATAGCAATCAAATTAGTTATCTTATAACTATTTGTGGATTCCAAATATTGTATCACATTCCAGATAAATAGACAATGTTAAACTTTCCAATCGAACAATCAAACACCCAAGTTTTCCCGAAACAGCTCAACACATGAAATAAGTTTAAAAACATCCACTTCATGCCACAGTACCAACGGTCCAGCCGTAGAAGGGTCAAGCCAATGCCTCACATGTGGCACGCCGTATTGCCCCAAACCCTAAGGTTCAAAGGGCAGTTCAAGACGGTCACATAATCGAGTTAAGCTTTGTTGTCTTCTAGAGGGTCCATCGCGTTACTTGCACTACTTAGAACGTTCTTAAACTACGGAAAAATCCAACATCTGGAAATTTCCCGGCAGGGGAAAAAGTGGGTATTTATATCCGGTCGAACTTTTTAACATGTTCTAAAATACCCGGAAAAACACAGACAAAGTTAAACTTCCTGATCGAATCGACGAACTCCCAATAAAACCCAGAAAACTCAACTCTTGAGTGTAATTTAAAAATTCCCAGAAAATACAGAAAGAAATTACTGTGCAAACCACGTGCCCTGATGCATCATTATGGCCGCGGAACTGTCGCGCAAGCTACGGTGCGGCCACGGTTCCGCGGCTCTTTGAAGGAGTTATGGTCACGTGCTGCACAGTAACTCCTAAAAAAACCCTGCTGAATTTTCTGGATATTTTTAATTCACAAAAATCCTCTGTTTTGAAAAATGTACAGAGAAGGGTTTTGTTTATGGTTTCGGGGTTCGATCGGGTTTCTAACTTCGTCTACACTTCGCCTAAAGCTCTAGCTAGGCTCCGATACCACTGTAGGGTTCCTAGGCATACTCAAGAGGTTCTACAAAGCATCAACCATGCCAAAATCAAAATTTTGTGTGCCTAACAACTCTATGCAAGATCGTTAACTAGAGATTAGGCGAAAGTATAAGCAAGCAAACAACTTTACTAATAAGTGAAAGGGATTACAACCTTTGTAGATCCGGTCCTGCACTTCTTTAGCTCCGTGATGATGTCCCTCCGCTGCGATCATCGGGATCCCGAACTCTAGCGATGGTTTCGTCGGAGAAATGAGCGGGCTAGGTCGCTGACTTCGATGCCGAAGATGATCTACGTCGAGGCGACTCAAACTCAAGCTCCATCTTCACTAGGTCATGAAACTTGTGAGGATAACAACCTATACAACATGGCAAGTGGTAGAGGATGAAGAAATAGGAAGTGGATTCACTTTGGATTTGGATTTCTCACTTGATTTCAACACTTGAAATTTTCTAGCAAGCTTTCTTCTTCATGAAGAAGAAGAAGAAGAAAGAAAAGAATGAATAATCAAAAATAGAAAATTCAAGTGAAGACTTATCATAATGCAACCATGGGTAAATTAACACATGTAGAGAATAAACTAGGGTTTAGTTTGATGGTTAGGTTAAAGTATAAAACAAAATGGTTAAGACTTTTCAAAGATGCTTAAAAAGCTTCATGAAGCTTCAAGCATAAAACAAAGAAAAACCACCATTTTATTTTTGCCAAAAATAAATAAATAAATAAGTTAAAACCCTAACCATTAACCTAAATATGGTTTAAAGCATACACACACCCAAGTTTGCATGTATGATCAAACATGATACAAACTAGTGAGAAAAATAATCTTAAGTGAACCAGTACTAGTTAATGTAAAGTAATATATCAAATATATAATTATACATTAAATTATTAAATCAACACTTGATTTAATGATCCGGCCATACTGCATATAACCGACTAATATCAAGTGTATCAATATATCGAATCAACATTTGATTCGGTAACCCGGCTATATCTTATATAACCGTATGATGATACAAATCGCGAGAATAGAATTCAGTATCACATACTGGCATTATTCTCGGTCCCTCACAAATCTCATATGCGCTCCTATCTCGTTTCGCTTAAGCCAGGAAACCCCTGTGTAGGACTCTAAAGACTCGTCAATACGCCGACAGTAGGTGATGATCATATCAAACACCCACAAGCCGCAAGCGGTGTGCTAAACGTAACGGCCACCCGGGTATTGAGCGATCAGAAGATCAACGAGCAAGCACGCTCACACTCCTATGAATCCAACCAGTAACACTTCCGTACAGTCCGGTCTGATCGTCTGATATGTCGCATATCTTGCCTAGGGGTTGTAAACATCAGACCCCAGTAGCTCGATAAGTCGTGTCGATATGTGGTCTATAACAGTTCGAGATACTACTGATAACACTTACCAGTAAATATCAGCAACCCTGGCCACGGATTTCCGGTTATATCCAATCGAACACAGCGCAACATCAACTCCCTATACCGGGAGAGGCGAATCCCCTCCTATCGCTCATTGCCTCCATGTGATTCGGGACTGTACCCAAAAACCACCGTTTTGCACGCCCTCTTAGACGTGGTAAGGTGGAAATCAGAGCACAGTTGGAATCACACAAGACTCTATGACGATCTCGGGTCTACAGACTAACCAATACCAGTGTCACCAGAGAACTGCCATCTGACGTAAGGTATAATACCATCTAGGAGTTCTCGGCGAGTCCGTCCAGTGTACCCAGTCTACACTGAGCACTCGTATATCATCTCTGATGTCAAACACCAATGGATATGGGATCATCCATCGCCCATCTGTATGGGTCGAGAAGGTATACGCTAGTCTACTCTGGTATATCGATGCACCGTCTCGATACACCCACGACTAGGGACCTTGAAGGATGTACTTATGGACTACCATGTCCCCACTAGTATGATCTCATCATAGTCCCAGTAGTCGAGTACATATCATAAGGGCTTTATCAACATGTATTAGAGACAATCAGAGTACATGTTAAGATAAAGTACAACCAGATAGCATACTATCATGTCGAGCAAGAAAGTCCTCCCTATATACGTCCCAGCATCCACTACAATATACATCGTATGTACAGTAATGGCCTCTAGGGCATACATATAACTAACATGACTCGATCCTAAAATAATATCTACCAAACCAACTAAGGGACTAAACTAAAGAACTCGTCGAAAGATAAGAAAAATCCACCTAAAGTCCGAGTCGATATCTCTAGGAGTCGGCGATCCAGCCTTAATATCGTCACGTACAAAGTACGACTTCCTCAAGTCAAGAGTGCGGATCAATCATCACTTCTATATCTCGTACGGTAAAATCCATCGTATGGCATCCCAAAATCGGGGTATGGGTCAACTATCATATATGTATCATCAATTATATGGTATCATCATCAAACAATATAATGATCTGGTTGCTTATCTAAAGTCTCGTGCAATCCGATATCATTAACACATATTATCATATATGAATTCACATTGCCAAAGCAATCCATTATAAATATCATAACATATCTCAAATCATATCTCGATCATATGTCAACTATTATATATATATATATATATATATATGCACACACACACACACATATATATATCATCATTCATATGGTATCATCGTCAACCAATATCATGATCTGGTTACCGATTTAAGTCTCAAAACATTCCAATGTCATCACACATTTATCGTATAGTGTATATTTTCTTATCGTACAACGATCCACTATAATACCATAACTTGAACACATATCAAATTCTCACGGCATCATGCCCGATCATATCGACTCATCTCGAAGTATCATATAAGATCCTCATATCCCGTGTATATGTTATGTGTGTATGTCTATCTATATATATATAGAAACCTACACACATTCATATATATATATATATATACATACACACATATACACCAAGTCAAGTGTATGTGTGTGCGCGTGTTTTTGTCTATATGAAACTTATGAATCTGCCTCCAAGGTAATCATTCTCTGGTTAAGTTTTTCTAAATAATCTAATCCTACTTAAGGTCTTCAGTAGTACCCTACTCGCCAAGAATCCAAGGTCATGTCCGACGCATAATAATAATACGTAATAACCATATTCTACGTTTGCGGGGGTGCTATACGCCATCCACCCGACTTCCCCCATAGATATACATTTACTCACCTGGTTCTTGGTTGCCGAAGTCAGTGCCGCCGTGCTCTTGCTTGTCGTCCCGAAGTTCACTTGGAGGTACCTATACGTCATAACATATCGTATCGTATTAAAATCCGATTAAAAATCAAAACGATACGTGAGTGGTCTATAGGTTAAAACATATAGCTTACGCAAGCAAAAACATCCAAATAACCCTCGTCGTCGACGTACAAACGTCCGACGACCAAATCCACAGTTTGAATACCAAAACCAAATTATCGAAATTCATGAAACCAAAACAGCAACTTCGAAAACTTATTCCATATTTTAGTTCAGGTGAAACTAAGTTAATCAAACAGTACTAGGGTGTTATATACGGGGCATATAAGCTACAGAACAGATATGAGCATCAGGCACCACCAAGTGGCCGGCCACATTGGCCCCAGACCCGAGCTCGCCGGCCTTGTAGGCTTGGAATGGGTTTGTCTTCTCGTGGTGGTCTCCTATTGGTTTAACTAGGTCTCTGAGGTTGTTTGATTTTCCTAAAAAGTTCTCGGTTCACTCCAGATTTCCTATAGGCACCAAGTGCACACAAAACAGATATCGAAATGTCTAGTTCAATTGTACGGTTTAGACTCTTTTTGACTTGGTTTCTAAACCTTAAGGAGTTTAAGGTCACCAATCACCCCTCAATTGCATCCTCAAAACTCAAGAATCCCTAATCCACATCTAAGAATTTTCAAAGCTCACAAAACTACACTTAATGGATTCTAAACTAATTTAGAGGCTAAAGGAAATCAAATACTACATAATTGGTCAAAGGATTATCTCATTTAGCAACTCTAGAATTTTCTGGAGTTACACAAGTTCTTCAAAACCTCAACTTGATCATATCATTGTCTTGTTAGTGCATATGCCCTAGGGGCCATTATTGTATCATATTAGATTGTATAATACTTAATGGAAGCTTGGGATATTCACAGTTATATATACAGTCTTGCTAAAAATGGTAGTATGCTACTTGGTTTGTGTCTTCTTTAATATGTGCATATGTTTCTTTTAACGTATCACTTATACATATTAGTAGAGCCCATAGGATCTTTGCTTGATTACCAGCGTCGTGATGGCAGTCACACTAGTGGGGGCTGGGTAGTCTGTAAGCAACATCCTATACAGGTCCCTGGTCGTTGGATTATCGAGATAGGGCATCGATATTCCGGAGTAGACTAAGTGTGTACGATTCTCATCCCAGTTGGGGAGATGGTCTGTCCCACAGCCATCAGTACGTCGTACTGGAGATAGTATGCAGGTGCTCGTTAGGTTACGGTTACACCGGACAGGACTCGCAGGGGAACTGATTGGTTGGTATTATACCCGTCGTCAGTTAACAGTTCCCAGATGACATGAGTACAGCATAGTCCGTAGACTTGACACTGCTACTTCGCCTCGAGTGTGTCCCACTGTTCTTAGATTGCAACCCTACCACGGCTCAAAGGAGTCGTGCAACAAGGTAGCAATTGGGTGCAGTCCCGAGCACTTGGAGGCAGTAGAAGTTAGATAAGATTCGTCTCTCCCGGTATTGGGTGATGATATCGCGCTGTGTCAGAGAGCCATTACGCAAAGTCCCTGGCCAGGGTAAGCGGGATATACTGGTAGGTTCCAGTTGCTTCTCAGGGTGTAATGGGCTTCGCTCCGACATGACTTATACAGCTATTAGGGGACTGACGCTTGCCGCCCCCTAGGCTTGATATGCGATAGTCTTAGACGAACAGACCGGACCGTACGGAGATTGTCACATCAGGCTCAGTGGGAGTTCGGATGATTTTCCTTATCGGCCTTCTTATTGACATCTACCTGGGGACCGTTACGTACAGCTAGTGCCGCTTGCGGTCTGTTATTAAACCCACTGCCAGCGTAGTGTCGAGTCTTTAGAGTCCCACACAGAGAGTTTCCCTGCTCCAGGCGAAACGATATAGAGGTCGTACGGTATTACGAAAAGGGTTTGGACGCGTACGTGTGTTTACGCATGTACGACTTTTCGGACAGTTTTTACTAGCAGGCTTTGGTTTAAGCCAGATTCTAGTATCGGGTTATTGGATTTATACAGTCTAAAGTTTTTCCGTGTTTTCACGGATTGGAGGGGCATTCTCGTAATTTGTCGGGAAGCTTCTAGAAGAGTGGTGACTAAGGGGTTAAGGTGGCATTGCATTAAATGAGATTAGTGACTCATTTGTGTGACTCATCCAAGTCATTAATGCATCATAAATGCTTAATGACTCATGGTGATGAATCACTCATAGATATTTATGAAGCATGGTTGTTAATTCTATTATTTGATTTTTGGATAAATAATAATACTTTATATATATTATGATTAGTTCATTATCTCATTTCATTCTCATCTTCACCTTCTCTCCTCAAGCTCACTCTCACTTCAAACCCTAACCCTAGCCTCTCATGTGTTGAGATCAAGGGTTAGCTAGACTAATACATCCATAACCTCACTCTATATCTCCTAGGTAGCTTAGATTTGCACTTTAAGCAACCTAGTTATCTCAAGTTTGAGATTAAGCTTGGCGTAGGAGCTTTCGGGTGGATCGTCTTTGATTCGAGGAGGCCGTTGAGGTGCCGACGTTCCAAGGAGCCTACGAGGAGTGGAGGACCGCGGTGAAGACCCGAAGGACTAGTATCGTGGGGTATAACTTCGTATCCAAATAGTTAAACCTCTAATAGCTTGTTAGCAATGGTTTAGAAACGATTCATGCGCTCAAGTCCGTGTTACGAAGCTTTGATAATCGTTTTTCATATATTCCGCCTCCCCGCAATTTTGTGGGGTGCGTGACATGGACTTATAGTGGTATCAGAGCCAACTAAACCATTACTAGCTTGTTAGCAACTGATTAGAAGTTCGATCGACGAAAAATACAAAAAACGAAAAACCAAAACTCTATGTTTCTGTAAATTTTAAAACTGTCTAAAAAATTATTTGACATACCTTAAAATTCACAGCAGGGAAATTAATGAATATTGGGAAAATACGAGCCAGTGAATCGGCAAAACGGCCGCGGTTCCGCGGCAATAGAGTGCTTCTGCCGCGGATCCGCCGCCGAATCAACGCCGAGTTGACTCGGAGTTTCACAGTAATTCATAATTTTTGGTATTTTTTCTTCCTGTATATTCTTTTTCTACCCAGGTTACTTCAGTACAGGCTTGATTTTGGGGTAGACACGGAAAATGGTGATCGATCGATATTCTAAGATTTTTGCTAATTGGGTTTTTATCTGTAATGTTTTATGTGTTCGTAAACCTCCCCTAACTGCTAGTATGACGGTTGGCAGGGGGTTGCACATATCTGTGATGTTATTTTTAACTGTTTGTGTATATAAACTGTATTGGATTGTTGTGATGATTAGCCGGATTTTGTGATGGGTTATTGTATTAATTCATTCGATGTAATTGTAATAAGTTGTAATATTATTTTGCGGGGCACATCCAGGTTGCGGTTGTAGCCACCGTTGTATTATTTCTTTTTACTGTTTTTGCTCCTAGGATAGACCCAATGTGGGGTGCACAAACTACCGGGTATTTTGAAGTGTTGAGGCAGACCGCTTCACTTCTGGTACTTGGCGGGTAGTTTTCCGTACCCGTAGGGGTCTAGGGTGGGGTAATGGCTATTCATCACAACTGTGTAATCCGTCTTTCCTTTCAGGCTCAAAAGAAACGCGGATTGCTTGCATATCCAATAAAGTTTATCTGTGATCTGGAATGCTTATTATTGCGTCTGACGAATATACAATATCTATATATGATAGCCCAGCCCCCGCTCAGTCATTAGTTAAGTAACCTAACGGGTGATGACGGGACCCAGTGGCAAATACGGATGGCATAAGAGGACGTGGTATTTTCTTTGTTTTCTGCAATGATAGGATAAATGATGGGACGCATTATTATAATGCAAAGAAAATAAACCATAGTTTAATCATTGGAACAAATTTAAAAGGAAACCACTCGGTTATTTTAAAAGATCAGAATTTTTAATTGCGGAGCTTTAACCACTCCTTTTAAAAAGTATCAGGTTCCTTCGACTATATCAAGTTCACTACGTTCACGGTTTTTCCAAAACCATTCGTAGCCCTCCGTCATTTCATATAGATAGTCAATAGTATTCAAGCTGTGTTTGTTGACTAAAGTCAAGGCACAGTGTTTGGTAGCTGTTGGATATTTATATGCAGCATAGATAGATGCGTTGGTTTGGGACAGTCGTATTACCTTGTTGACTAAAGTCAAGGGTATGTACAGGTGGGTTCAAATTAACCTGGACAATGACGGGTAGAACTTGACATGTGACTTATGATTTGTTGACTAAAGTCAAGGTCATAAGAGCATGGGGCAAAAATCCACATCGGGAATTTCTAAAAGAAACTGAAATTTGCAGAGAAATGCATACCATTTTGGAGTTTGATGAATGTTGGTAGGATTCCTTCAACATTATCATACGATGATATTTTGGATCCCGATCCTACTATGAGTATATACTGCTTATCAGGAGATTCGTCACTTAACGATCAATGCTATAAACAAAGTAGGTGCCTAGAAAGGTGTCAGCGGGGTTACGCCCCCAGAGAAAAGAGGTTATTTAATTAAGGAACTTCGCAAAAGCGTTGGAAAACCTCCCTCGAAGTATCGACACAGGCCTGGCTGAACGGTTAAGCAAGAATTGTATAGTGAGAATTGTCCTGGCTAATTCTTCTTTTATGGTTTTTGGAAGGATTCGAGAAACAGTGGGAGCCATCCTGTTTAGATAAATTAAAAACCAATCTAAACTTGCAACAGCATCATGCTAAAATATTTTCTTCTCTCTCTCTTAATTGCAGCGACCTTATGACAACACATAGGTTACATCTAGATAACAATTTGACTGAATCTGACTTATATGGCTTGCAATGGTCTGTCCAGATGTCCATTGCCTATGACAAGCTGGACCACCCTATTACTACTCAAGATCCCGCCGTCCCAGGTCCAGTTTCCACTGTTGCGGATATGAATATCCGTCAGAAAATGAAAAAAGATAAAGCGAAAGCTAAGTGACTCGTGTTAGCTTCAGTTGATGGTGTATACCAGAAGCAGCACGAGAAGATGGACTTAGTTTCCATCTTTCTCCATAACAAAGATTTATATGGAGAGCAATCTCATATCATTAGATATGAAACCTCGAACGAATTAATTCAAGCGAGGTTGGCTGACGGGTCATCTGTAGGGGACAACATCCTTACAATGACTAGCTGTATTGATGAGCTCCCGGACCTGGAGACCATGTTGGAGAACGAGTCAGGTACTGACTTGATTCTACAGTCTCTACCTTCTACCCTGAAGGAAACCAGGGAAGCAGAAGGAAAGAGAATGGCAAAAGTTTCGGGACTAGATATAGTAAAAGAGGGACGTTCCTATTGTTACAAGAATGAACATTGGCAGAATGATTGCAGGGCTTTAGAAGCCAGTAACCAGAATGCGAAGCATGTTATGGCTTCAGCCTCAAGTGTGTTTGTTATTGAGAACTGTATGTCAGTTAACCCTACTTCCTGGGTATTGGATACCGGGTCAGGAACTCACATCTGTAATTCATTACAGACTCTGAAAAACCGTAGGGTTATCGGGATAGGTGATATGACCCTCACGGTTGCTAACGGAATGATCATGAACGCTGAATCCGTAGAGGAATATTATCTTGGACTGACAACTGGGCAGATATTGATTCTGCGTAACTGTTTTTATGTACCAGGTACGACTTGTAATATCATATTTGTACCCTTACTATCTAAGGAAGGATATGATTTTACTTTTACAAGAGATGTGGTTCACATCCACCTAAATCAAGCTATGATTGGGTCAGGTACATTAGAAAACGGAATATACGTATTAAATCAAGCTCGGATTTTCAGTATCCAGAACACACTTAAAAGAAAGTCTCCGGAAACAAATCAGGCTTTCTTATGGCATTGTAGACTAGGTCACATCAATGAGAGAAGGTTGACTAAGTTACATGGAGAAGGATATTTAAATCCGTTCGAATATCAATCTTATGCTACTTGTGAATCTTGTCTCATGGGAAAGAGCACAAAGACTCCGTTTACTGGTCACGGAGTAAGAGCAAGCGAGCTCTTGGGACTCGTACACAGTGACGTGTGCGGTCCAATATCTATGCATGCGCAAGGTGGTTATTCCTACTTCATTACTTTTACGGATGATTTCTCTAGGTATGGATATATCTTCTTAATGGAGCATAAATCCGAGGCCTTTGAGAAATTCCAAGAATACAAGAATGAAGTGGAAAAACAAACCGGCAAAAGTATCAAGACACTGAGATCTGATCGAGGTGGTGAATACTTAAGTGCCGAGTTCCTAGGTTACTTAAAAGAGAATGGAATTCTCTCTCAGCTTACTCCTCCATACATACCACAACATAACGGTTTATCAGAGAGACGGAACCGAACCCTATTGGATATGGTACGTTCCATGATGAGTAACGCTGAGTTGCCGCGATCATTCTGGGGATATGCACTAGAATCAGCTGCATAACTTTTGAACCGAGTTCCAACCAAGACTGTGCTTACCACACCATATCAGATGTGGAGTAGGAAGAAACCCTGTCTTAAGTATCTTAAGACATGGGGATGTCCAGCTTTTGTGGAGAAGCAGCATGCGAACAAGCTCGAGGCACGCTCAGTACAGTGTAAGTTTGTGGGATATCCAAAGAACTCCATGGGATATTGTTTCTATTACGCAGAGGAACAAAAGGTCTTTGTTTCTCAACATGCCCGCTTCTTGGAAACTGAGTTTTTAGAAAATTAGAAGAGTGGGAGCGCAATAGAACTGGAAGAAATTCCAGAAACACAAGCTATTACTGAAACCTTAGTAGAACAAGAAGGTTCAGGAGAACAGGACATCCCGACACCACTGCACAGGAGTAGTAGGCAATCTCATCCGTCCGAGAGATACAACAGTTTTCTTATAGACGGGGATATAGAGGATTGCACTATTGATTATGATGAGCCTACTAGCTTCCAGCAAGCCATTCAGAGCGGTGACTTAGTAAAATGGCTGTATGCAATGCGGACCGAAATGGAGTCCAAGTACACTAACAAAGTATGGACTTTGGACATTGCTCCAGATGGGGTAAAACCCGTAGGATGCAAATGGATCTTCAAAAAGAAGATTGGTGTAGATAGACAGGTTGAAACCTATAAGGCTAGACTTGTTGCAAAGTGTTTCCGTCAAAGACCTGGTTTGGACTATGACGAAACATTTTCTCCAGTGGCTATGCTTAAATCCATTCGGGTCCTTCTTGCTATTGCTGCCTTCCACGATTATGAAATCTGGCAGATGGACGTAAAGACGGCCTTTCTAAATGTTAATTTGGAAGAAAGCGTCAATATGGATTAGCCAGAGGGATTCATTCAGAGTGGGAGCAGCGGTAAAGTATGCAAGCTGCTTAAGTCCATTTATGGACTAAAGCAAGCATCACGGAGTTGGAACATCTGTTTTGATGATGATGTCAAAGAATTTGACTTTATCAAAAATCCAGATGAACCATGCATATACAGTAAGATTGTAGGGAGAGCTGTAGTATTCCTCGTCTTGTACGTGGATGACATTCTCCTAATAGGAAATGATATTCCTATGTTACAGTCAGTCAAAAGATTCTTGTCACATAAATTCTCCATGAAAGACTTGGGTGATGCCACCTACATTCTGGGGATCTGGATCTATCGTGATAGTTCAAAGAGGATGTTGGGACTTTCGCAGTCCAGGTACATAGACATCATAGTGAAGAGATTCAGTATGGATGATTCTAAGCGCGGTAACCTACCGGCTTGTCACAGAATCACCCTCTCCAAAGAGATGTCTCCCAAGACTGATTTGGAAAGGGATCGCATGTCGATTATACCCTACGCTTCTGCGGTAGGCTCTATAATGTATGCGATGTTATGTACCAGACCAGATGTAGCATACGCACTGAGCGTTGTGAGCCGGTATCAGGCAAACCCAGGGTAGAGGCACTGGATAGCAGTAAAGAACATTCTCAAGTACCTAAGAAGGACTAAGGAAATGTTCTTGGTGTATGGCGGAAAAGACCTCCAGATGGAGGCCTTTGCCAAATCCGACTTCCAGAGTGACAAAGATTGTTCCAAGTCCATGTCGGGTTATGTCTTTACCCTCAATGGAGGGACGGTCTGTTGGAAGAGTTCCAAGCAGGAGACCGTTGCTGACTCAACAATGGAAGCGGAGTACATAGCTGCTTGCGATGCCGCAAAAGAAGCTGTCTGGATGAAGAAGTTCCTCACAGAACTTCAGGTGGTTCCTTCCAGTGTTGGTCCGATACCTCTGTATTGTGACAACAGCGGCGCTATAGCTTTATCGAAGGAACCCAGGTCCCATCAGAAATCCAGACACATCTTAAGGCGGTATCACCTGATCAGGGAGATCGTAGATCGCCGGGAGATCGAGGTGAAAAGAGTAAAGACAGAGAATAACATTGTTGATCCATTCACAAAGGCCCTTCCTCAGAAGCAGTTCGAGAGGCTATTTGAGATGAT
Source organism: Agapanthus africanus (assembly GCA_030015575.1). Taxonomy (NCBI): domain Eukaryota; kingdom Viridiplantae; phylum Streptophyta; class Magnoliopsida; order Asparagales; family Amaryllidaceae; genus Agapanthus; species Agapanthus africanus. The sequence goes on along the minus strand of CM057350.1, from coordinate 355,082,866 downwards.
AGGTCTACGATATGCCAGCTCATGGCCCAAGTGCATGTGGGAGATTGTTAGTGCATATGCCCTAGGGGCCATTATTGTATCATACTAGATTGTATATTACATAATGGAAGCTTGGGATATTCACAGTTATATATACAGTCTTGCTAAAAATGGTAGTATGCTACTTGGTTTGTGTCTACATTAATATGTGCATATGTTTCTTGTAACGTATCACTTATACATATTAGTAGAGCCCATAGGATCTTTGCTTGATTACCAGCGTCGTGATGGCAGTCACACTAGTGGGGGCTGGGTAGTCTGTAAGCAACATCTTATACAGGTCCCTGGTCGTTGAATTATCGAGATAGGGCATCGATATTCCGGAGTAGACTAAGTGTGTACGCTTCTCATCCCAGTTGGGGAGATGATCTGTCCCACAGCCATCAGTATGTCGTACTGGAGATAGAATGCAGGTGCTCGTTAGGTTACGGGTACACCGGACAGGACACACAGGGGAACTGATTGGTTGGTATTATACCCGTCGTCGGTTAACAGTTCCCAGATGACATGAGTACAGCATAGTCCACAGATTTGACACTGCTACTTCGCCTCGAGTGTGTCCCATTGTTCTTAGATTGCTACCCTACCACGGCTCAAAGGAGTCGTGCAAACAGGTAGCAGTTGGGTGCAGTCCCGAGCACTTGGAGGCAGTAGTGGTTAGATAGGATTCGTCTCTCCCGGTATTGGGAGATGATATCGCGCTGTGTCAGAGAGCCATTACGCAAAGTCCCTGGCCAGAGCAAGCGAGATATACTAGTAGGTTCCAGTAGCTTCTCAAGGTGTAATGGGCTTCGCTCCGACATGACTTATACAGCTATTAGGGGACTGATGCTTGCCGCCCCCTAGGCTTGATATGCGATAGTCTTAGTCGAACAGACCGGACCGTACGGCGAATGTCACATCAGGCTCAGTGGGAGTTCGGATGATTTTCCTCATCGGCCTTCTTATCGACATCTACCTGGGGACCGTTACGTACAGCTAGTGCCGCTTGCGGTCTGTGGTTAAACCCACTGCCAGCGTAGTGTCGAGTCTTTAGAGTCCCACACAAAGAGTTTCCCTGCTCCTGGCGAAACGATATAGAGGTCGTATGTTATTACGACAAGAGTTCAGACGCGTACGTGTGTTTACGCACGTACGACTTTTCGGACAGTTTTTACTAGCAGGCTTTGGATTAAGCCAGATTCTAGTATGGGGTTATTGGATTTATACAGTCTAAAGTTTTTCCGTGTTTTCACGGATTGGAGGGGCATTCTCGTAATTTGTCGGGAAGCATCTAGAAGAGTGGTGACTAAGGGGTTAAGGTGGCATTGCATTAAATGAGATTAGTGACTCATTTGTGTGATTCATCCAAGTCATTAATGCATCATAAATGCTTAATGACTCATGGTGATGAATCACTCAGAGATATTTATGAAGCATGGTTGTTAATTCTATTATTTGATTTTTGGATAAATAATAATGCTTCATATATATTATGATTAGTTCATTATCTCATTTCATTCTCATCTTCACCTTCTCTCTCCTCAAGCTCACTTTCTCTTCAAACCCTAACCCTAGCCTCTCATGTGTTGAGATCAAGGGTTAGCCAGACTAATAGATCCATAATCTCACTCTATATCCCCTAGGTAGCTTAGATTAGCACTTTAAGCAACCTAGTTATCTTAAGTTTGAGATTAAGCTTGCCGTAGGAGCTTTCGGGTGGATCGTCTTTGATTCGAGGAGGCCGTTGAGGTGCCGATGTTCCAAGGAGCCTACGAGGAGTGGAGGACCGCGATGAAGACCCGAAGGACTAGTATCGTGAGGTATAACTTCGTATCCAAATAGTTAAACCTCTAATAGCTTGTTAGCAATGGTTTAGAAACGATTCATGCGCTGAAGTCCGTGTTATGAAGCTTTGATAATCGTTTTTCATATATTCCTCCTCCCCGCAAGTTCGTGGGGTGCGTGACATGGACTTACAAGTCTTTGTAGCAAGGTGGTGCACAATTTTTGTGAAGAGGGTGCATGTTTTTGATGTGGTTTTTATGGTGAATGAAAGAGTTGAGGAGATGGGAGTGAGAGGGCAGCCATGAGAGAGTGAGGAAGAGAAGAAGAGAGGATGAAGTGAAGATAAAATAGCCCAAGGTCAAAATATCAAGAATGGAGTAGAAGTTTCCCTATCTCTCTCTCTCTCACTCACTCATGTCACATATTTTAATCTTTATCATTTTCTTTTCTTTTCTTTTTCTTTCCTTTTGTTCTTTTCTCTTTTTCTTTTCATTTTTAAGTTTTAAATTTCCAACAAAACAAAACCAATTAACAATTGGAAAAAAAGCATTGTTGCAGACAATAAAAAGAATGAAACAAGTTGTGGTGCATATCATGCACATAAATATACTTAATGCAACATTACTAGATATTAATGAAAATTAAACATAAACTTGTATATAATTAATTGGATAAAATTTATAAAAATGTCTAAATCCTATAAATTCATAAAAAATCAACATTCAAGGTATTTTTTCTAATATTTTCCAATTTATTGGTAAAATATTCATAATATTTATTATTTTAATTATATAAATTCGCAAAAATAATATTTTATTTTTCTGAAATGTTACAGGGGGTGTGTAGAAACTTCATAAATTAATGCCTCTTTTTAGTCTTTTCTTTAATTATTTTATTTTATTTCATTTTCCACCCTAGAAAACTCTTGAATTTTGGAGACAAATTAAGAAGAAAGGAGCATGCTACAAACTAAATTCTAATATGTCATGGTTCACTTTTGTAAAATTAAGCCATTCCAATTTGTATTTATCACTAATTAAATGTATAATTAAAAGCTTATGTTAATATTTGAATTAATTAATTATGGAAAATATTTTAGTAAACTAGAAATTTACAAGTGACCAAATAAATACCAAATACTAGCAATTACATAGTTAAAATAGGCGTATTTAATTTTATGATGAAAAATAACTATAGTTATCTTTTACGGAAAATGCGGTTTATTTTACCGATGATCCGAAAATTCACCTGAAGGATTTTTTTATGTAATTATTTAATTATTTATTTTTAAAACGTTACATAAACAACACCGAGCATGCCAAGGTGTATTAAAATCATAAGCGTGTGCACTGCGTGCACAAAACACGTATCAAAACACTGCAAGCACATGCAAGCTATACCGAGTGCAAAAACCAAATCGAGTGCGTACCACATGCACAAAATCAAATCAACCGTATGAAATCCACGAAATGATAAACACGTGCAGCCAAGGCACAAAATCAATATCAAATGCAATAGATATGCACAAATCGCAAACCGATGTAGCGGTGTATAAATATAAATCAATTGCAATAACTGTGCATAAAAGAAAATATTCTATAGGTGCAGCTATGGTGCACGAAAACAATGTCATGAAACTCAATCATCAAAACTCAATCCCAGTGATATAAACGTGATACTCGAATTACAAAATACAAATCGCAATAAATGACATTGAGGTACTCCTCCATCAATGTCGAAATTATGTCGATGCGCCCAAAACTAGCAGAGCAAGAACATCTGCTTGCCTCCTGCTCACGGTCTGGCGTCCTCGGTCTCTGGGTCCTCATTTCTCTGTGGATTACCAATCTCGCAATCCATCGGCTCGTCGGCCCGATCAGGTGTACTAACGGAAACGATTCCGCTCTGACACTCCTCTGGTCATCTCTCGACCAATTAGTATGACCACTCGTAAAGCATCACGTCACTGGCGTCGGCCTCTGGCCCTCTGAATACACGTAACACAACTGATCCTGAGTGCAAATCTTATCGCAGCAGTGTTCTGGAAGGAACCTGCTCAAGGTTTCTTCCAATCTCGCCTATACCGAACTATACGGAGGTTGATACTCTTACATAATCTTTTCTCATTTTCTTGACATCTGCGTTCTCAGCACAGCATTTTCTCGAGAACTGGCCGTATCCCAACGCATCTGTATACATATCAGATCTCTAATCTCAACGGGGAGTAACAACAGCTCTTTAAAATCTCGTACGAACCTCTTGTTCCACTCGTCTTTATTATCGCCCACTTCGATGTCACGTCATGCTATCTGCGTACTGCAATTGTTCTCGGCTACAGTCAATCTGGAGTCTCTCACACGGACTCGAAATTATGAACTCAGCATCTTCATCATTCTGTAGAAGATATCTAGCCGAACACGTCCGCGGGAACTCGTCCCAATCATCGGAAGAATACTCTTTATTCGTCCGTTCTCAATCAACTCACAACGCATCTGGGTGAGGTCCTCTATCCAAAGCTGGCCATCTTACTGATCTCCTATCAGATCATCCAACGAACAATGTCATCTCTTGATCGATCTACTCTAGATCTGAATAAGATTCTCTACACTGGAATTTTTCAACTCAACTGAGCCTGCGTCGGCGCATCAAATCATACGAATCATCTCAGTCGCTCAACGCAACTCAAGATAGACAGCTATCTTCTGTCGCGTCTCTGCCTGAAAGCTCCACCGATCTCAGCTCCTAAGCTCAGGAAGCGACATCCCATCAATCTAAGCAACAGCTGGGTCATCTGTCTGTAATGTAGATGACATCACAAACTCCGAGGTAGGCTGTACATCAACAGTCCTCTCATAACTAGCCGCCTCTATCAGTGGCCCGATCATCCGGTGCAAAACCGAACACTCAACTCAAACGAGAGGTCACAACACAAACGCTAAATCAATACGTTCCCATGTCACCAGAAAACACGATAGTCAGTCTTCGTCCTTGACGAGCTCGCCCTGACCGCATCACTAGCAGCAGCTCAATCTGTGCTCAAACTATGGTGACAGGAACATCAAGCATGTATCAATAAAGATAGATCAAAGGAATGAAAGGAATCAACAGATCCCAAAATAGATACATGATCATAAAGAGGAACGGAATCAATGAGAGCATGATCATGGGAACAAATGGAATCAAGGATCTCAAATGGATGTATGATCATGTGAACGAATAGAATCAAGGATCTCAAATGGATGTACGATCTGTTGGGTTACCTACAACGGCAGCAAGGTTTCGCGAGGCATCATCCATGCCAAGTTAAAAAAATTTCCATTTTAGATAACCCTAACCCTAGATCTTTAACTAAAGAATCAAATACAAACTATATGTTAACAACTTAATATGTAAGAGTTTGGGATTACAACCTTTGTAGTCCGTTCCTTCACTTCATAAGCTCCGAGTTGAGGTCCCTTCACTGCGATCATCAAGTACCCGGACTCTAGAGAGGCTCCATGAGGTGAATGAGGCATCTTGCTTGAAGTCTTCACTTCCTAAGATGATCTACCTTGAAGAAACACTAACCCAAGCTCACACTTATTTAATGAGGTATTAGTGAAGTGAACACCCTGATCTAAGTGGCTGGAATAGATGAGGATGATAAAGTAGGAATTTTGCCCTCTTTTGTTTTCTATTTCTCACAAACCATCATCACTTGCAAAAATCAAGCAAGCTTCTTTATCAAGAAGAAGTAAAAGAATTACAAGTGATGAATGAATTATTTTTGAGGTTAGAATTGCAACTAAGGTTAAGTATGTGTCATGACTAACTCATGTAGAGAATAAACCATAGGCTAAGGTTAAAGTTAGGCTAACAAATATCAAGGATAAAACAAAGAGGGTGGACTTTGTCAAAGGATCATGAAGCTTCCTCAAAGCTCATCCAAAACATTATCCATCCAAAAAGAATTAACCAAAAAGAAAATGTTAAACCAAGTTTAAACCCTAGCATGGTTTTAACCCTAGTTGCATTTGTAAGTCTAACATGTTACAATATTATATATCACATATACAATATTTTGTAACAAAAGAAAATAATACAATTAACATATATCACATATATATCAATTTATCATCAAGTGAGAAAAAGTATTTTTAAGTGAGCGTATATTAGTTAATATAATGTAATATATCAAATATATAATTACACATTAAATTATTGAATCAACACTTGATCCGATAATCCGGCTATGTTGCAAATAACCGACTAATATAATCTTTATTTGTTCATCGAATCAACACTTGATCCAATGACCCGGCTATATCACATATACCCGGCCGATATCACATATCACAAGACTCGAATATGGTATCACATACATGTATTATTCTCGGTCCCGCATATATCACATATGTGCTCCTACTCCGTTTTGCATGAGCCAGGAAACCTCTGTGTAGGACTCTAAAGAATCGTCAATACTCCGGTAATAGGTGATGATCATATCAAAAACCCACAAGCTGCAAGCGGTCAGCTAAACGTGACAGCCACCCAGGTATTGATAGATTAGAAGATCAACAAGCAAGCTTGAACATTCTCCTATGAATCCAATCAGTAACACTCCCGTACAGTACGGTCTCTTCGTCTGATATGTCGCATATCCAGTCTAGGGGTGGTAAATGTCAGACCCCAATAACCGATAAGCCGTGTCGATGTAACGCTCATAACGGGTCGAGAAACTACTGATGACACTTACCAGTAATTCTCTATATCTGGCCAGGGACTTCCAGTTATAGCTAATCGAACACAGCGCAACATCAACTCCCAATACCGAGAAAGACGAAACTGTAAGTCCGCGGCGGCGCCCCGGCCGTCAATCCGACGCCGGAAACGCGGAAACTAAAATTCTGCAAACTAGCAAACCGGCACCACCGCGCACTTTTCACCCGGATCGGGCCATTAACCTAGCTACTAGCAAACTAGAAAAGAGTAGAGAAGCTATACCAAGCGATCCGTGTTCTTCGGTCTTCGTCGCAACTCCGATCTCCCGCGGAATCTCCGTCCGTCACGTCCTCGTCGGAAAGGGCACCACGTAGCCGGAATCTTTTATGGGCTCCCACCTCTGGACCGAGGCAACTCGGGCGCGAAGTTGGCTAGCCGACGCGTCCAAGATTTGCTGTAGATATAGTGTAGTAAGCTATGTCTCTTTTGGGGTCTTTGGAAGTTGCCATGGATGGAGGTGGAGGAAGAAAATGAGCTATGGAGAGTTGTGTGGAATTTTTGCAAGCAAGCCAAAGAGAAAATGAGATGAATAAAAATCCCACCACCACAAAATCAATCCTCTCATCTCCCTCAAGTGGCCGGCCCCCTCATCTCCAAAAAGGAGATCATGGAATGAATAATCCAATGAGAAAAGAAAAGATAATCCAAGGAAAAAGGGTACACCAAATTTCTAATCCCAATCCACTCAAAACCTAATCAATCCCTTTTCTCATAAGTGTAAAAGACAAGACTCAAAAAGAATATCATCATGAAGGAATTGACATGAAGCCACACAAATGCAAGAAACCCCTCATCAAATAAGTTAATTGCAAACTTGCAATTAACCCCCTCCAACGGAAGTCCGGTCATGAAGGAATAAAAGAAAACCGGCCGGAACGGAATGCAAACGGGCAACTCCAGAAAACTGATCCCGTGATAAATTACAGGAAAACCCCGCTACTGCAAATACATGCCCGCATTTGTATTCCCACTGAACACAAATGCAAAGAGACAAAATCTACACTGTCTAATACTAGGATCCGGCTTAAGCCAAAGCCGGCTAGTAAAAACCGTCCGATCATGATCCGTGCAATACCGCACGTATCTGATCGAACCCTGCCATATCTCCATACGGCCTCTACAGCGTTTCGCCCGAAACCTGAGTAACTGTGTGTGGTGGACTCTAAAGTCTCATCAATACTATGGCTGTGGATTTAACCACTAGCACGTCAGAGGTATTAGCCATACGTGACGGGCTACCAGCTATTGACCAAAATGGACGTCGATGAGTGAACTCATCCCGACACCCTACTGAGCCTGTCAGTGACAATATCCGTACAGTCCGGTCCATTCGTCTATGAGCATCGCATGGCGAGCCTAGGGAGTTGGTAAAAGTCAGACCCCCAAAAGCGGTACAAGTCGTGTCGGAGTGTAGCCCAGAACACCCTGAGATACTACTGGAATACCTACCAGCAAATCTCCTGCCTTGGCCAAGGACTTTTCATGTTCTGGCTCTCCTAGACACAGCGCGACCTCACCCCCAATACCGGGAGAGACGAACCCCTGCAGATCCGCTCACTGCCTCCATATGGCTCGGGACTGTACCCAACTAAATCCTGTTTGCATGACTCCTTTGAGCCGTGGTAGGGTAGTAATCAAAGCACAGTGGGAACACACACGAGACAAATGACGATCTTAGGTCGATGAACTAACCTGTACACATGTCACCAGGGAACTGCTATCTGACGTCAGGTATAATACCAACTAGCAGGTTCCCGGCGAGTCCTGTCCGGTGTACTCATAACCCAATGAGCACCTGTATACATCTTAGATGAACCAACTGACACCAGTGGCTTGTGAGACCGGCCACCGCCCCTCCTCGGGGTCTCGACTGTATACACTAGTCTACTCTGGAGTATCGATGCCCAGTCTCGAAACTCCCACGACTAGGGACCTTTTAAGGATGTGCTTATAGACTCCAGCTCTCACGTATATGATCGCCCTCATACTGCTGGTAGTCAAGCAAGAATCCTATGGGCTCTATCAACGTGCAATAGCGACTCGTAAAGTCACCTAAAGCAGTACACGATGATAAAGATAAACCAGATAGCATACTATCATCTCGAGTAAGACTGTCCTACTGGTATAGGTCCTCCTCAATCATTGCAATCACGTGCCTGTGATCCAATAATTGACTCTGAGGGCACTATATCCAACAATCTCCCACTTGAACTCAAGGCTAATTATTGCGATGTCGCATACTCACAGCCCGTGTGATACCGAACACCCAACTCCTCTACTAGTCAGTCTCACAAAGCTCGTTTGCGAAACTATTGCGTTCGAGGAATAGCCTTAGTGAGTGGATCCACTCTGGTGTTTCTTTCTATGTCTCTCTTTATCTCAAGTTCGCGGAGAAAGCCATCTCCCGAAATGAGCAATACCTGTCTTAGAATGTGTCTGGATGTCTGATGGGACCTAGCTCATAAATGAACTCCAAATCCAAACTTCTTAGACTGTATCGTCAATTGAACTTAATCAGTATCCTGCGCCATGCCTTCCCTCAGTATCTGCTTGGACCAGCTGTCCAAACTACTGCCCCTCGTCGGAGGGAAAACTATAACTCTGACAGCCACTCTGCCATCCAGGTCACCTTGGAAGCCTGGAATGATAACCGTCTCCTAAAAGAGGCTGCCGTTATCAAATCCCTAGAACATCCACTTATGTTCTAAAACTGCTTCCGACTGTTTCTCCAGGATTGGATTAATATCAACTTATTGCATCTACTGCAATAACAACATCTGGTGTGGTACTTGACATCTCATGATCAACTCAATTGCCTAAGAAAGTGATATGCCAATCATGCGTATCCCTCTCCCCTTTAGTCTGTAAGACATCATTAGAGAGGGTGACTCCATCACCTGCAGGTATACCACCGTGCCAGGAGTCGTCCATTCTAAATACTCATAGAATGCTGTCTAAGTACCCAGATTGGGAAACCACCCAAATCTAGATCTAAAACCATAGATCTAGTGACCAGAGTGTCGGATATAATATCCAAGTCCTATGTAGAGAAACCACTGTGTGACGACCAAAGTATAACCGATCGTAGTATAGGAATATCACTTCCTACTCTGTGTATGTCATCAAATACCAGGACATCACACCCTACTACCTTCTTAACAGATCCATCCCCTATTATGATGAAGTCAAACCTATGACTTCACATCAGAAATAGATGATCTATCTCCGCTATATCTGCTTTAGTCTATAAATAGACATAAGCTACCTGTCCACCAATGCTTCCGCTACTCCCACTGACCACGACAACCCTCTGGTAGAGTCATATAGACGTACACTTCTAAAGCTAGTTTAGACGCTATACTCATCCTTCTGCCGGGTCTCACAGTCTGGAACAACAGCAATGGCAAGTCTGGGTAAACAAGAACCTCCCTGCCACCGTCCTTGAGCATACCGAAGTACCTCTCGGGTGCCTGAGGTTACCCACTTTATCTGCGGAGTGGCCAATGGAATGTCAAACCAGATTGAATCTTTAGGTTCTTTATCAAATCTTCAGTAATCGTTTGCGGTTCTGGAATCACTTCCAGTTCTACCATACTCCCACTACTGTTTTTCTGAAAAATCCATTTTTATTAAAACTGTGGCGAGTCAAGAACAATATCACTATTGATCTTCCAGATGGTAGAAAGTCAACCCTCGTCATAGCCCGGGTCAACCCACAAACAGCCATTACAGAAACGTGCCTTGAGTTATCCGGAGTCTGGTTTTAAGCATAAGCCGGACAACTCCCCGTATCTTAACAATGTCAAGATATGAACTGTTCTATATCCAATATAGAAACAGAGACACTGATTTAATTGAACCAGATTCAAATCTTGCAGCTGTCTCCAGTGCATGTCAACTAAATGGAAAGAGGCCGATCAGCGTTACTCAACTTAGGAATACTTCCAATTATGAGTAACCTGAAAGAGAAGCAAGTTCTCTTAACTATTACTATCATCTGAATACCATACACAAGTATCTACATCTTCGATCACCTTGAAGAATACCGATACTTGCAATACCTGGTTCTCTACTTTATTCTTATACCAAAAACTTCTCAAAACTCAGACCCTGTGTTTCTATGAAACACCTGTCTAAGAACTAGAGAAGTCACAAGTAAACAGAATATAGTACGAGGACCAACCCCTCTGTCCTAATGGAAACTGGACAACATACAATACTCTGTATAAGTCCCCTGAGTCTAATAACTCATTCACTGTGTGTCGTAGGTTGAAAACTGTACTCATGGTTAAGCAGAATTGCACCGCTCTTCAATGCTCCTTACCTAACCATCCACTGGTATAGGTAAATGTGATAGACATAATCTCAAAAAGGTATATCTCACTCCATGAAAATAGACGTACAGATATATCAATTTGAAATTGGTGCATAACAACGGATATTCAAAACCAAATCTTTGCCGTCCGGCAAACAACCCAGGTGACTTCCTCAAATATCACCAATTACAATGAATTTCGATATAATGAGGATGATCACCTAATTCCCAATAACTTACTCCCACTCATCATCTGTAAAACCATACAGATGTGAGAATCCAACCTGGTAAATACATACCTTGGAGCAAGTGCCTAATTGGGAAATCAGTTTTCTTTTAACAATACACAGTGAAACAGAAACATTGAAATGTTTCGATGGGGTATCCTGGTATTCCTAGTAATGCCTCTTCCATCATCCAGATTCACGACTGTAACCGTATAATTCTTTGCCACCTCTCCAAATCCCTTTATATGTCTTTAGTCATTACCTTTTGTACACCCCTTTAGGCCAAATGGTTTTCTTCCTTCCCTACCGTTCGGCACCAGCCTATGGTTTGGAAGAAGACTATCCAATAAGCATAATGGGTGTACTGTCCTAATCCTAGGAGCACTCGCAATGCGAGAGAAGGTGAAGATAAAAGACACCTGAATGAACTTTATTCATAGGTGATTTAGGATTGGCGAAGAAATACATAGTTTGGTCGTGAATAGCAGTCGCAATTTACTTTGCCCTCTTACTATTCCCTTTCTTTGTCTTAACTTAATACCTTCTGTACACCGTTTAGGCTAATTGGCTTTCTTCATTCCCTACCGGTCGGCACCAGCCTGAGGTTTGGAAGAAGACTATCCAATTCGCGTAATAGGTGTACTATCTCCTAAACCAAGGAGTACTCGCAACCTGAGAGAAGGTAAAAGGAAAAGTCAAGTGAATAGTCCTATTCGTTTTCTCCAGAATCGGAAACCATCCTCGAATTCTTTCGAGTTCGTATATAACCATACGATGGTTTTGTCCAATGGAAGTGGACGTTCGTAGTAATACGGGGTGTCCTGGAGAAAAGGGTAAAAGTAGGAGTGGCAATGAGGTTTGCAATTCTGACAATCCAAAAGCCATTGTTAAGAAGGTTTGGTCAACTTGGTCACTGAGTCATAGTCTAGGGTCGGGTCAATGGTTGCTGCCAAAGAGAGAGAGAAAAGAAACACTCAGCGTGCACTCTAACCTAGATCAGAATGGTTATCACTTTATCTAATCTGGAAACCTCCCACTGTAACGTCAAATTCTTCCCCAAACCTGAAAGAAGAATTAGCCGGGATCACCCGAGGAGTAAACCAACTCATCATTGGGAATCGGGATCCAACTATCATCGCATGATAACGTGACGGAATCCGCTCACGTTATCACACTCCAGAAGGTATGCGCATATCTGGCAAGTTTCAGTTCTTTTGAAACTCCCGATGTGGATTTTTTCCCCATGCTCTTATGACCTTGACTTTGGCCAACATATCATAAGTCACATGTCAAGTTCTACCCGTCATTATCCAGGTTAATTTGAACCCACCCGTACATACCCTTGACTTTGGCCAAAACAGTAGTACGACTATCCCAAACCAACGCATCTATCTATGCAGCATATGAATACCCAATAGCTACCAAACACTGTGCCTTGACTTTGGCCAACATACACAGCTTGAATACTATTGACTATCCATATAAAACGACGGAGGGCTACGAATGGTTTCTGGCGAAAATCTTTAACGTAATGAACTTGATATCGTTGAAGGAACGGATAGCTTTTTAGAAAATATAGTGACGAAAACCTTTGCTAAAGAGGTCACTCCCGGTGAAGGGATCTCGGCTCTTTCCCCGTAGGATGGGGTGCAGGATATTCCAACTGAATACCACGATGCAAAGCAAAAGTAATCGGCTATAGTGAATTTATTGCCCTGACGCAAACTTCTGTCCAAGGGTTCACTCCCGATGAAGGGATCTCGGCCCTTGCCTCGTCGACTGAGGAGCAGGATATTCCAACTGAATACCACAGTGCAAAATAAAAGAGAACGCCCTTGCAATAACAGCTTTTTGAAAAATGTTCCAACAACATCAGAATAGCTTTGTTTATCTTGCATTGATCTGAATCAACGCAGTCCCATCAATTGATCACACCAATAAAGAACGAAAATAATGACGTTTGTATATGCCATTCGAATTCGCCACTGGGTCCTGTCATCACCCGTTAGGTTAGCTAACTAACGACAGAGCGGGGACTGGACTAGCGCGGATGCAAAACATATACAACATCTACTAGTATATATATAATATATAATTTTCGCTCAAGGCGTGATAAAAATGCAGCATCACAGAAATGTACAGCATCATAGAACAATACAGATATCTGGGATCCCCGGGTTTTACAGAGCCGCTACTGAAACCCGACGTTCCCCTGGCCGTGTGGATAGCCTGTGCAATGAAATCCTAGACCCCTACGGGCGCGGCAAGTCACCCGCCAAAACCTGAAGCGAGGCAGCCCCCTTCAGCAACGTGAATGGGCCACCCAGCACTTCACGGAATCCGGCAACTTGGGCACCCCTCCTGGGTCAATCCTATACCCCCTACGAGTGCGGCGAACAGCCCGTCAATTCTAGAGTAAAGCCCCCTCCGTCTCAATGCCATGAGATGCGGGCTCGTTGCCCTCTAGAACCCGGCTGTCCGTGCACCCCTCCGCGGGGTAATCCTAGTACAGAAAGTAAAATATACATACAATGGGTACATCGACCGCAACCTGGTCGTGCCCCAAAAGAATAATACAAACAAGCAGTGACGGCAGTCCACATGTCGGACGCTCGCCCCGCAAAATCAAATGTACATATAAAACAGAACTGTACTACCATTGCATCCAGGCTATCCCCACGACCGATCCGCAACATCACAGCACAACACAGAACATCAACGTGAATGTCACGTTCGCAAATCCGTTTAACAGGGCTATAGCAGTTAGACAGGATTTACCGATCGAGTGACATTCACGGTCGCAGATATAATGTAAATACCGTGAACTAACATGTTTAAAATATCCGATCGAACAAATTTATCAAAGTGGGCCCCCAAGCAGTACTGTAGCACTTACAGAAAATCTGGGCCCAAAAAGAATGTCCCAAAACCCCTATTTCCAACCCAACAGCCCACTGGAAAAATTTGGTGCGTTGACAAGTCAAAATGGCGGCGGAACCGTGGCCAATGCGTGCGTTTGGCCGCGGTTCCGCGGTGGAATGGTGACATCACGCCACCAAATTTTCTCAGAATGCTTATAATTGCCTACACGTGTCTCTGCAACAACCTGAAAAATTTTTGGAGCAGAAAAAATTTCGACAGAAACACGATGCATTGGAAAATACGGTTTTTGGGGATTTTTGTTCGATCGAGTTCTAAACATACTAGAGCAAGCTAGGCAAGGTTAATGGCGTGGCTCTGATACCAATGTAAGTCCGCGGCGGCGGCCCGGCCGTCGATCCGACGCCGGAAACGCGGAAACAAAAATTTTGCAAACTAGCAAACCGGCACCACCGCGCACTTTTCACCCGGATCGGGCCATTAACCTAGCTACTAGCAAACTAGAAAAGAGTAGAGAAGCTATACCAAGCGATCCGTGTCCTTCGGTCTTCGTCTCAACTCCGATCTCCCGCGGAATCTCCGTCCGTCACGTCCTCGTCGGAAAGGGCACCACGTAGCCGGAATCTTTTACGGGCTCCCACCTCTGGACCGAGGCAACTCGGGCGTGAAGTTGGCTAGCCGACGCGTCCAAGATTTGCTGTAGATATAGTGTATTAAGCTATGTCTCTTTTGGGGTCTTTGGAAGTTGCCATGGATGGAGGTGGAAGAAGAAAATGATCTATGGAGAGTTGTGTGGAATTTTTGCAAGCAAGCCAAAGAGAAAATGAGATGAATAAAAATCCCACCACCACAAAATCAATCCTTTCATCTCCCTCAAGTGGCCGGCCCCCTCATCTCCAAAAAGGAGATCATGGAATGAATAATCCAATGAGAAAAGAAAAGATAATGCAAGGAAAAAGGGTACACCAAATTTCTAATCCCAATCCACTCAAAACCTAATCAATCCCTTTTCTCATAAGTGCAAAAGACAAGACTTAAAAAGAATCTCATCATGAAGGAATTGACATGAAGCCACACAAATGCAAGAAACCCCTCATCAAATAAGTTAATTGCAAACTTGCAATTAACCCCCTCCAATGGAAGTCCGGTCGTGAAGGAATAAAAGAAAACCGGCCGGAACGGAATGCAAACTGGCAACTCCAGAAAACTGATCCCGTAATAAATTACAGGAAAACCCCGCTACTGCAAATACATGCCCGCATTTGTATTCCCACTGAACACAAATGCAAAGAGACAAAATCTACACTGTCTAATACTAGGATCCGGCTTAAGCCAAAGCCGTCTAGTAAAAACCGTCCGATCATGATCCATGCAATACCGCACGTATCTGATCGAACCCTGCCATATCTCCATACGGCCTCTACAGCATTTCGCCCGAAACCTGAGTAACTGTGTGTGGTGGACTCTAAAGACTCGTCAATACTATGGCTGTGGATTTAACCACTAGGACGTTAGAGGTATTAGCCATACGTGACGGGCTACCAGCTATTGACCAAAATGGACGTCGATGAGCGAACTCATCCTGACACCCTACTGAGCCTGTCAGTGACAATATCCGTACAGTCCGGTCCCGTTCGTCAATGAGCATCGCATGGCGGGCCTAGGGAGTTGGTAAAAGTCAGACCCCCAAAAGCGGTACAAGTCGTGTCGGAGTGTAGCCCAGAACACCCTGAGATACTACTGGAATACCTACCAGCAAATCTCCTGCCTTGGCCAAGGACTTTTCATGTTCTGGCTCTCCTAGACACAGCGCGACCTCACCCCCAATACCGGGAGAGACGAACCCCTGCAGATCCGCTCACTGCCTCTATGTGGCTCGGGACTGTACCCAACTAAAACCTGTTTGCACGACTCCTTTGAGCCGTGGTAGGGTAGTAATCAAAGCACAGTGGGAACTCACACGAGACAAATGACGATCTTAGGTTGATGAACTAACCTGTACATATGTCACCAGGGAACTGCTATCTGACGTCAGGTATAATACCAACTAGCAGGTTCCCGGCGTGTTCTGTCCGGTGTACTCATAACCCAATGAGCACCTGTATACATATTAGGTGAACCAACTGACACCAGTGGCTTGTGAGACCGGCCACCGCCCCTCGTCGGGGTCTCGACTGTATACACTAGTCTACTCTGGAGGATCGATGCCCTGTTTCGAAACTCCCACGACTAGGGACCTTTTAAGGATGTGCTTATAGACTCCAGCTCTCACGTATATGATCGCCCTCATACTACTGGTAGTCAAGCAAGAATCCTAGGGGCTCTATCAACGTGCAATAGCGACTCGTAAGGTCACCTAAAGCAGTACACGATGATAAAGATAAACCAGATAGCATACTATCATCTCGAGTAAGACTGTCCTACCGGTATAGGTCCTCCTCAATCATTGCAATCACGTGCCTGTGATCCAATAATTGACTCTGAGGGCACTATATCCAACAGAAACCCCACTTATCGCTCATTTCCTCCATGTAATTCAGGACTGTACCCAAAAGCCACCATTTTGCACATTTCTTGAACGTGGTAAGGTGGAAATCGAAGCACAGTGGGAATCACACAAGGCTCTATAAAGATCTCGGGTCTACAGACTAACCTGTACCAGTGTCACCAATGAACTGCTATCTGACGATAGGTATAATACCACCTAGGAGTTCTTGGATAGTCCGTTCAGTGTTCCCAGTCTCCACTGAGCACCTGTACACTATCTTTGATGTCAAACACCAATGGATATGGGATCTTCCATTGCCGATCGTATGAGTCAAGATGCGTATACGCTAGTCTACTCTGGAGTATCAATGCCCTGTCTCGATACACCCTCGACTAGGAAAAGTTATAGGATGTACTCTTGGACTACCCTGGCCCCACTAGTATGATCTGCACCATAGTCCCAGTAGTCGAGTACATATCCTAAAGGCTCTATCAACATGTGAGAGCAAGATAGTAAACCAATACATGTCAACATGTTAAGAAAAAGTGAAACCAAATAGCATACTACCATGTCGAGCAAGAAAGTCCTCTCTATATATAACCAAGCATCCACTATAATGGGCATCATATGTACAACAATGGCCTCTAGGGCATATATACAACTAACAATCTCCCACTTGCAATAAGTCCAGCTGTTGTAGTATCTCATTCCCAACATCCCGAAGAGTCTCTCAAATTGTATCTGGGGTATGTCCTTCGTTTCAACTCTCCTGACCTCTATCCTTTGTGAGTGGATCCCCAGTGTTGTCCTTCATGTCAACTCTCCTGACCTCTATCTTTCGGCGATCAACTATCTTCCGGATCAGGCGATACCGCCTCAGAATATTTCTGGATCTCTGATGGGACCTGGGTTCCGTAGCTATAACCACAGCTCCATTGTTATCACAATACAGGTATTGGTTGCTCAATGGATGGAACCACACCAAGTTCAGTGCTGAACTTCTTCGTCCAGACAGCCTCTGTTGGAGATAGTGCCCTCAGAGTCAATTATTGGATCACAGGCACGTGATTGCAATGATTGAGGGAGGACCTATCCCGGGACGACAGTCTTACTCGAGATGATAGTTTGCTATCTGGTTTACCTTTATCATCGTGTACTGCTTTAGGTGACCTGACAGGTCGCTATTACACGTTGATAGAGCCCCTAGGATTCTTGCTTGACTGCCAGCAGTATGAGGGCGATCATATAAGTGAGAGCTGGAGTCTATAAGCACATCCTTAAAAGGTCCCTAGTCGTGGGAGTTTCGAGACAGGGCATCGATTCTCCAGAGTAGACTAGTGTATACAGTCGAGACCCCGACGAGGGGCGGTGGCCGGTCTCACAAGCCACTGGTGTCAGTTGGTTCACCTAAGATGTATACAGGTGCTCATTGGGTTATGAGTACACCGGACAGGACTCGCCGGGAACATGCTAGTTGGTCTTATACCTGACGTCAGATAGCAGTTCCCTGGTGACATGTGTACAGGTTAGTTCATCGACCAGGGGATCGTCATTTGTCTCGTGTGAGTTCCCACTGTGCTTTGATTACTACCCTACCACGGCTCAAAGGAGTCGTGCAAACAGGTTTTAGTTGGGTACAGTCCCGAGCCACATGGAGGCAGTGAGTGGATCTTCAGGGGTTCGTCTCTCCCGGTATTGGGGGTGAGGTCGCGCTGTGTCTAGGAGAGCCATTACACGAAGTCCTTGGCCAAGGCAGGAGATTTACTGGTAGGTATTCCAGTAGTATCTCAGGGTGTTCTGGGTTACACTCCGACAAGACTTGTACCGCTTTTGGGGGTCTGACTTTTACCCACCCCCTAGGCCCGATATGCGATGCTCATAGACGAACGGACCGGACTGTACGGATATTGTCACTGACAGGCTCAGTAGGGTGTCAGGATGAGTTCGCTCATCGACTTCCCTTTTGGTCAATAGCTGGTGGCCCGTTACGTATTGGCTTATACCTCTGACGTGCTAGTGGTTAAATCCACAGCCATAGTATTGACGAGTCTTTAGAGTCCACCACACATTCAGTTACTCAGCTTTCGGGCGAAAGGCTGCAGATGCCGTATGGAGATATGGCAGGGTCCGATCAGATACGTGCGGTATTGCACGGATCAGGATCGGACGGTTTGTACTAGAGGCCGTATAGATATATGGCACGGTTCGATCAGATACGTGCGGTATTGCACGGATCAGGATCGAACGGATTTTACTAGCCGGCTTTGGTTTAAGCCGGATCCTAGTATAGTACAGTGTAGATTTTGTTTCATTGCATTTGTATCCGGTCGGAATACAGATGCGGGTGTGTATGCACAGTATCGGGGTTTTCCTGTAATTTATTACGGGACCAGTTTTCTGGAGTTGCCAGTTTGCATTCCGTTCCGGCCGGTTTTCCTTTGTTCTTTCCCGGCCGGACTTTTCCGATGGAGGGGGTTATTTGCAAATGTGCAAATAACTTTTGTGGAGGGGGTATCTTGCTTTTGTATCATTATGATATGTTAAGCATCTTTGCTTTTTCATCCATGATGGTGCATTTATTTGATATGAAAGGATTAGATGTTGTTATGGAGTTGATTTGAGGTTTACCTTGAAGGAAGGGGTCACCCTCCACCTTTTCCTACACTCACCTCCCTTCATGTTATGTTTGTTTTTTTTTTGATTCCTCCACCATTCTCAAGAATGGAAAATGGCTACACTTGAAAAAAAAAAAAAAGAATGAGAGAGTTCATTTTTGTTATGTGAGGAATTCTTCATCTCATCTTCTTCTTGCTAGAAAATTGAAAGCACCAATTTTCTTTTCCTCTTCCTCCATCATCAAATGGCAACAAAACCCTAAATGAGACAGAGCCTCTACACTACACTTTCTACAGCAAATCTTGGACGCGTCGGCCAGCCAACTTCGCGCCCGAGTTGCCTCGGTATTGAGGTGGGAGCCCGTAAAAGATGCAGGCGATGTGGTGTCTTTCCGGCAAGGAGGCATCGACCGGAGTTTCCGCAGGAGATCGGGACGACGACGAGAAGACCGGAGGACTCGGGTCACTCGGTATATCTCTCTAACCCGTCTTGTAGTTAGCTAGAACTAGTTTAATGGTCCGATCCGGATGTTTAGTGCGCGGTGGTGCCGGTTTGCTAAGTTCGCAAAATTAAAGTTTATCACCGCTTCCGCATTTGGCCGTCGGATTGACGGCCGGGGCGCCGCCGTGCACTTACAGTGGTATCAGAGCCTCGCCATTAACTTCGTCTAGCTTTGTTTGATGTGTTTGAATTTCCGATCGACCAAAATTCCAAAAACCCGCGTTTTTCTTTACATCAGTTTTCTGTCGAAATTTTTTGAAGTCCAAAAATTTTTCAGGTTGTCTCAGAATGATGTGCAGGGAGTTCTAAGAACACTGGAAAAATTCGACAACACGATCCCTCCATACGACCGCGGAACCGCGGCCATAACCCCTCTTAGGCCGCGGTTCAGCCGCAGGAATGAAGGATCATGTCATCGTTTTTTTGCAGTGGGCTTGTGGGCTAAAAATAGGGGTTTTGGAATATTAAAATTGGGCCCAGAATTTCTGTGAGTGCTACAGTATTGCTTGGGGGCCCACTTGTTAATTTTTGATCGATCGGATATTTTAAACACATTATTTCTCAGTATTTACATTATATCTGCGACCGTGAATGTCACTTGATCGGTAAATCCTGTCTAACTGCTATAGCCCGGTTAGACGGATTTGCGAACGTGACTTTCACGTTGATGTTCTGTGTTTTTGCTGTGATGTTGCGGATTGGTCGTGCGGGATAGCCTGGATGCAATGCTAGTACAGTTTTGTTGTATTATGTACATTTGATATTGCGGGGCGAGCGTCCGACATGTGGACTGCCGTCACTGCCTGTTTGTATTATTCTTTTGGGGCATGACCTGGTTGCGGTCGATGTACCCGTTGTATGTATATTTTACTTTCTGTACTAGGATTACCCCGCGGTGGGGTGCACGGATAGCCGGGTTCTGGAGGTCAACAAGCCCGCATCTCATGGCATTGAGACGGAGGGGGCTTCACTCTAGGATTGGCGGGCTATTCGCCGCACTCGTAGGGGGTACAGGTTGACCCAGGAGGGGTGCCCAAGTTGCCGGATTCCGTGAAGTGCTGGGTAGTCCATTCACGGTGCTGAAAGGGGCTGCCTCGCTTCAGGTTTTGGCGGGTAACTTGCCGCGCCCATAGGGGTCTAGGATTTCATTGCACAGGCTATCCACACGACCTGGGGAACGTCGGGTTTCAGTAGTAGCTCTGTGAAACCCGGGGATCCCAGGTATCTGTATTGTTCTGTGATGCTGTACATTTCTGTGATGTTGCATTTTATTCACGCCTTGAGCGAAATATAATATATTGGTATATATAGTAGTAGATACTGTATATGTTTTTCATCCGCGCTAGTCCAGTCCCAGCTCTGCCGTTAGTTAGCTAACCTAACGGGTGATGACGGGACCCAGTGGCGAATGCGGATGGCATATACATACGTCAGTATATTTTCGTTCTTTGTGGTGTGATCAATTGATGGGACTGCGTTGATTCGGATCAATGCAAGTTAAAACAAACATATTCTGATGTTGTTGGAACACTTTTCAAAAGCTGTTATTGCAAGGACGTTCACTTTTGTTTTGCATCGTGGTATTCATTTGGAAGATCCTGCTCCTCAGTCGACGAGGCAAGGGCCGAGATCCCTTCACCGGGAGTGACCCCTTGGACAGAAGTTTGCGTCAGGGCATTAACTTCACTATAGCCGATTACTTTTGCTTTGCATAGTGATATTTGGTTATGAATATCCAGCACCCCATTCTACGGGGAAAGAGCCGAGATCCCTTCACCGGGAGTGACCTCTTTAGTAAAGGTTTTCGTCACTATATTTTTTAAAAAAGCTATCCGTTCCTTCAACGATATCAAGTTCATTACGTTAAAGGTTTTCGCCAGAAACCATTCGTAGCCCTCCGTCGTTTCATATGGGTAGTCAATAGTATTCAAGCTGTGTTTGTTGGCCAAAGTCAAGGCACAGTGTTTGGTAACTGTTGGTTATTCATATGCAGCATAGATAGATGCGTTGGTTTGGAACAGTCATACTGCCTTGTTGGCCAAAGTCAAAGGTAGGTACGGGTGGATTCAAAACAACCTGGAGAATGACGGGTAGAACTTGACATGTGACTTATGATTTGTTGGCCAAAGTCAAGGTCATAAGAGCATGGGGTAAAAATCACATCGGGAGTTTCAAAAGAACTGAAACTTGCCAGATATGCGCATACCTTCTGGAGTGTGACACCGTGAGCGGATTCCGTCACGTTATCATGCGATGATAGTTGGATCCCGATTCCCACTGATGAGTTGATTTACTCCTCGGGTGACCCCGACTAATTCTTCTTTCAGGTTTGGAGGAGAATTTGAGGTACAGTGGGAGGTTTCCAGATTAGATAAATTGGTAACCATTCTGATCTAGGTTAGAGTGCACGCTGAGTGTTTCTTTTCTCTCTCTCTCTGGCAGCGACCATTGACCCGACCCTAAGACTATGACTCAGTGACCAAGTTGACCGAACCTTCTTTACACTGGCTTTTGGATTGTCAGAGTTGCAGACCTCATTGCCACTCCTACTTTTACCCTTTTCTCCAGGACACCCCGTATTACTACGAACGTCCACTTCCATTGGACAAAACCATCGTATGGTTAGATACGAACTCGAAGGAATTCGAGGATGGTTTCCGGTTCTGGAGAAAACGGATAGGATTATTCAGTTGTCTTTTCCCTTTTACCTTCTCTCAAGTTGTGAGTACTCCTTGGTTTAGGAGATAGTACACCTATTATGCAAATTGGATAGTCTTCTTCCAAACCTTAGGCTGGTGCCGACCGGTAGGGAATGAAGAAAACCAATTAGCCTAAACGGTGTGCAGAAGGTATTAAGATTAAGACAAAGCAAGGGATTAGTAAGAGGGCAAAGTAAATTGCGACTGATATTCACGACCAAACCAAGTATTTCTTCGCCAATCCTAAATCACCTTTGTATCTCTCCAGGACACTCCGTATCACTACGAAGATCCACAGTTTATTTGGATACTCCATCGTATGGTTATATACGAACTCGAAAGGAACTTGTTCCAGTTCGGGGATGGATTCTGGTTCAGGAGAAATAGGAATAAGATTTATTCAGTTGTCTTTTATCTTCACCTTCTCTCGCATTGCGAGTGCTCCTAGGACTAGGACAGTACACCCATTATGCTTATTGGATAGTCTTCTTCCAAACCATAGGCTGGTGCCGAACGGTAGGGAAGGAAGAAAACCAATTGGCCTAAAGGGGTGTGCAGAAAGTAATGACTAAAGACATATAAAGGGATTTGGAGAGGTGGCAAAGAATTATACGGTTATAGTTGTGAATCTGGATAATGGTAGAGGCATTACTAGGAATACCAGGATACCCCATCGAAACATTTCAATGTTTCAGTTCAACTGTGTACTGTTAAAAGAAAACTGATTTCCTGATTAGACACTTGCTCCAGGGTATGTATTTACCAGTTTTGATTCTCACATCTGTATGGCTTTACAGATGATGAGTTGGAGTAAGTTATTGGGAATAGGGTGATCATCCTCATTATATCGGGATTCGTTGCAATCGGTGATATTTGAGGAGATCACCTGGGCTGTTTGCCGGTCGGCAAATATTTGGTTTTGAATATCCGCTGTTCTGCACCAATTTCAAATTGATATATCTGTACATCTATTTTCATAGAGTGAGATATACCTTTTGATATTATGTCGATGACATTTACCTATATCAGTGGATGGTTCGGTAAGGAGCATTAAACAGCGGTGTAATTCTTCTTAACCATAAGTACAGTTTTCAACCTACGACACACAGTGAAAGTGTTGTTAGACTCAGCGGACTTATACAGATTATTGTATGTTGTCCAGTGTCCATTAGGACAGAGGGGTTTGTCCTCATACTATATTCTGTTTACTTTTAACTTCTCTAGTTCTTAGACATGTGTTTCGTAGAAACACAGGGTCTAAGTTTTGAGGAGTTATAGGTATTTGAATAGAGTAGAGAACCAGGTGTAGCAAGTATCGGGATTCTTCAAAGTGATCGAAAATGTAGATACTTGTGTATAGTATTCAGTTGATAGTAATGATAAAGAGAAATTGCTTCTCTTTCAGGTTACTCATAATTGGAAGCATTCCTAAGTTGAGTAACGCTGATCGGCCTCCTTCCATTTAGTTGACATGCACTGGAGATAGCTGCATGATTTGAATCTGGTTCAATTAAATTAGTGCCTCTGGTTCTATATTGGATATAGAACAGTTCATATCTTAACGATGTTAAGGTACGGGGAGTTGTCCGGCTTATGATTAAAACCAGACACTGGACAACTCAAGGCACGTTTCTGTAATGGCTGTTTGTGGGTTGACCCAGGTTATGACGAAGGTTGACTTTCTACCATCTGGAAGATCAATAGAAATAATGTTCTAGACTCGCCACAGTTTTATTAAAAATGGATTTTTTCAGAAAACAGTAGTGGGAGTATGGTAGAACTGGAAGTGATTCCAGAACCACAAACGATTACTGAAGATTTGATAGGAACCTAAAGATTCAATCTGGTTTGACATTCCATTGGCCACTCCGCAGATAAGGTGGGTAACTTCAGGCACCCGAGAGGTACCCTGGTAGCCTCAAGGACGGTGACAGGGAAGTTCTTGTTTACCTACACTTGCCATTGTTGTTGTTCCAGGCTGCGAGACCCGATAGGAGGATGAGTATAGCGTCGTTCTAAACCAGCTTTAGAAGTGCACGTCTATATGACTCTGCCAGAGGGTTGTCGTAATCAGTGGGAGCAACGGATGCATTGGTGGACAGGTAGCTTATGTCTATTTATAGACTAAAGCAGATAGAGCGGAGATAGTCATCAATTTCTGATGTGACAGTCATAGGTTTGACTTCATCAGAATAGGGGATGGATCTGTTGAGAAGGTAGTAGGGTGTGATGTCATGGTATTAGGATGACATACATAAAGTAGGAGAGGAAACTCCTATACTACGGTCGGTTTTACTTTGGTCGTCACACAGTGTTTTCTCCACACAAGACTTGGATATTATACCAGACATACTGGTTACTAGATCTATGGTTTTAGATCCAGATTTGGGTGGTTTCCCAATCAGGGTACTTTGACAGCATTCTATGAGTATTTAGAATGGTTGACTCCTGGCACGGTAGTATACCTGCAGGTGATGGAGTCACCCTCTCTAAAGGTGTCTTATAGACTAAAGTAGAGAGGGATGTGCATGATTGGCAGATCACTTGCTTAGGCAATTGAGTCAATCATGAGATGTCAAGTACCACACCAGATGTTGTTCTTGCAGTAGATGCAATAAGTCGATATTGATCCAATCCTGGAGAAACAATCGGAAGTAGTTTTAGAACATAAGTTGACGTTCTAGGGAATTGATAACGGCAGCCTCCTTTAGGAGACGGTTATCATTCCAGGCTTCCAAGGTGACCTGGACGACAAGGAGGTTGTCAGAGTTATAGTTTTCCCTTTGACGAGGGGCAGTATTTTGGACAGGTGATCCAAGGCAATACTGAGGGAGGCCTGGCGCAGGATACTGATTAAGTTCAGTTGTTGATACAGTCTAAGAAGTTTGGATTTGGAGTTCATTTATGAGCTAAGTGTTAGTTATATGTATGCCCTAGAGGCCATTACTGTACATAGGATGTATATTGTAGTGGATGCTGGGACATATATAGGGAGGACTTTCTTGCTCGACATGATAGTATGCTATCTGGTTGCTCTTTACCTTAACGTGTATACTGCTTGTCTCTCTGTTACATGTTGGTAAAGCCCTTAGGATGTGTACTTGACTACCTGGACTATGATGCAGATCATACTAGTGGGGACAGATAGTCTATAAGTACATCCTTCAAAGTCCCTAGTCGTGGGTGTATCGAGACGGGGAATCGATATACCAGAGTAGACTAGCGTATACCTTCTTGACCCATCCAGATGGGCGATGGATGATCCCATATCCATTGGTGTTTGACATCAGAGATGATATACGGGTGCTCAGTGGAGACTGGGTACACTGGACGGACTAGCCGAGAACTCCCAGATGGTATTATACCTTACGTCAGATGGCAGTTCTCTGGTGACATTGGTACAGAGTAGTCTGTTGACCCGAGATCGTCATAGAGTCTTGTGTGGTTCCCACTGTGCTTTGATTTCCATCTTACTACGTCCAAGAGGGCGTGCAAAACGGTGGTTTTTGGGTACAGTCCCGAGTCACATGGAGGCAATGAGCGATAGGAGGGGATTCGTCTCTCCCGGTATAGGGGGTTGATGTTGCGCTGTGTTCGATTGGCTATAACCGGAAATCCCTGGCCAGGGTTGCTGAGATTTACTGGTAAGTGTTACCTGTAGTTTCTCGAACTGTTATAGACATCATATCGACACGACTTATCGAGCTATTGGGGTCTGACGTTTACCACCCCTAGGCGAGATATGCGACATATCAGACGATCAGACCGGACTGTACGGTAGTGTTACTGGTTGGATTCACTGGAGTGTGAGCGGGCTTGCTCGTCGATCTTCTGATCGCTCAATACCCGGGTGGCCGTTACGTTTAGCAGACCGCTTGCGGCTTGTGGATGTTTGATATGATCATCATCCGCTGCCGGCGTATTGACGAGTCTTTAGAGTCCTACACAGAGGTTTCCTGGCTCAAGCGAAACGAAATAGGAGCACATATGAGATATGTACGGGACCGAGAATGGTACCAGTATGTGATACTGTATTCGATTCTCGCGATTTCTGACATTGATCGGTTATATGCGATATAGCCGGGTTATCGGATCAAGTGTTGATTCGATAAGTTGTTACTGTTGATACTAGTCGGTTATATGCGATATGACCGGATCATTAAATCAAGTGTTGATTTAATGATTTAATGTATAATTATATATTTGATATATTACTTTGCATTAACTAGTATCGGTTCACTTTAAATTGTTTTTCTCATTCGGATGTGCACATTGTATATGTGATATACGTTTGTGCACTTGGATGTATCATGTTTGATGATACATGTTTACTTGAGCTTGTGTAAAGAATAAACCATGGTTTTATGAATGGTTAGGGTTTTGATTTCTTATTCATTTATTCTTTTGGGAAATGAAAGGATAATGAACAAAATGGTTTCTTCTTTATTTCTTTCTTGAAGCTTCATGAAGACTTTGACCAAGTGACCATTTTGTCTCATGCTTAACCCTAACCATTCCACTTAACCATGATTCATTCTCTACACTTGACCATGGTTTGATTATGATAAGTATTCATTTTTCTTCTCAATTTAAATGAACTTATCATATTCATTCTTTCTTCTTCTTCTTCTTCATCACATGAAGAAAGCTTGCTACAACAATGGCAACTTGAGAAAACAAGTGAGAAATCCAATTCTAAAGTGAACCCACTTCCTATTTCTTCATCCTCTACCTCTTGCCAAGTAGTATAGGGTGTTTTCTTCACAAGTTTTATGACTTGGTGAAGTGGGAGCTTGATCTAGTGATGCCTCGACGTATATCATCTTCGGCATCGACATCGACGACCTAGCCCGCCCTTTTCTCCGACGAAGCCGACGCTAGAGTCCGGGATCCGATTTGGACAGCAGAGGGACTTCATCATGGAGCTATGGAGGTGGAGAACCGGATCTACAAAGGTTGTATTTCCGCTCTTTAAGTTAAATTGTTAACTAGTTGCATTGTTCGCCTAGACTTCTAGTTAACGATCCGTATTAGGGTTTCTCGGCACCCGTAAAATTTTGAATTGGCATGGTTGATGCCTTGTGAGACCTCCTTGGAGTGCCTAGGAACCCTGCAGTGGTATCAGAGCCTAGCTAGAGCCTTAGGCGATGCGTAGACGATGTTAGAAACCCAATCGAACCCCGAAACCCTAACTTTTAACCCTCTCTGGACTTTTTCTGAAAAAGTGGTTTTTTCCAAATTAAAAATGCTTAAAAAATTCAGCAGGAAATTCTGAGAATTACGGTGCAAAAATTACCTAATGATCTGTCTAAAGCGCGGCTGATCCGCGGCATTAGCCGCCTATTGCGGCGGTTCCGCGCCCATTTAGTCTCTTCAGTCAACCATTTTTGCACAGTAACTTCTTTATTTAAATGCTGAATTTTATGGGAATTTTTAAAATTTATTCAAGAGTCGAATTTTCTGGGGTGTATTGGGAGTTCGTAGATTCGATCGGATTATCAGATTTTGTCTATGTGGCTTTCCGGATATTTTAGAATATGTTAAAAGGTTCGACCGGATATAAATACCCAATTTTTCCCCTGTCGGGAAATTTCCAAGTGTTGGATTTTTCCGTGGTTTAAAGACGTTCTAAGTAGTGCAAGTAACGCGATGGACCCTCTAGAAGACAACAAACCTTAACTCGATTATGTGACCGTCTCGAACTGCCCTTTGAACCTTAGGGTTTGGGGCAGTACGGCGTGCCACATGTGAGGCGTTGGCTTGACCCTTCTACGGCTGGACCGTTGGTACTGAGGCATGAACTGGATGTTTTTAAACTTGTTTCATATGTTGATCTATATCGGGAAAACCTGGGTGTTCGATT
Source organism: Agapanthus africanus (assembly GCA_030015575.1). NCBI lineage: Eukaryota > Viridiplantae > Streptophyta > Magnoliopsida > Asparagales > Amaryllidaceae > Agapanthus > Agapanthus africanus. The sequence continues at coordinate 355,054,710 of CM057350.1, read as the reverse complement.
GTTCGATCGGAAAGTTTAACATTTTCTATATATCTGGAATGGGATACAATAATTGGAATTCACAAGTAGTTATGAGATAACTGATTGAATGTTATAAACATAGCACTTTAGTCTCACTTGATCGGTTGCCACGGAATTTTGATGTGATCAAAACTCCGTCGCAATCACGTGGCGTACGCGGATACTCGCCGGATAAACTTAATAGACAGCTACACCCCTTAGCCCCGACCAAGTGACTATAGGAGAACCCCGTCGCCGAAAGCATCCGTCCGGGTGCTCGCGGTAGCGGTGTTCCGCCTTGGTGCACTTCGTCGACGGTATCGGGGGTGCGGCCGCCTACTGAAGTTTGCGACGAGCATTCGATCAGGATGTCGGGAATCTTGTTGAATTGCCCGACTTTATATTGAAAAGTGTTTTCGATTTTGAGACTAAAATGCGGGGTTTATAATTGTTAGGCATGTGATGTCTAAGGTATTCATTTGATTAGGCATGCGATGTCTGTGCGGATTGCGGATTCCAACTGTTGTAATTTTACACTTTCTTTTCTGTGACCGTAAGTGTAATATGGGATATCGCCGGTTTCGTTGCTATATGTCAACGACAATTGGGATGCGCATATTTACTTACGTTGATGACATGTGATGTTATGTGTTGCTGGATATGTTATATTGGATCGTCGTGTTTGAATAGCCGGGGTTTTTTATATGAGATGAGTGTTTTTCATTTTCATTCATGTAAAAACTTGTATGTAATATTCTTTTATTGGGGCACTTCCAGGTTGCGGAAGATGTCACCCTTTGTATATTATTTACTTTTCCGCACTAGGATACACCCAAGGAGGAGGGCACAAGTAACCGGGTTCTGGAGTCCAGTGGGAGACTAACTCGAGGAGTCGAGTCCGGGTCTCCTAACTCCAGAATTGGTAGGGTTGCTTGCCGCTCTCGTAGGGGTCTAGGGGTGTGGGTTTGGCTATTCATCGCGACCGTGGAATCCGTGTTTTATACTGGCTCGTATTGAAAACACGGACGTCCTAGTATATCCAATATTTCATATGATTCTTCTGCTGCGATATCTGTGATGTGATCATGTGATGTTCTGTGATAAATGTTGTATATAGTATATATGATATATTATATAGACGTTACTTATGTTTTACACCCGCGCTAGCCCTGTCCCGCTCTGTCGTTAGTTACCTAACCTAACGGTGCACGAGGGGACATCGAGGCAAATACGGATGGCTTAAGTGTACGTCGTATTTATCTGTGATGTTTAGGTAACTTAAATGATGGGACTTCATTAATATGATTAATGAAATAAAATAAACCTAAGATGTTGTAGAATCGAATTTCAAAATAAAACAGTTAGCTACAGTTCTTGCTTTGCACAGCGGTATATATGATATATCCTGCACCTTATTCGATAAGGAAAGGACCGAGATCCCTGTTCCCCCAATCAGAGCAAGGCTCTGCTTGAATTTTGAAAATTCAAATTTTGAAGCAACGCTTCAGTTCCCGTGCGCTGCGCGCAACGCGCCACGTGTCAGAATTTGACACGGCAGCACAACGCCCAAGACAGTACGTCCAATCAGAGCAAGGCTCTTTAAAAAACATAAGCAACGTTCAACTGCGCAAGTGCACGGCTGCGTGACACGTGCAACTGCGCAAGCGCACGGCAGCGTCGTGTCTGCGCAGTTGCGCAAGCGCACTGCGCAGTTGCGCAACACGTGTCTGCGCAGTTGCGCAAGCGCACCGCTGCGCGACACGTGTCTGCGCAGTTGCGCAAGCGCTGTTGCGCAAGTGCCTCACTGTTGCGCAAGTGCCTGCGCGACACGTGTCTGTGCAGTTGTGCAAGTGCTTCACTGCGCGACACGTGTCTGCGCTGGTGAGTTGCGCAACAACAGAGTGAAGATTTAAGGATATTTTTCTGTTCTTGTTTAAACAAGAAGATTTCTTCTGTAAAACAGGGGCCTTTGGATCAAAGATCCAACGGTGGGGAAAATTCCCCGAATCACTCAGAAAAGATCTTTTTAACAAATTTAACTGATTTTTGAGCACTATAAAAAGGACCCTAGACCCCATTTCAAAAATATAGACAATTGGGATTAAAAAAAAAGAAGAAGAAGAGAACTTCTTGAAAACACAAAGAAGAAGGTAAAAACCTTTGAAATAAGAGAAAATTCTCTTAGGAATAGATCATTGATCTAAAAGACAAAATCAGTGATCTTCAATAAATAAATAAATAAATAAAAATAATAAAAAAAATAGTGTCTTGAACTTGCTAGAGAACCTCTGGTTCTCTGAGATAGAAAGAAAGAAAAGATTTTTCTTCTTCTCTTTGATCTAAATTTAGATCAAGAAATTTAAAAGTGCTCTGCACTCCTTCCCTTGAATCTAAAAGATTCTTGGTGCTTTGCACAAATGCAATGCATTACTTGAAGGGCCAGGCCCAAATCAAAAAGGCCTAGCAGGCCAAAATAAATTGCAAAGTAATAAAAGGGCTGAGCCCAAACAAAATTGATGCTCTGCATCATTCATAAAGAACAGAGCTCAAAACAAATTGATGCCCTGCATCTTTTCTGGGCAAAGCCCAAATAAAAATAAAAGGAAATGCAAAAGCAATGTTGGACATTTTTTTTACTGGACTTAGCCCAATCGTGGCCATAAGTCCTTAAATTAAATTGGCTGAGCAAAATGGCTCTCCTAAATCAATCTACATCCGGTTCGAGGGTACATCTCCGAACTCCTTTGTCATCCATCGTTGTAATTCCTCAACGACATCAAAGGGGTAACGGGTCCCAACGGCCACACACCCAATACTGGACCGAAACGTCCCTAAACTAACATCGGACCGAAACGTCCCTAAACTAATAATGGACCGAAACGTCCATAAACTAATATCGGACCGAAACGTCCCTAAAACTAATATCGGACCGAAACGTCCCTAAACTTGCACAATAGAGCGCAAATGCTCTTTTATCGGATCTAAACGGTCCCGTTTAGTTGATCTTAGTCTCAAACTGGACTAACGTATCCTTAACAAACGTTTAAGTTGATCTTAGCCCCAAACACGGCTAACGTATCCTTAAATATTCAAATGGATTATAAAACTCCCAATCAACTCTGGTTCGAGGGTACATCTCCGAGCTCCTTTGATACATGTCGTTGTAATCCTTCAACGACGTCAGAGAGGTGACGAGTCCCGATGGCCATATATTAAATTAATCACTACGTTGAGTTGATCTTAGTCTAAAACAGGACTAACGTATCCTTGACGAACGTTTAAGTTGATCTTAGCCGCAATGCGACTAATGCATCCTTAGACTGAAAACACCAAACCCAAATCTAAGTAAATACGGATTTGGACTAATCCACGTCCTACGGGCGACGGCATTACTCAGTCTCCGTATACAATCCACGGGCAACAACAAACAAAATGAAAACACACGACACGAAGTGAAATTCTGGAGAAGGAGAAAATTGTTACCGCGAGGCGGTAGCGTAATTAACTGCATGGGCTTGCGCCTGCAGGGTAGAGCGTCCCCACAATAAAAAAACCCCTCAAGCGAGGGGGAATCTGACGAAGTCTGCTACATCGGCCGCATCCGTCTAAACCTCCGATACACGGTGCCATAAATCAACTTGACATCTTCGGAGAGGTAGACGGATAAAACCAAATAGCATCTGCCCCGAATCTCAGGCAAGATAGTCCATGTCTTGGCTACCATTCGGAGGGGAACAGATTCTGGCACGCCCGGTGGGACCTCTTCCTCTTTCGACTCCACACTTCATGTGCCGTCTTCGCGAACCAATCGCGGTTCATTAAATGGTTGTCTTCGGATTTCAAGTTACTAAGATTTGGTCTTTTACCTGGCGCAGAATTCAAGATTCAATGGCCTCTAGCTGTACCAACTGCTCGAAATGCCGCTGCAACGGACGCTCCACCCCACCAGGAGGTGTAGCATATGGGCCCCAAGCGGCTTCCTTCCTTACTCTGCCGGTAGACCAAGTGACCCAAGCCACCACCGGCTTGTTCTTCGGGACTATGATCCCACCTGCAAGCTTTTCTGCACCAATACCTGCACCGGAAGTGGGTAAAAAGTCGGTCTTCAACCGGCTCACTATTCCGACGGCCCCTGTCAACGGGTCGCCCGCTACTAAACTGACAGCCTCCGTTTTCACCAGGCTAGGTCAGAACTATAAAGTGGCCGTCCCAAAGAGGGCAACGGCCGCTGCTTCGGAAGTCATTAAAGCGGCCTTTCCCATCAGAGAGTCGGTCTTCACAAGATTGACGGTTCCCACTCCTCCCCCAACTGGTCAAAAGGCATCAGTCTTCGACAGGCTGACATCGGCAGTTACCCCACACTCAAACAAGGGGCAACAAGAAACCATCTCGATTTCCGAGCCAGTCCCAACGGCTCGTCGCGCGCGACGTCGCCATTGGCGACGAGTGAGGAAAGCAGGGGGCAACTCCCCCTCAGGGATAACTCCACCCGCTCCAATGGTGGAAGTCAACGCTGCTGTTCCAACTGGGAACAGCTTTGAACTACCGAGGAGAGTGCGTAAGAACTCTCCAACCGCTACCTTGAAAAGATCTCCTCCACCTGCGGAGAGAGTTCCAGAAACAAAACAAGAACAGCCCCCTCAACGGCTATCCTCAAAAGTTTACAAGGTTTGGCGTAGAGTTCAAGACTCCGTGATTGACCCGGACCACTTTCATCGCCAGAAAAAGGCAAAGGTGGAAAAAGACAAAAACCGCCCCATTAAACAACAGGGGGCAACAATTGCAAGGATGCCCACTTCAACGGCTCCTTTAACCTCGATGGCCCACAAAAGAAGGAGGCCAGAGAAAGCTCCCGCGTCAGCGGCAAAGTTTAAAAGCGGTGAACCTAAACGCTCCAAGTCAGGGGGCATAATTGTTCATACGGTTTATATGGCTTCTGGAAAGGAAGAAAGCCGTACTTCTACGGGTCACCGACCGCTCACCCGATCAGTGACCAAGGCTCAGGAGCAGCAACAAAAGCTCCAGGAGATGATGACCACAATGGCTGCACTCACTGGGCCAAAAGAGAACCCTGAGGCGTCCTTAGATGAGCGCCAGGAGGAAGAGACCGACGCCGAGTTCCTTCGCCGAGTACTGGAAAAGAGGGACAAAGAGGCTGCTGAACAAGCGGCCAACATACAGCGGATGGGCCTCCTCTTCCAGGACATGATAGGGATGATGATACAACAAGATCCTCCCGCTGAAGAACCCCTAACCGTCCTTGGAGATGATAAGGGAGATACATTAAATCCGCAGCCCGCTCTATTAACAGCTAAAGAGGATACAATCTCTAAGACTGATCTGGACGAATACATAGCCCAGCAAATAAAGGTTCATCATGCGGCCGAAGCAGCCGGCCACGTCGTAAAAACGGGGCGACCATATCCAGGCTGGTATGACCAAATCAAGTACCCGCCGGGTTACACAATTCCCAAGTTTCATGTCTACAAAGGGACTGGCAATCCCCATCAGCATGTCGCCCAGTTCAGGGCGCTTTGCGGTAACACCGGCGGCGATGACAAGCTTTTGCTCCGCCAGTTTGTCGGAAGTCTATCAGATACGGCGTTCGAGTGGTAGTCTGAACTCCCTAATGATTCTATTAAAACCTTCGCGGAGATGGAGCTGCTGTTTATCCAACGCTTTGCAAGTGCCAGTGAACGTACCCCGATGACGGCACTGATTAACGCTAGGGTAAAACCCGGCGAGACATGGGTTCAGTACGCTATACGGTGGCGTAATCTATGGTCAAAGTGTGAACAGCGCATAGAAGAAGCCCCTGCGGTGGGAATGTTTGTTGGAACCCTTGATCCACAGGCAACCATCTCACAGTTTATGATGTTTTTCAAGCCGACTTCCTTCCAGGCTTTGATTGACAAACTAGCGCAAATGGACCAGATGGGTCATAAACCCCCTCTCCCAAAGCCAGATTCCCGAACTGACAAAGGAAAGGGAAAAGCGATCATTGTCGCTAATGCTCAACAACAACCGAACGACTTGAAGCCGGTTGCTCGTCCAAACAATACGCGCCCGTACGTACCCCTTGAGGACAGGATGGGACGTCCTTATTCCTTTCCCCGCGATAAAACGAAGAGGTTATTCGAGCTGGCATTACGCAATAGACTCATAAATCTGCCAGATCCAAAACGTCCGTTGCAACCAAGTGACGTCAACGAACCTAATTACTGCCCCTATCATCGAGTGCTAGGCCATCCGATTGAGGACTGCTACGTTTTCAAAAATTGGCTTGAAAACCAGTATAGACAGGGAAAATTTGCGTTATCTGACAAATGGAAGGTGAATCCCCCGCAGCCCCACACCTCTAAAGGGACGAATACGCCGGGGGCAACATGCTCTGTCATTGAAGAAACTCCGTGGGAGGTTGTATTATCTTCAAAAATGAAGAGAATGCTAAATGATCTTCGGACATGTCCGGCGATCAAGTGGAAGAGCCCATTGGAACCGCAGGTCGTTGAGGGGATGTTAAAGCCACGTCCAACTCCAAAGACCAATGATGGGGGTTCAAGCACTAGTAGCCAGTCGTCAAAGTCTTCGAAGAAAAAAAAGAAGGCCAAGAAACCGGTGAATCCTAGCGATAGGCGCACGGACTTGCAAAAGCAAATTGACGCGCTGGAAGAGTACAACCAGAAGGCGCGGACTCCCGTCACATTGCAAGAGTTCCTCAACCACGTCTTCCAAGCAGAAGATGAGGGAGGTAGTTCATCAAATGAATCTGAAGAACATGTAGCAAGTTGCCATGTGATTTCCCTTTTGTCCACAAGCGATGAGGAGACTCCTCGCGCTGAAAAGCTGGGGGCAGAGCCTGCACTAAAAATCCTGGAGCCGTCGGATGAAGCGATTGATGCATTCCTAAATCAGGCGTTTTTAAAGGGCAAAGCTGATCGGGATAACGAAGCGGTTATATTCGAAAAGGCCAAACGCCAGCGTCTTGGCGAAAGAATTGCGGTACTCCCTCACCCACCACAGATAAAATCAAGTTCAAGATAAAGAAAAGATTCGCTAAGGCTGTGTCGATGGGTATAAAGCTACCACCCTCCGAGAAAAACATTAAGGGTGAAATGGAAAACCACCCCTCCTATTGCTTGTACCATCGGAAGGTGTCGCATCCCACCGAAGAGTGCAAAGCTTTCGGTAAGTGGTGGCAAGGATATGTTACTCACCGGCAACAGTTTAAGCCGGAAAAGCGCAAAGCCCGCCGAGAGCAGAACGGAATGATCAAAGTGCTTGATAAAACTAGCAGTGGTTGTTGCATGATTGACGCCGGTGGATCACAAGTGCCTACATTCGGGAGTGATTCTGATGAAGAGCTAGAACTTGCCCCTCTCTTTAAAGAATCCACTTCGGGAAAAGAAGAAGGACCAAAGGCTTGCGAGAATATACAGCTACGCAACCGGACGTTACCTGAAAAGAATCTTGGACCCTTAAACAAGAAAGACAAAGGGAAAGAGAAGGCCTCTGAAGACATCGCCTTGGATGATCGAGTTGCGGAAGAGTTAACCGCCAAGAACCCGCCAAAGAGGAATAAAGTGGATTACAACGTTTTAGCACATCTGAGGAAACTGCCCTCGCAGCTCAGCATTCTCGACGCCCTTTTGTTGTCAAAAGAGGCGAGAGATTCATTGATTAAGGCACTCCAAGACCCGGAACAATTCCAAGCATGCCTGGCCGAGGAAAAGATGAAGGATGAGTTGGAGGAAGTACACACGGCTGATGTTACTTTTGGCGATGAGGACCTTCTACTTGGGACTTGCGAACACAATCGCCCTCTCTATGTTTCGGGATACTGCCAAGATATAAAGATAGGCAAGATTCTGATCAATAACGGGTCGTCTGTTAACCTACTCAACGTGCGGGTGTTGAAGGAAATCTGCATGAGCGTCCAGCACCTTGCTCGGGACAAGATCACCATATCCGGGTTCGACTCCCAATCGACAAAGACTCTTGGATCTGTGATACTGACGCTACGCTTCGGATTACTCGTCACGGACATTAAATTCCACGTCATAGATGCCAAGACATGCTACAACGCTTTGCTCGGCCGACCATGGTTACACGAGCACAACATCATCCCTTCTACACAACATCAGTGTATGAAGTATTTTAAGGATGGTTTCGAGTATACCGTGACGGGAGAACTGAACCCGTTCTCTGTGAACGAGGTCCGCAAATACGAAGATGCCAAATACTTTTTGCCGGATTTCGAAGACACGGAGAAGTGTCACAAGCCGGAAAATAAAACTAACGCCACCATCCCTGTCTTCGGCAGTGATACCGAGGAAGAAGAGGAGATCGTTTATTCGGGTCCGCCCCAACATAACAAGCCAGGACCGTCCACTCCTACATTGGTCTTTGGTAGTGACTCGGAGGATGAGGTCCATGTCGTATTCTCTGCTCGACCTTGAATAAAAGCTTCCGCTGACGAAGAGCAAAGTCTGCAAGTCGCCATGGTGCCGCCTAAACATCATAAAGAACTGAACGCACTTAATATCTACAGTATAGAAGAGCTGCGGACATTCTATATCCTTCCCAGGCGAGAAAACGAGAAGGCAACCCTATTCTACCGTTCTGAAGAAAACAAGGTCGAAAAAGAAGTTTGGCATGGCGTGGATCCCACGCTCGACAGGCTTCAGCCTATCCGTCTTCCCAGATATTATACCGAAGGTTTGAAGAAACTGCTGAAACGCCAGGGGATATCCTTCAGACAGACCGTTAGAGAGGCCAAATTCTATGACAGGGTCTGGAATGTTCCCGGGACCCAACGCAAACTGCCTAACGGGAGAATGGAAACAAAAGGGCTTGGGTACATCCGGCTAAAGAAACGAGAGCTAGTAAATAGCTGTTATGTCATGTATGACTTTGATGAAGATGCGGACGCTCAATGGGAGGACGCTAATCCTAAGCCAGTAAAAGTTCCTGATGAAAAAGTGCCCGGTCCATCATTTGAAGAACAAATGGACATGCTTATAAGGGAAGCTGGTCAAAAAGTCCGAGATGACCACAATCGCGAGACGGCCATCTATGAGAAAGCCAAGACGCAACGCCTTCTCCAACAGGCCGTGAAGGATGAAAAGGCCGCTCCTTGTCAACCTGCTACAAAAAAGGTTCGACGCGAAAGCAAAAACAAGTCAGAGGACAGAAAAGACGCTCAACAAACACAAGGCAGAGCTAAGAAACCACGTATCCGAAAGTCGAGCGTTACTGACTTAGCCCTCATGAAGAAAATGGATCGAGCATACTCATTTCCTCGGAACAAAACAAGGAAGATATTTGATCTTGCTCTAAAACATCAAATGCTTATGCTGCCAGAGTCCAAGCACCCCGAGCACGCGGGCGAGGTATTCAACCCAAATTATTGCTTTTACCATCGAGTAGTAGGTCATCCTCTTGAAGATTGCTTCACCTTTAAGAATTGGGTCGAAGATCAATATCAGCTTGGTAAATTCGCTCTGTCCAACAACTGGAGGGTAGCACCACCACAAAAGCACGAGCCTAAGGCCACGAAAGAAGAACCAGTTCCACATTGGGATTAGCAGAAAATTCACACCTGTCGTATGATAACGATATTAAAAGAAGAGTCCGAGAATGTGGACAGCCTTCCCTGGTGCTTCGAAAACAGCAATGATGAGGTGATCTCAGAATTTCCCCCAGCTCCGAAAGAACTGGAGGACGGCATACATACCACTGTGGATAACCTCAAGAAAATTGAGTTGGGGACGATAAACGATCCGCGACCGACATTCGTCAGCGAACTGCTGTCCGAGGAAAAGGTGGCTGCATTAAAGGACGTCCTTGTACAGCATAAAGATTGCTTCGCATGGAACTATGCCGAGATGCCGGGACTTGACCCAGAAGTTGCTGTGCATAGACTGGCAATATCCCCGAGTGTCAAGCCGGTCAAACAAGCGCCGAGAAGAATGCGGCTTGAGCTCGAAATGAGCATCAACGCGGAAGTCAAAAAGCTGATAGACTCCGGCTTTATCCAAGAGGTTCAATACGCTAAATGGATTGCTAATATCGTCCCAGTGATGAAGAAAAATGGTACGGTGCGCATATGCGTGGACTTTAGGGATCTCAACAAAGCCTGCCCGAAGGATGATTTCCCAGTACCAGTCACCGAACTGATGATAGACAACACATCCACGCATGAGATTTTCTCATTCATGGACGGCTCATCAGGATATAATCAAATAAAAATGCACCCTGAAGACCAGAAACATACGGCTTTCCGGACTCCTTTGGGAATATTCTGTTACAAGGTGATGCCCTTCGGTTTAAAGAACGCCGGTGCAACCTACCAAAGGGCCATGACGAAGATTTTCGATAACCTTATACACGAAATTGTTGAGTGCTATATCGACGACCTCGTTGTTAAAAGCAAATCATATGAGGAACATCTCGAGCATCTGAAGACCGTATTTCAACGTCTTTGACAATACAACTTGAAGATGAACCCTCTGAAGTGTGCATTCGGGGTTTCCTCGGGCAAATTCCTGGGATTCGTCGTTCGACACCGAGGTATCGAGATAGATCTGTCCAAGATCAAGGCAATCATGGGAATGCCTCCGCCGAGAACTCTCAAACAGCTGCGGTCTCTCCAAGGGAAGCTCGCGTACATACGGCGATTTATAGCCAACCTCTCGGGAAAGTGCCGCCCTTACAGCCACCTGATAAAGAAGGGACCCCGTTCGTCTGGGATCAAAAGTGCCAAAGCGCACTAGACGAGATCAAACAGTACCTGCAAAACCCTCCAGTGTTGGCTGCTCCAGTGAAGGGAAAGCCTCTCATTCTTTACACGGCCGCCCTTGAAGGTTCTTTGGGCGCATTATGGGCACAAGAGAATGACCAGGGGAAAGAAAGAGCACTTTACTATTTAAGTCAAGTGCTGCTGGGGGCAGAAAGCAATTATTCCCCCATTGAAAAACACTGCCTGGCGTTGATCTTCGCAATAACAAAGCTTAGATATTACGCATTAGCGCATGAAGTCTATCTCATTTCAAAGGTGGACCCTCTCAAATATCTAATGTCAAAGGCCATATTGACAGGACGACTCGCTAAATGGGCCCTGCTCTTAATGGAATTCTCGATAGCATATCGACCGCTCAAAGCAGTAAAAGGCCAGGCCATCGCTGACTTCCTTGCTGAGCACCCGATACCAGCTGACTCTCTTTTAAATTGCGATCTTCCAGACGAACATGCGTTTGATGCGATCGATGGTGATAATACCCGATGGGAGCTTTATTTTGACGGAGCATCTTCCGTGAAGAAGCGCAAACAAAGTACCCCTATAATCAAATCAGGGGTAGGACTCATCTTTATAACTCCACAAGGAGGGATAATGCGCTACGCGTTCTCCCTGACGGAACCGAGGACAAACAACGAAGCCGAATACGAAGCTCTGATAGCAGGCCTCGAGATCGCCATTGACATAGGAATTGAAAACCTCCTCATATACGGAGATTCGCAACTGGTCGTTAGTCAAGTAAACGGCGATTACCAAACATGCAAACCGGAGTTAGTAAAATACGGTGAAAAGGTGCAACAACTGCTAACCCAAATTCCCTCCTATACTTTGGAGAGCATACCACGCGCGGATAACAGCAAAGCGGACGCGTTGGCCAAACTCGCTAAAGAAATGGCTGACGAGAACCTCGATGACGTTAGAATCATGGTACAAAGTCGTCAGGTGCTCGCCCCCGCAGAAATACCTTCGGAATCACCCGAAGAGAAGGGAGTGACTAGACAAGCGACCTTGCAAATAAAAGAACATGAGAAGGTTGAGGATTGGAGGGAAGTCTTTATAGACTACTTCAAGTCCCACCAAATGCCCGAAGATGCTTCTGCAAGACATCAACTCATAAAACGAGCTCTGTCCTTTGCCTTCGTGAATGATACTCTCTACAAGAGGTCATTCGATTCTCTGTGGCTGAGATGCTTAGGACCGGACGAATCGGAAAGAGTCGTTCAGGAAATTCATGATGGAATCTGCGGTTCTCACCAAGCAGGTCCAAAGATGAAGTTGAAGATCAAACGGATGGGCTATTACTGGCCTACGATGATTCAAGACTGCATCGAATATGCGAAGCAATGTCACTCATGCCAGATTCATGGGGACTTCATCCACCAGCACCCAAATCCGCTGCATCCAACGGTAGCTAGCTGGCCATTCGAAATGTGGGGGACTGATATAGTCGGCCCCATCGAGCCAGCATCGTCTAAAGGACATCGTTTCATCCTAGCGACGACTGACTACTTCTCTAAGTGGGCAGAAGCAGTACCATTGAGAGAAGTGAAGACGGAGAATATCCTCCATTTCTTGAAAACGCACGTCATATATCGGTTTGGAACTCCGAGGCGGATCATCTCCGATAACGGGCCAGCTTACCGAAGTCATAAAATCAGCCGCTTCGCACAGCAGCATAACATAGACTGGAGATATTCCTCAGTCTATAATCCACGAGCTAACGGTCTCGCCGAGGCCTTCAACAAGACCTTGACGAAAATTATAAAGAAAACAGTGTCCCGAAATAAGAAAGACTGGCATGAGAGACTGCAAGAAGCTCTTTGGGCGTATCGAACCACGTTCAAGACAGCCACAAACACAACGCCATACGTGTTGGTGTTCGGCACGGAAGCACTACTCCCTCTCGAGATAGAGTTACCCTCTCTACGAGTGGCAGTTCAACACGAGCTAACGGACGAAGAAAATGCTCACCTTCGGCTTGAGGAGCTTGACGCCCTTGATGAAACTAGGCTCATAGCGCAACAAAATCTGGAAGCTTATAAAGCAAAGATGATGCGCTCATACGAAAGATTGACCCGACCGAGGAAATTCCACCCAGGCGAACTCGTGCTAGTAGTCAAAAGGCCTATGATCCCCAATCGCGCCAAGCGGGGAAAATTCGAGCCGAACTATGAAGGCCCGTACATCATAGATAAAGTTTACCAGGGTGGGGCCTATTTACTTATGGACATGCATGGTGAAAGGCCTTTCAGGCCGATAAACGGTCGCTTCCTAAAGAAATACTACGCTTAATGAGCCACAGCCTAGGTCAACGATAGATGACGACGACTATGTCCGCTCGCTATCTTCATAAGCTCAAACTTTATAAGCAGTAGCCAGCTTCTCAACAGCGGACCGAAATGTCCTTAAACTAACAGCGGACCGAAATGTCCTTAAACTAATAGCAGACCGAAACGTCTTTAAACTACTACCGCAGCATCTTTGGACTGACGAGATATAAAAAAATATATAAAAATAAAATAAAATAAAAACGGTATGTCCATAAGCAAAAAGGGGCACGGATGAAAACCCGAAAGGCTCCGTGAGTAAAAACAGCAGGGCTACCGGCGAGTGTTCGTGAAAACCCGAAAGGGCGCGACCTCGTAAAAAAAAATAGAAGAAAGATTTCCATGTATTATCAAACATGATACAATCAAGTGCACAAAAGTATGTTGGGTATGGGATTCGAACTCTGGTGGCTTGGTTCAGCAATGCAAGGTATTACCAATGAGTATGCTGCTAACACCATATGATATATGGAGTGGGATTTGGTAAAACCATATATACTTGTTATAAATATCGTAATTATTATTAATATGGGGAGTTGCAAAGTCAGGATCTCAATAACAAAGGGTAAAAAAAAAAAAGGTATGTCCATAAGCAAAAAAGGGCACGGATGAAAACCTGAAAGGGCTCCGTGAGTAAGAACAGCAGGACTACCGTCGAGTGTTTGTGAAAACCCGAAAGGGCGCAACCTCGTTAAAAGACACTTATAGGGTCCTCTCGACCTTATAAGGAGAAACCACCCGCGTGAGATCCTTACGACTCACAAGGGAGCAACACACTTAGGAATCCCCACGATTCCTAAGGAGAAAATACACTTGCGAGATCCTCACGACTCGTAAGGAGAACGCTCTTATAGGACCCTCACGGCTCGTAATGTTTGAAAGTCTTAAGTTACAGAGATCTAAACCTGTGCTTAAGCAACCCCCACAACTTTCGATATTGCCCTACAAGTGGCTCAATACCGACCCTTGTATACAATCCAAGGGCGCGAATAAACATTTCCCTAACCAAGGTCCATCCGTGACTGGGGATATGTTCGCATAACCCTTGTAAATCCTCTCGATTTGCAAAGAGAAAACCCTCCTGTAGGATCCTTACGACTTACAGAGGAACAAAACACTTAGGAACCCTCACGATTCCTAAGGAGAAAATACACCAATAAGATCCTGACGACTTATAGAGAGAAATAGCTTTGTGAGACCCTTACGGCTCATATAGTCAAAAGCCTTAGTCGACAGGACCCTAACCCTGGTCGCTAAGTCTCCTTTGTTCGACAATGACAGAAGCAAATGATGATTCGCTCCTGGCAACATCCCAGTTGTAGCGGTGCTGATGCCAAAATCAGTGTCCAAGTTCAGGTTCACGGCGAAAAGCCAGTAGACCGTACATGCATACGAAATAGCCGAAATGATGGGGCAACTTGCAAAAAAAAAAAAGCGGCAAGTAAAAATATATGCATGAAGAAATAGCCGAAATGATTGGGCAACTTGCAATAAAAAGCAGCGAGTGGAAATAAAATAAACAGCCGAAATGATTGGGCACCGCGAAAAATAGCCGAAATGATTGGGCGATCACGACCTTCGCGATATAAAAGCTGAAATGATAGAGCATCGCGGAAATAAAACAAAAAATAATGATGATAAAATTTTGTCCCTACAGTTAAGATCACATCGATCCCTGTATACAATCCAAGGGCGTAAACAAAGAAGGAGCCATACTCTCCCAACAAACTCCTCGACTCACGGATACAAACACTCCTTGACGAGAGCCTCCTGATCTGCGTCGACCTGCAGAGCCACCAGCGCCTCCGTGGGAATCCTCGATTCGTTTCAAACCCCAAGAAACAAATAATCATTGGCGCTCGGGAAACAAACAAAGAAGGAGCCATACTCTCCCAACAAATCCCTCGACTCACGGATACAAACACTCCTTGACGAGAGCCTCCTGATCCGCGTCGACCTGCAGAGCCACCAGCGCCTCCGTGGGAATCCTCGAATCGTTTCAAACCCCAAGGAAACAAATAATCCTTGGCGCTCGGGAAACAAATAATCCCTAGCAAATCCCTCGACTCACGGATACAAACACTCCTTGACGAGAGCCTCCTGATCCGCGTCGACCTACAGAGCCACCAGCGCCTCCGTGGGAATCCTCGAATCGTTTCAAACCCCAAGGAAACAAATAATCCTTGGCGCTCGGGAAACAAATAATCCCTAGAAAATCCCTCGACTCACGGATACAAACACTCCTTGACGAGAGCCTCCTGATCCGCGTCGACCTGCAGAGCCACCAGCGCCTCCGTGGGAATCCTCGAATCGTTTCAAACCCCAAGGAAACAAATAATCCTTGGCGCTCGGGAAACAAATAATCCCTAGCAAATCCCTCGACTCACGGATACAAACACTCCTTGACGAGAGACTCCTGATTCGCGTCGACCCGCCGAGCCACCAGCGCCTCCGTGGGATTCCTCGACTCGTTTCAAACCCCAAGGAAACAAATAATCCTTGGTGTTCGGGAAATAAATAATCCCTAGCAAACTCCTCGATTCACGGATACAAACACTCCGTGATGATAGCCTCTTAACTCATGTCAACTCGCAGAGCCATCACCCTCTCTGCGAGCAAATTCCCGATTCGTCTCAATTTGTAAGAAGAAGTCTCAGACAGCAAGAATTGAAAAGCTTGTTTCTTGAGCAATGGGGCCCTGCAAGTCAATCCAAAATGGTCTCTTGCATACTATTCACGGGTCTCACTCTCCGAAGTCGAATTTCGACGAGGAGGGAAACAACCGCTTACGAATTCTCTCGACTCGTAAGAGGGAAAATTCTCTTATAAGATCCCTACGACTTATAAGAGAAAACCACACTTAGGAATCCTTACGATTCCTAAGGAGAAAGCCCGCCTACGAGATCCTCTCGATCCGTAGGAAGAAAAATCTCTATGAGACCCTCACGGCTCATAGAGTTGAAAAGTCCTAGGCGGCAGATCTGAACCTGCAGTCTAGGCCATCGTTATCTTTGGGAGAAATGAAGTTATCTGTCAATAAGGTGTATTAAATATGTCATGCTGAGAAGAATGAAAAAGGCGAAGAAATGACACAGGACGTTACAAAAATGTGTATCTTTTATTCATGAACATTGACTGGGTACAGGATACATTGTACTAAAGAATAAAAAAATATATACATATATTTTACAAGTACAAATGATACAAGGAGAAATTACTGGGAAGGAAGCGTCTTGCATAGATTTAACAATTGCTCGCATACTTCCTTCCACGTCTTCTCTCGATCGGCTACTACCGCCAGCTCTGCCTCCACTTGGGCTCGCTGCTGCAAGACCGACGCAAGCTGCTCCCTGACGACCTGATAGGCAGCTTCCCGACTTGGGGTATTGCGCTCAGCTACGTCAAGCTTCCGCTTCAAGTTTAGCCCATGGGAGATACGCTCCAAGAGACCCTCGAAGATAGTCTTCACTTGGGCAGCATTTGCCTCAACCTCAGCGCGCAGATGGGCCGTTTCGTTCGAGGTCTTTTGGCATTCCCTTAGTCTTGAAGCTGCTTCTTGTTCCAAGTGGCGGAGGTGCGAAGTGCTTTGCTCGAGCCAAGTTGTGCGTTGGGTGCTCAGAGCTAAAACTTCGGGAGAAGGGCGCGTCGACTCCAGCCGATTTAGACAGGCCTCGATCCCCCTGCAGTGGTTAACTCAAGATTCGACGCCGCCTTCGTTATGAAAATTTACGAGCGCCGCCAACATCGGGTTAACCTCCGCAGCAAAATCTACGGCAGAAGGGAGAGCGTCCATATTGAGCTCTTCAATGTACCCGCTCAGCATGCCCAAACTCATCGCAGCACCCTTGGAAGATGGACGTCTCAAGAAAGGGCCTGCCGGTGAAAGGACGCGAGCCTCAAAGGGGACCGGAGCCGGAACAATAGCTGCAAAACAAAACATGGTTAAACGATGGTTCACAAGATGTTGAAGGGTTACCAAAAAAGGAAATTTATTATACCAGCTGCAACGGACGGTAAAGCCGGAAGGGCCGGTGGCGCGGCAGGTCTTGCATCCCCTCCTTCGATTTGTGGCACTGCAATAAAGAAAAGGAAAAGTCAGAAATTATCCCATTGCTAGAAAAAAGGGGGTAAGTAAAGATATTATAGTGAAGGTATACTCACCGGCGCCACCAGAAGGAGAAGCGAGCTCGGATGGGAAAGAGAAGTGTGGGAGCAACACTTGATATAAATGATCGAAGAGCACTCCTGCAAAGGCACAATGGTATAACGTTAGTACAAAGCTACATTTTTGAAAGATTAATGCATGAGTCATGAATCCATACCTTCCAACATCCGTGATGGTACAAGGGAAGGCGGGGAGGTGACCACCGCCAAAGCAGTAGTCGACGGTGCCCCCTCGAGCAAAGGAGCATTGGCACTGGCCGCACCTGCAAAGACAAGCTTGTTAGAAGAGATCGCAAGATATATAAAAAAGGGGGGAACGCTGGTGACAAAAAATTTTACCTGACGAGCTACCAGCAGAAACTGAAGCAATCCCCTCATCCATCGACATGAGACCACCGCCCGTAGCCTCATCACCCGACTCGATGGGAGCCGTTGTTGTGCTCACGAGCCCGGGAGACGGCAAGGAACCATACGCGGGGAATGCTATGATCGGAGTATTACCAGATTCCTGAGAAAGAGCGGTTCGCTCCTCCTCAGGAATCGTGGCCGCCTCACCCGATACTCCCTCGGTTTCTGCGGTCACGATTGTCTCGTCTATCGGCACCGTGACGTCTCCAGCCTCAAGCGCCTCGACTTCTACTGCCTTCGGCTCGACAGTCATCTCATCTGCCGCCACTTCAGACGCGGTATCAATGACCTTCTCGGCGGCGGATCCTTCAACTTCTGTTTTAGGCACCGTGGCCCCGACGACGGTGCCGACCGTCGGCTCAGGTTCGGCAGGCGCCGCTTCCGCCGTTTCCTGGGGTCCGACGGTCTCCGCCTCCCCCTCAGTCGGACTTGGTCCTGCAAGATGGAATGCATATGAGCCAATGGCTTTATAATAATTCTTACAACAAGGTTCTGAAAGAGATGCTACCTGAAGGGGATTTATTGTTTGCACTTCGGGCCGCGCGCGCCACTTGCCTATAAGCAGTAGACAGGGTGACAGGGGCCTCTCCAGAAGGAGTGTCAGCGTGAGGAATGGTACTGGGACCCGCTCCCGCGGCCAAAGCAGCTCTACGCGCCTTTGCTTCGCGTCTCAACCATTTCCGCTCCTCCCGAGCCGTTGAGACGGATGCCACTAGAGCTTCCCTAATTGAGGTGTCCTCGTCCGTGAATAGGGAAGCCTCTAAGGTTTTCAGGGCATCCCTCGTCGTTTTGTCAAGCCGAGGCTCTTGCGGCAACTTTGACGAAGCCGGGACTTCAGTAACAGGCTCGGGAAGGATCCCCGCATCAACTGATATAACCCCTGTTAAGAAACGAAAGAAGGTTAGGTTGCCCATCATAAAAAGACAACAAACTTTCCTTATAAAAGAGAAAGGGGTGAAACATACCAGCGCCTGCTAAGGCACGCTTCTCCTCCTCCTCCTGGAAGGTTTTTAGGGAGGCAGCAATAGCCTCTTCAGTAGAGACACCTGTTGAAAATGGAGCAAATGTTAGTTAAAGATAATAATACAGGGTGCAATAAAATGACAAATGAAGCGTCTGATGATTACCGGACTCAGCGAGTTTGCTTAGCATCGCTTCGAGCCTAGCCGATCGCTCCGAAGCTGCAATGGCGGCAGCCAGATTGGTGTCCGCAGGATCTACCACGAAACCCTCATTGCTGCCGTATTCACATATGGCCTCGGCGGGAGGAGCCGCAGGCTTTAAGCTGAGGATCGCGTCGAGGGATAGGGTGGACTTCTTCTTCTTCTGTCCGCCAGCTTTAGATCCACCCGGAGCAGCTTTGCGCTTGGCAGTCACTTTAGGGCGGCGAGTCCCGATATCCGCTCCTGCGCCAGACTCTGGCGATACCACTTTAACCGTCTTTGTGGGAGCACGGGGCGCCGGTGGTGCATCCACCGTAGTAGGCAGTGGCAATCCACGCGGGGGGGCCAACACGCGTGGTCGGTCAGCTCCGGCCTCTTTTAGCGGAGGGACGACCGGGAGCCTTGGCTGCAAGGGAGCCTTGCGATCACCACCAGGAGGCGCACCCCTACGGTCAACCAGCAAGCGTTTCTCCATTAAAATGATTGGGCCCATAGCATGCGCATACCAGGCTACATACGGATGGATTATTTTAGGGGCACAGCTAGGCTCACTGATGAAAAAATAAGAGCCTGTATTGAGCCGGGTGAAATGATGCATAGCATTCCTTATTCCCCCTTGGTTGGCCGCGGGTGTTTCCAGAAAGGCTTCCATCGGGATCCCTTGATTGTAACTCGATTGTCGGGCAAATCGATGTGGGTTATACCTCATAAAGAGAGCCGTCTCATTCTGCCTAAATACTAAGTATCCCGGCCGAATGGAGTAAAGGTGAAGGATTTCCCGAGCCTTCAGTACAGAAACCCCGCCCTTAAAGTCATCACGCAGCGACACCACTGACTTAGTGGTCTCGGAGCCTATGGTGATGACCTTATCCACAAAAGAAGTCTTCGCTCCGACTAGATGCGAACGCAGGAGCAGTCCCCTAGACTCCCGCGGAGGCGCAACCACAATTGAAGCCCCGACCAACCGCATGATTCTTGGGAGTCTGTATTTCTCAAAAAACGGAGGAGTCTTATGGGCACCAAACACCCCTCGCACATGCAGCTCCATCCAAGAAGTGAAGTAGTGCATCGGGAAGTTAGCAGGCTGTACCCCAGGCTCATTAGCATCCGCCGCTACGCTAAGTCCATTGTAGAGGTAAGCCAGCCTGGCGATCCCTACTGATAACTGTAAACCAGCCGCCATTCGATGCGCCGGGTAAAAGACAGAGGACCGCATGAGGCGTGGGTGCATGGAAAGCGCGAAGCTGCATAGCCATAGACCCAAGAACCCTATGAAAAAAGTCTCCTCGTCCATGCCAGGAACGGCGATCTCTGAGAAAGGGACGCTGGCAGCGCCAGGGAAATAAAAATCCCGCTGGTCATTTTCCAATGAAGGTCGACGGTCCAAGCCGAAACCAAAGGGGTCAGCAAGCTGAGCGAACTTCTCGCCCTGCTCTGATAGGAACTCCGGGCGGATAAAACGAGCAATGAAATCCGTGAAACTGACGCCCCGGTCTCCCGATTCCAAATGGAGTTCCTCATAAATCTCCAACACCTTCACCAAGCCCGGGTGCTGATGCTGAATGGCATTTTTCGGAGTTAAGTCAAATACAAGCTGCTTGGTGGCGAAGACATACTCGTCAGGAGGAAGCAGCTCCTCATAGTGTTCTCCCCTCATTGGCAGACCTGAAATCTCAGCAAACTCCTCCAGAGAGATGGAGACTTCCTTATCCGCTGTCAGGAAGGTATGGGTGGGGATATTCCATTGTTCGATGAAGGCCTTTATCCACCACGTCGGAGGAGAGGGATACTCGAAGAGCGAGACGTAGATAGCTGAGTATAAACCAATCGTCGTCAGGAGAGCCCTCTTCGTCGCCAAAATGAAACGGGCCCATTGCAAATATCCGGCAAGCGGCCGCGGGATCAATCCAATGTTATAAGCCTGTCCCCAAGGGCGTGCTTCACCCTGACAGATTCGCCTCCCCAAGATATCTATAGCCGGCGGCGGCTGCACCGGAATGGCGCCGATTGCAGGCTGAAGGAGGTCGTCGGCATTCCAATTTTTAACCTCCACAGCATACTCCACCGGGGGCTTGTCCGCATAAGGGATCGTAACTATGGGCTCAGAGGGCGAAGCGGAGCTGAAGCTGCGACGGCCTTGGATGATTTGGGTGTACCACCTTCCCCACAAGTGAAGTCTCTTGCACTCTGGATCATGATCTTTAATCAAGGCGAACACCACCCGGTCCACCGGCGCATGGGGGAACCCTCCTTCCGAGCGAACAAAGGGGAAAGATAAGTCGTCAGACATGTTTCCTGTAGAAAGATAAAAATAACCGTTAGTGTTCTGACACTTGGCATTTTGAAATCTTACTCAACACTATGATGTAATGGGTAGGGGACAAAAAGTGGGACCCACAAAATCTGGATGACGATACATCATTTAATAAGATAACCCCATCATTAGATGAGACTGTCAATTAATGAAAAGGTCCCCAAAAGAATATCCTCACTGATGGGAAATCCCTAGAGACAAGGAGAAATATTCTCTTTCAGAGCAAAGCTCTGTCACAGAGTGACATTTGTCAAATTCTGGTCTCAGGGGAACAAGATTCCTTAAAAGAGCATAGCTCTATGGTAATAGTGGAAAGATCCATCAATTTTATCTTTAGAGTTTTGGAATCTTGAAAAATCCATGAAAACTTATAAAACAAAATTTTTCTCCGTTTATCAGATCTAAAAAGATCTGCATTTGATCTAAGAGCAATGCTCTATTCATGGGTTAGAACCCATGGATCAGATCTCTGTAAATCTGTAAATTTTTTTGAGAGCAAGGCTCTGTTGAAGAAACCCCAAAGGGGTTTTCCTTTAGATCAAAGATCTATAAGAGCAAGGCTCTGTTAATTAAATTTAATTTAAATTAATTTAATTTAATTAATTTTACCTAGAGTGATTCTAAAACTAGAACTTTGAAGTTCTCACAAGAGCAAGGCTCTGGAAGTTCTTAAGCAAGAGCAAGGCTCTGAAATTCAAATTCTTGAAATTGGTAAAGAATTACCAAGGACCAAGGGTCCTATTTATAGACGCATGCGTCTCTTCACCTGATCTCAATGATCCAACGGTCGGGGTCTTGCCACTGCTGCACTCACGTGCGCGCCACGTGAGCGCAACTGTGGGGGGGCATTTGTTCCCCCAATCAGAGCAAGGCTCTGCTTGAATTTTGAAAATTCAAATTTTGAAGCAACGCTTCAGTTCCCGTGCGCTGCGCGCAACGCGCCACGTGTCAGAAGTTGACACGGCAGCACAACGCCCAAGACAGTACGTCCAATCAGAGCAAGGCTCTTTAAAAAACATAAGCAACGTTCAACTGCGCAAGCGCACGGCTGCGTGACACGTGTTTGCGCAGTTGCGCATGCACAATTGCGCAAGCGCACGGCAGCGCGAGACGTGTCTGCGCAGTTGCGCAAGCACAACTGCGCAAGCGCACGGCTGCGCGACACGTGTCTGCGCAGTTGCGCAAGCGCACCGCTGCGCGACACGTGTCTGCGCAGTTGCGCAAGCGCAGTTGCGCAAGTGCTTCACTGCGCGACACGTGTCTGCGCAGTTGCGCAAGCGCTGTTGCGCAAGTGCTTCACTGCGCGACACGTGTCTGCGCTGGTGAGTTGCGCAACAACAGAGTGAAGATTTAAGGATATTTTTCTGTTCTTGTTTAAACAAAAAGATTTCTTCTGTAAAACAGGGGCCTTTGGATTAAAGATCCAACGGTGGGGAAAATTCCCCGAATCACTCAGAAAAGATCTTTTTAACAAATTTAACTGATTTTTGAGCACTATAAAAAGGACCCTAGACCCCATTTCAAAAATATAGACAATTGGGATTAAAAAAAAAGAAAAAGAAGAGAACTTCTTGAGAACACAAAGAAGAAGGTAAAAACCTTTGAAATAAGAGAAAATTCTCTTAGGAATAGATCATTGATCTAAAAGACAAAATCAGTGATCTTCAATAAATAAATAAATAAATAAAAATAATAAAAAAATAGTGCTTTGCACTTGCTAGAGAACCTCTGGTTCTCTGAGATAGAAAGAAAGAAAAGATTTTTCTTCTTCTCTTTGATCTAAATTTAGATCAAGAAATTTAAAAGTGCTCTGCACTCCTTCCCTTGAATCTAAAAGATTCTTGGTGCTTTGCACAAATGCAATGCATTACTTGAAGGGCCAGGCCCAAATCAAAAAGGCCTAGCAGGCCAAAATAAATTGCAAAGTAATAAAAGGGCTGAGCCCAAACAAAATTGATGCTCTGCATCATTCATAAAGAACAGAGCTCAAAACAAATTGATGCCCTGCATCTTTTCTGGGCAAAGCTCAAATAAAAATAAAAGGAAATGCAAAAGCAATGTTGGACATTATTTTTACTGGACTTAGCCCAATCGTGGCCATAAGTGCTTAAATTAAATTGGCTGAGCAAAATGGCTCTCCTAAATCAATCTACATCCGGTTCGAGGGTACATCTCCGAACTCCTATGACATCCATCGTTGTAATTCCTCAACGACGTCAAAGAGGTAACGGGTCCCAACGGCCACACACCCAATACTGGACCGAAACGTCCCTAAACTAATAATGGACCGAAACGTCCATAAACTAATATCGGACCGAAACGTCCCTAAAACTAATATCGGACCGAAACGTCCCTAAACTAATATCGGACCACCACGTCCCTAAACTGGCACAATAGAGCCCAAATGCTCTTTTATCGGATCTAAACGGTCCCGTTAAGTTGATCTTAGTCTCAAACTGGACTAACGTATCCTTAACAAACGTTTAAGTTGATCTTAGCCCCAAACACGGCTAACGTATCCTTAAATATTCAAATGGATTATAAAACTCCCAATCAACTCTGGTTCGAGGGTACATCTCCGAGCTCCTTTGATACATGTCGTTGTAATCCTTCAACGACGTCAGAGAGGTGACGAGTCCCGATGGCCATATATTAAATTAATCACTACGTTGAGTTGATCTTAGTCTAAAACAGGACTAACGTATCCTTGACGAACGTTTAAGTTGATCTTAGCCGCAATGCGACTAATGCATCCTTAGACTGAAAACACCAAACCCAAATCTAAGTAAATACGGATTTGGACTAATCCACGTCCTACGGGCGACGGCATTACTCAGTCTCCGTATACAATCCACGGGCAACCACAATCAAAATGAACACACACGACACGAAGTGAAATTCTGGAGAAAGAGAAAGTTGTTACCGCGAGGCGGTAGCGTAATTAACTGTAGGGGCTTGCGCCTGCAGGGAAGAGCGTCCCCACAATAAAAAAAACCCCTCAAGCGAGGGGGAATCTGACGAAGTCTGCTACATCGGCCGCATCCGTCTAAACCTCCGATACACGGTGCCATAAATCAACTTGACATCTTCGGAGAGGTAGACGGATAAAACCAAATAGCATCTACCCCGAATCTCAGCCAAGATAGTCCATGTCTTGGCTACCATTCGGAGGGGAACAATCCCTTCACCGGGAGTGACTCCTTTAGCAATAACTGGCAGATGCTACACAATCGGTTTGTCTTTTGATTTCTTTTAAGAGTTTTTGCTTTGCACAGTGATATATATGATATATCCCGCACCTCATTCGACGAGGAAAGGACCGACGATCCCTTCACCGGGAGTGACTCCTTTAGCAAAACTAGAAAAGCCTCAAAAGCACTCCATTTTAAAATCATTTGATTCTACAACGATATCAAGTTCATTACGCAATAGGTTTTCAGAAAAACCTGTCGTAGCCCTCCGTCATTTCAGATATGTACTAGTTAGTATTCGTGCTGCGGTAGTTTGGCATTCGTCAAGGCGTAGTATACGGTAGCTAACTAGTATTTATCTGCTTGAGCATATGATGTGATTGGATTAGGGTATTCGTACGGCGTTGTTTGGCATTCGTCAAAGGTCGTGCGGGTGGGTTTAATTCAATCAAGAAATGTACGGGTTGAACTTGACTAGTGGACTATGGGTTATTTGGCATTCGTCAAGGTCATAGAACACTAGGGGCAAAATATTATCGGGAATTTCAAGTGTTGAAATTTGCAATGAGATTGCATACCTTCTATGAGATAGTTGGATCCCGATACCCACTACGAGTAAGAGTTACTTCTGGGAGAGTTTTACACATTACAATTAGCCGATCAAGTAGGTGTCTAGAAAGGTGTCAACGGGGTTACGCCTCTGGGAAAACGAGGTTTACATTAATTAGGTTCGTGCGAAAGCACGGTGGACCTCCCTCAAAGTACCGACACTGGCCTGGCTGAAAGATTGGCGAACTTGTAGTGTGTAATTAATCCCGGCTAGTTTTTCCTTTTAGGGTTTGAAGGAAGATTTGATAAAAAGCAGTGGGAGCCATCCTGATTAGATAAAATAATAACCAATCTAATCTTGCAAGAGCATACGCTGAGTGTTTTCTTCTCTCTCTCTCCAGGTAGCGACCATATCACGCCTTAATCAAGATAATAATACAGATGTATTGACCGAACCCGCTTGTTATACTGAGCTGGGGAACGTTGGTCCCGCTCCAACTTATAATTGTTATAAGACATAGCAGGAAATTGGGGATTACTAGAATTCCCGTGTCGCCCAAACGAAGAGAGTGCATGCTGATGCATCATCTTCGGGTGTGTTCATTACGAAGAACTGTTTCACAGTATCCTCGGCATCCTAGGTATATGATACCGGATCAGGATCCCAGATATGTAATCTGTTACATAGGGCTGCAAAAAGGTAGAAAAACTGAGAACGGGTGATAAGTTTCATGAGGCAGAAAACGGGGCAAGTGTTGCAGCCAAGTCTGTTGGTCACTGTCACCCTGTATTCCAAATACATTGATTCTGAACGAATGTTATTAGATACCGAACCTAATATACAAAATCATATCTATGTCTTTATTAGTAAAGAAATGATAAAATTTTGTATGGTTGGATAATGTTTTGAACATTTCCTATATCAAAAGTTGATCGGTTCAGGCACGTTATCTAAAAGTATTGATGTTCTAAATCAAACAACAGTTCTTAGTATACAGAACACACACAAGAGGAAGAGTTCAGAAATGAACGAATCCATCTTGAGGCATTGTAGACTAGGTCATATCAATGTGACCCGACTAGCTGAAGTTACATAAAGATGCATATTTAAATGAGTTTGAATTTACATCTTATGAAACTTGCGAGTCATGTCACAAAGATTAAATGACCTCAGCTCTGTTTATTGGAAATAGAGAAAGAGTTAGTAAACTCTTGGGATGATCCATGTTGATGTATGTAAGGTCTCCTGTCTACACATGCCAGGACTGGTTCTTTGTACTTCGTTACATTCTCTGATGATCTTTCAAGATTCAGACCTATGTTCCTGTTGAAACACAAGTCCGAACCTTTTGAGATATTCACAGAATATAAGTTAGAAGTAGAGAACCAAAATAATTGTATAAGTATTATGTCCTTTGATGAGATCAAGGAGGAGAATACTTGAGCACAGAATTTCTGGACTATTCTAAAGGAGAATGAGATTCTCTCTCAGCATTACTCCTCCGAATACACAATAGCACGATGGTATATGGGGGCGGAGCAATAGCACCCTATATGATATGGTGTGCTCTATGATGATTACTACTGAGTTACCTTTTTCCTTTTGGGAGTTATGCACTTGAGAAGCTGCATACCTATTGAATAGGGTTCAAATCAAATCAGTTGCCTACCACTTCATATGTGATATGAAAAGGGTAGAGCCCATCTCTTAAGCTAGTTAAGATTTGGGGTTGTCCAGCCTATGTATGAAAAGCAAAATCCGGACAAGCTCGAGGCAAGGTCTGTAATGTAGAACTGGAAAGGTTCCAGCTATGCAAACTACAGCAGCTGATTTGGTAGAACCGAAGGATTCAATAGAAACCAACGAACCTCAGCCTCTCCGCCGATCTAGTAGGGTTCCTCACCCACCTGAGAGATACTTCGGTTTCTCTATGACAGTGGGAGCGAGGATTGCATCATAAGATGATGACCCAACTAGTTTCGAGCTGGCCATCAGGAGTGGGACTCTGTAAGAATGGCTGGATGCTTAGTGAACTGAGATGGAATCCTTATACACCAACAAAGTATGGACTTTGGCTGCTATATCTGAAGGGTTAAATCCCCATCAGGAGCAAGTATATCTTGAGAAGATTACTTGGTGTATATGGAAAAGTTGAGACTTTCAAAGCTAGACTTGTTAAAGGTCTACATCATTGACCAGGTAGGGATGATGATGAAACCTTTTCTAAGTAGCTATGCTTAAGTCCATCCAGATCCTACTTGCCACGGCTACATACCATGACTAAGATATCTGGTGGATGGGTGTCATGACATCTTTTCTAAATGATGTTTTAGAAGAGGGCGTCTATAAGTACACAGCCAGAGGGCTTCGTAGACAGTGGGAGCAGCAGAAACATGTGCAAGATGTTTTATGTGATAAAGCAGGCATCGCGGAGTTGGAACATCTGTTTTGATGGATAAGTCAAAATAAAAAGGTTGACATCATCAAAATGGTAGATGAACCTTGTATAAACAAAAAGGTAGTAGGGAGTATGGTGACGATCCTCGTAGAGTACGTAGATGACATGCTCTTGATAGGGAAGGAGTTTCCTATGCTACGCTCGGTCAATCTCCGCTTATCACAATGATTCTCCATATAGGATCAAAGTGATACCTCCTAAATCCTGGGTTTTGGATTTATGAGATAGATCTAATTGGATGTTAGGATTCTCACTAGTTGTAGTGAGATGGTATCAATTGATCCTGAGGAGAATCACTGGAAGGGTTCCAGGGTGATAAAGACGACTGAATGTCAGTTACAGGCATTGTCTTTACCCTCAGTAAAGGGACGGTATGTTGGAAGAGTTCCAAGCAAGATACCGTGGCATACTAGACGATTAAGGCTGGATACATCGCTAATCAAGATGCTACCAAAGAGACTGTCTGCGTGTATATTTGTTCATGAGATGAACTGAGTTCATCCCATTGTGTGACAATGGAGTTGTGGCTTATGCCAAGGAACGTCCATCCCATCAGTGATCTAGACATATTCTAAGGCAGTATCACCTGATCATGGAGATGGTTGATCTCCAGGGTGATCGAGGTTAGGAGAGTAGACTCAGAGGACAACACGGCGGATCCACTCACGAAGGCCTATTCCCAGAGAGAGATTTTTATAGGATGGTTGAGTATGAGATACTGCAACCACTGCTACAGATGGCCCTAGTGCAAGTGGGAGATTGTTAGTTATATGTATGCCCTAGAGGCCATTACTGTACATAGGATGTATATTGTAGTGGATGCTGGGACATATATAGGGAGGACTTTCTTGCTCGACATGATAGTATGCTATCTGGTTGCTCTTTACCTTAACGTGTATACTGCTTGTCTCTCTGTTACATGTTGGTAAAGCCCTTAGGATGTGTACTTGACTACCTGGACTATGATGCAGATCATACTAGTGGGGACAGATAGTCTATAAGTACATCCTTCAAAGTCCCTAGTCGTGGGTGTATCGAGACGGGGCATCGATATACCAGAGTAGACTAGCGTATACCTTCTCGACCCATACAGATGGGCGATGGATGATCCCATATCCATTGGTGTTTGACATCAGAGATGATATACGGGTGCTCAGTGGAGACTGGGTACACTGGACGGACTCGCCGAGAACTCCCAGATGGTATTATACCTTACGTCAGATGGCAGTTCTCTGGTGACATTGGTACAGAGTAGTCTGTTGACCCGAGATCGTCATAGAGTCTTGTGTGGTTCCCACTGTGCTTTGATTTCCATCTTACCAAGTCCAAGAGGGCGTGCAAAACGGTGGTTTTTGGTTACAGTCCCGAGTCACATGGAGGCAATGAGCGATAGGAGGGGATTCGTCTCTCCCGGTATAGGAAGTTGATGTTGCGCTGTGTTCGATTGGCTATAACCGGAAATCCCTGACCAGGGTTGCTGAGATTTACTGGTAAGTGTTACCTGTAGTTTCTCAAACTGTTATAGACCTCATATCGACACGACTTATCGAGCTATTGGGGTCTGACGTTTACCACCCCTAGGCGAGATATGTGACATATCAGACGATCAGACCGGACTGTACGGTAGTGTTACTGGTTGGATTC
This sequence comes from Agapanthus africanus, assembly GCA_030015575.1. Lineage (NCBI taxonomy): Eukaryota > Viridiplantae > Streptophyta > Magnoliopsida > Asparagales > Amaryllidaceae > Agapanthus > Agapanthus africanus. The sequence continues at coordinate 355,025,693 of CM057350.1, read as the reverse complement.
ACTGGAGTGTGAGTGGGCTTGCTCGTCGATCTTCTGATCGCTCAATACCAGGGTGGCCGTTACGTTTAGCAGACCGCTTGCGGCTTGTGGATGTTTGATATGATCATCATCCGCTGCCGGCGTATTGACGAGTCTTTAGAGTCCTACACAGAGGTTTCCTGGCTCAAGCGAAACGAAATAGGAGCGTATATAAGATATGTGCGGGACCGAGAATGATACCAGTATGTGATACTGTATTCGATTCTCGCGATTTGTGACATTGATCGGTTATATGCGATATAGCCGGGTTATCGGATCAAGTGTTGATTCGATAAGTTGTTACTGTTGATACTAGTCGGTTATATGCGATATGACCGGATCATTAAATCAAGTGTTGATATAATGATTTAATGTATAATTATATATTTGATATATTACTTTGCATTAACTAGTATCGGTTCACTTTAAATGATTTTTCTCACTCCGATGTGCACATTGTATATGTGATATACGTTTGTGCACTTGGATGTATCATGTTTGATGATACATGCTTACTTGAGCTTGTGTAAAGAATAAACCATGGTTTTATGAATGGTTAGGGTTTTGATTTCTTATTCATTTATTCTTTTGGGAAATGAAAGGATAATGAACAAAATGGTTTCTTCTTTATTTCTTTCTTGAAGCTTCATGAAGACTTTGACCAAGTGACCATTTTGTCTCATGCTTAACCCTAACCATTCCACTTAACCATGATTCATTCTCTACACTTGACAATGGTTTGATTATGATAAGTATTCATTTTTCTTCTCAATTTAAATGAACTTATCATATTCATTCTTTCTTCTTCTTCTTCATCACATGAAGAAAGCTTGCTACTACAATGGCAACTTGAGAAAACAAGTGAGAAATCCAATTCTAAAGTGAACCCACTTCCTATTTCTTCATCCTCTACCTCTTGCCAAGTAGTATAGGGTGTTTTCTTCACAAGTTTTATGACTTGGTGAAGTGGAAGCTTGATCTAGTGATGCCTCGACGTAGATCATCTTCGGCATCGACATCGACGACCTAGCCCGCCCTTTTCTCCGACGAAGCCGACGCTAGAGTCCGGGATCCGATTTGGACAGCAGAGGGACTTCATCATGGAGCTATGGAGGTGGAGAACCGGATCTACAAAGGTTGTATTTCCGCTCTTTAAGTTAAATTGTTAACTAGTTGCATTGTTCGCCTAGACTTCTAGTTAACGATCCGTATTAGGGTTTCTCGGCACCCGTAAAATTTTGAATTGGCATGGTTGATGCCTTGTGAGACCTCCTTGGAGTGCCTAGGAACCCTACACTAAGTCCCATCAGACATCCAGACACATTCTAAGACAGGTATTGCTCATTTCGGGAGATGGCATTCTCCGCGAACTTGAGATTTAGAGAGACATAGAAATGAACTTCAAGGCAGATCCACTCACTGAGGCTATTCCTCGAACGCAAGAGTTTCGCAAACAGGCTTTGTGAGACTGACTAGTAGAGGAGTTGGGTGTTCGGTATCACACGGGCTGTGAGTATGCGACATCGCAATAATTAGCCTTGAGTGCAAGTGGGAGATTGTTGGAGATAGTGCCCTCAGAGTCAATTATTGGATCACAGGCACGTGATTGCAACGATTGAGGGAGGACCTATCCCGGGACGACAGTCTTACTCGAGATGATAGTTTGCTATCTGGTTTTCCTTTATCATCGTGTACTGCTTTAGGTGACCTGACAGGTCGCTATTACACGTTGATAGAGCCCCTAGGATTCTTGCTTGACTGCCAGCAGTATGAGGGCGATCATATAAGTGAGAGCTGGAGTCTATAAGCACATCCTTAAAAGGTCCCTAGTCGTGGGAGTTTCGAGACAGGGCATCGATTCTCCAGAGTAGACTAGTGTATACAGTCGAGACCCCGACGAGGGGCGGTGGCCGGTCTCACAAGCCACTGGTGTCAGTTGGTTCACCTAAGATGTATACAGGTGCTCATTGGGTTATGAGTACACCGGACAGGACTCGCCGGGAACATGCCAGTTGGTCTTATACCTGACGTCAGATAGCAGTTCCCTGGTGACATGTGTACAGGTTAGTTCATCGACCTGGGGATCGTAATTTGTCTCGTGTGAGTTCCCACTGTGCTTTGATTACTACCCTACCACGGCTCAAAGGAGTCATGCAAACAGGTTTTAGTTGGGTACAGTCCCGAGCCACATGGAGGCAGTGAGCGGATCTTCAGGGGTTCGTCTCTCCCGGTATTGGGGGTGAGGTCGCGCTGTGTCTAGGAGAGCCATTACACGAAGTCCTTGGCCAAGGCAGGAGATTTACTGGTAGGTATTCCAGTAGTATCTCAGGGTGTTCTGGGCTACACTCCGACACGACTTGTACCGCTTTTGGGGGTCTGACTTTTACCCACCCCCTAGGCCCGACATGCGATGCTCATAGACGAACGGACCGGACTGTACGGATATTGTCACTGACAGGCTCAGTAGGGTGTCAGGATGAGTTCGCTCATCGACGTCCCTTTTGGTCAATAGCTGGTGGCCCGTTACGTATTGGCTTATACCTCTGACGTGCTAGTGGTTAAATCCACAGCCATTGTATTGACGAGTCTTTAGAGTCCACCACACATTCAGTTACTCAGCTTTCGGGCGAAATGCTGCGGAGGCCGTATGGAGATATGGCAGGGTCCGATCAGATACGTGCGGTATTGCACGGATCAGGATCGGACGGTTTGTAGTAGAGGCCGTATAGATATATGGCATGGTTCGATCAGATACGTGCGGTATTGCACGGATCAGGATCGAACGGATTTTACTAGCCGGCTTTGGTTTAAGCCGGATCCTAGTATAGTACAGTGTAGATTTTGTCTCATTGCATTTGTATCCGGTCGGAATACAGATGCGGGTGTGTATGCACAGTATCGGGGTTTTCCTGTAATTTATTACGGGACCAGTTTTCTGGAGTTGCCAGTTTGCATTCCGTTCCGGCCGGTTTTCCTTTGTTCTTTCCCGGCCGGACTTTTCCGATGGAGGGGGTTACTTGCAAATGTGCAAATAACTTTTGTGGAGGGGGTATCTTGCTTTTGTATCATTATGATATGTTAAGCATCTTTGCTTTTTCATCCATGATGGTGCATTTATTTGATATGAAAGGATTAGATGTTGTTATAGAGTTGATTTGAGGTTTACCTTGAAGGAAGGGGTCACCCTCCACCTTTTCCTACACTCACCTCCCTTCTTGTTATGTTTTTTTTTTTGATTCCTCCACCATTCTCAAGAATGGAAAATGGCTACACTTGGAGAGAAAAAAAGAATGAGAGAGTTCATTTTTGTTATGTGAGGAATTCTTCATCTCATCTTCTTCTTGCTAGAAAATTGATAGCACCAATTTTCTTTTCCTCTTCCTCCATCATCAAATGGCAACAAAACCCTAAATGAGACATAGCCTCTACACTACACTTTCTACAGCAAATCTTGGACGCGTCGGCCAGCCAACTTCGCGCCCGAGTTGCCTCGGTATTGAGGTGGGAGCCCGTAAAAGATACGGGCGATGTGGTGCCTTTCCGGCAAGGAGGCATCGACCGGAGTTTCCGCAGGAGATCGGGACGACGACGAGAAGACCGGAGGACTCGAATCACTCGGTATATCTCTCTAACCCGTCTTGTAGTTAGCTAGAACTAGTTTAATGGTCCGATCCGGATGTTTAGTGCGCGGTGGTGCCGTTTTGCTAAGTTCGCAAAATTAAAGTTTATCACCGCTTCCGCATTTGGCCGTCGGATTGACGGCCGGGGCTCCGCCGTACACTTACAGCCTCTTGGCAGCATCGTTGGCAGCGATGCATTCAGCCTCCATTGTCGAGTCTGCCACGGTTTCTTGCTTGGAACTCTTCCAACAAACCGCCCCTCCATTTAGGGTAAAGAAAAATCCCGAGTGCGACTTAGAGTCGTCCTTATCACTTTGGAAGCTTGAATCGGTAAAGGACTCCACCTGGAGTTCTCCGTTACCATACACCAAGAACATCTCGTTAGTCCTTCTCAATTACTTGAAAATGTTCTTCACAGCTGTTCAGTGACTCTCCCCAGGATCTGCTTGATACCTACTCACTACACTTAGTGAGTATGCTATATCGGGTCCGGTACATAGCATCGCGTATATGATGGAGCCTACTGCCGAAGCATAAGGTATCCCTTGCATGTGAGCTCTTTCCAAATCAGTCTTGGGAGACATCTCTTTGGAGAGTGTGAGTCCAGAGATCATGGGTTGGGTCCCACGCTTAGATTCTTCCATACTAAACCTCTTTAGTATGGTGTCAATGTACCTGTATTGGGACAATCCCAGTATCCATTTAGAACTATCACTATAGATCTTAATTCCCAAAATGCAGGAGGCATCACCAAGATCTTTCATTGAGAAACTATGCGATAAGAAGATCTTGACTGAGTGCAGCATAGGAACATCATTTCCTATAAAGAGTATGTCATCTATGTACAATACGAGGAAGACAACCTTACATTCTGCAATCTTCTTATAGATACAAGGTTTATATACGTTCTTGATGAAGTCAAACTCTTTGACTACTACATCAAAACAGATTTTCCAACTCCGCGATGCTTGTTTTAATCCGTAGATGGATTTAAGCAGCTTACACACCTTTCCGCTGCTCCCACTATTTACGAAGCCCTCTGGCTGAGTCATGTACACGCACTCCTCTAAACCACTATTTAGAAAGGCGGTCTTCACATCCATTTGCTTGATTTCATAGTCATGGTATGCAGCATTGGCAAGTAGGATCCGGATGGATTTAAGCATAGCCACTGGAGAAAAGGTTTCTTCATAATCCACAACTGGTCGTTGACGAAAACCCTTTTCAACAAGTCTAGCTTTGAAAGTCTCAACTTTTCCATCTACACCACGTTTCTTCTTAAAGATCCATTTGCTCCCAATCGGTTTTACCCCTTCGGGAGCAACTTCCAAAGTCCATAATTTGTTGGTGTACATGGATTCCATCGCAGATCGCATTGCATCCAGCCATTTCAAGGAGACCCCACTCGTGATGGCCTGTTCGAAGCTAGTCGGGTCATCATCTTCCATGATGCAATCCTCGCTCCCACCATCAATGAGAAAACCGTAGTATCTCTCAGGTGGATGAGGAACCCTACTAGATCGACGGAGAGGCTTTGTTCGGAGCTATCGAATCCTTTGGTTCCACCAAATTGTCAGTTGTAGACTGCGCTGCTGGAACTTCTTCCAGTTCTACCTCATTGCCATTTATTTGTTTCATAAGAAAACCCTTTTCTAAGAATGTGGCATGTCGAGATACGAACACCTTTTATTCCTCGGAGTGGTAAAAGATATACCCTCGCGAATGCTTGGGATATCCTATAAACTTGCACAAAACTGACCTTGCTTCAAGCTTGTCCGGATTTTGTGTTTTCACATATGCCGGACAACCCCATATCTTAACGTAATTAAGATATGGTCTTTTTCCTTTTCATATCTCATATGGAGTGGTAGGTACAGATTTGGTGGGAACCATATTCAATAGTTCTACAGCTGTGTCCAGTGCATATCCCCAAAAGGAAATAGGTAACTCAGCGGTGGTCATCATAGAGCGCACCATATCTAATAGGGTGCGATTCCTCCGTTCCGACACACCGTTGTGCTGTGGTGTATAGGGAGGGGTAAGCTGAGAGAGAATCCCATTCTCTTTTAGATAGTCCCGGAACTCAATGCTTAAGTATTCTCCTCCTCGATCAGATCGAAGGATTTTAATACTTTTACCCATTTGGTTCTCGACTCCGTGTTTATATTCTTCGAATTTCTCAAAAGCTTCAGACTTGTGTTTCATTAGGAACACATGTCCGTATCTTGAGAGATCGTCGGTGAATGTAATGAAGTACGAAGAACCATTCCTGGCATGTGTAGACATGGGACCGCATACATCATTATATATCAGTCCCAAGAGTTCTGTAACTCTTTCTCCATGTCCACTAAACGGAGTTTTAGTCATCTTTCCTTTGAGACATGACTGGCAAGTGTCATAAGATGAAAATTCGAAAGGATTCAAATATCCATCCTTATATAACATAGCCAGTCGTGTCGCATTGATGTGACCTAGTCTACAATGCCACAAGTAGGATTCGTTCATTTCTGAACTCTTTCTCTTGTGTGTGTTTTGTACATTAAGTACTGTAGTTTGATTGAGAATGTATATGCCATTATTTAACGAGCCTGATCCAATCAACTTTTGATTCAGGAAGATGTTCATAACATTATCCTGTACTACAAAATTATATCCTTCCTTACTCAATAAAGAAACTGATATAAGATTGCATATCAGGGTCGGAATGTAGTAGTATTCGCTCAGAATTAATGTATTACCATTTGGTAACACAAGATGATATTCGCTAACAACCTTGGCTGCAACATTTGCACCATTCCCTACTCTTACGGAATGATCACCCTCTCCCAGTTCTCAACCTTTTCGTAGCCCATGTAACATATTAAATATATTGGATCCCGATCCGGTATCTAATACCCAGGATGTAGAGTGAACTGAGAAATAGTTCTCGATAACTAACACACCCGAAGAAGATGCATCAACATGCTTATTCTTCGTTTGGGCGGCGTGAGAATCTGTATATTCTCCCATTCCCTGTTCAGTCTTATAACATTTATAAGAATGAAAGGGACCATTGTTCCCCTGCCTAGTATAGTAAGCGGGTTCGGTCAATACATCGATATTATTATCTTGATTAATGCCTGACATGGTCGCTACCTAGAGAGAGAGAGAATAAAACACTTTTGCGTATGCTCTTGCAAGATTAGATTGGTTATTATCTTATCTAATCAGGATGGCTCCCACTGCTTTTATTAAATCTTCTTTCGAACCCTAAAAGGTAAGACTAGCCGGGATTAATTACACTTTACAAGTTCGCCAATTTTTCTGCCAGGTCAGTGTTGGTACTTTGAGGGAGGTTCCCCGTGCTTTCACACGGACCTAATTAAAATAAACCTTGTTTTCCTAGAGGCATAACCTCGTTAACACCTTTCTAGACATTTACTTGACCGGCCAATTGTCATGTGTAAAACTCTCCCAGGAGTAACTCTTACTCACAGTGGTATCAGGATCCAACTATCTCATAGAAGGTATGCAACATCATTGCAAGTTTCAACACTTGAAATTCCTGATAAAACTTTTTACCCCTAGCATGCTATGACCTTGACGCAGACCAAACAACCCATAGTCCGCTAGTCAAGTTCAACTCTTGCAATTCCTGATTGAATTAAACCCACCCGTATGGCCCTTGACGCAGGCCAAACAACGCCGTACGAATACCCGAATCCAATCGCATCTCATGCTATAAATAAGCACTAATCAGCTACCGTACACTACGCCTTGACGCTGGCCAAACTACCGTAACACGAATACTAAATATTACTTATATGAAATTACGTAGGGCTACGCAGGTTTTTCAGAAAACCTTTTGCGTAATGAACTTGATATCATTGTAGAAACAAGTGATTTTGAAAATGAGTGTTTTTGAGGCTTTTATTAGTATCGCTAAAGTGGTCACTCTTGGTTAAAGGATCTCGGCTCTTTCCTTATCGAATAAGGTGCAGGATATTTCACAAATACCACTATGCAAAGCAAGAACTATAAAAGCAATCAAAAGCAAAACCGAGTGAGTCGTAGTATCTGCTAATATCGCTAAAGAGGTCACTCCCGGTGAAGCGATCTCGGCTCTTTCCTTATCGAATAAGGTGTTGGATATTCAAGAAGGAATACTGTTGTGCAAAGCAAAAACTAGAGCTACCCTTTTTATAAATTTGATTCTACAACATCTTTTAGGTTTCTTTTCTTTCATTAATCTCATTAATGAATCCCATCATTTAAGCTTCCTAAGCATCACAGAAGAAACAAAAATACAACGTACGCTTATGCCATCCGCATTCGCCACTTTGTCTCGTTATGCACCGTTAGGTTACTTAATTAACGGCATACCGGGACGGGACTAGCGCGGGTGCAAAACATAAGCAACGTCTACTATATATCTCATATATAATAATAAAGAATTTTTCTCGCGCATATAAAATGATCACATCACAGTATATCAACAGCAGATGAAACATATGAAATATTGGATATATTAGGAGGTCCGTGTTTTATTTTGAGCCTGTATAAACCGCGGATTCCATTGTCGCGATGAATAGCCAAACCCACATCCCTAGACCCCGACGAGAGTGGCAAGCAACCCTCCCAATTGTAGGGTTAGGAGACCCGGTCTCGACTCCTCGAGAGGGCCTCTCACTGGACCCTAAAACCCATATACTTGTGCTCTCCGCCTTGGGTCTATCCTAATGCGGAAAAGTAAATAACATACAATGGTGACATCATCCTCAACCCGGAAGTGCCCCAATAAAAGAATATTACATACATTGAATTTTACATGAATGAAAATAAAAACTCTCATTACACATAAAACCCCGTCTATTCAAAACATGACGATCCAATATAACATATCACAGCAACACATAACACCAAATGTCATCCGCGTAAGTAAATATGCCTATCACAGTTGCCGTTGACATATAGCAACGAAAACGACGATATACCACATATTACACTTACGGTCGCAGAAAAGAAAGTGAAAAACTATAACATTTGGAATTCACTATGACTTTAGACATCGTAAACCCAAAATATCACATATTACGGATTTCATGCATAACTATATGAATTCCACATATTGTATCACATTAAAGAAAAAGTTAGACGACGTTAAACATTACGATCGAATCAACAAACACCCAAAATTTCCCAAAAGCTCAAAACTTGAGAGTAGTTTAAAATTATCCATCACATGCCAGAGTAGCAATGAACCAGCCGTAGAAGGGTCAACCAATGCCTCACTTGTGGCACCGCTAAACTACCACAAACCCTAGGGTTCTGAGGCGGTTTTGACGGTCACAAAATCGAGTTAAGGTTTCGTTATTCTGCAGGGTCCACCGAATCAATTGCACGATATTTGAATGTTCTTTAACTATGAAAAAGATCCAACCCTTGAAAAAATTTCAGCAAGGGAAAAAATGGGTATTTGATATCCGATCGAAATTTTTAATACCATCTAAAATAAACGAAACAAAAGCTAGAATTACGAAAACGAAACACTCTGATTAGTTAATGCAATAAATTAACATCACATGAAATTTTAGCAAAAATAAACAACACCTGAAGTACCAAACCCCAGAGACCAGAACATGACCAAAACCTGAAGCCCAAAGCCCACACAAAGGCCGGCCTGCTCGAATTTTCCTACCTTGTGCTCAGCCAAAATCCGAGCACAGGGGTCCAGGTTTTTGTGATGTTCACTATTTGTCTTATACATGATTCTGCAACTGTTTGAAAAATTTATAGAATCCATTTTAAAATCGACAGAAACTAGGGTTTGATATCGGGTGTTTCGGAGTTGTTTCGGTTTCGCAATCCTACACTTATCCGTTTAATTCTCTAGCTAGGCTCTCATACGACTGTTGGGTTACCTACAACGGCAGCAAGGTTTTGGGAGGCATCATCCATGCCAAGTTAAAAATTTTGCCATTTTAGATAACTCTAACCCTAGATCTTTAACTAGAGAATCAAACACAAACTATATGTTAACAACTTAACATGTATGAGTTTGGGATTACTACCTTTGTAGTCCGTTCTTTCGCTTCATAAGCTCCGAGTTGAGGTCCGTTCGCTGCGATCATCAAGTACCCGGACTCTAGAGAGGCTCCATGAGGTCAATGCGGCATCTTGCTTGAAGTCTTCACTTTCTAAGATGACCTTGAAGAAACACTAACCCAAGCTCACACTTTTCTAATGAGGTATTAGTGAAGTGAACACCCTAATCTAAGTGGCTAGAATAGATGAGGATGATGAAATAGGAATTTTGCTCTCTTTTGTTTTCTATTTCTCACAAACCATCATCACTTGCAAAAATCAAGCAAGCTTTTTTTATCAAGAAGAAGAAGATGAATTACAAATGATGAATGAATTATTGTTGAGGTTAGAATTGCAACCAAGGTTAAGTATGTGTCATGGCTAACTCATGTAGAGAATAAACTATAGGCTAGGGTTAAAGTTAGGGTAACAAATATCAAGGATAAAACAAAGAGGGTGGACTTTGTCAAAGGATCATGAAACTTCCTCAAAGCTCATCCAAAACATTATCCATACAAAAAGAATTAACCAAAAAGAAAAAGTTAACCCAAGTTTAAACCCTAGCATGGTTTTAACCCTAGTTGCATTTGTAACCCTAACATGTTACAATATTATATATCACATATACAATATTCTTTAAAAAAGAAAATAATACAATTAACATATATCACATCTATATCAATGTATCATCAAGTAAGAAAAAAAATCTTTAAGTGAGCTTATCACTACTACAAATAAGGGTTGCCCCTACGGATATATGCGTAGGGGCGAAAAAATACCCCGTAGGTGCAAAGGCCGCAGGTGCAAGTTGAGGCCCTGAACTTGCCCCTGCGGATTTCTATGTAGGTCCTGTTTCCCCTACGGAGTAATCCGTAGGGTATAAAATTTTATATTATTTACGGTTTTTTTAATATATTACATGTACCTACGGACATAACCGTAGGTCCATGTACTACCCCCTACGGATATCTACGTACGTACCTATCCGTAGGGGTAAAATATCAGGAATCCTGATATGTTGCCCCTACGGATAACGCCGTAGGGGAGAGGCAGTGGCCCCTACGGATATGTCCGTAGGGGCACTCCCAACCACCTGGTACTGAGATCAGGGGCGAAATATCAGTTATTGCTGATATTGTGCCCCTACGGATATAACCGTAGGGGCAACATGTGTACCTACGGATTAATCCGTAGGTGCATATTATCTGTATTTTTTTTAAAAATGGGCTGGTTGATTTTTTACCGCCCTGTGCACAATAATATATACATCAATCAAATATAAAATTAATCATCATACAACATATATTGCAGTATTCATAATCACATCTCACGCATATATATAATATACAAAAGAAACCCAAAAACTGAATATGATATAAATATAAACCAATATCAATATAGTTTCAAAATGTAGTACAATGTGTATGATATAAATAAATACATGTTTCAAAAAATAAGAACCAAAAAGCTACCCGAGTTCGGTCCAGCTCCACTTTTGAATAACGATAAAATAACGCGCGCCTGCTCCTCGATCAATAAACTCTGCAATTCGTCGCGAGCGGGAGTCTGAGCGGCATATGGAGCTGGCGATGTGGTCTACGCAGCCACCGTTGAGGTAGTCGCTTACGGAGCCGCGGCTGCGGGAGTCTGAGTGGGCGGTGGAGCTACAGGAGCTGTCTGCGGAACCGCAGCCGATGTAGTGGCTTACGGAGTCGCAGCCGAAGGAGATGCATGTTGAGGCTCGGTCGATATACCCTGTCACGTCTGGACCTAACGTGTGTAATAAGCGTGTAAGAACTGTGTATTATTCGAATTCGTATCATTATTAAGTTATTTCGAAACCCCGTTTGGATATCTAGTTTGTTGTTTATTTTAATTACATCTGTATGTATGATTAATCAAACTTAAGTCTAAAACCAAATAAGCTCAAGCCACGTACTAATTATGGATATGTTGATATCTATATAATATGACATGATATTTTACTATAAAGCAGTATACATACCAGCGTCTCCTTCAACTCCTGAACGGTGGCCCTCAAGCTCTCCAGTTCCTGATGGACACGTCGGTCGCTGGAGACGGAGGAAGTAACCGCCGGGGTGGAGTCCAACCTCATATGGGCCCTGCTAGGGCCCAGTCCCCGGCCTCTCTCCCAACCTCCGTGGTGCCCTCCGTGTGCGGCGTCCAGAACTGGGGTCAGCAGCCTCGGATCGCTCTGTCCGGTAAAATCGATCCCCGAGGCCTGGGCCTGCTCAACCACCCGCTCCTACACCCACATTAAGCAGTAAAGTATAAGTATAAAATTTAAACTTGAACCTTCCAAAACTAAAATTTCAAATTTGCGTAGAAAAAATAATAACACTTACGCAGTACTCCTGGGTAGCGACGTCGGGATATCGAAGCTCGCCCGTGGCGGGATCTGTCGAGGTGTCGTGGATGGCAAGATATGCGGACGGCACCCTCGGTGTACCACCTGACGCCACGGTCCGAGATGTCTGCAATATTAGAAAGTAACTCTTAATATTAGAAATATTAGAAAATAACTCTTAATATTCCAGAATATCACAAAGGTCAGTCAATTGTAATTTACCGATAACTCCATGGCTCGAGTAATGTTCCTCGAGCCACCGGTGTAAGTGGGGCGACCCCTCTTCGCCGACTTCCTGTTCTCTGTATTCTGAGCGGCCTGTTTCTGCACAACGCATTAACATTTAGTTTTCTAATTAAGAAACACAAAGAAATAAATTAAATCATAAATAATGAATTACATTTAAAATACATACCTGTTTGCGTTGGGAGTCGAAATAAGCGCACAATAGAGGCCATGTCTCTACGTCAACTCTCGCAAACGCCGGAGTAGATAGGAGGGCCGCTCTCTCTGCCTCGGGGGTCGCCATCCACAGGGAGTAGCAGTCGGCCTTCAGCTCATTCCTGTTGTATCGAACCTTGGCCTGCATGTTCTTCATCAGGTCATTGTACAGAGCATGAAGGTCGAGCACCCTCCCCGGGTGATCAGGGTCGGCTACAGGATGAAAATCGTAATCCAACTGAAAATACAAAAAAACATTGTTATTAGATTGCAAGTGTTAATAATAAATATATTGGATAAATCAAAGGAAAATATATATTAATACATACCCGAGCCTGATCAAAGAAGAGGGCGAATGAGCGCTGGTGCTGCTCGCCCCACTCAACGTGAAGTGGATAGTTCTTCACGAGCCGGCTCTCGTCCCCCAAATAACGGCCGAACCTCTCGGCATGAGGACCGGTATAGCGATAGTCAAGGGTAAAATAAAGGGGGAATGCTGCCTCCCCCCTAGCTCTGTCAGGCCTCAGCCTATAGGACTGATTCGGGCCTCGAGTCCCCCTCTGGGGATGGGGAGGCCCTGCGTCTGCACGAAATATCAAGACAATCAATAATAAGACAAAGTTGTATTAAGAAATCAAGGTTAAATGAAAATTCAAGTGTGATATATACCTCCGGTGACTATCGCACGAGCCTGGGCCCGGGCAGCAGCACGAGCGGGACGATAGTTCCTCCGGTGAGGAACAACCGGGGTCTCGGATGCGGACGCATCCCCTCCAACTAGAAAATAAATATCGACGCTAAATTTCCATGAAGTTCATATTTATTCTATACAGCATATGTAAAATGAATAAATATTTTAAATTTATTCATACTAACCTGCAGACGATGCGGAGGGTATGGAAGCGGCAGGAGTGGCCCCTGCGGAAGATGTGGACGCACCACCTATAATTAGATAATTAAAAATAGATTATATAAGTAATTGCAAAAAGAATGTGTAGATCAATAATATAATGTTCTAAATCAATATGCATGCACTATAGGATATATAAACATACCCGCAGGTGCGGTGGTGTCACCACCTACAGCTAGACAATAATAAAAATTGCTAAGTAAGAGCAAAAGGAATGTGTGTATTTATGATATAGCATTCTAAATCAATATACATACACTATATGATATATAAACATACCTGGAGGAGCGGGGGTGGCCTCTGTCCCAGATGTGGACGTATCACCAACAACTAGACAATCAAACATTGACAGTATAAGTAATTTTGACATAAACAGACATGAATATCTGTAATATTACATTCAAAATGGATATGCGTGCAGTATACCTGGAGGTGTGGCAAAATCCATACGGAAGGAGGCATCCGCAGGGGTCTCCGATCTAGGTGCAAGACCGGCCCTCTGAAGCTCCCTACGGAGCTCTCCGGGCGGCAGAACCGCTATGCCTCTGCCTCTGCCTCTGCCGAGGCTGGAGCTCCTGCCGCCCCTCGCTGCTCCCGACATCGTCATCAAATCTAGATAAACGGTCCGTGGACGCATTAGACAATCATTAAAAGTATTGACTATATATGTATAGAGCGTAAAATGTGAAGTAATAATATAACATTACTAATAACCTTTTTCGTTTTGTGGGCGCATCATACATATCTACTTGGATTTCATCGTCGATGTCATTTCTAACCCACGTAACTTCATGATCGGTTGAAGACAACCCGTCCTTCGAAACAGACGGTCGGAGCACTTTAAGCCTTCTCTCTTCTTCGTCCTCATCGCTGTCCTCGTATTCTGGGACATCGTAGACATCTCTGGGTTTCCATCGGCATACAACACTCCACCCCGGATGCTTCAAACACTGTGAGTAGTATACTTGGAACGCTTGGTTCGGAAAGATAAACGGATCGTCCTGACCGTAAAATCGAAGTGTGTTCACACTGGTCAATCCATATTCATCTTTCTAAGTCCCAAGACTGCTTCTCCACTTGTCCGTATCGGTTCGCGGATCGTACTAAGTACACTGGAATATATAAAAGGGTTCTGATCGTCCGGGATAGTGGATGCCGAGTATACAATTTAAGTACCCATAGTAAATCACACCGTCCGATCCTACCGTCGCAATCCCACTATTCTGAGTGGTTCTAGATGTTTCTATATCCTTAACTTCGAATTTGTATCCAAGGACACTAAATCCGTTGTAATATGCAACCTCCATACTAGGAAATTGAGCTAAACATCTTGAATCACTCTCAAATGATGCAGACAAGTTCGGATCGTGGATCTAACAAAACAAATTTTACGAAAAATACATAACGATACAAGTTTAGATTAAAACTGATAGCAATAAAATGTTATTCGAATAACTTACATGATCTGTGACCCAATCACAAAAATTATCCTGATGGTATTTTTCCAAACGTTCTTCGTTCCAATCAGGATGCCCCTCACGTACCTCGTTAAAATGAGTTCTGTTTTCGACAAATAATTGTGACATTAATATTAGGTCATTTCATACACACACAAACACAGATATAACAATTAATCCAAAAGAACTTACTCTCTAATTTGTTCAAGACATGCGCAATTAAGCGAGATAAACCGGTATATCTTGTTGATAAACATAGTGTCTACTTTCTTATACTCGGCTTTACCATATGGCCCGTCTTGAATTTTTCGTGGTCGGTTAAGCCTTGTCTCAATGTTCTCGTCCAGATAGCGGAAACAAAATGTGGTTGCTTCATCAAGAAGATAACCTTGCATGATAGAACCCTCTGGTCGATTTTTATTGCGTATATACTTCTTAAGAGTGTGGAGGTACCTAATGAGAATATGTTGAATAAATAAATACGGGCATACAGGACAACAATAAATTTATAAATTGCGCTAAACGAAAAATTACACGTACCTCTCGACGGGATACATCCATCGATATTGTACCAGTCCGGCTAACTTTGCCTCAGTTGCAAGATGAAACGTCAAGTGTATTATGATATCGAAGAATGACGGTGGGAAAATACGCTCAAACTTGCAAAGTATCAACGCAATAGAATTTTCTAGTTTATCCAGCGTCGCAACCTCCAGTGTTTTAGCACACAACTCCCTGAAAAAACAACATAGGTCATTGATTACTAGACCAACCGATTCGGGGAGAGAAGTCCTGAGGGCTAATGGAAGAAGATGCTCCACGATAACATGGTGATCATGACTTTTCAGCCCATCGATCTTGCCCTTCACAATTTTTATTTTCTTGCTGAATGATCCTGAGAAACCTGTGGGGACTTTCAAATCATGCAACACCTACAGGAATCTTTTCTTCTCCGGTTGTGACATATGATAAGCGGCATTGGGAAGTACAAACTTGCCCGGTTTACCCGCTACCGGTCCAGGGTGCAATTCACTTCTTATTCCCCACTCTTGTAGATCCATCCGAGCATTCATGTTGTCTTTCGATTTCCCGTCTTTACACAGAAGCAAGTTAAGTATGTGATTTGATACTCCCTTCTCTATATGCATGACGTCCAGACAATGACGCACTGAATTTGTAGACCAGTACGGAAGCTCGAAGAAAATGCTTAACTTGTTCCAATATTGTGGTTTGACCTGTTTCGTCGGATCCATCCCGAAGGTCACGTTATTGTAACTATCCCATTTAGCAGTCACGTCCTCTCCGGACAATGGGGATGGAGGTCCAAGAAGCTCCTGATGACCATCAAAGTGAACCGTGTCTAACTATAGGGGTGGTCTGGAGGCAGAAAATGTCGATGGCCGCAATAACAAACCTTCCTGCTAAAATTCAAAAATTTTGATGTTGTGTGTTCATGGCAAAGAGGACATGCTTTGTGACCATGTACGGACCAACCTGATAGCATTCCATACGAATGAAAGTCATTAATTGTCCACATTAAAGCCGCACGCAGTATGAAGGTTGTATTTGTGTTTGAATCATATGTCTCCACACCATCAATGAACAAAGTTTTCAGCTCCTCGATCAGAGGTCGGAGATAGACGTCGATATTGTTCCCCGGTGAGTTTGGTCCGTCGATAAGAAGAGGCATCATAAAGTATGATTGGTCCATAGCCAACCAAGGCGACAGATTATAAATTATCATTACAACGGGCCATGTACTGTGACTTCCAGCCATATAGTTGAATGGGCAGAAGACATCGGTAGCCAGTCCGAGCCGGACATTGCGAGGATCGCTACTGAATATTGCGTGCCTCCTATCGAAATCCTTCCATGCCGGTGAATCTCTTGGATGGCTCTTTTTTCCTTTTTCGCTTGGAGGAGCACGGTGATGCCAAATCAGTGCCTCGGCTGTTTTGTTGCACCTGAATAGCCTCTATAGCCTCTGTGTTATGGGAAAGTATCGTGCTATCTTCACAGGTATATCAGGCTTCTTATCAGAATCTTTCGGCTTATACCTGGCCTCTCCGCATGTTGGACACTCTTTCAAATCTGAATTCTCTTTCCGGTACAACATGCAATTTTTAGGACATGCTTGAATCTTCTCACACTTTAGACGCAAATCAGACATCATCTTCTAGGCTTCGTACCAGCTTTCGGACACATTATTTCCCTGAGGCATAGAATCTTTCAAGAACGAAAGAAGCATTGTGAATGACTTGTTGCTCCATCCATTTAGGCACTTAATCTGGAAAAGTTGGACGAACCATGAGAGGGTGGAATACTTCGCATTCTCATAAATTGGTTTCCTAGCATCATTCATGAAATTTACATATTTATCCGCACGCGGTCCTTGACCGGAAGGAATGTCATATTCGGTATGAATAGATTCACCTAGGGCAGCCTCTACCATATCCTCCATTTCTTCTGATGGAAATAAATTTCCGTCTCCTGCCGCATTACCGAATTCTTCTTCTTCTCCTGCCGCATTATCGTGTTCTCCTTCTTCTTCTACCGCAGTACTGCATTCTTCTCCTTCCCCGTGATATTTCCAAGTTGTATAAAGTCTAGTAAACCCATGTTTTACAATATGAAGCTCTGCCAATTCTACCTTCTGCCAATACTTATTGCCACATCTATCGCACGGACAGAGAATCTTCTCTATTATAATCTTATTATGTGCGCGTGAAAATTCAAGGAAAGCAGCAACTCCTGCGACAAACTTAGGTTGCATACGTTGTTTCCAATCCACATACATCCAGTCCTTAACTCTGACGTACTCTTGGGCCATGTTTGACTGTATAACATATAAATTGTAGGTTATGCTGACTATATTGAGAAATATAAGAACGGGATAGTTACTGACAAAGGAGAAAATCCGTGTGTATGCTTTGTGTGTGCGTTTGTTGTTGAAAAGAATAAATTATCGCACCTATGTTAACCGATAGACGGGGACTAAGTGGCGCTTTTAGTTTCATATATGAGTATCGACGGGAATATGAAGGTTTCATATTATCATATATTGGTTTTAACCCGAACATCTCGAATCGCTCTCTAATTATGCGTTTGTTGTGTATTCTTATTGTATGTGTGTGTTCCGGCTGTCGGGGGTAGGCATCTATCCCATTAAGAATGTATAGAGCGAACGCCCATCACTTGTGCTTTCAACCGTTTCGAGTAAATTTCGGCAGCACCTCCCCGCTGTTCTCCGAGTACACTGTAATAGAATAGATAATCATTTCAAAGCTGTGAAACAACGTTGAAATGAATATCTAATCTATCTTTGTACACGGAGAACCAGCGGAAAGGTACCGACGAAATATCTCGAAACGGATGAAAACGCAAGTGAATGAAGGCGTTTGCTTTATACATTCTTAACTTATCCACACGGTACAAATCTAAGGGTTACCATACGATTGAATTTTCTCGTCGCGTAGACTATACGACGGTTGTTAGTATCGAGCTATACTGTCCGATATTTAACAACCTTCGTATAGTTCTAAGTCACGACGAGCATCGCACGTGTGTTAACAGATAGACGGGGACTAAGTGGCGCTTTTAGTTTCATATATGAGTATCGATGGGAATATGAAGGTTTCATATTATCATATATTGGTTTTAACCCGAACATCTCGAATCGCTCTCTAATTATGCGTTTTTTGTGTATTCTTGTTATATGTGTGTGTTCCGGCTGTCGGGGGTAGGCTTCTATCACATTAAGAATGTATAGAGCGAACGCCCATCACTTGTGGTTTCAACCGTTTCGAGTAAATTTCGGCAGCACCTACCCGCTGTTCTCCGAGTACACTGTAATAGAATAGATAATCATTTCAAAGCTGTGAAACAACGTTGAAATGAACATCTAATCTATCTTTGTACACGGAGAACCAGCGGAAAGGTACCGACGAAATATCTCGAAACGGATGAAAACACAAGTGAATGAAGGCGTTTACTTTATACATTCTTAACTTGTCCACACGGGACAAATCTATGGGTTACCATACGATTGAATTTTCTCGTCGCGTAGACAATACGACGGTTGTTAGTATCGAGCTATACTGTCCGATATTTAACAACCTTCGTATAGTTCTAGGCCACGACAAGCATCGCACGTATGTTAACCGATAGACGGGGACTAAGTGGCGCTTTTAGTTTCATATATGAGTATCGATGGGAATATGAAGGTTTCATATTATCATCGAGTATCATATATTGGTTTTAACCCGAACATCTCGAATCGCTCTCTAATTATGCGTTTGTTGTGTATTCTTGTTGTATGTGTGTGTTCCGGCTGTCGGGGGTAGGCTTCTATCCCATTAAGAATGTATAGAGCGAATGCCCATCACTTGTGCTTTCAACCGTTTCGAGTAAATTTCGGCAGCACCTCCCCGCTGTTCTCCGAGTACACTGTAATAGAATAGATAATCATTTCAAAGTAGTGAAACAACGTTGAAATGAACATCTAATCTATCTTTGTACATGGAGAACCAGCGGAAAGGTACCGACGAAATATCTCGAAACGGATGAAAACACAAGTGAATGAAGGCGTTTGCTTTATACATTCTTAACTTGTCCACACGGGACAAATCTATGGGTTACCATACAATTGAATTTTCTCGTCGCATAGACTATACGACGGTTGTTAGTATCCAGCTATACTGTCCGATATTTAACAACTTTCGTATAGTTCTAGGCCACGACGAGCATCGCACGTATGTTAACCGATAGACGGGGACTAAGTGGCGCTTTTAGTTTCATATATGAGTATCGATGGGAATATGAAGGTTTCATATTATCATCGAGTATCATATATTGGTTTTAACCTAAAAATCTCGAATCGCTATCTAATTATGCGTTTGTTGTGCATTCGTGTTGTATGTGTAACATGATTTTAAACCATTGAGATCAAGATTGATAGAACTGATCATCCTACATTGCAATAGCATTCATCAACCAAAAACTATTATTGCAATGGTATTCATCTATGACAATCAAAAATTAAAACTACAAATGTAGGATACTGATATCATAAAGCGTTATACGCAACATTGATCGTTATTCATCATTTTCTTCGTTATCATCTAAGATGTGGATACATCAAATTTCATGTGATTCTATAACTTTTTCATCGTTCATTTAGCAATGTAAAAAATTTTATTGCCCTTAATTTTGAACCCACTAAATCAACGGTGAAAAGTTGTAGAATCACATGAAATTTGTTGTACCCACATCTTAGATGATAACGAGGAATATGATGTATGTCGATCGTCGGAAAAAATAAGGAAGGACGTATTTTTTCGACGCCATAAGAGAAAATTCCCTTCTTCATTATATATATATATATATATATATATATATATATATATAATTTTCCAACAAGGGATTAGGATATCATCAAGTCATGTGACAACACTAGATAAATTAATCTTAATGGAGTTTTTGTCTAATCAAATTCAACTCCAACCATCATTTTAAAAGAACGAACCAACATCATTAAAAAAATGTAAATACCAACTCCAAATTCCCAAAAAAGTAACGAGTAGAATGAAAATAAAGCCTATCCGTGCTTTTTGTTGTCTTTGTAAGCAGCATTATAAATGGCCGAGTTACGAAATATGTTGTTAGACATGAGTTAACCCGATAAACAAATTCAGATCATTTAATCATATTTATCTTCCTAAAAACCCGTCATTGATTAAAAGTTGATAGCAATGATCAAGAAACACGGGAATTTAACCAACACTGTTCACGTATAATCAATCTTGCACCACTAATCATTCCTACGACAACCGTTAGTCGTCAATCAGATGGATCTCTCTCTAAATCATACCCTGTTGTCAAACGTTTTTCTCCCATCAAATCAATTATACTAGTATAGGTCGCGATGAGTACAACGGTCAAAACCAATCACACCGCCCACACACGAAAACTAGCCATGCTCATAACATTTACATATCCTCAACTATCCCATTAAAACTCTCTCCAAGTTGGATATTAGTTGACCAACCACCAATAAACCGCACACACACGAAAACTAGCCATGCCCACCATAGCCCCAGCCCCACCCCTACCCAGCCCCGCCCTAACCTAACCCTAACCCCAGCGCGGCCAGCTAAACCCCAACCCCAACCCTAAGCCAAACCCTAACCCCAGCCCCAGCCGCAGCCGAACCCCAACCCTAACCCTAACCCTAACCCCGACCCCGACCCTGACCGCGACCCCTGCCGAACCCCAACTCGCGCGCGCAACCCCAGACCCAGCCATGAACCCTTGCCCTAAATAATCAAAAAATTCTTTAATTTACATGAAGATTTACTCACCTGAACGGCGGTGGCGACGACCTGAACGGCGGTGGCGACGACGAGAACGGTGGTGGCGACGAGAACGGCGGTGGCGACGACGAGAACGGCGGTGGCGATTTGGGGAATTTCTTTTGCGCGCGATCGAGAGAGGAAGAAAATGAGCGTAGGCGATCGATCTGTGCCTTTATTAAATCGATATTTAGTTGCCCCTACGGATTTGTCCGTAGGTCCTTGGTTTGCGGCTCCGTAGGGGCAAACACCAAATTAAGATTTAATATTTTTATTCTTGGACGTCTGGGCCCGTAGGGGCAACCTTTTAGCCCTACGGATTAATCCATAGGGCCTACTTAAATCTGCCCCTACGGATCTGCCCCTACGGATTTCAATATCCGTAGGGCAACCCCCTATTATACTAGTGCATATTAGTTAATATAATGTAATATATCAAGTATATAATTACACATTAAATTATCGAATCAACACTTGATCCGATAATCCGGCTATTTTGCAAATAACCGACTAATATAATCGTTATCTATTCATCGAATCAACACTTGATCCGATGACCGGGCTATATAACATATACCCGGCCGATATCACATATCGCGAGAATCGAATACGGTATCATATACATGTATTATTCTCGGTCCCGTAGATATTATATATGTACTCCTACTCCGTTTTGCCTGAGCCAGGAAACCTCTATGTAGGACTCTAAAGAATCGTCAATACTCCGGCACAAGGTGATGATCATTTCAAACACCCACAAGCTCCAAGCGGTCAGCTAAATGTAATAGCCAACAAGGTATTGAGCAATCAGAAGATCAACAATCAACCCTGTACATTCTCCTGTGAATCCAATCAGTAACACTCCTGTACAGTCCGGTCTCTTCGTTTGATATGTTGCATATCCAGTCTAGTGGTGGTAAACGTCAGACCCCAGTAACCGATAAGTCGTGTCGATGTAAGGCTCATAACGGGTCGAGAAACTACTGGTAATACTTACCAGTAGATATCCATATCAGCCCTGGCCAGGGACTTCCAGTTATAGCTAATCGAACACAGCGCAACATCAACTCCCAATACCGGGAGAGACGAAACCCCCCTATTGCTTATTGCCTCCATGTGATTCGGGACTGTAACCAAAAGACACCGTTTTGCACGTTCTCTTGAACGTGGTAAGGTGGAAATCAAAGCACTGTGGGAATCACACAAGGCTCTATGACGATCTCGGGTCTACAGGCTAACCTGTACCAGTGTCACCAGAGAACTGCTATCTGACGATAGGTATAATACCATCTAGGAGTTCTCGGCGAGTCCGTTCAGTGTACCCAGTCTCCACTGAGCACCCGTACACCATCTTTGATGTCAAACACCAATGGATATGGGATCATCCATCGCCCATCGTATAGTTCAAGACACGTATACGCTAGTCTACTCTGGAGTATCGTTGCCCTATCTCGATACACCCTCGACTAGGAACAGTTATAAGATGTAATCTTGGACTGCCCTGGCCTCACTAGTATGATCTGCATCATAGTCCCAGTAGTCGAGTACAAATCCTAAGGGCTTTATTAACATGTGAGAGCAAGACAGTAAACCAATACGAGTCAACATGTTAAGACAAAGTGAAACCAAATAGCATACTGTTGGATGTATATGCCCTAGAGGCCAGTATTGTATATGTATACATATGGATACTAGGGATATGTATGTACAGAACAATCTTGCTTAGTTTTATAGTGTATTATTTGACTTGTCTTTATCGGGATATGTGTATTTATTTGTATTGTTGTTATATCTAGCTTGCACATATTGATAAAGACTAGATACGGTGGTATACTATAGTGGTTTGTCTTTATCTTAACATGGCATATGTCATACTCGTTATTACATATTGTGGTTACATGTTGATAAAGCCCCTAGGATCTTGCTTGACTACCCGCGTTGTGATGGCGATCATACTTGTGGGAGCAGGGTAGTCCATAAGCACATCCTTAAATGGTCCCCAGGCACGTGAGTATTGAGACTGGGCACTGATACTCCAGAGTAGACTGATGTGTATATTTCTACCCCCGTCGGGGGATGGTTGGTCCCGCGGCCATTGGTCTGATGCATCTAAGATCGTAAGCAGGTGCTCACTGGGTGTGAGTACACTGGACGGACTCACCAAGAACTTCCATATGGTACTATACCTATTGTCAGATGGAAGTTCTCAGGTGACATGTGTACAGGTTAGTCTTTGGACCCGAGATCGGCATTTGTCTCGTGTGAGTTCCAACTGAACTTTGATTACTGCCCTACCACGGCTCTACCGAGTCGTGCAAACAGGTTTTGGTTGGGTTCTGTCCCGAGCCACATGGAGGCAGTGAGCGATTGTCGGGGATTCGTCTCCCGGTATAGGGAGTCAATATCGCACTGTGATTCGATTGGTCTGGACCATAAGACCTTGGCCAAGGCACTTGGGATTTACTAATAGGTTGATCAGTAGTTTCCCGGATTGGTCCTGAGCCACATCTGCACGACTTATCAGGTTGTTAGGTCTGACGTTCACCATCCCCTAGACCCGGTATGCGATACTCTTTGACGAAGAGACCGGACTGTACGGATATTGTCATGGATAGGCTCAGTAGGAGATCCGGATGAGTTTGCTCATCGGCCTTCTTTTCGATAGGTACCTGGGTAGCCGTTACGTACAGCTAGTGCCGCTGACGTGCTTGTGGTTAAACCCACTGCCAGTGTACTGTTGAGTCTTTAGAGTC
Organism: Agapanthus africanus; assembly: GCA_030015575.1. Classification (NCBI taxonomy): domain Eukaryota; kingdom Viridiplantae; phylum Streptophyta; class Magnoliopsida; order Asparagales; family Amaryllidaceae; genus Agapanthus; species Agapanthus africanus. Next base: position 355,001,713 of record CM057350.1, on the reverse strand, counting down.
CCACACAAAGGGTTTCCCTGATTCAGGCGAAATGATGTAGTAGCCGTATTGGATACGTGCAGGTTCGATCGATTGATGTACTTGGTACTCGGATTTTCGATCGGACAGTTTGTAATACTAGCCGGCTCGGGTTTGAGCCGGATTATTAAATCAAGTATTGATTTAATAATTTACGTATATGTATTTCGATATATATATTCTAATATTACGTTCTTCGTGTTATTCTATCTCTTTTGAGAGTTCGGATTTTTAGCTGATTGCCGGTATATTTGTACAGTAAACTGAAATCCGTATTTATTACAGATTTTCTTCTAGAAGGTGGCCACCTCATTTTGGATTTTCCATTTATTTCATTAATGGAAATGAGGTGTAAAGTGAGGTTAAGGGAGGAAAGGTAGTGACCATGCTTCAATAGTAGTCAAATGAATTTATAATTCATTTTGGGTTTACTATTGAAGTATGGTTGCTAATTGTTTAATGAAAGAAATCATACACAAAACCTATGTGTGTATTTTCTCTTTCTTGATATGCTTCATTATTTTTTTGAGCTCTCTTTTGCTCTTGCTCTCCTCTTTCCTCTCTAGCTTCCTCCAACTTCATCTTCTTCCTCTTCGCTACCTTCTCATGTGTTGAGAATCAAGTGAAGAGGCAAGAAAAAGAGAGATTTACACTTAGAAACCCAAACTACATCCTAGACTACTTGGTTTAGCAAACCAAGTTTTCTAGTTGCTCCTTTTGTTACATTGTTAGGAGCTAGAGCCATGGATCATACTCCCCGGGTGGATCATCAAGGACCAAGGAAGATCGGAGAATAAGCTTGATCCCGGAGAACCGAAAGAGCAAGGAAAGAAGATCAAGCAAGTTCAAGGTGGCTAGTAGAAGCTAATGATGAAGAACGAAGACCGAAGGACCTGGTTCGTTTGGTAAGAATTCCTCATCATAGTAGATAGCTATCCTAGTGTAGCTAGTTAGTTTTATGGAAAGTTAAACTAGTGCTAAGTTTTATTCGCAAGAAAATTTTTGTTCCGCATTTGGCCACGGAAATTAGCCGGGGCACTAGGATAACTCTTCATGGTTTCAGGGCCACCCAAAAAACTTACACTAGCTAGTTCTAACGTGTTTAAATTAAATTTCAACCAGATTTTTCAAAAACTGCATTTCCCTTCATGGGTTTTCTGTCGATTTTAAAAGTGCTCGAAAAATCAAGTTTTTGCTCTCCGAAAATCATGCAGGCTTTTTTAAGACGACAGAAGAAAATTGGTCACGTGATCCCTCTATATCATTGCGGATCCGCCGCGCAAACCCCCTATTGGCGGCAGTTCCGCGGCTGTTTTGGGGCCCACATAAACAAAATTTCTTCTGGTCCTCTTATTTTTGGAATTGTGGTTTTTGGGATAATTTATTTTTGGGCCCAGTTTTGTTACAGCGTTGGTTTAATACTTGGGGCCCACTTGGAAAGTTTAGTAGATCGTAATTTTAAAATACGTATTTTATTTTCAGTACAATCACTTTTATCTGCGACCGGGAATGTCACTCGATCGGTAAAACTCGTCTCATTGCTATATGTTCCTTTAAACGGGTTTTGCGAACGTGACATTCGCGTTGATGTTGTGTGCTTGTGCTGTGATTGTGGTTGGATTGTCGTGGTGGATAGCATGTTGTGCAATGTTAGAAATATAGTTTCTAATTCATTTGTACATTTGTTATTGCGGGGCGAGCGTCCGATATGTGGACTGCCGTCTTCGCCGGGTTGTATATTATTTTGGGGCACGACCGGGTTGAGGTCGATATCATCGCTTGTATATATTATTTTCAATTTCTGTATTAGGATTACCCCGCGGTGTGGTGCACTAATAGCCGGGTTCTAGAAGGCAACAAGCCCGCATCTCAAGGCGCTGAGACGGAAGGGGCTTCATTCTAGAACTGGCGGGCTATTCACCGCACTTGTAGGGGGTACAGGTTTTCATTGCAAAGGTGTTGGATATATGTATGCCCTAGAGGCCATTATGTGATAGTGGATGTATCTATACATGTATATATATTCAGTTTACATTCTTGCTCGACATGATAGTATGCTATCTGGTTCTTCTTTATCTGACATGTTGATTTGATCATGCTTTTATTCATTCATATATGCTGATAAAGCCCTGAGGATATCGGCTTGACTACTCTGATTATGATAGAGATCATATTAGTGGGACATTTGTAGTCTATAAGCATATCCTGGAAAGTCCCTAGTCGTAGGTATATTGAGACGGGGCATTGATATACCAGAGTAGACTAGCGTACATGATACTAGACCCATACGATGGGCGATGGATGTTCCCACATTCATCGATGTTTGACATCAAGATCATATACGGGTGCTCAGTGCTGACTGGGTACACTGGACGGACTCACCGAGAACTCCTATATGGAATTATATCTATCGTCGGATAGCAGTTCTCGGGTGACACTGGTACAGGTTAGTCTGTAGACCCGAGATCGTCATGGAGTCTTGTGTGTTCTCCCACTGTACTTTGATTGCCACCTTACCACGGCTCTACTGAGTCGTGCAAATAGGTGGCCGTTGAGTACAGTCCCGAGACACACGAAGACGATGAGCGATAGGAGGGGTTTCGTCTCTCCCGGTATTGGGAGTTGATGCTGTGCTGTGCCCGACTGGTTATAACAGCAAGTCCCTGGCCAGGGCTGCTGAGATTTGCTGATAAGTGTTATCAGTAGTTTCTCGATCTGTTATAGACCATTCATCGGCACGACTTATTGAGTTATTGGGGTCGACGTGACCATCCCTAGGCTCGATATGCAGCATATCTGACGAAGAGACCGGACTGTACAGTAGTGTTGCCAGTTGGCTCGACGGGAGTTGTAGCAGGTTCGCTTGTTGTCTTCTGATCGCTCAATACCCGGGTAGCCGTTACGTTTAGCTGACCGCTTGCGGCTTGGGGGTGCTTGATATGATCATCACCCACTGCCGGCGTATTGACGAGTCTTAGAGTCCCACATAGGAGTTACCTAGTCCAGGCGAAACGTTGTGGTGCGGGTATGCGATATGCGCTTGGACCCGATTAAAATACGTGTATGGGATACCGTATATTAATTGGGCGGCTTGCTAATGGTCGGGTCGTATGTGATTTGACCGGATTAGTGAATCAAGTGTTGATTTATCATTAGCTTCTCACTACAAATCCTATCTTGTTTATTTTGGATGTATGCATGCATGTATGCATTCATTCTTGTTCATGCACATATGGATGTGCATGCACACATGCATACATACATCATTTTATCATGGTTGCTTATACAATGAGAATGGTGGCAATATAAGAATCACACCATGGTTATTTTTATGGATTATTATTGTTTTTAAATTAAAGCAAAAGAAAATGAAAATGGGTTAAATCATAAAAAGGTTTCTACACTCTTCCTAACCTTACCATGCTCACCTACCTTTTAACCCATGGTTTATTTTCTTTTTGTGCTTCTAACTTTAATCCAATAATATCTTTAGAGTTAACCATGGTTGGATATGAGAAAGAGAAAATATATATGCTTATTTTTCTTTTCTCTTTCAAGGGTTCCATTATTCTCTTCTTCACAAAAAGACCACCATCTTCATCAACCTTGATGCTTTGCTCTCTACTTCTTTCAAGAGAGCAAAATACTCATAAAAATAGGATTTTGAAGTGAGATCATTAGCCACAACATCATTCTACTCAAGTCTAGCCAACTTGATTAGAGTGTTCTCTTTGTTTTTCCAAAGTTGCAAGCTTGGACGGGAAACTCCGGGTGGATCGTCGTGGACGTGAGAGGACTACAAGTGGACCTTCCTCCAACACCTAAGAGTCTAAGGAGTCAAGCAAAAAGGGAGCTACAAAGGTTGTAGTCTCTAAACCCTATTTTTTATTAGCTTAAAGTTTAGTAACCTTAATTTTCTAGAATCGATTCCTTTGCGTGTTTGTTTAGCACCATAAAAACTTGAACTTTGTGACATGTGATGCCTCCAAACTCATTATAGGGTGCTAGGAAAACCTTACAATGGTATCAAAGCCAACCTAGAACGTTAAGCGATGCTTTAGCGAAGTAAAAACTCCGATCGAACCAAAATACGGATTTACGGGACACTCTCTGGAAATATTTTAAAAACTGACTTTTTTCAGTATTAAAAATTCTCAAAAAAATAGAGCAGGTAAATATAAGACAAACTGGAAAATTCGGGCCAGTGAACAGTACATTTGACCGCGGAACCGCGGCCCAAGCAGGCTTAGGCCGCGGATCCGCGGCCATAAAAGGGGATCTTTTACTCCATTTTGCACAGTAATTTTCCTTACCTGATATAGTATATTTTGAGTATGTTTAATCTGAATCTGCTGTTGGAAAATTCTGGAGATGGTTTCGGACTCGTCGTTACGATCGGAATTTTCATTTCGTTTCCTTTTCCGGGTAAACTAGAAAGTATTGAAGTGTTCGAACAACTATCATTTACTCACTTTTCACGGGGTTTGAAAATATTGGAGATACGTGCAAGTTTTGTGGTGGTCCCTCTAGAAGACAACAAACCTTAACTCGATTATGTGACCATCTTGAACTGCCCATTGAACCTTAGGGTTTGGGGCAGTACGGCGTGCCACATGTGAGGCTTTGGCTTGACCCTTCTACGGCTGGACCGCTACTACTGTGTCACACTCCGGTTTTTTTTTGAACTCTGCTCAAGTGTTGAGCTTTCGTGAATCTTGAGTATTTGATCGATTGATCGAAAACTTTAATACTGTCTGTTTATCTGGAATGTGATACAATATGTGGAATTCATATAGTTTAGGCATGAAATACGAAATATGTGATATTTCGCATTTATGATGTCTAAAGAGAATTTGGATTCCAAATATTGTAGTTTTACACTTTCTTTTCTGTGACCGTAACTGTAGTATGTACGATATCGCCGGTTTCGTTGCTATACATCAACGACAATCAGGATACGCATACTTACTTACGTTGATGATATGTGATATTATATGTTGCTGAGATATGATGTGCAGGATTGTCGCGATTGAATAGCCGGGGGGTTTTATGTGAGATGAGAGTTTTATATTTTCATTCATGTAAATTCAAATGTAATGTAATATTCTTTTATTTGGGGCACTTCCGGGTTGAGGTTGTGTCACCAGTGTTGTATATTATTTACTTTTCCGCATTAGGATGGACCCAAGGAGGGGAGCACAAGTGACCGGGTTCTGGGGTTCAGTGGGAGGCCATCTCGAGGAGTCGAGACCGGGTCTCCTAAACTCCAGAATTGGTAGGGTCACTTGCCGCTCTCGTAGGGGTCTAGGGTGTGGGCTTGGCTATTCATCGCGACTGTGGAATCCGTATTTTCTATTCTGGCTAAATACTAAATACGGACGTCCTAGGATATCCCACGTTATATCTATGTTTCTGCTGCCTGTGTTCTGTGATATCTGAGACGAATGACATATTATATATATGATATATAGTAGACGTTGCTTATGTTTTACACCCGCGCTAGTCCCGTCCCGGTATGCCGTTAGTTAAGTAACCTAACGGTGCATAACGGAACATTGCGGCGAATGCGGATGGCATAAGCGTACGTGTTATTTTCGTTTCTTTTCTGTGATTGGCTTAAGGACTTAAATGATGGGATTACATTAATGTGATTAATGTAAAGAAAATTAACCTAAAAAGATGTTGTAGAATCGGATTTGAAAACTACTCGGCTATTTATGAAAAAGCTATATTTCAAAACTGCGGAGCTTAAGCCACTCCTTTTGGAAAACCATTTGATTCTACAACGATATCAAGCTCAAAGCGTTAAAGATTTTCTTAAAAATCATCCGCAACCCTCCGTCATTTTAGAAAGTAGAGTACTTAGCATTCGTGCTACGTTTGTTGACCTTAGCCAAGGCGTAGTGTACGGTAGCTAAGTGATGTCTTCCTACAAACGCATATGATGCAGATTAATTAGGACGGGCATATGACTTTGTTGACCTTAGCCAAGGGTCATGTGAACGGGTCTAATTAATCAAGAAATGACGGGTTGAGCTTGACTAGTGCTCGTGATTTGTTGACCTTAGCCAAGGTCACGAGTATTAGGGGTAAAAACCAAATCGGGAATTTCAAGGGTTGAAATTTGCAATGAGATTGCATACTTTCCATATGATGGTTGGATCCCGATCCCACTGTGGGCAATAGTTGCTCCTAGGAGAGTTTTACAGTTTACAATTAGCTAACTCATTAGGTGTCTAGAAAGGTGTTAACGGGGCTCCGCCTCTGGGAAAACGAGGTTTACTCTAATTAGGTCCGTGCGAAAGCACGGGGAACCTCCCTCAAAGTACCGACACTGGCCTGGCTGAACGGTTAGCGAAGTTGTAGACTGTAATTAATCCTGGCTAGTTTTTCTTTTTAAGGTTTGAAAGAAAAACTTGATAAAAAGCAGTGGGAAACATCGATTAGACAGGATAATAAACCAATCTAATCTGTGCAAGAGCTTTCGCTGAGTGTATTCTTTTCTCTCTCTTAATAGCAGATACCAATAACTGGACTTAAGCTTCTACTAGATAAAAACAAACTGAATGGGACCAACTATAAAGACTGGCTGATGAATCTGAAAATCGCCTTGACTTATGATAAAGTATCATATGTCCTCACGGCTTCAGCCCCGCCCGTCCCAGGTCCAAAATCCTCAGTTGCGGACATTGAAGTCTGCAAAACATGGGACGCTGACTGTGCCACGGCAAAATGCCTCGCGCTTGCATCGATGGACAACACACATCAAAAGCAGCACGAGGACATGGACATTCACGGTATATTGCTCCATACAAAGGAGTTGTATGGGGAGAAATCCCGCGTATTACTATACGAAGCATCAAAGAAATTGTTTCAGATGCGAATGGCCCCTGGCACACCAGTAGGAGACCACATTCTGAAGATGATAGCTCTTATTGAAGAGCTTGAGGACCTTGGATGGACGATGGACAATGAACAATATATAGATATTATTCTGCAGTCCCTGCCCTCCACCTTTGCTCAGTTCATAGTGAACTTTAACATGCATGGCATGGAGAAGGAACTCCCTGAACTCCTTAATATGTTAAGGAGTGCAGAGAGCACTATGAAGTCAGCAAAAACTCCCGTTATGACTATTGGACAGTCTTCTTCTTCTCGCCCGAAAGCTAAGGCCAAGGGAAAGAAAAAGGAGAAACCCACTAATCCTAAGGGCGGAGTTAAAAAGGTGATGGGAAAGGGAAAGTCCAAAGCTGGAGACCCGGGGAAAGGCGAATGTTTTCATTGCCACAAGACAGGACATTGGAAGCGCAATTGCACGGAGTACTTAAGTCTCAAGAAGAAGCATGATGATGCTTCTGCTTCAGGTGCGTTTGTGACTGAAAACTGTTTTTCTATAAACTCTGCTTCCTGGGTATTGGATACCGGTTCAGGTTCTCACATTTGCAATTCTATGCAGGGGCTGAGAAATAGCAAGGTTTTGAGGACAGGTGACCATACTCTCCGCGTTGGAAATGGTTCCAATGTACATACAGTCGCAGTGGGAGAGTATCACTTGGGGTTGCCATCTGGATGTATTTTGGTTTTGAATCCATGTTATTTTGTACCAAGTATGCTATGTAATATAATATCCGTTTCTTTGTTGGACAATGAAGGATATAACTTTGTATTGCAAAACAATGTTATGAACATTCACCTGAATCAAATGTTGGTTGGGTATGGTACGCTTAATAACGGAATATATGTCCTAAATCAACACACAGTTTTCAGTGTACAACACACTAATAAAAGAAAATTTCAGAATTGAATGAAGCTTTTCTTTGGCACTGTAGACTTGGTCATATTAACGAAACAAGACTAAACAAGTTACACAAAGATGGATATTTAAATTCTTTTGAATATAAATCTTATGCGACTTGCCAGTCTTGTATCAAGGGTAAAATGACCAAAACTCCGTTTACCGGACACGGAGAAAGAGCTACTCAGCTCCTGGGCCTCATATATAGTGATGTATGTGGGCCAATGTCTACACAGGCTAGAGGCGGTTTTTCGTACTTCATTACATTCACTGACGATTTCTCAAGATTCGGTCATGTATTTTTATTTAAACATAAGTCCGAAGCTTTCGAGAAATTCATTGAATATAAACAAGAGGTAGAAAAACAAACCGGCTTGAGTATCAAGATGCTTCGATCAGATCGAGGTGGTGAGTATCACAGTGCAGAATTTGCAAACTTCTTAAAAGAGAATGGGATTCTCTCTCAGCTTACTCCTCCTTATACACCACAGCACAATGGTGTGTCCGAACGACGGAATAGGACCCTATTAGATATGGTCCGGTCCATGATGAGTGACGCTGAGTTACCAGTCTCGTTTTGGGGACATGCATTGGAGACTGCAGCGTTTCTGCTGAACAGGGTTCCAACCAAAGCCGTGTCTACCACGCCATATGAGATATGGCATGGGAAGAGACCATCTCTTAAGAGAATTAAGATTTGGGGTTAACCGGCCTATGTTAAAAAGCAGAATCCGGACAAACTCGAGACACGGTCAGTCATGTGTAACTTTGTAGGATATCCAAAGAATTCTTATGGATATCTATTCTACCACAAAGAGGAACAAAAAGTGTTTGTTTCTCAACATGCCACATTCTTGGAAAAAGAATTTTTCACAGATAAAGATGATGGCAAAGTGGTGGATCTAGAAGAGGTTCTAGAGACACAAACTACAAATGACGATTTGGTTGAACCGGCTGTTGCAACAGAAACTGAAGAACCTAGGCCACTCCGTAGGTCTGGTAGGACTTCTCGCCCACCGGAGAGGTACTACGGTTTCCTCATTGATGGTGACAGAGAAGACTGTATCATGGATGATGATGATCCTACCAGTTTTCAGCAAGCTATCACGAGTAAAGACTCTGTGAAGTGGCTGGATGCCATGAGATCCGAAATGGAGTCTATGTACACCAACAAAGTATGGACTTTGGACGTTGTACCCCCTGGGGTAAAACCTGTGGGGTGCAAATGGATCTTTAAAAGAAAGATTGGTGTAGATGGGCAGGTAGAGACCTATAAGGCAAGACTTGTGGCGAAAGGCTTTCGTAAAAGACCAGGTTTGGACTATGACGAAACTTTTTCGCCCGTAGCCATGCTTAAATCCATTCGGATCCTACTTGCTATTGCTGCTCACCACGACTATGAAATCTGGCAGATGGACGTTAAAACAGCATTTCTAAATGGAGATTTAGAAGAATACGTTTATATGGATCAGCCAGAGGGATTCATTGACAGTGGGAGCAGCGGGAAAGCATGTAAATTGCTTAAATCCATATATGGGTTAAAGCAGGCATCTCGGAGTTGGAACATCTGTTTCGATGATGTCATCAAAGAGTTTGATTTCATCAAAAATCCAGATGAACCTTGTGTTTATAAGAAGGCTGTAGGGAGAGCTGTCACATTCCTCGTATTGTACGTGGACGGCATTCTTCTGATAGGAAATGATATTCCTATGCTACAGTCGGTCAAATCTTTCTTATCACTGAGGTTCTCCGTAAAGGACCTGGGTGATGCCACATACATTCTGGGCATAAGGATCTATAGGGATAGATCTAAAAGGTTGTTGGGATTGTCCCAAACCAGGTACATTGACACCATCCTAAAAAGGTTTAGTATGGAAGACTCCAAGCGGGGTGCCTTACCCGCTTGCCATGGGGTCACTCTCTCCAAGGATTCTTGTCCAAAGACCGATGAAGAGAGAGCTCGCATGAGTATTATACCCTATGCTTCGGCAGTAGGATCTATAATGTATGCGATGTTATGTACACGCCCAGATGTAGCCTACGCACTTAGTGTTGTAAGCAGGTATCAATCTAACCCAGGGGAGAATCACTGGACAGCTGTGAAGAACATTCTTAAGTACTTACGAAGGACTAAAGAATTGTTCTTGGTGTATGGTAATGGAGATCTCCGAATGGAGGCCTTTACCGATTCGAGCTTCCAGAGCAATAAGGACGACAGCAAATCTATCTCTGGGTTTGTATTTACCCTCAATGGAGGGGCGGTGAGTTGGAAGAGTTCCAAACAGGATACCGTTGCAGACTCTACGATGGAAGCTGAGTACATTGCTGCAAATGATGCCGCCAAGGAAGCCGTCTGGATGAAGAAGTTCGTCTCGGAGCTAGGAGTAGTTCCAACCATTATTGATCCAATACCTTTGTATTGTGACAATAATGGGGCTATGGCGTTAGCCAAGGAGCCCAGATCCCATCAGCGGTCCAGACACATCCTGAGGCGTTTTCATTTGATCCGGGAGATTGTAGATCGCCGCGAGATCGAGATTAGAAGGGTAGACACAAAGAATAACGCCGCGGATCCATTCACCAAGGCCCTCCCTCAGCCGCAGCATGAGCGACTTTTTGAGATGTTGGGTATGAGATGCGCCAATAACTGGCCTTAGTGCAAGTGGGAGATTGTTGGATATATGTATGCCCTAGAGGCCATTATGTGATAGTGGATGTATCTATACATGTATACATATTCAGTTTACATTCTTGCTCGACATGATAGTATGCTATCTGGTTCTTCTTTATCTGACATGTTGATTTGATCATGCTTTTATTCATTCATACATGCTGATAAAGCCCTGAGGATATCGGCTTGACTACTCTGATTATGATAGAGATCATACTAGTGGGACATTTGTAGTCTATAAGCATATCCTGGAAAGTCCCTAGTCGTAGGTATATCGAGACGGGGCATTGATATATCAGAGTAGACTAGCGTATATGATACTAGACCCATACGATGGGCGATGGATGTTCCCACATTCATCGATGTTTGACATCAAGATCATATACGGGTGCTCAGTACTGACTGGGTACACTGGACGGACTCACCGAGAACTCCTATATGGAATTATATCTATCGTCGGATAGCAGTTCTCAGGTGACACTGGTACAGGTTAGTCTGTAGACCCGAGATCGTCATGGAGTCTTGTGTGTTCTCCCACTGTACTTTGATTGCCACCCTACCACGGCTCTACTGAGTCGTGCAAACAGGTGGCCGTTGGGTACAGTTCCGAGACACACGAAGACGATGAGCGATAGGAGGGGTTTCGTCTCTCCCGGTATTGGGAGTTGATGCTGTGCTGTGCCCGACTGGTTATAACAGCAAGTCCCTTGCCAGGGCTGCTGAGATTTGCTGATAAGTGTTATCAGTAGTTTCTCGATCTGTTATAGACCATTCATCGGCACGACTTATTGAGTTATTGGGGTCGACGTGACCATCCCTAGGCTCGATATGCAGCATATCTGACGAAGAGACCGGACTGTACAGTAGTGTTGCCAGTTGGCTCGACGGGAGTTGTAGCAGGTTCGCTTGTTGTCTTCTGATCGCTCAATACCCGGGTGGCCGTTACGTTTAGCTGACCGCTTGCGGCTTGGGGGTGCTTGATATGATCATCACCCACTGCCGGCGTATTGACGAGTCTTAGAGTCCCACATAGGAGTTACCTAGTCCAGGAGAAACGTTGTGGTGCGCGTATGCGATATGCGCTTGGACCCGATTAAAATACGTGTATGGGATACCGTATATTAATTGGGCGGCTTGCTAATGGTCGGGTCGTATGTGATATGACCGGATTAGTGAATCAAGTGTTGATTTATCATTAGCTTCTCACTACAAATCCTATCTTGTTTATTTTGGATGTATGCATGCATGTATGCATTCATTCTTGTTCATGCATATATAGATGTGCATGCACACATGCATACATACATCATTTTATCATGGTTGCTTATACAATGAGAATGGTGGCAATATAAGAATCACACCATGGTTATTTTTATGGATTATTATTGTTTTTAAATTAAAGCAAAAGAAAATGAAAATGGGTTAAATCATAAAAAGGTTTCTACACTCTTCCTAACCTTACCATGCTCACCTACCTTTTAACCCATGGTTTATTTTCTTTTTGTGCTTTTAACTTTAATCTAATAATATCTTTAGAGTTAACCATGGTTGGATATGAGAAAGAGAAAATATATATGCTTATTTTTCTTTTCTCTTTCAAGGGTTCCATTATTCTCTTCTTCACAAAAAGACCACCATCTTCATCAACCTTGATGCTTTGCTCTCTGCTTCTTTCAAGAGAGCAAAATACTCATAAAAATAGGATTTTGAAGTGAGATCATTAGCCACAACATCATTCTACTCAAGTCTAGCCAACTTGATTAGAGTGTTCTCTTTGTTTTTCCAAAGTTGCAAGCTTGGACGGGAAACTCCGGGTGGATCGTCGTGGACGTGAGAGGACTACAAGTGGACCTTCCTCCAACACCTAAGAGTCTAAGGAGTCAAGAAAAAAGGGAGCTACAAAGGTTGTAGTCTCTAAACCCTATTTTTTATTAGCTTAAAGTTTAGTAACCTTAATTTTCTAGGATCGATTCCTTTGCGTGTTTGTTTAGCACCATAAAAACTTGAACTTTGTGACATGTGATGCTTCCAAACTCATTATAGGGTGCTAGGCAAACCTTACAAAAGGCTATCCACACGACCGGGAACGTCGTGTTTTATTTGCTGCTCAAATGAAACCCGGGGCTCCAAGAATATCCACCATTCTGTATTGTTATCTGTGATGCTGTTTATTATCAAGCCTGGGACGAATGTTATATATACTTATATATATACTAGTAGATGTTGTATATGTTTTGCACCCGCGCTAGTCCAGCCCCCGCTCTGTCGTTAGTTAAGTAACCTAACGGGTGATGACGGGGCCCCGTGGCGAATGCGGATGGCATATACGTACATTTTATTTTCGTTCTTTTCCAGTGTGATAGGTTACAAATTGATGGGACCGCATTAATTTTGATTAATGCAAGATAATAAACCTAAAATATGTTGTTGGAACCAAGCTTTAAAAACTGACATTACAGACGTTCTCCTTTGCTTTGCACAGTGGTATTCAGTTTGGAATATTCAGCACCTCATTCGACGAGGCATGGGCCTAGATCCCTACACCGGGAGTGACCCCTTGAGTAAAAGTTTGCGTCAGGGTAATAACTTCACTATAGTCGATTAATTTTTTCTTTGCATCGTGGTATTCATTTTGGAATATCCTGCACCTCATTCGATGAGGAAAGCGTCGAGATCCCTTCACAGGGACCTCTTTAGCAAAAGTTTTCGCCACTATATATTTACAAAACTACTCAGGTTCCTTCAACAATATCAAGTTCATTACGTTAACGGGTTTTTCGCCAAAAACCCAGCCGTAGCCCTCTGTCATTTCCTACGGTCATTACTCAGTATTTGTGCTGCGTTTGTTGACCTTGTCAAGGCGTAGTGAACGGTAGCTGGGTGGTGTTTGTTTGTAGCACATAATGCCATTAACTAGGACAGTCACATAGCCTTGTTGACCTTATCAAGGGCTTATGCGAGTGGGTCTAGGGTAATCAAGATAATGACAGGTTGAACTTGACTAGCAATTTATGATTTGTTGACCTTGTCAAGATCATAGGTTGTTAGGGGCAAAAACTACATCGGGAGTTTCAAACATACAGGAAACTTACGGTTTTAGCATAACTTTTGGAGTGTGGTGACTAGAGTGTTAGTGTATATGCCCTAGAGGCCATTACTGTATCATACTAGTTTGTATATTACTTGATGGAAGCTTGGGATATTCACAGTTGTATATACAATCTTGCTCGAAATGGTAGTATACTACTTGGTTTGTCTCTGCTTTAATATGTGCATGTGTTTCTTTTAGCATATCGCTGATATATATATTAGTAGAGCCCTTAGGATTGTTGGAGATAGTGCCCTCAGAGTCAATTATTGGATCGCAGGTACGTGATTGCAATGATTGCGGAGGACCTATACCGGTAGGACAGTCTTACTCGAGATGATAGTATGCTATCTGGTTTGCCTTTATCAGTCGTGTACATGTTCAGGTGACTGATTACATGTTACACTTTGATAGAGCCCTTAGGATCTTGCTTTACTACCAACAGTATGATGGCGATCATATACGTGAGAGTTGGGTAGTTTATATGCATATCCTTAATTGTGGTCCCTAGTCGTGGGAGTTTCGAGACAGGGCATCGATACTCCGGAGTAGACTAGTGTATACAGTCGAGACCCCGACGAGGGGCGGTGGCCGGTCTCACAAGCCACTGGTGTCAGTTGGATCACCAAAGATGTATACAGGTGCTCATTAGGTTATGAGTACACCGGACAAGACTCGCCGGGAATCTGCTAGTTGGTATTATACATATCGTCAGATAGCAGTTCCCTGGTGACATGTGTACAGGTTAGTTCATCGACCTGAGGTCGTCATTTGTCTCGTGTGAGTTCCCACTGTGCTTTGATTTCTACCCTACCACGGCTCAAAGGAGTCGTGCAAACAGATAGTTTTTGGGTACAGTCTCGAGCCATATGGAGGCACGTGAGCGGATCGGCAGGGGATTCGTCTCTCCCGGTATTGGGGGAGAGATCGTGCTGTGTCTAGGAGAGCCATTACACATAGCCCACGGCCGTGGCAGGAGATTTACTGGTAGGTACTCCAGTAGTATCTCAGGGTGTTATTGGGCTACACTCCGACACGACTTATACTGCTATTGGGGGTCTGACGTTACTAGCCCCCTAGGCAGATATGCGATACTCATAGACGAACGGACCGGACTGTATATACATTGTCACTGTGAGGCTCAGTAGGGTTTCCGGATGAGTTCGCTCATCGGCCTCCCTTGAGGTCAGTCCATGGGCAGCCGTTACGCATTCCTAGTGCCGCTGACGGTTTATGGTTAAACCCACTGCCAGGGTACTGACGAGTCATTTGAGTTCCCCACAGACAGTTTCCTAAGTTCGGGCGAAACGTTGTAGAGGCCGTATGGTTTTGTGGCAGGGTTCGGAAAATGCACGTGCGTTTACGCACGTGTCGGTTTTCGGGCAGATGATACTGGTCGGCTTTGGTTTAAGCCGGATCCGAGTATTATAATGAGTAGATATAATATCTTTGTCTCAGTTGCATTTGTATTCGGTCGTAATACAAATGCGGGTATATTTATACAGTTACGGGGTTATCCTGAAATTCGTTTCGGAATCACTTTTGGAAGTTGCCAGTTTCCAGTTTTCTATCAGCCGTCTTTTAACATTCGGTTAAAGACGGATTTATCTTTTCTTGGGATGAGTGTGGAAGTTTCTAGAAACATCTAGATGACGTGACTTGGTTAAATGGTGTTGTATTTTCATTGGTTGCTTTTGGTGTGTTCACACTTTGTGTTCACACTTGAGATATTTGTTTGTGTTCACACTTGAGATATTAGTTTGTGTTCACACATGATATTTTCTTGTGGTCACCCCCCTCTCCTACACTCACCCTCCTCCTCCCTATATATGGCCGGCCCCCTCCTCTCTCTCTCTCTCACTTGATTTAGAAAAGAGATTATGATAGTTTTGGGGTATATGGAAATTTCATTGTTCATTTCATTCCATCACCCGAATCAATTGGCAACTTCATTAACCGTTCGTCCATAGCTTTGGACGGAACGAGGCAAAGTCTTCTACTCATTCTCTACATCAATCTTGGTCGTCTCTTTTAGCAAACTTGACGACCGAGTTGCCTCGAGTCAGAGGCGGGAGCCCGTTTAAAGAATCGTTGACGTGGTGCCACTTGGACGAGCAGATCGGAGATCGACAAGATCGGAGCAGCCGGAACGGAGCGTGGGATGATGGTTAAAGAACGAAGGACTCGGATCGTTCGGTATAACCTTTCTACTCTCTTTACAGTTTGTTAGTTTAGCAATAATGGCAGATCCGCGTTATAGTATACGATAGCGCCAGTTAAAAAGTTTTTGTTCCGCATTTGGCGTCTACTGTAGACTTACAGTGGTATCAGAGCCTCACCATTTTGCTTTACTAACTTGTGCTAACGCGTTTAAAACATCGATCGAACCGAATATCGAAAACTGCAAAATCTCCATTCACAGTTTCTGTCGATTTTAAATGATGTCCTAAAATTATTCTACATATCACAGAAAGTTGTGCAGGGTTTTAGAAGCACACCGACCAAATTTGAGCACGTGATTCCACCAAACCGCCGCGGAATCGCGGCCAAACCCATGGTTTGGCCGCGCATCCGCGGCCGTTCTGTTGAATCAGTGCACCAAATTTGCACAGTGTCTTCTCTGTTGGAATTTAGGGGTTTTGGTACATATCTTTTGGGCCCAGATTTTGTTACTGTTCACCAGTTGTTCGTGGGGACCATTTTGTGATATTTAGTCGATCAAAATTTAAACATGTTAGTTTACAGTGCTTACATTATATCTCCGACCGGGAATGTCATATGATCGGTAAACCGCGTCTGATTGCTATAGTTCTTTTAGACGGGTTTGCGAACGTGACATTCGCGTTGATGTTCTGTGTTGTGCTGTGATGTTGCGGATTTGTCGTGGTGGATAGCAGTGTGCAATGGTAGTACAGTTTGATTTTATTTGTACATTTGATATTGCGGGACGAGCGTCCAACATGTGGACTGTCGTCACTGCCTGTTGTATAATATTCTTTTGGGGCACGACCAGGTTGCGGTCGATGTACCTGTTGTACATATTTTTCTTTTCTGTACTAGGTTTTACCCTGCGACGGAGTGCACGGATAGCCGGGTTCTGGGGGGCAACGAGTCCGCATCTCATGGCTTTGAGTGGCAGATAGACCCCACTCTAGAATTGGCAGACTATTCGCCGCACTCGTAGGGGGTACAGGTTGACCCAAGGAGGGGTGCCCAAGATTACCGGATTCCATGAAGTGCAGGGTGGTCCATTCACTTTGTTGTAGGAGGCTGCCTCGCTTCAGGTTTTGGCGGGTAACTTGCCGCACTCGTAGGGGTCTAGGTTTCATTGCAAAGGCTATCTACATGACCAGGGGAACGTCGGGTTTCAGCAGCGGCTCTGTAAAACTCGGAGATCCCAGATTATCTGTATTGTTCTGTGATGCTTATTACTTTTCTGTAATGTTGCATATTATCACGCCTGGAGCGATTATTGTATATTGGTTTATATACTATTAGATGTTGTATATGTTTTACACCCGCGCTAGTCCAGTCCCCGCTCTGTCGTTAGTTAAGTAACCTAACGGGTGATGACGGGACCCAGTGACGAATGCGGATGGCATATACGTACATTTTATTTTTCGTTCTTTTCTGGTGTGATTGATTGATGGGACTGCGTTGATTTTGATCAATGCAAAGGAAAGCAAACCTATTTGGCAGTTGTTGGAACAAATTTAAAAAGTGTTATTACAAAGACGTTTCCTTTTGTTATGCATAGCGGTATTCAGTGGAATATCCTGCACCTCATTCGACGGAGCAAGGGCCGATATCCCTTCACCGGGACTGACCCCTTGGGCAGAAGTTTGCGTCAGGGTAATAACTTCACTATAGTCGATTACATGTTGCTTTGCATAGCGGTATTCAGTGGAATATCCTGCACCTCATTCCACGAGGAAAGAGCCGAGATCCCTTCACCGGGAATGACCTCTTTTGCAAAGGTTTTCGCCACTATATTTTTTATAAAAAGCTATTAGGTTCCTTCAGCGATATCAAGTTCACTATGTTAAAGGTTTTTCGCCAAAAACCAGCCGTAGCCCTCCGTCACTTCTTTTGGGTATTCAGTAGTATTCAAGCTATGCATTTTAGCCAAAGTTAAGGCATAGTGTTTGGTAGCTGCTGGGTATTCATTTTTTGCATAGATAGATGAGTTGGTTCGGGACAGTCGTTCTGCCATTTGGCCAAAGCCAGGGGCATGTGCGGGTGGGTTCAAATTGACAAGATAGTGACGGGTAGAACTTGGCATGTGAATTATGACATTTTGGCCAAAGCCAAGGTTATAAGAGCATGGGGCAAAAATCATATCGGGAGTTTCTAAAGAAACTGAAACTTGCCAAGTATGCGCATACCTTCTGGAGTATGAGTAACGTAGATGCATTCCATCACGTTATCATGCGATGAGAGTTGGATCCCGATTCCCACTGATGAGTTGGTTTACTCTTTCGGGTGATCCCGATTGTTCTTCTTTCAGGTTTGGAGGAGAATTTGACAGTACAGTGAGAGGTTTCCGGATTAGAAAAAGTGATAACCATTCTGATCTAGGTTAGAGTGCACGCAGAGTGTTTCTTTTCTCTCTCTCTTTGGCAGCGACCTTTGACCGACCCTAGACTATGACTCAGTGACCAAGTTGACCGAACCTTCTTAAAATACTGGCTTTTGGATTGTCTGAGTTGCATAAGTCATTGCCACTCCTTCTTTTACCCTTTGGATTTCTCAGAACACCCCGTAATACTACGGACATCCACTTCCATTGGATAGATCCATTTTATGGTTATATACGAACTCGAAGGGACTTCATCGAGGATGGATCAAGGTTCAGGAGAAATAGAATTGGTTTATTCAGTTGTCTTTTATTATCACCTTCTCTCAGGTTGCGAGGGCTCCTTGGTTTAGGAGAGTACACCTATTACGCTTATTGGATAGTCTTATTCCAAACCATATGTGTAGGGTGTTTTTCGTCACCCCAGTGAGATGGGAATACGCGCGCGCTTGTCAGGCGTACTACAGATTCCCCCTGCCTAGGGTAGGCCGGGGTTTAATGATTGTGGGGATCCGAATCTCCGGCAGCCGCGGACTAAGCTGCCGTTAATTACCCCTCGCCTTTGGGGCGAGGGAACCTCCGATTAACGGGTTAAACTGGTCATGCGAACTCAATGTGCAGTGTACATGTGTTTTGTTTTGAAAGGGGGTTTTGGATATATCGGGAGCCACGCAGAGTTTTTACGGGGGTCCCGCTACCCGGATAGCGGGCTGGGGGTCAAGGGGGCTAGCAGCCCCCTTACGGGGTGCGGGGCAGCGCCCCGGCCCAAAAATTTTTGAGGAGGACAGTATTGTGGAGCGTGTGTGTATCTATACATGTGTATGCATATGTTATATACATATAAAAAAGGAAAAAGGCATCCAAAGGATGCGTGGGGCAGCACCTTGGGCGTTGTGCGCTTAGGTGCTGTGCGATCAGGCGCAAGCGCGCCACGTGTCGGCACGTGGGCGTTTTGCGCAATGAGCGCTGCGCGCAGGTGCGCAAGCGCGCGCGCCACGTGTCGGCACGTGGGGCTTTGCGCAAGAGCGCTTTGCGCAGGTGCGCAAGCGCGCGCGCGCCACGTGTCGGCACGCGGGCGCTTTACGCAATGCGCGTTGCGCGCAGGTGCGCAAGCGCGCGCGCCACGTGTCAGCACGCGGGCGCTTTGCGCAATGCGCGTTGGAGCGCACGCGCGCGCTCCACGTGTCGGCACACTTGTGCAAGCGCACAGGTGCGCAAGCCCGCGCGCCACGTGTCGGCACGCGGGCGCTTTGCGCACTTGCGCAAGCGCGCAGGTGCGCAAGCGCGCGCGCCACGTGTCGGCACGCGGGCGCTTTGCGCTGGAGAGGACAAGAGGCTTTTAGCCTAAGAAACAGAAGCTGTGCTTCAGAAATGAAATATTTATTATGTATATATGTATGGAGTTAAACTCCTATGATGTTTTGAAGCTGATAAAGGGGGTTCTTCTTCTTCCTCCTGTTGTTTGGCCGGATCTTGAAGATCAAGAAGTAGGAGATTTTAAAAATCACTCCTTTTTGAGATCTGATGGGAGATCTGAGTTCCCCTTTGTGGGTTTTGTGGTGGAAAACCACTTAGTTTTGGAAAAGAAAGAGTAAAACTCTTGATTTAATTCAAAAGAAATGAGAAGGTTTAGAACCTTGGAGAAGAAGCAGGAGGCACAAAGAACCCTAGGTTTTTTTTTGGGGAATAAAAAAAAATGTTCTTTATTCATCATCATTTTGCCTTATATAGGCTTACATATTTACATATAGCCCCTTGGGCTTTACAAAAATGGCATTTTTGCCTATCTTAGGGCTCATGTGCCGTTTCATTTTTGCACATAAGCCATGGGCTTACAAAAATTTGGCTTTATGCCCATTTTGTATACATTCATGTATAAAAAATTACATGAAAATTAATTATTACATGATCTATATTTTAGCATGGAGGAGGCTGGCCGCGGGCTCGACTTGGGCATGGGCCCGCTTGACCTGGGCTTGGACCTACCTAGCTTGGGGGTTGACTTTGACTTTGACTCGGTCAACCGGGGGTGCAAATTTTGACCCCAACAATATGCAGGTGCCGAAAGGTAGGGAATGAAGAAAACCAATTAGCCTAAGTAGGGTGTGCAGAAGGCAATAACTAAAGACAAAATAAAGGGATTGGAAAGAGGGCAAAGTAAATTGCGACTGTTATCATTCACGACCAAACCGCGTACTTCATCGCCACTCCTATTTCACCTTTAAAAGAATAAGGTATTATTCAGTTGTCTTTTATCATCACCTTCTCTCGAGATGCGAGTACTCCTTAGTTTAGGAGGGTACACCTATTATGCTTACTGGATAGTCTTCTTCCAAACCATAGGCTGGTGCCGAACGGTAGGGAAGGAAGAAAACCATTTAGCCTAACGATGGTATACAGAAGGTAACGACTAAAGACAAATAAAGGGATTTGGAGAGATGGCAAAGAAATATACGGTTAAAGTCATGAATTGGATTATGGAAGAGGCATTGCTATGAATACCAGGATACCCCTACGAAACATTTTCATGTTTCAGTGCATTGTTAAAGGAAAAACTGTTTCCCGATTATATACTTACTCCAAGGGTATGTATTTACCAGGTTTTATTCTCGTATCTGTATGGTTTTACAGATGATGAGTGGGAGTACGTTATTGGGAATTAGGTGATCATCCTCATTATATCGGAATTCGTTGTAATTGGTGATATTTGAGGAAATCTCCAGGGTACAGTTTTCAACCTACGACGCACAGGTTTTGAGTTGTTCAAACTCAGCGGACATATACAGAGTATTGTATGTTGTCCAAGTGTCCATCAGGACAAAGGGGTAGGTCCTCGTACTATGTTCTGTTTACTTATAACTTCTCTAGTATTTAGACAAGTGTTTCGTAGAAATACAAGGTCTAAGTTTTGAGAAGTTGTGGGTATAAGAATAAAGTAGAGAACCAGGTGTCACAAGTATCGGGATTCTTCAAAGAGATCGAAGATGTAGATTCTTGTGATTGGTATTCAGATGATAGTAATGATTTTGAGAAACTTGTTTCTCTTTCAGGTTACTCATAATTGGATGGATTCCTAAGCTGAGTAATGCTGATTAGCCTTTTTCCATTAAGTTGATATGCACTGGAGACAGCTTCATGATTTGAATCTGGTTCCAATTAAATAAGTGCCAAAATTTATATATTGGATATAGAATGGTTCATACCTTAAAAGATGTTAAGGTACGGGGAGTTGTCCAGCTTATGCTTAAACCCAGACTCTGGATAACTCAAGGCACGTTTCTGTAATGGCTGTTTGTGGGTTGACCCTGGCTATGACGAGGGTTGATATTCTACCATTTGGAAGATCAATAGTGATATTGTTCTTGACTCGCCACAGTTTTAGTAAAATGGATTTTTTCAGAAAACAGTAGTGGGAGTATGGTAGAACTGGAAGTGATTCCAGAACCGCAAACGATTACGGAAAATTTAATAGGACCTAAAGATTCAATCAGGTTTGACATTCCAATAGCCACTCTACAGATATGGTGGGTAACCTCAGACACCCGAGAGGTACTTCGGTAGCCTCAAGGACGGTGACAGGGAGGTTCTTATCTACCCAGACTTGACACTACTGTTGTTCCAGACTATGAGACCAGGCAGGAGGATAAGTATAGCGTCGTTCTAAACTAGCTTTAGAAGTGCACGTGTACATTATTCTGCCAGAGGGTTGTCGTAGTCAGTGGGAGAAGCGGAAGCATAGTGGGCAAGTTGCTTATGTCTATTTATAGACTAGAGCAGTTATAGCGGAGATAGATCATCTAATTTTGATGTGACAGTCACGGGTTTGACTTCATCAGAATAGGTGATGGATCTGTTAAGAAGGTAGTAGGGTGTGATGTCATGGTATCTGGATGACATACACAGAGTAGGAAGTAAAATTCCTATACTACGATCGGTTGTACTGTGGTCGTCATACAGTTGTTTCTCCAGACAGGATATGGATATAATATTTGACATTCTGGTTTCTAGATCTATGGTTTTAGATCTGGATTTGGGTAGTTTCCCAATGTGGGTACTTTGACAGTATTCTAATGGTTTTTAGAATAGATGACTCCGGGCATGGTGGTGTACCTGCAGGTGATGGAGTCACCCTCTCTAAAGGTGTCTTACAGACTAAAGGGGAGAGGGATGGGCATGATTGATAGATCACTTACTTAGGCAACTGAGTCAATCATGAGATGTCAAGTACCACACCAGATGTTGTTTTTGCACTAGATGCAATAAGTTTGTATTAATCCAATCCTGGAGAAACATAAGGAAGCAGTTTTAGAACATAAGTACATGTTCTACGGATTTGATGACGGCAGCCTCCTTCGGGAGACGATTATCATTCCAGGCTTCAAAGGTGACATGGTTGACAGAGTGATTGTCAGAGTTATAGTTTTTCCCTCTGACGAAGAGGGACAGTATTATGGACAGGTGGTCCAAGAGGATACTGTGGGAGGCATGGTGCCGGATACTGATTAGGTTCAGTGATCGATACAGTCTAAGAAGTTTGGATTTGGAGTTCATTTATGAACTAGGTCCCATCAGATATCCAGACATATTCTAAAACATGTATTACTCAATTCGGGAGATGGTTTTCTCCGCGAACTTGAGATTAAGAGAGATATAGAAAGAAACTTCTAGGTGGATCCACTCACTGAGGCTATTTCTCGAACACAATAGTTTTACAAACGGGCTTAGTGAAACTGATTAGTAGAGGAGTTGGATGTTCGGTTTCACACGGGCTGTGAGTAGTCGACATCGCAATAATTAACCTTAAGTGCAAGTGGGAGATTGTTGGAGATAGTTCCCTCAGAGTCAATTATTGGATCGCAAGTACGTGATTGCAATGATTGCGGAGGACCTATACCGGTAGGAAAGTCTTACTCGAGATGATAGTATGCTATCTGGTTTGCCTTTATCAGTCGTGTACATGTTCAGGTGACTGATTACATGTTACACTTTGATAGAGCCCTTAGGATCTTGCTTTACTACCAACAATATGATGGCGATCATATACGTGAGAGTTGGGTAGTTTATATGCATATCCTTAATTGTGGTCCCTAGTCGTGGGATTTTCGAGACAGGGCATCGATACTCCGGAGTAGACTAGTGTATACAGTCAAGACCCCGACGAGGGGCGATGGCCGGTCTCACAAGCCACTGGTGTCAGTTGGATCACCTAAGATGTATACAGGTGCTCATTAGGTTATGAGTACACCGAACAGGACTCGCCGGGAACCTGCTAGTTGGTATTATACATATCGTCAGATAGCAGTTCCCTGGTGACATGTGTACAGGTTAGTTCATCGACCTGAGGTCGTCATTTGTCTCGTGTGAGTTCCCACTGTGCTTTGATTTCTACCCTACCACGGCTCAAAGGAGTCGTGCAAACAGATAGTTTTTGGGTACAGTCCCGAGCCATATGGAGGCACGTGAGCGGATCGACAGGGGATTCGTCTCTCCCGGTATTGGGGGCGAGATCGTGCTGTGTCTAGGAGAGCCATTACACATAGCCCACGGCCGTGGCACGAGATTTACTGGTAGGTACTCCAGTAGTATCTCAGGGTGTTATTGGGCTACACTCCGACACGACTTATACTGCTATTAGGGGTCTGACGTTACTAGCCCCCTAGGCAGATATGCGATACTCATAGACGAACGGACCGGACTGTATATACATTGTCATTGTTAGGCTCGGTAGGGTTTCTGGATGAGTTCGCTCATCGGCCTCCCTTGAGGTCAGTCTATGGGCAGCCGTTACGCATTGCTAGTGCCGCTGACGGTTTGTGGTTAAACCCACTGCCAGGGTACTGACGAGTTATTTGAGTTCCGCACAGACAGTTTCCTAAGTTCGGGCGAAACGTTGTAGAGGCCGTATGGTTTTGTGGCAGGGTTCGGAAAATGCACGTGCGTTTACGTACGTGTCGGTTTTCGGGCAGATGATACTGGTCGGCTTTAGTTTAAGCCGGATCCGAGTTTTATATTGAGTAGATATAATATCTTTGTCTCAGTTGCATTTGTATTCGGTCGTAATACAAATGCGGGTATATTTATACAGTTACGGGGTTATCCTGAAATTCGTTTCGGGATCACTTTTGGAAGTTGCCAGTTTTCAGTTTTCTATCAGCCGTCTTTTAACATTCGGTTAAAGACGGATTTATCTTTTCTTGAGATGAGTGTGGAAGTTTCTAGAAACATCTAGATGAGGTGACTAGGTTAAATGGTGTTGTATTTTCATTGGTTGCTTTTGGTGTGTTCACACTTTGTGTTCACATTTGAGATATTTGTTTGTGTTCACACTTGAGATATTTGTTTGTGTTCACACATGATATTTTCTTGTGGTCACCCCCCCTCTCCTACACTCACCCTCCTCCTCTCTATATATGGCCGGCCCCCTCCTCTCTCTCTCTCTCACTTGATTTAGAAAAGAGATTATGATAGTTTTGGGGTGTATGGAAATTTCATTGCTCATTTCATTCCATCACCCGAATCAATTGGCAACTTCATTAACCGTTCGTCCATAGTTTTGGACGGAACGAGACAAAGTCTTCTACTCATTCTCTACGTAAATCTTGGTCGTCTCTTTTAGCAAACTTGACGACCGAGTTGCCTCGAGTCAGTGGCGGGAGCCCGTTTAAAGAATCGTTGATGTGGTGCCACTTGGACGAGCAGATCGGAGATCGACGAGATCGGAGCAGCCGCAACGGAGCGTGAGATGATGGTTAAAGAACGAAGGACTCGGATCGTTCGGTATAACCTTTTTACTCTCTTTACAGTTTGTTAGTTTAGCAATAATGGCAGATCCGGGTTATAGTATACGATAGCGCCAGTTAAAAAGTTTTTGTTCCGCATTTGGTGTCTACCGTAGACTTACAAGGATCTTTTGCTTGATTACCAGCGTTGTGATGGCGCTCACACTCGTGGGAGCTGGGTAATCCATTAGCACATCCTTATACAGGTCCCTGGTCGTTGGACTATCGAGACAGGGCATCGATACTCCGGAGTAGACTAGCGTATGCGCTTCTCATCCCAGCGTGGGAGACGGTCTGTCCCACAGCCGTCAGTACGTCGTACTTGAGATAGTATGCGGGTGCTCGTTAGGTTACGAGTACACTGGACAGGACTCATCGGGGACTGTTGGTTGGTATTATACCTATCGTCAGTTATCAGTTCCCAGGTGACATGAGTACAGCTTAGTCCGCTGACTTGACACTGTCACTTCGCCTCGAGTGTTTTCCCACTGCACTTTCATTACTACCCTACCACGGCTCAAAGGAGTCATGCAAACAGGTAGTTTTTGGGTGCAGTCCCGAAGCACTTGGAGGCAGTGACGGTTAGACAGGATTCGTCTCTCCCGGTATTGGGGGTTGACATCGCGCTGTGTCTTGGAGAGCCATTACACGAGTAGTCCCTGCCAAGGGCAAGCGAGATATACTGGTAGGTTTCCAGTGTTATCTCAGGGTGTTCTGGCCTACACTCCGACACGACTTGTACCGCTATTAGGGGACTGACGTTCACCGCCCCCATAGGCCCGCCATGCGATGTATCAGATGAACAGACCGGACTCTACGGAGACTGTCACATACAGGCTCAGTAGGAGTTCAGATGGGGTTCACCTCGTCAGTCTTCTTATCGGCATCTACCTGGGGACCATTACGTACAGCTAGTGCCGCTTGCGGTCTGTGGTTAAACCCACTGCCAGCGTAGTGTCGAGTCTTTAGAGTCCCACACAGAGAGCTATTCGCCTTTAGGCAAAATGAGTAGAGGTCGCATGGTTTTGCGACAGGGTTCGCTCACATCCGCGCACTTGTGCACGTTTACTGTCCGGAAAGCTTATACTAGCGGGCTTTGGTTTAAGCCAGATCCTAGTATAGATTTGGGATTGGTTTTTTATCATTGTATTCGTGTTCCTCGGATCACGAATACGGGTGCGTATGCACAGTTACTTGAGATAGAGGGAGAGGACTTTGATTAGGGTTAATGACTTTTGTCATTTTATTAACCCTAATGCTTATGTGTGTATTATGGTTAATTGATATTAGTTTAATATAATTGTGCATGGTTATAGTTGTTGACCATTTGACCTCCTTGACTTGTTGACCTAGGTTGACACTTTGACCATCATCATTTCATTTGGAAGATGCTCTTTGATCCTTGCAAATTGCATTAAAAATGAAATGATAATGGTCATGTCTTGATTAACCATGACAATTATCTAGCTAATTATCTAATTACAATAATTCACACATATATGAGAGAATGCTTCATATTTTATCTCATTCTATTATTGACTTTCTTTCTCTTGTTCTTCCTCTCCCTCAAGCTCTCCCCTCTCATGTGTTGAGAAACACTTGAGCTTGAGAAAAACCTCTTCTTGATAATCTCTACTCTCATCTAGGGTTCTAGAACTAGCACTTCTTGCACCCTAGTTACTTCTAGCTTGGAGTTGAAGCCAAAGGTTGAGGCTTTCGGGTGGATCTTTCTTCGACGTGAGAAGACGACAAAGGTGACCTCTTTCCACTACTCCAAGGAGCAAGGAGAGAAGGACATAAAGCCCTAGGTATAACCTTTCTAACACTTAGCTAGTTTCTAGTTAGCTTTAGCTTGTTTTTGTTTAGCAAAGATCCTTCTTTGTCTAGTCCATGTTGCCTAAGTTGATAAAAATTTGATTTTTATTCCGTTTTCTGCCTCCTCGTAAGAACCGGGGTGGGCAACGTGGACTTACAGTGGTATCAGAGCCTAACTAAACATAAACTAGCTCGGTAGTGAAAGTGTATGAAAGTTTGCTCAGAAAAATCGAAAAACCAAAATGTCAAAACCCTAACTTTCTGTTAAATTTTTTCCTGCTCAAAATAAAATTTATCATAATCCAAAAATCGTCTCAGGGTTTTGTGAAGAAAGCCACCAAAGCCGGTCCAGTGAATCGACCAAAGCGCCGCGGTTCCGCGGCAATAGCAAGCTATTGCCGCGCAACCGCGGCCGAGTTGGCTCGTCTCTAGGTCGAGTTTGGTGCAGTGTTCTTCTGGCATGGTTTTAGGATTTTTAAGATGGTTTATATGTGCCCAGATTTTCCAGAATAGAAATTTGTTTTTGGGGGCCTATAAATCCGTATTTTTATCGAACTTCACTACACTTTGACTAAAAAGTTATATCTGTGATGTTTATATGTATTGAACGTCGGCTAATCTCTATATGTCGATTAGTCGGGGTTATACATATCTGTGATCTGTGTTTGTTGATAGTATGTGTATATGAATGTGTTGGATTGTCGCGGGTGAATAGCCGGGGTGGATGTGAAATGAGTGTTTCTTTTTCTTTCATTCATTATAACATGTAAATTGATGTATTATTATTTGTATGGCCGCACAACCGGGTCGGGGTTGCAGCCGTCATTGTATAATTCTTTTTACTGTTTTTGTCCTAGGATAGACCCATGTAGGGGGTGCACAAACTACCGGGTATCTCGAACTGCCGAGTGGCCTACTCACGGTGGTGAGGGAGGTTGCTTCGCTTCGGGTACTTGGCGGGTAGTTTGCCGCACCCGTAGGGGTCTTGGGTGGGGTATTGGCTATTCACCGCGACCGTGTAATCCGCTTTTCGTTGCAGGCTTGAACGGATTGCGGATTCCTAGTATATCCAATGTATTCATCTGTGATCTGTAATGTCTATCATTGCTATATATTTATATATGATAACTATTTAGGCGTTGCTTATGTTTTACAGCCGCGCTAGCCCAGCCCCCGCTCTGTCGTTAGTTAAGTAACCTAACGGGTGATGACGGGGCCCCGTGGCGAATGCGAATGGCATAAGCGTACGTCATATTTTGGTTGTTTTCTGCAATGGTAGGATTAAATGATGGGACGCATTAAAAGAACTAATGCAAGAAAATAAACCAAGTAAAAGTCGATTGGAACACTTTGAAAACCACACGGTTCTTTTCAAAACCAAACTTTTAAACGCGGAGCTTGAACCACTCCTTTTAAAAGCTATCTCGTTCCATCGATTATATGAAGTTTACTACGTTCACGGTTTCTCCAAAACCATTCGTAGCCCTCCGTCGTTTCGTATGGATATTCAATAGTATTCAAGCTATGTTTGTTGACCTTCATCAAGGCATAGTGATTGGTAGATGTTGGGTGTTCATATGTAGCATAGATAGATGCGTTGGTTTGGGACAGTCGTACTACCTTGTTGACCTTCGTCAAGGGTATGTACGGGTGGGTTCAAATTAACCTGGATAATGACGGGTAGAACTTGACATGTGACTTATGATTTGTTGACCTTCGTCAAGGTCATAAGAGCATGGGGCAAAAATCCACATCGGGAGTTTCATAAGTACTGAAACTTGCTAGCGCTGCATACCATTTGGAGTGTGATGATTCTGGTAGGATTCCTTCGGTTTTATCACGCAATGATATTTGGATCCCGATCCTACTGTGAGTATATGCTACTCCTCGGGAAAACTCTCACTTAACGATCAATGCTATAAACCTAGTAGGTGTCTAGAAAGGTGTTAGAGGGGCTACGCCCACAGGGAAAAGAGGTTACTTAATTAAGGAACTTCGCGAAAGCGTTGGAAAACCTCCCTCGAAGTACCGACACTGGCCTGGCTGAATGGTTAAGCAAGTATTGTACGGTGAGATTGATCCTGACTAATCCTTTCTTTACGGTTTGAGAAGGGATTCGAGAGACAGTGGAAGCCATCCTGTTTAGATAAATTAAAAACCAATCCAAACTTGCTAGAGCATCATGCTAAGTGTTTTCTTCTCTCTCTCTTAATTGCAGCGACCCAATGACCGCACCTAGGTTACATCTAGATAATAAAATGACTGAATCTGACTGTTTTGACAGGCAAGGGTCTGTCCAGATGTCCATTCCCTGGACAAGCTGGGACACCTCTTGACTGATGCAACCCCTGCCGTCTCAGGTCCAGTTTCCCCTGTCACGGATATTGATATCCGTAGGACATCGGAAGAAGACTGTGCGAAAGCCAAGTGCCTCGTGTTAGCCTCAGTTGATGGTATATACCAGAAGCAGCACGAGAAGATGGACTCAGCTTCTATCTTCCTCCATAACAAAGTTTTATATGGAGAGCAATCTCGTATCGCAAGATATGAGACCTCGAACGAATTGCTTCCAGCGAGGTTGGCTATCGGGTCATCTATAGGGGACAACGTCCTTACAGAGACCAGCTCTTTTGAGCTTTCGGACCTGAAGACCACGTTGAAGAGCGGGTCAGATGCTGACTTATTTCAACAGTCTCTACCTACTACCCTAAAAGAAACCAGGGAAGTAGAAAGAAAGAGAAAGGCAGAAGTTTTGGGAATGGATGCAGTAAAAGTGGGATGTTCCTATTGTTACGGGAATGAACATGGACAGAAGGATTACAGGGCTTGCAAAGCCAGTAGCCAGAATTCGAAGCATGTTGTGGCTTTGGCATCCGGTGTGTTTGTAATAGAGAACTGTATGTCAGTTAACCCTACTTCCTGGGTATTGGATACCGGATCAGGATCTTATATCTGTAATTCGTTACAGGCTCTGAGAAACCGTAGGGTTATCAGGAAAGGTGATATGACTCTCAGGGTTGCTAACGGAATGAGCATGTATGCTGAATCCGTAGGGGAATATCATCTAGGACTGACAACTGGGCAGATATTGATTCTGCGTAACTGTTTTTATGTACCAGGTGCGATTTGTAATATCATATCTGTATCCTTAATTTATAAGGAAGGATATGATTTTACTTTTGTAAGCGATGTAGTTAACATCCACCTAAATCAAGTTCTGATTGGGTCAGGTACATTACAAAACGGGATATACGTATTGAATCAAGCTCAGATCTTCAGTGTCCAGAACACACTTAAAAGAAAGTCTCCGGAAACAAATCAGGCTTTCTTATGGCATTGTAGACTGGGTCACATTAATGAGACACGGTTAACAAAGTTACATAAAGAGGGATACTTGAATCCGTTTGAGTATCAGTCTTATGCCACTTGTGAATCTTGTCTCATGGGAAAGATGACAAAGACTCCGTTCACTGGACACGGAGAAAGAGCGAGCGAGCTCTTGGGACTCATACACAGTGATGTGTGTGGTCCAATGTCTACACATGCGCGAAGTGGTTATTCATACTTCATTACTTTCACAGATGATTTCTCTAGGTATGGGCATGTCTTCTTGATGAAACACAAATCCGAGGCCTTTGAGAAATTTCAAGAATACAAGAATGAAGTTGAAAAACAAACAGGCAAAAGTATCAAGACACTGAGATCTGATCGAGGTGGTGAATACTTGAGTGCCGAGTTTCTGGGCTACTTAAAAGAGAATGGAATTCTCTCTCAGCTTACTCCTCCATACACACCACAACACAACGGTGTATCGGAAAGGCGGAATCGAACCCTATTGGATATGGTTCGTTCCATGATGAGTAAGGCTGAGTTGCCGCGATCCTTCTGGGGTTATGCGCTAGAAAGAGCTGCATATCTCTTGAACAAGGCTCCAACCAAGACTGTGCCTACCACCCCCTATCAGATGTGGAGTGGGAAGAAACCCTGTCTCAAGTACCTTAAGACATGGGGATGTCCAGCTTTTGTAAAAAAGCAGCATGCGGACAAGCTCGAGGCACGTTCAATACTGTGTAAGTTTGTGGGATACCCAAAGAACTCCAGGGGGTATCTTTTCTATTCCGCAGAGGAACAAAAGGTTTATGTTTCTCAGCATGCCCACTTCTTGGAAACTGAATTTTTAGAAAATCAGATAAGTGGGAGCGCAATAGAACTGGAAGAAATTCCAGAACCACAAGCTATTACTGAAAGCTTGGAAGAACCAGAAGTCTCAAGAGATCCGGACATCCCAGCGCCACTCCGCAGGAGTAGTAGGCAGTCTCATCCGCCAGAGAGATACTACAGTTTTCTCATAGACGGGGATAGAGAGGATTGCACCATGGATTATGGTGAGCCTACTAGCTTCCAGCAAGCTATCCAGAGCGGCGACTCGGTAAAATGGCTGGAAGCAATGCGGGCCGAGATGGACTCCATGTACACCAACAAAGTTTGGACTTTGGACTTTGCTCCAGAAGGGGTAAAACCCGTAGGCTGCAAATGGATCTTCAGAAAGAAGATTGGTGTAGATGGGCAGGTTGAGACCTATAAAGCTAGACTTGTTGCAAAGGGTTTTCGTCAAAGACCTGGCTTGGACTATGACGAGACTTTTTCTCCAGTGGCTATGCTGAAATCCATTCGGATCCTTCTTGCCATTGCTGCCTTCCACGATTATGAAATCTGGCAGATGGACGTAAAGACGGCTTTCCTAAATGGAAATTTGGAAGAATGCGTCTATATGGATCAGCCGGAGGGATTCATTAAGAGTGGGAGCAGCGGTAGAGTGTGCAAGTTGCTAAAGTCCATCTATGGACTTAAGCAGGCATCGCGGAGTTGGAACATCTGCTTTGATGATACTGTCAAAGAATTCAACTTTATCAAAAATCCAGATGAACCATGCATTTACAGTAAGATTGTAGGGAGAACAGTAGTTTTCCTCGTCTTGTACGTGGATGACATTTTCCTAATAGGAAATGATATTCCTATGCTACAGTCAGTCAAAGGATTCTTGTCGCAGAGGTTCTCCATGAAGGACCTGGGCGATGCCAACTACATTCTGGGGATCCAGATCTATCGTGATAGATCTAAGAGGATGTTGGGACTTTCACAGTCAAGGTACATCGACACCATACTGAAAAGATTTAGTATGGAAGATTCCAAGCGCGGTAATCTACCGGCTTGTCACGGGATCACCATCTCCAAAGAGATGTCTCCCAACACTGATTTGGAAAGGGATCACATGTCTATTATACCCTACGCTTCTGCGGTAGGCTCTATAATGTATGCGATGTTGTGTACCAGACCAGATGTAGCATACGCATTGAGCGTTGTAAGCCGGTATCAGTCAAACCCAGGGGAGAAACACTGGATAGCGGTAAAGAACATTCTCAAGTACCTGAGAAGGACTAAGGAGATGTTCTTAGTGTATGGCGGAAAAGACCTCCAGCTCGAGGCCTTTGCTGACTTCAGCTTCCAGAGTGACAAGGATGACTCCAAGTCCATGTCGGGTTATGTCTTTACCCTCAATGGAGGGGCAGTTTGCTGGAAGAGTTCCAAGCAGGAGACCGTTGCTGACTCAACTACGGAAGCAGAGTACATAGATGCTTGCTATGCCGCAAAGGAAGCTGTCTGGATGAAGAAGTTCCTCACGGAGCTTCAGGTGGTTCCTACCATTGTTGATCCAATACCGCTGTATTGCGACAACAACGGAGATATAGCTTTAGCGAAGGAACCCAGGTCCCATCAGAAGTCCAGGCACATTTTGAGGCGGTGCCACCTCATCAGGGAAATCATAGATCGCCAGGAGATCGAGGTGAAGAGAGTAAATACGGAGAATAACACTGCAGATCCACTCACGAAGGCCCTACCCCAGACTCAGTTCGAGCGGCTGATCGAGATGATAGGTCTTCGATACGCCAGTACATGGCCTTAGTGCAAGTGGGAGATTGTTAGTGTATATGCCCTAGAGGCCATTACTGTATCATACTAGTTTGTATATTACTTGATGGAAGCTTGGGATATTCACAGTTGTATATACAATCTTGCTCGAAATGGTAGTATGCTACTTGGTTTGTCTCTGCTTTAATATGTGCATGTGTTTCTTTTAGCATATCGTTCATATACATATTAGTAGAGCCCTTAGGATCTTTTGCTTGATTACCAGCGTTGTGATGGCGCTCACACTTGTGGGAACTGGGTAATCCATAAGCACATCCTTATACAGGTCCCTGGTCGTTGGACTATCGATACTCCGGAGTAGACTAGCGTATGCGCTTCTCATCCCAGCGTGGGAGACGGTCTGTCCCACAGCCGTCAGTACGTCGTACTTGAGATAGTATGCGGGTGCTCGTTAGGTTACGAGTACACTGGACAGGACTCGTCGGGGACTATTGGTTGGTATTATACCTATCGTCAGTTATCAGTTCCCAGGTGACATGAGTACAGCTTAGTCCGCTGACTTGATACTGTCACTTCGCCTCGAGTGTGTTCCCACTGCACTTTGATTACTACCCTACCACGTCACAAAGGAGTCGTGCAAACAGGTAGTTTTTGGGTGCAGTCCCGAAGCACTTGGAGGCAGTGACGGTTAGACAGGATTCGTCTCTCCCGGTATTGGGGGTTGACATCGCGCTGTGTCTAGGAGAGCCATTACACGAGTAGTCCCTGGCCAGGGCAAGCGAGATATACTGGTAGGTTTCCAGTGTTATCTCAGGGTGTTCTGGGCCACACTCCGACACGACTTGTACCGCTATTAGGGGACTGACGTTCACCGCCCCCTAGGCCCGCCATGCGATGTATCAGACAAACAGACCGGACTGTACGGAGACTGTCACATACAGGCTCAGTAGGAGTTCAGATGGGGTTCACCTCGTCAGTCTTCTTATCGGCATCTACCTAGGGACCGTTACGTACAGCTAGTACCGCTTGCGGTCTGTGGTTAAACCGACTGCCCGCGTAGTGTCGAGTCTTTAGAGTCCCACACAGAGAGCTATTCGCCTTTAGGCAAAATGAGTTGAGGTCGCATGGTTTTGCGACAGGGTTCGTTCACATCCGCGCACTTGTGCACGTTTGCTGTCCGGACAGCTTATACTAGCGGGCTTTGGTTTAAGCCAGATCCTAGTATAGATTTGGGATTGGTTTTTTCTCATTGTATTCGTGTTCCTCGGATCACGAATACGGGTGCGTATGCACAGTTACTTGAGACAGAGGGAGAGGACTTTGATTAGGGTTAATGACTATTGTCATTTTATTAACCCTAATCCTTATGTGTGTATTATGGTTAATTGATATTAGTTTAATATAATTGTGCATGGTTATGGTTGTTGACCATTTGACCTCCTTAACTTGTTGACCTAGGTTGACATTTTGACCATCATCATTTCATTTGGAAGATTCTCTTTGATCCTTGCAAATTGCATTAAAAATGAAATGATAATGGTCATGTCTTGATTAACCATGACAATTATCTAGCTAATTATCTAATTACAATAATTCACACATATATGAGAGAATGCTTCATATTTTCTCTCATTCTATTATTGACTTTCTCTCTCTTGTTCTTCCTCTCCCTCAAGCTCTCCCCTCTCATGTGTTGAGAAACACTTGAGCTTGAGAAAAACCTCTTCTGGATAATCTCTACTCTTATCTAGGGTTCTAGAACTAGCACTTCTTGCACCCTAGTTACTTCTAGCTTGGAGTTGAAGCCAAAGGTTGAGGCTTTCGGGTGGATGTTTCTTCGACGTGAGAAGACGACAAAGGTGACCTCTTTCCACTACTCCAAGAAGCAAGGAGAGAAGGACATAAAGGCTTAGGTATAACCTTTCTAACACTTAGCTAGTTTCTAGTTAGCTTTAGCTTGTTTTTGTTTAGCAAAGATCCTTCTTTGTCTAGTCCATGTTGCCTAAGTTGATAAAAATTTGATTTTTATTCCGTTTTCCGCCTCCCCGTAAGAACCGGGGTGGGCAACGTGGACTTACATAGAGTGGATTCCATCTAGTGCATCACACAATGATAGTTGGATCCCGATCCCACTGATGAGTTGGATTACTCTTGGGAGATTTTTTTCACTTAACAATTAATGCTATAAACCAAGTAGGTGGCTAGAACGGTGTTAGCGGGGCTGCGCCTCCAGGGAAAAGTGGTTACGTAATTAAGGAACTTCACGAAAGCGTTGTAAAACCTCCCTTGAATTACCAACACCAGCCTGGCTGAAAGGTTAAG
Source organism: Agapanthus africanus (assembly GCA_030015575.1). Lineage (NCBI taxonomy): Eukaryota > Viridiplantae > Streptophyta > Magnoliopsida > Asparagales > Amaryllidaceae > Agapanthus > Agapanthus africanus. The sequence goes on along the minus strand of CM057350.1, from coordinate 354,966,718 downwards.
CAAGTATTGTGACGTGCGATTAATCCTGACTAGTTCTTCTTTTAGGGTTTGAAGAAGAATATGAGGAAACAGTGGGAGCCATCCTGATTAGATAAATTAATAAACCAATCTAATCTTGTAAGAGCGCACACTGAGTGTTTTCCCTCTCTCTCTCCAGGTAGCAACCATTACACGCCCTAATCAAGATAATAAAATGTATCGCTCGACCGATCCGATTTCTTATTCCGGGCTGGGGAACGTCGGTTCGACTTTAACTTACGACAACTGTCATGAGTATGAGCAAGGGAAAGAGGAAAGTTTGAATTCCTTGATAAACCCATCGAAGAAGAAACATACTGTTGCGTCTTCTTCAGGTGTTCTTGTTATTGAGAACTGTTTTTCGGTCAGTCCTACCTCCTGGGTACTCGATACCGGATCAGGATCTCATATGTGTAATTTATTGCAGGGACTGAGAAAAAGTAGGATAGTAGGACATGGTGATATGTCCCTCAGAGTAGGGAATGGAGCACACGTTAATGCTGCAGCCGTCGGTGAATATCACCTAGTACTGCCAAATGGCAATGCTATAATTTTGAACAATTGCTACTATGTACCTTCCACGCTTTGCAACATCATATCAGTTTCTTTACTTGATAAAGACGGATATAAATTTGTTCTTGATAGAAATATCATGAACATTTACCTTGATAAGGTACTGGTTGCAGAAGGTACACTGTGTAATGGTATCTATGTTCTAAATCAAAACACAATTCTCAATGTACAAAACACACGCAAGAGGAAGAGTTCAGATACGAACGAATCCTACTTGTGGCATTGTAGACTTGGTCATATCGGAGAGAAAAGACTAAGTAAATTGCATAAAGATGGACTCTTGAATAAATTCGAATTTTCATCTTATGAAACTTGTCAGTCTTGTCTCAAAGGGAAGATGACCAAATCTCCGTTCATCGGGCATGGAGAAAGAGCAGCAGAGCTCTTGGGACTCATACACAGTGATGTATGTGGTCCGATGTCTATACATGCAAGGGGTGGGTTCTCGTACTTCATCACATTCACTGACGATCTCTTTAGATTTGGATATGTGTATCTTATGAAACATAAATCTGAAGATTTTGAGAAATTCAAATAATTCTGAAGCGAAGTAGAGAACCAGACTGGCAAAAGTATTAAGATCCTCAGATCTGATAGAGGAGGGGATTACTTAAGCACAGAATTCCTAGAATACCTAAAAGAGAATGGAATTCTCTTTCAGCTTACTCCTACGTATACACCACAGCACAACGGTGTGTCGGAGAGGAGGAATCGTACCCAATTGGACATGGTTGGCTCCATGATGAGTAATGCTAAGTTGCCTCTTTCATTCTAGGGATATTCTCTTCAAACGGCGGCACATCTGTTGAATCACGTTCCATCCAAGTCCATTCCTAAAACACCATTTGAGATGTGGAATGGTAAGAAGCCATATCATAAAAAATTTAAGATATGGGGTTGTCCGGCTTATGTTAAATAGCATAAACCAGATAAACTAGAGGCACGGTCAGTTTTATGTAAGTTTGTCGGATTTCCAAAGAACAGTTATGGATATCTGTTCTACCACACCGAGGAACAGAAGGTGTTTGTTGCTCAACATGCTGTTTTCTTGGAAACAGAGTTTCTTGCAAAAGAAATTAGTGGGAGCACGGTAGAACTAGATGAAATTCCAGAGGGACAAACTGTGACTGAAGACTTGGTGGAACCTCAGGACTCAATAACCCCGGATGAACCTCAGCCACTCCGCAGATATAGTAGGATTTCTCATCCGCCCGAGAGATACTACGGTTTTCTCATAGATGGGGATCGAGAGGATTGCATCTTGGAAGAAGATGATCCTACTAGCTTAAGGCATGGCATTATCAGTAGGGACTCTGATAAGTGGCTGGATGCTATGCAATCTGAAATGGAGTCCATGTACACCAATAATGTGTGGACCCTGGAAGTTGCTCCACCTGGGGTAAAACCCGTTGGATGCAAATGGATCTACAAGAAGAAACATGGTGTAGATGGGCAGGTGGAAACCTATAAGGCTGGACTCGTTGCAAAAGGTTTTCGTCAAAGACCAATAGTGGACTATGATGAAACCTTTTCTCCAGTGGCTATGCTCAAATCCATTAGGATCCTGCTTGCCATTGCTGCCTTCCATGACTATGAGATCTGGCATATGGACGTAAAAACGGCTTTTCTAAATGGAAGTTTAGAAGAATGCGTTTATATGGATCAGCCAGAAGGTTTTATAGACAGTTGGAGCAGCGGGAAGGTGTGCAAGTTACTCAAATCCATTTATGGATTGAAGCAAGCATCGCGGAGCTGGAACATCTGTTTTGATGAGACAGTCAAGGACTTTGACTTCATCAACAACGAAGATGAGCCTTGTATTTATAAGAAGATTGTAAGACGAACTGTCGTGTTCCTAGAATAGTACGTGGTACTTTTGATAGGAAATGACATTCCTATGCTACAATCTGTCAAGCTATTCTTATCACAAAGGCTCTCCATGAAAGACCTATGTGATGCCTCATACATTCTGGGGTTTAAGATCTACAGAGATAGATCTAAGAAATTACTGGGACTTTCACAGTCCAGGTACATAAAGACCGTACTAAAGAGATTTAGTATGGAAGATTCCAAGCGTGGTAACATACCCGCATTGCACGGAATCACCCTCTCCAAGAAGATGTTCCCTAAGACTGACGAGGAGAGGGTTCGCATGAGCACCACATGCTTAGATTGGTGTTTACCCCTCTTCACGCATGTTTGATTTTTCTGAATTTTTTGGTTTCTCCATAAATTGCACGTGCAACTCTTGGGCATCCGAAAAATTAAAAAGAAAAATCTAAAAAATAATTGAGACTGATATGATTCGAACACACAGGCTATGTCGTAGCAGTGTAGAAGCCTAACCAATTAGCTACAAGTTGCTTCTGACTGTTGTTAAACAAATTTAACTTATAACTGCACAACAGGCTGAAATATCTTCTTCTATACATTTAGACAAATAATTCTGTATAAGGATTTCAGAGTCGTTGCAGATTGTAGCATAGGAATGTCATTTCCTATCAAGAGAATGCCATCCACGTACAATACAAGGAATACCACGGTTCTCCTTATAATTTTCTTATAAATGCATGGTTCATCTACATTTTTGATAAAGACAAATTTCTTGACCGTCTCATCAAAGCAGATGTTTCAACTCCACGATACCTACTCTAATCCATAAATGGATTTAAGCAACTTTCACACTCTTCCACTTCTCCCACTCTCTATGAATCCCTCTAGCAGGTCCATATAAACACACTTTTTCAAACTTCCATTTAGAAAAGCGGTCTTTATGTCTATTTGCTAGATTTTATAATCATAAAAGGCAGCAATTGTAAGTAGGATATGAATGGATTTAAGCATAGCCACTGGAAAAAAGGTTTCGTCATAGTCCAAACCTGGTCTTTGATTAAAACCTTTTGCTACAAGTCTAGCTTTATAGGTTTCAATATGTCCATCTACACCAATCATTCTTTTGAAGATCCATTTGCAGCCTATGGGTTTTTCCTATGGAGGTGCAACATCCAAAGTCCAAAATTTTTTGGTGTACATTGATTCCATCTCGGATCGCATAGCATTCAGCCACTTCACTGAGTCTCTGCTCATGATAGTCTGCTGAAAACTAGTACGCTCATCATCATTGATGATACAATTCTCTCGATCCCCGTCTACCAGAAAACCGTAGTATCGCTCAAGCGGATGATACTGCCTACTAGATCTACAGAGTGGCATAGGTATGTCAGGTTTTATTGAAGTATCAGGTTCCACTAAGCTTTCAGTAATAGTTTGTGGTTTTGGAATTTCTTCCACTTCTATTGTGCTCCTACTAATTTCTTTTTCAAGAAATTGAGTTTCCAGAAAGTGGGCGTGTCGAGAAACAAATACCTTTTGTTCCTCAACGTAATAGAAAATATAACCCCTAGAATTCTTTGGGTATTCCACAAACTTACACAATTCTGAGCATGCCTCGAGCTTGTCTGCATGCTGATTTTTTACAAAAGCCAGACACCCTCATATCTTAAAATACTTAAGACATGGTTTCTTTCCACTCCATGTTTCATATGGAGTGGTAGGCACTGACTTAGTTGGAACCTTGTTATATAGGTATACAGTAGATTCTAGTGCAAAACCCCAGAAGGATAGCGTCAACTTAGCATTACTCATTATGGAACGCACCATGTCTAGCAAGGTGCGATTCCATCTTTCTAATACACCTGTGTTGTGGTGTGTATGGAGGGGAAATTGACATGATTATTCTTGTTTTAATTATCACTATGCTAGTATCAAATGCTGCCAACCATGATTTCGTTATGCGAATATCATTGTTCGATATATTTGTGTATGTTAATTGCTAACTGCTGTAAAGACGAATTATGCATTGTTGTTCTTATGAACTTGATATTTTCATAGATTTGAGAAGCCGCAGGATATGATTTTATAAAACTTATGTTTGCAATGTGCGGTTTTCTGTTGAAAATGATGACACGATGTCCACTATGAGTTTTCTTTGTATTTATGATTAATGATATCCATTAACGAGGAGGGACGTAACCGGTTACAAATACATGGTGGACCCGACTAGAGACCGAGGGGCAGGAAATCTGCAAAGGAAGGACGGGGAGCTTAGCAAGGTTACTCGAATACCGGTGATAGTTTAGATCATGGAGGACACCGACTGGTGATATTTTTGAACACGGTGGATATGGTTAGGGTTCTATGATGAGATTGAAAAGAGGGCTAATCCAAGGACAGTGCCTTTTGAGATTGAGATTTCGAGTGTCGATGATTGACACTGATTTGGTGATGATGGTTTTATGGATGATGTATTTCCATTGTGCGTGATCTGCTATGATGCGCATACCTTTATGTGTGTGTGTGTCATGTTAGTATTATACCCTATAACTAGAAGGTAGTTCGTTTATGCATATGATTTCTACCTTGTGATATCTATCTACTCACGAGTTGGCAAGTCACCCCCGTTGTGCCATAACTTCTTACAGGATCGACCGCTTGGGGTAGCAGCGGCTTCTTTGAAACATTGCCTTTCATGGGTGATCGCTTTTGTTGTGGTAAGGTTATCGTCTTATCGTAACCGCCTCCTTATGTACTTGTTGAATCTAGTTATAGCTTAATCTACCACTTGTATATTCATTTGGTTTAGATTGAGTCGAGACTTAGATGTTTTTTCTTTGAGGTGTCGAACTCGTGTGGAGTCGACTTGATGTTATTTATTTATAGTGTTTTTTGTTTTCCGTTTGCTATTCTTCGTCTTGGGCATCGTATTTTATTGAGTGGATTATGTCTCCGCCGTGTGGGTGTCAATCTTGCTCCCGTGTGGGGTTTCTTTATTATATATTATCGTTGTACAGGTTTTTATTTAAAATTTAAAAGGGAGGTGCTGCCGGATTTTAAATGACGAAAATGTTTTCCAATGTTTTTAAACAAACTTTACTTGCATCATTTTTTTTAAAAAACAACAATCTTTCAAAATAAACTTGATTTCATTTTACAAACCGTTTTACAAAACTTCACCTCTACAATTTCTCTTACAAATTGTTTAGATTTTTGGTTTTCGGCTTACTTGGGTTACGGTGGGGTCCACTGGACTACACGTGATTCAAGTACCTGTCACGTGTCATTTCTGGGTCGTGACAATACACCACACATAGCAAAAACTCGAGAGCTAACTATGAGTTTTGAGAGCTAGCTACCTAAAAGTTTCTACTGCCCTCACTGCTAACCCGCGGCTAATGCGGAATCCGAAAACAAAAAATTTCAAAGCACAAAAAACTTATACCCTAGAATCTAAAATAACACCTAAACTAGCAAACGCAAAAGGTAGAAATCACAACCTTTGTAGCATCTTCATTTGCTCCAATTGGGTTAGACTCTAACATGCTATTAAGAGCTCTGAATCATGCTTGCGAACCGGTCCTCCTTCGCCGAAAATGATCCATCTGAGGGAGCCAAGTTGAAGCTTCAATTTCGTTAATGAAGTAACTAAAAATCTAAGATGCTTAGTGATGTGTGTGAGTGTTCTAGCATTTCCTTTCAGTTTATCTCCATAATTCTCAACTCATGAGAGGGTTAAAGATGAAGAAGAAAAAGAAGGAGCCATGGAAGAGAGGGGAGCAAGAATGGTGGAATGAATAAAAAACTTCACAAATTCAACCATGCTTACTTTCTTTTGTTAAAAGAATTTTTCCATTGTAAAACTACTACCATGCTTAAATAGTATTTGCAAACGAATTTATAATTCATTTGCCCATAATCTCCACCATTTCTCTTTTCCATCTCATTTCATATTTTCTTTAAAAGAAAATCCTAGAAATGAGTTCCCCGTAAACACATGCCCGTATTCATATCAAAATACGAATAACTAAGAGATAGAAAAATATAATGAACATAATACTAGAATATACATATCGAAATATATATATGCAAATTATTAAATCAAAACTTGATTTAATAATCCGACTTAATCTTAAGCCGGCCAGTATTATCATCCGTCTGATTGAAGTCCGCGCGGCTAGCATACATACCTAATCGGAACCCTGCACGTATAAATATACGACCACTGCATCATTTTTCCTGAACCAGGAAAATCCTCTGTGTGGGACTCTAATGACTCGCCAATACGCTGGCAGTAGATTTAACCACAAGCACGTCAGTGATGCTATCTGTACGTAATGGCTAGCTAGGTATTGACTGAAAGGAAGGCCAACGAGCAAACCCATACTTACCCCTACTGAGCCTGTCTTTGACAATCTCCATACAGTCTGGTCTTTTTGTCTGAGAAAATCGCATGCCTGTTCTAGGGGGTGGATAACATTAGACCCCTACTAACCCGATAAGTCATGCCGGTCTAAAACTCATCACCCACTGAGAAACTACCGATATCACATCAGTGAATCTCATCTACCTTGGCCAAGGATTTCTTATGATGGCTGACCAAACACAGCGCGACATCGACTCCCAATACTGGGAGAGACGAATCCCTGACGATTGTTCACTGCCTCCATGTGGCTCTGGACTGTACCCAATTAAAACTTGTTTGCACGACTCCTTTGAGCTGTGGTAGGATAATAATCTAAGTACAGTAAGAACTCACACAAGGCAAACGAAAATATCAGTTCAAAAGACAAACATGTACTCATGCCACAAGAGAACTTCCATTTGACGATAGGTATAATACCATCTAGAAGTTCTCAGCGAGTCCGTCCGGTGTACTCACTTTCAGTGAGCACCTGTATACTATCTTAGGTGACTCAACCCTAATGGTTTTTGCAACCGGACATCGCCCTTCATCGGGGTCTCGAAAAGTATACACTAGTATTATCTGGAGTATCGATTCTCAGTCTCGATACTCCCTCGACTAGGGACATTTAAGGATGTGCTTATGAACCACCCAGCTCCCACGTATATGATCACTATCATAATGCTAGTAGTCAAGAAATAATCCAACGTGCTTTATCAAAACATATACACATAACGATAAAGGCAAACCAGATAGCATACTATCATCTCGAGTAAGACTATTCTACCTGTATAGGTTACTGTTCTATTATCATAATCGCCTACCTGCAATTACAATAATTGACTTGAGGGCACTATTTACAACAATCTCCCACTTGCACTTAAGGCCAATTATTGAGGTATAGCATACCCACAGCTTGTGTGCTACCGAATACCTAACTTCTCTACTAGCCGGTTTCTCAGAACTCGTTTTTAGAAACTTACATGTTCGAGAAATAGTCTCAGTGAGTTCATCCGCTATAATGTTTCTATTTTTATCTATTTATTTCTCAATTTCGTGGAGAATGACTTTCCTTCGAAATGAGCGATACATATCTTAGAACTTGTCTGGATATCTGATAGGACTTTGTTCATAACATGAACACCAAATCCATCAAGCTTCTTAGACTGTATCCTTTGCTGATGTAATCAGCACACAGCGCCATGACCTCCTCAGTATCCTTCTTGAAAACCTATCCAACATACTGCACCTCAGAAGAGGGTAAACTTATAACACTGACACCTACTCTGTTATCCAGGTCACCTTGGAAGCCTAAACCGGTAACCGCCTACTGCAGGAGGCTGCCATTGTTATACACTACGAAAATCCTCTTATATTCTTTACTGCTTCCTTTTGTTTCTCTAGGATTGGATTAATATCTACTTATTGCAGCTAGTGCAAAAGAAATACCTAGTGTGGTACTTTCTATTTCATGATTGACTCAATTGCCTAAGCAAGTGATGTGTCAATAATCCCTCTCCTCATCAGTCTAGAAGACATCTCTTTAAAGGGGGTGACTCTATCACTAGCGGGTACACCACTACGCTAGGTGTCGTCCATTCTAAAACACATTAGAATAGTGTCAAAGTACCCGAGTTGTGACACTTTCCAAATCTAGATCTAAAACCATATATCTAGTCACCAGAATCTTTGATATTTTGTCCAGATCTTATGTGGAGAAACACCCTGTGACAATCACAGTATAACCAATTATAGTATAGGAACATCACTTCCTATCAGGAGTATGTCATCCAAATACCAGGACACCACTCTCTACTACCTTCTTACCAGGTCTATCTGTTGTTCTGATGCAGTCAAAATCTTTGACTTTCACATCAAACTAGATGACCAATTCTTCTCTCCTTGATTTAGTCTATAAATAAACATAAGCAACTTGCCCACCATACTTCCGCTGCTCCCACTGACTACAAAAACCCTTTGGCAAAGTCATATACACGTGCACTTTTAAAGCTAGTTTAGAACGACATTATAGTCATCCACCTGCCTGATCTCATAGCATAGGACAACAGTAGTGGTAAGCTTGGGTTTTCAAAATCTCCATGTCACCATTTTTGAGGAAACCGAAGTAGCTCTCGAGTGGATGAGATCACCTACTTGAACTGCGGAGTGGCTAATGGATTGTCGAATCCAATTGAATATTCAGATTCCACTAAATTTTCAGTAACCGTTTGAGGTTCTGGAATCGCTTCCAGTTCTACCATATCCTTACTTGTTTCCTTCGCAAAAAAGATTCCTTTTATAAAAAGGTGGCGAATCAAGAACAAATCAACTTTTGATCTTGAAATGGTAGAAGTTAAACCCTTCCTAAAAGCCTAGAATAACCTACAAACTCCCGTTACTGTCACAACTCAGAAATTTGGCACGTGACCAGCACAAGAATCACGCAACGTCTAAAGGCGTAACGTAATTCAAGTATGCCGAAACCCACAATTCTAAACCTTTTTACGGAAAATAGTGGAGATGCGGTTTTGACATAAAGGTTCAATGAAATTAAGTTTTCTTTAAATGCATAGATAATGATATATGAAAATGCAAGTGAATTATATGCTAAAGTTGAAAACATTTTTCGTCCTTTAAAAATTTGGGCAGCACCTCCGTTGTATATTTTGTTCCAAAACCACATACATGCAATATATAGGCATCCCCAAGCGGGAGCTAGTTCTACGCCAATTGGCGGAATCACAACCATGAAATAAAGCGGTAAATATACGATGCCCTACGGTGAAGATCAAAAATAGAAAGACAATAAGTAAAGCAAGACATCATCAGCTAAAATAGCGAACATACACCCATCTCGCTTTAAGTCTTGCAAATATACAAGTCTTTGTTTGGGTCTACCAATATAAAAAGTCTGGTTTCTGATTTGATGGAGTTTATCTAGATATAATAGAATATAAAAGTACAAGGTTGGTCACGATCCAATGTGTGCCCCACCTACCGAAGCAAACACCGTGAAGTAACTCTATGCCGGCGATACCGCTACTGATCCAGGCGGTCGAACCTACAAGAAAATTGTGGCACAACGGAGGTAAGTTGCCAACTCGTGAGTAGAAAACATCAGCATGTAGAAATCGAATAAAACAACGATTCCTAGGTCATACTATATCATGAAGGTAATACTATGATATCTAGGGTGACCATGTATGCATATATGTCAACAAAACAGTCAATGCCAATGACATGTAAAAATAAACATCTGGAATCATATGCCTTTATGCATGTAGATATCATCCACGTGTGTCCATCAACGATACATAAATATCATGGAAATCTGAGTGTCCAACATTGACACTCGAAAATATCATGAAACCTATGTCTAGTAGCGACACGTAAATCCTTATATTTCCAAGCGCCGCATGCACAGATCGGCCCTCATATCAATCTCACGACTCCAGCCGGTATCCTCCGGATAATTCGCCGGGTCCAAACTATCACCGGTAAGGAGTGCTCCCCCTGCCAGGCTCATCGTCATCCCTATGATCTTCTTGCCCCGGGTACCTTACCGGGTCCACCATGTACCTACAGACGGTTCATCCACCTCCTCGAATCAGGTACTCGAAAAAGCTCAGAACCAGGAAAACTCTTGGTTGACACAATTATCATATCAAGGTAAAACATCGCTTTTAAAACAATACACAATTTCCTTTGAAATATAACCATGGTTCCAAAATCCAGAGACCTCATGAAAACAGCATCTCAATGCATGTAACCATAAAGTACGATGTATGCAATATAGAACAGTAATATGAGCATGTCAAGTATATCATGCAAGCATGTCTTATGATAATGTTGAACAATGAATGCACTTTACAGTTATGAATAACATCGTAATATAGCAATTCTACTATGCAAGTGGCATAGCAATTATCGATGATGAATGTGTGAGTCAGCAAATCTATGTAAGCGTAACATGCGCATCATCGGTAATAATGCAGGTGTACTAGCAGATAATATCATACAACGGTAAATACCGGAAACATAACACGTATCTCATGAGGGATAATCCAACATAAACATAAACGACAATTGGGTACATAATTGCGAATGAACCATACGACAAGTTAAAATGATACGAATCGTAGTTTTGAAAGTGGGGTTACGGTGTTTTTGAGAAAAGGACACCATTTGGAAAATCCATAACATCCATTGAGGTTTCCATTTAAAAGTGCATACGATTCATCGGTTTTGGAAATAAGTATGGTTCAGGTGAAATCTTTACGTCGGCGATCCAGCCTCATAGCATCAGATGTGGAAATATCCTCAAATATCATCCTCAAATCATGAGCGCGGATCAATCATCCGGTATAGCTTATCGCGTATGTTAATCCATCGTACGGTGGCATCAAACAGAATAGGGATCCTATCGTCCTATTCATCAACAAGGGTACGGATCTAAGCTCTCGTACATCATATCATATTTGATTCTCATCCATATATATATATATATATATATATCATCAGTCTCATGTCATCGCTATATTAATCTCATTATATAACTTAGCACGTGAATTTGTGCATCTATACCGCCTCACATCCTCATACCCATCGTATCTGCTCAAATCATCTTATATCATCATATTGACATCTCAATTCACGTCATCTTGCATTAATCATATCGTTTCATACTCACTCTTTTGATCAAATCCGTAAGTTCATTCATAGGTTTCTCTAAACTATAACTTATATATCAGTCATTCATCAAGTTGTGGAGGTGTTATACGCCATCCACCCGACTTCCCCCATAGATATAAATCTACTCATATGCTAAACTCCTCGCTTAGTCAAAGTCGATGTGCTTCGTCGTCTCGGAAGACCACACAAAGGTACCTCCAAATCAACACACATCATAACGTTATTAAAACAATGTCCGGAAAACCGATACGGCACGATGTGCTCATAGGTTGGAACCTATAGCTTATGCATGAAAAAACAACCAAATAACCCTCGTCGTTGACGTACAAACTTTCAACGACCAAGTCTGAAATCAAATACTAAAAACCAAGTTTCAGAAATCTGAAAACACGAAAACTGCAATATAGCAAACCACTCCAAGATTCTACTCTAGGTCAAAATAAGATATTTTTCATATAGGGTTGCTCTAGATATCACAAAAGGGGACCACACACCAAAAATCACACGAAACTACCCAGATGTGGCCGCAATTTGCGGCCACCCTGAATATATCTACGGCCAAACATTAGAAGTAGGGGCTCGGGTTCCTAGGTAAAATTCTAGGAGGCCTGCGCGTCTCACTGTCATGAGAACTTATTTTATGGGTTTTGTTCGGTTGATAAAACTGCACTTTTGATATGACATTTTCCTTACTATTTTTATATAATAAAAGATGTTTATTATAAATATAACACATATAAGGGTTTATCCGTAAAAATACTGTTTTCATGTGTTTATATATTATAATTAACATTATGAAGGAAAAATGTAAGCATATAATATTCATATAATATTTGGACTATTTTAATATGCTTACTTTATTAAATATCTTTGACCAATTCTCTTAAAACTAAAATATTATGACAAATGGTTAATATAAAATCTCAATAAAAAAAAATTCTACTAATATCATTTATTGAGATAATTGTGCAGGAATTATATCATGACTGAAATCAAGAAAATCCGAGTTGGCGAGATCAAATCTGCCAAAGATATTCAAGTAAATTGAAGATACCAATTCTGGGAGAAACGTCGAAAAGATTTTCAAAGTGTAGATATTCAAAAGATCAACAAGTGCTATAGATAAGAATCCACAGAAATTAGAGCCCATGATCCCACCATAAGGCGGCGGATCCACGGCCAAACCCACATATTGGCCGCAGTTCTGCAGTACATCTGAAGAGTTAGGATTCTGAATTTTTTTTGTTCGGATCCTAACAACTAGTTACCATATTAGGAAACTAGGGTTCTGGCTCTATGACTATAAATAAGGACCAAAAATCTCTTGGAAAAATCATCAAACCGACGCGATCACAATGTCCACGACGGCTCAAGAATCCTGGTTGATCATCGACAGTTCATCTACCTCCTTAGAAGAGATCGAGTAGTAAACTAGGGTTTTGTAATCATTTTCTAAAGGAACAAAGTGTACTTGATCTTGTTGATTAACAAAGCTAGTTTTTTTCTTATATCATTTTATTTTCTGCATTTTACATTATGTTTTCCCTCTCTATCGTTTCTTTTCCAAACATGCGCGAGTAATTCTCTACTTGTTAGGGTTTATAGGATTATGGTAGATTAATAGAATATGAAGATCCTTAAACTCTTTTAAATCCTATAAAATTTATAAACTTTATCAAAAGAATAATTAACATCCTACGAGGGCGCGCTATCAATTCATTGATGGTTAAAACCATGATTTGAGATTGGATTAACAATTGTTTTGGTAAAGTCTAGACATGAACGGAGATCCATGGCAAGATAGGGGTTAACAGTGGGAACCCTATTCCCTACAGAAACCCTAATCTACTTGCATCACTGTCGATCTAGTTTTAAATCAATTAAAGGATAAAAAGAGTAATCTTTAATTAATCATCCATGACTACTAAATCATAATGAACCCTACAAGCCCCCTTCAACTATAAACTTACATCCGTAGTTAATCTAGATCTATATCCTGCATCCGTGTTCGACGTAGATCTAGGACCTACAACTATTCTTCATTCTTCCTCCTTTCCTAATCAACACGCCTAAAATAAGATTAAAAGATTCAACATTTCCTTGAGGACAACCCGTACTCATCTCGGTCTATCTACACGCGACACCGTTATTGATTGCGGTTAACTACTACACACAAATCAGAACAATCAAATGGCGCCGTTGCCGGGGATACGTGCGTAATTTTTTTTTACTATTTGTGTTGAATTCTTAATCGATATATATCATAAATAAACAAATCTGCAAATTGTATATTTAACGATTATTGTGTGAATTTTGCAAGGGGATCTGGAGTCACGGACTTGAGGATACAGAGAGACAGAGACATTCATCAAGATCCAGAAGAGCACAGGAGGCTACGTAGCAAAAATCATCATGAGATCCCTCCACTTAGGGGTGGAACCACGGCAAATAAGAAAAAGTGCGGCGAAAGCACGGCGGATTTGAGGGATTAGGGTTCAAAACTTCTCTGGTAAATTTCTCAAATCTTTCTCTTTCCTCTGAAACCCAATAAAATATCTTTCCTGCAGGATTCTTCGCAAAATATCGCCACTCAAAAATCTTTTTGCAAAGTTTTGTACTTTGTTTGGCATTGCATATTTTAATACGGACATTAAGGGGCATAGACAAAATTCAGATTAGGTGGAGATTTCATCACCCTTCCTAGGCCCTACAAATCACAAAACGAGCATCTGCATCAACCCTACATTAATTAAAAAATATCTAGACAAGACTCTAAGAGCTGTCGCGCTCAATAAGGACAGAGGAAGGTCGTGTGTAATCTATCGCTTATCCGCATTACTTTTGGGGTGTCTACGCAAGTGTGTCTATGGCAAGTGGTTACCTAATTAGGCCCGCTGTTTTCGGTGATTCGTATAGCAGATACCTCCCACTTATCTCGCACTATCTGGCCACAAGAGTAGTAAAGTGGTGGTAGAGGATTGATCCTGCAGTTTGTCCTTTGGAAGTCTAGGAGCGGTTTAGAGACTTGACCAATGTACCTTAGTTCTAGGGTTATTTATACATTTTTGTGTGATTTATCTAGAGTCCCACTTTTTAAAAAAACAAACCAATTTTAAATCGCACACACACTGCCACTTGCGCTAAAACCGTTTAGTGCATGCTCGGCTGGACACGGGGTTCTAGTGCCCGTTTTGTCCGCGTTTTGGCTATCGACTCCGAAGTCGATATTCTTCATTTTCTTTTTCCCTACCTACCACATCGACTGAGATGGACGGTACTCCATCAAATTATAACACCACACTACCACCGCCCGTAGGTGAGCAAAATCCACCGTGCATCTATTTCCAAGAAAGATACTATCCTATCCGTAGTCCCCTTCCTACTTGTTTATCTATTCCACCAGCCAACGGGGATAATTTTTAAATTAAACCCAACTACATCAACCTGTTGCCCAAATTTCACGGGCTTGAGTGTGAAGACGCGTACGTTTTCATCACCAAATTCGAAAACGTATCTGCAATGATGGGTACTTCACAACTGTCTGTTGATACCATGCGCTTGCGTCTTCTCTCATTCACTTTGTGCGGCTTGGCTCAAAAATGGCTTTATAATACTGCCGCACACTCTATTACCAATTGGGATGAATTCGTGATAGCATTCCTTAAGAAATTTTACCCAAATCATAAGACCACCCGTGTTAGGAGCGAAATCAACCAGTTCACCCAGCTTCCCAATGAACCATTTTGGAAGTGCTTTGAACGTTTCAAGGATCTGCTTGTCCAATGTCCTCATCACGGAATACATAGATAGGATCTGTGCCAAATTATATATGAGGGAATTAATCCAGCGACAAAGCAAATGCTTGAAACAATGTGTCAATGAAATTTCATGTCTAAAGACAATGGTGAAGCATAGAAATATCTGGAAGATCTCGCTGAAAAAGCTTTGCAGTGGAAAAGCGCTAGACCACCTTCATCTAGCGAAGGTATTCACCAGTTCGATGTTTCCATTGCAGTAAAAGACGAAATGGCAACGATGCAAAAGAAACTCGACGCTATTGAAAATAAATTCTCATCAGTCTCCCTAAACCAGGTAACGCTCCCCAAAACCGTGTGTGGTTGCTGTTCGGATCCATCACACTTGACGGAAGAATGCCCTATGAATGCACCTTTTCAAGGTCACGAGCAAACTAATGCTACTTTTCAGCAGCGACCTAGAAACGATCCTTATTCTTCCACCTACAATCAGGGATGGTGGAATCATCCTAATTTTGTTTGGAACCAAAACCAACCCAAAAATCAAAACCAGTTGCAAAGCATTTACCAAAGACCTCCTCCACAGCAACAGCAACCACCACTACAGAGTCACCACCCCTTTCTATCGCAACCTGTTCAAAATCCGGCCAATAATTCTTTCCAAACGATCGGTACCGATAACTCCTCTTCACTCACACAAACATTGGATTTGTTTATGAAATATTCCATCCAAATGTCGGCCGATATGAGGTCTTCAATTGATTCTATAAAGAAAGACTCCGCCTCCCACGGTGAGAGTATTAAATCAAGAGAAGCCCAAACTGCACAGTTGAATGCCGCGATGAGCGCGCGAGAAAAAGGGAAACTCCCATCTCAACCCCTACCGAATCCTGGCCACTCAAAAAATCATAATGTGAGTGTCGTTACTACGTTGAGACCGGGAAGAGTGCTGGATAACCGAGTGGGTGAACAAGTTGATGACGTTAGTGATACCAATGATACCCGGCTTCTACTTATTCCCCTAATTCGTCTAGTCTCCCACAGACTTCCGAGCCTATTCTACGCTTCCCACAAGGCTCGAACCCTCAGCCCACTTAATCGAATCTATCTAAAGCGATCCCCACTCCAATTTTGGGATCCATTCCATCCCCACAATCTTCTCCAATGTTGGACCCAACCCTTATTGATAAAGCTTCGTTTCCAAACAGATTAAGGGCCAACAAACCTAACCCACGAATGGAGAAGATTGTCGAAATGTTTAAGCAAGTTAACGTCAATATTCCTCTCCTAGATTCTATTCAACAAGTTCCATCTTATGCAAGAATTCTTAAAGACTTGTGCACTAGGAAGAAAAAATACTCAAGTGCCGAAAAAAGTATTCTTGACGAGTAATGTTAGCACGACTTTTACCCAGCAAATACCAAAGAAACGTAAGGACCCTGGCTGTCCTACCATCAATATTTCTATTGGGGTAAAAATATTAATCGTGCTTTACTCGACCTTGGCGCTAGCGTTAACTTGCTTCCATATTCCGTATATTAGCCGTTAGGGATTGGAGAGTTGAAACCCGCCCATTGTACTTTCCAAATGGTAGACCGATCAATCACCAAACCTAGGGGTGAACTAGAGGATGTGTTAACTAAATTCAGGGAATTCATATTCCCTGTGAACTTTATTGTTTTGGATACACAACCTGTAGCGAACCCACGCAACCAAATACCGGTGATACTCGGTCGACCTTTCCTAGGAACTTCGAATGCTATAATTAATTGTCGTAACGGTTCTATGAACTTATCCTTCAGGAAAATGACAATTGAGATTAATATTTAAAAGCTAGGAAGTAAACCAACTGAACCTTCTGCTCATTTGGTTGATGTCTGTTCCATCAACGAGATAGCTTCCGACAGCTGCGAACCAGAAGCAATTTGCTCTGATGATCTCGACAACACTAGTGAGACATTGTTTGATTTAGAAAATTCTTATATTAAGGATATCTTCGATGAGTCCATCTTCGAGTTTGAATCCGTTGATTCGTCTCAAAAGTCAGTAGAACTTTCTGAGTCAATATCTTTTGCAAGTTATGAACCTCTTAGGGAGTCTGAGCATCATTCCCTTACCCCACCTTTTATTCTCTCTCCGCTAATACTAGATCTCAAACCGCTACCTTCTTATCTTAAATATGCATATTTAGGTATGAATGAGTGTAACACTTTGAATTTTCGTTAAAATGTTTTTCGTGATAATTAGTAATTGTACGTGTTATTTTATATGTGTATCTAGGATTGTTAGTTATTTTAGTCGGGTTTATTAGTTATATTTAGTCGTGTTGGCAAATTGGAAAATTTTCTATTGTAGTGGACACTTGCACACTTAGCCATTTTTGAGACATAAGTTTAAAGTGTTAGCCAATTCTTTTGTTGCATGGTTGCTAACTTATCCCCACCATTTTTAATCATATCATAACCCTTTTCATAATTCAAAATCCTAATAAACAAATGAGCATGGTGTTAGGTACTTTTTTGACCCCATTTCCTTCTCTTCTCTCTCTCTCTTCTCCTCACTTCAGAAAATTCTGGAGATTTCAGCAGAAAACCTTGGCTTTCCTTCATCTTTTCCTCTCTTTTTCACTTCTCCTTGATTCCCAAACAAATCCTACACAAAAACCACACATTTCCTTCCAAAACCTTAGGAATAATGAGTTTTTGAGGTGTTTGGAGGCAAATCTGCATACTTGAAGGACGAGCTGGAATTTTTGGTGTTTCATAGGGTTTTTTGAAGGTATTAACTCATGTTAGCACTCCTTTTTCTTAAACTTGTAGTATTGTATGGCAAAAATCTCATTTTTGTGCATTTTAGTGATATTAAAGGATATTTGTGATTCACATGTTAGATTAGGGTTTTGTTAGTTGAGTTAGCACTATTATGTGTTATTAGAACTATTTTAGGCCAGGTTTGTTTCAGTTTGCACAGAAATACCACAAAGTTCCATTTTAGTGCAAAAGTGTGGATTTTAACTTGGTTTAAGGCTCTGTAGGATCTGCTACTCCCCTAGATATTTCAGAGTGAAACTAGATGTTACTGTAGCATGTATGGGGGGTATAGAGTGCACACACCGAACCTGGGAGCCCACCCCCCTACCCAGGCCGCCGGAATATTCATTCTGGTCGCAATGTGCGGCCAGATGGGTGAGTTGGGATTTTGGGTTTGGGCCACTGGAGTCTGCTGCTATGTGGGTTATTTTGGTATTTATAGTTTTACATTATCATATCTGTATCAAAATCTGGAGGTGAATACCTATTTTCCCGTATTTTTAATCTTTCGCGACACGCGTGATACGTGTGTATGGATTTTGGGTTTCTGCGTATCGCGACGCGTCGGTGTGGCTTCAGGCGCATAATCACACGTTTTAGCGTATCGCGCACACGCGCGCTTGGTTCACGACACGAGTTACAAGTTCGGCTTTAATGTCGTGTTTGTGTGACTTCAAGCTTATGTATGATATATTGTGAAATTCTAGGTTCCCAGGCGAGTACGGCGGATGCCGCGCAGAAGGGGAAACAAGTTGTTGGCTATACCTAGCGAGAGATTACGGTGAGTAGATTTAACATCTACAGGGATATCGCCCGCATGGCGTTCTACGTCAGGGCTGATAGGACCTTATAGCTACCTTTATATACATTGACTGTTCATGGTTACTATTTAGTGCATACTGCATTCCCTGCTATATGGATATAAACTAGAATTGATAGAACACCACACCATTACTAACGGTCCATGTTGCACGAGCACTATCCTGCATGTTACACACACACCGTTAGTAATTGCCATGACACTCACACTGTAGAATTTCCATCGGATCATTATATTGTAGCTCATCTTTATGTGACTTGACATGATATTCATACTTGATGCATATATTCCATCGGATCATTATATTGTAGCTCATCTATATGTGACTTGACATGATATTCATACTTGAGGCATATATTACATCGGATCATTATATTGTAGCTCATCTATATGTGACTTGACATGATATTCATACTTGATGCATATATTACATCGGATCATTATATTGTAGCTCATCTATATGTGACTTGACATGATATTCATACTTGATGCATATATTCCATCGGATCATTATATTGTAGCTCATCTATATGTGACTTGACATGATATTCATACTTGATGTATATATCACATCGGATCATTTTGTTGTAGCTCATCTATATGTGACTTGACATGATATTCATACTTGATGCATATATCACATCGGATCATTTTGTTGTAGCTCATCTATATGTGACTTGACATGATATTCATACTTGATGCATATATCACATCGGATCATTTTGTTATAGCTCGTCTTTATGTGACTTGACATGATATTCATATTTGATGCACATATCATATCGGATCATTGACTTGTATATTGGTTTGGATTACATGTGATTTCTGGATTTAGGAAACGTGGCTATTTCAAATATGTAATCATTTAAAAACCCGGTTCCCTTGAAATGATATTTCGGTGCGTCCATCATGTGTTTCCTCGGTGCTAGAGTGATATATGTGAACCCGAATCGAGGAGCTGGTTGAGGCCGATTACGGGTACATGGTGGACCCGGTATGGTACCCCGGGGCGAGAATGGTTTCGCTGTGTAGTAGACGGTGAGCCTGGCAGAGGGACTGCTACCTACCGGTGATTGGTTGGACCTGACAGTTATCCGGAGGATACTGATCAGAGTTGATAGATGGATGCGGGGTGATCCGTACTGCTGGGGCCGAGGGCCGATACCGCAGACGGAGCCCGTGGGCTGACCCGGACTGACGGGGCCCGATGGATGAGGATTTGCGTGTCGAGGCTGGACACGAGTATTTATGATATTTGGGTGCCGATGTTGGGCACTCGGTATTCTCAGAGATTTATAGGATTTGAGGGCCGATGAGAGTGCCGGCGCCTGAGCTATTTAGGGGATCTGGGTGCATTGATGGACACCGATTATATATTCCACGTTGACATTCCGTGTAGATGTTATATTGCCCATGCTCAGCATTTATTATTGTACCTCATCCTGTAGTTATATTACCTGATAGAGCACTTGCATGATTATTGCACATACTGTTTATCACACATTGATATCATCTGTTGGCATATGATAGAGCAGCGCAGTACGTGCATGCTCGCGATTACCTTTATATGTTATCTCTATTCACAAGTTGGCAACTCACCCCCGTTGTGCCACAGTGTTTGCAGGTTGCCCTTCGGAGTAGTCGCGGCAGGCTGCGTTTTGCATCTTTTGACACAGATACCCCCATAGTTGGTGTACTAGCTCTTTTGCTGATAGGTGGGTTTGTACGGTATCTGTTTATCTTTCAGTTTTGTACATTGTTGTATCTAGTATTCTCCATCTACCATGTATGTATTTGACTTAGAGACAGTGTGAGGACGATGATGTATATTATTTGTATTCTGGTGTCGAGCTCGTTGTGAGCCGACTGTACTTGCAGTTTATTCTATCTGTGATGTTCCCACTTGTGGATCTTGATCTTCTCTACGGCGTCGTATATTGTTATCTTGGTGATTGTTTACTTAGATTTCTTAACATGTTAGTAAGTGCTTTCATTTAAAACTTATAACACTCTATACTTTTACTGGTTTGATCTCTGGGTTTTCGGTTCACTTAGTCGCGTTACGCCTGTAGACGTTATGTGGTTAAGTGCCGGTCACGGGCCAAACTTTGGGTCGTGACAAAGTTGGTATCAGAGCATAGGTTTTACCTTTCGGAGTGTAGGATGACCCTGGTATGATGGAGTAGGTAGCTGCAGCAGGGTAGCGTAGCGTGTGTATGTTCCGCGGCATACTCACGACACGGTACTCCGCCTACGCGACCGTAGGACTGGTTGATTTAAATTCCTTCTTGAGTCTATGCATTCTTGCGATTCGATTTCCGTATCCTTATCGAATCCTATTGTTCCTTTCAGCCATTATGCCGCCAAAGACTACGAGGGCGCAGAGTGCGGCCGCGAGGGCCGAGATTCGAGTTGACTCGTCGGAGACGAGGACTGATCCGGGTAGTACACCGGTTGTGCCCGAGCAGGCTGTTCCTGCCGTGACAGATCAGATTGCTATGTTAGGAGCTGGTGTGCAGGAGATGCGCCAGACGATAGGATCCAGTATGTAGGAGATGCGCCAGATGATGGGATCTCTAGTTGAGACACTTCGAGCGCAGCGACCAGAGGTAGTTCCGCCCGTTGCAGAGTTTATGAGGCTGAAGCCTCCGATCTTCACAGGTACCGATGTGGCCGAAGACCTACAGTCTTTCATTGATAGGATGGCGCGGATATGTCGTTCACTTAGATGCGCAGATGCGAGATGGGTTGAGTTCGCGAGCTTTCGCCTGGAAGGTCTTGCGTAGAAATGGTGCGAATCAGTCGAGAAGGGTAGAGCAGCAGGTCTTCCTCCTATGACCTGGACAGAGTTCGTGGCCCTATTCCTTGCCCGCTTTCTTCCCCTGAGTGTCAGAGATGCTAGAGCACGCAGGTTCGAGTCCTTACGCCAGACTCCGGAGATGTCGGTGGCAGAGTACGATGTGCTATTCCCCGAGCTATCAGTTTATGCTCCATACCTAGTGGCTACTAAGGAGTTGCGAGTTAAGAGATTTGTCCGAGGCTTTCTCACACCACTGTTCCTTGCGATTAGCGCGCAGCACTACGAGACCTATGCAGCAGCTGTAGATACATCCTTATTGGTTGAGGAGCGCCTTGCTGAGACTTCGGCAGTCCCAGAGCCGAAGAGAGTTCGTGCAGATAGGTCAGTGCAGAGACGACCTTTTCGGCGTCGTGACAGGCACCTTGCAGGTGGCAGAGATTCGAGGCGAGGCCGATTGTTTAGCTCCTATCCCCAGGAGAGTCAGCGACCATCATCGGGATGTTTCCGTTGCGGGAGCTCTTATCATCGTTTGCGAGATTTTCAGGAGGTACCCCGGAGTGGAGCGGCAGCATCGCGTGTTACATTACCACCTTCACCACCCCAGACGGCATTGCCGATAGTACCTACTGTTACTCCGCGTCAGACGCATGCACAGAGAGGTCGTGGTCACGGAGGATTTGTTCATAGAGGACGAGGTGACCGAGGCAGAGGGCAGCCAGCGGCCGGCAGGGGACAGTTAGTTGCAGGTGGAGGACAGGCGCGATTTTTTGTTTTGACGCATCAGGACGCGCAGGCGTCCAATGCGGTGGTCTCAGCTATCCTTCCTGTATGTTTGGTTGATGCACACGTGTTATTCGATCCCGGATCCACGCACTCGTATGTATCCACACACTTTGTGCCGAGTTTGGGGTAGAGAGTCCGGTTTGCTTGACCAGCCGCTTGTTGTGACTACTCCTGTGGGAGAGTCGTTTGTTGCTAGGCACGTGTTCCGATCCTGTACCGTCCGTATTGGCGAGAGAGAGTTGCTGGTCGATTTGATCCTTCTTGAGATGTTGGACTTCGACGTTCTTTTGGGCATGGATTGGTTAGCCACGTGCTATTCTTCTGTTGACTGCCGTGAGAAGAAAGTTCGATTTTGTTTTCCAGGCGAGTCGGTTGTTGTTGTGTTAGGGGACCGTGGTTCCACCCCTCACAGTGTGATTTCTTCTGTTCATGCTGGACAGCTTTTGCGGAAGGGATGTCAGGGATTTCTCACCTACGTTTGCGATACTAGAGCTACAGAGATTCTGATGGATCAGGTTCCGGTTGTTAGCGAGTTTCCTGATGTGTTCCCTGACGAACTTCCTGGGATACCGCCCGAGCGTGATATTTCTTTCTGTATTGATTTGGTTCCTGGCGCGGGGCCTATTTCTGTACCGCCTTATCGGATGGCCCCGGCGGAACTTAGAGAATTGAAGGGTCAGTTGCAAGATTTGCTGGATAAGGGACTTATTCGACCCAGTGTTTCTCCTTGGGGTGCTCCAGTCCTGTTTGTCAAGAAGAAGGACGGCAGTATGCATTTGTGTATCGACTACCGCCAGCTGAACAGGGTGACAGTGCGGAACAGGTATCCTTTGCCACGCATCGACGATTTGTTCGACCAGCTTCAGGGGGCAGGATACTTTTCGAGGATCGATTTGCGATCAGGCTACCATCAGCTGCGGGTTCGACAGGAGGACATTTCTAGGACAGCTTTCCGCACGCGCTACGGCCATTATGAGTTTTTGGTGATGTCGTTCGGACTCACCAACGCGCCAGCAGCATTCATGGACTTGATGAACCGCATTTTCCGGCCGTATCTTGATCTGTTCATCATAGTGTTCATTGACGATATCTTGGTGTATTCTCGGAGTAGAGAGGAGCATGAGCAGCACCTGCGGATTACACTGCAGACCTTGAGGGAGTATCGGCTTTTCGCCAAATTTTCAAAGTGTGCTTTCTGGCTAGACAGCGTAGACTTGTTGGGGCACGTGATTGCACGAGATGGTATATGTGTAGATCCGAGGAAGATCGAGGCAGTTCGGAGTTGGCCTAGACCCACGTCAGTGACGGAGGTTCGCAGCTTTCTAGGGCTCGCAAGCTATTACAAGCGATTTGTGCAGGACTTCTCTCGCATCGCTACACCTTTGACCGGGTTGACCCGGAAGGGAGTTCGATTCGATTGGACAGTGGAGTGTGAGCACAGCTTCCAGCAGCTACGGGTTCTACTGACTACGACACCAGTGCTATCATTGCCTTCAGGATCAGGCGGATTTGTGGTCTACTGTGATGCTTCATGAGTGGGGCTAGGGTGCGTTTTGATGCAGCATGACAGGGTGATCGCGTATGCTTCGTGGCAATTAAAGAAACATGAACAGAATTACCCCACTCATGATTTGGAGATGGCTGCAGTGGTCTTTGAACTTAAGATTTGGCGACATTATCTGTATGGAGAGTCGTGCAAGATTTCACTGACCACAAGAGCTTAAAGTATATATTTCAGCAGCGAGACCTAAACCTTAGACAGTGTCGATGGATGGAATTAGTGAAGGACTACGATTGTAAGATCTTGTATCACCCGGGCAGGGCGAATGTAGTGGTGGATGCTTTGAGCAGGAGGCCCGGGGGTAGTCTATCTGGTTTGAGCGCAGTGCAGAGGCAGTCATCGGCAGATTGGCAGATCTTATGCGACAGCCGGGTACAGTTCGAGTTTACGCCGATCGGAGGACAGATTGTGCATGTTCGTGCACACCCACAGTTGCTTGACCGTATACATGAGGCACAGCACAGTGACGACCGCTGTTCAGAGATCAGGACACAGATTGGACAGGGCAGATTTTCCGAGTTCGTGATCGATGTGTAAGTGCACGGCGGCGCCCCGGCCGTCAATCCGACGGCCAAATGCGGAAGCAGTGATAAACTTTAATTTTTACTTGAACTGGCGAACCGCCGCGCACTAATACCCGGATCGAACCATTAATTAGTCCTAACTAACTACAAGATAGGGAAGAGAAGTATACCGATAGATCCGAGTCCTCCGGTCTTCTCGTCGTTGTCCCGATCTCCTGCGGAATGTCCCGTCTCCTCCTCGTCGCCGGAAGTGCAACACATCGCCTACATCATTTACGGGCTCCCACCTCAATGCCGAGGCAACTCGGGCACGAAGCTGGCTAGTCGACGTGCCCAAGATTCGCTGTAGAATGTGTAGTGAACAAGTCTCATTCTTGGGGTCGTGGAATTGTCATTTGTGGAGGAATTGAACTTGGGGCTTTTTGGATTGAACTTGTGGGAATTTTGCAACATGAAATGAAACAAAATCCCACCCTCAAAATTTTGGACAGCCCACTCAAGGGGGAGGCCGGCCATGACAAATGTAGGAGGGGTGAATATGAGAGAGTGACCAAAAAGAATCATGCAAGAGAGAGAGAGAGAGAGAGAGAGAGAGAGAGGAGGGTTATCATATGAAAAGAAATGATCATAATGAAAAGTCCTCACTCAACAACCATACCCCTCAACATCATCAACAATCATGACTTTAAAAGTCAAGCCATGATGGAGTCAAAACAAGTCAATGATGGTGAAGTCAAGGTAGTCAAGGTCAATGAAAAGCTATCATGACACAAGAATATGCAAAGAACTCCTCCACAAATACTTATTTGCGACAATGCATATAAGCCCTCCTCCACCAATCTTCGGCCAATGAACGATACAAAGGAAATCGGCCGAAACGAAAAGCAAACTGGCAATTCCAGAAAACTGGTCCCGTAATAAATTACAGGAAAACCCCGATACTGTGCATACACACCCGCATCTATATTTCGACCGAAATACAAATGCAATGAGACAAAGTCTACACTGTACTATACTAGGATCCGGCTTATACCAAAGCCGGCTAGTAATATCCGTTCGATCCTGATCCGTGCAATACCGCACATATCTGATCGAACCCTGGCATATATCCATACGGCCTGTAGTACAAACTGTCCTATCCTGATCCGTGCAATACCGCACGTATCTGATCGGACCTTGCCATATCTCCATACGGCCTCTACAACCTTTCGCCCGAAAGCTGAGTAACTGAATGTGGGGGACTCTAAAGACTCGTCAACACCTTGGTTGTGGATTTAACCACTAGCACGTCAGAGGTATAAGCCAATACGTAACGGGCTACCAGGTACTGACTAAAAGGGACGTCTGTGAGCGAACTCAGCCTGACAACCCTACTGAGCCTGTCAGTGACAATATCCGTACAGTCCGGTCCGTTCGTCTATGAGCATCGCATGGCGGGCCTAGGGGGTTGGTAAAAGTCAGACCCCCAAAAGCGGTACAAGTCGTGTCGGAGTGTAGCCCAGAACACCCTGAGATACTACTGGAATACCTACCAGTAAATCTCCTTGCCTCGGCCGAGGGCTTCGTGTAATGGCTCTCCTAGACACAGCGCGACCTCACCCCCAATACCGGGAGAGACGAACCCCTGAAGAAACGCTCACTGCCTCCATGTGGCTCGGGACTGTACCCAACTAAAACCTGTTTGCACGACTCCTTTGAGCCGTGGTAGGGTAGTAATCAAAGTACAGTGGGAACTCACACGAGACAAA
Source organism: Agapanthus africanus (assembly GCA_030015575.1). Lineage (NCBI taxonomy): Eukaryota > Viridiplantae > Streptophyta > Magnoliopsida > Asparagales > Amaryllidaceae > Agapanthus > Agapanthus africanus. The sequence continues at coordinate 354,940,396 of CM057350.1, read as the reverse complement.
TGACGATCCCCAGGTCGATGAACTAACCTGCACACATGTCACCAGGGAACTGCCATCTGACGTCTGGTATATCACCAACTAGCATGTTCCCGGCGAGTCCTGTCCGGTGTACTCATAACCCAATGAGCATCTGTATACATCTTAGGTGATCCAACTGACACCAGTGGCTTGTGAGACCGGCCACCGCCCCTCGTCGGGGTCTCGACTGTATACACTAGTCTACTCTGGAGTATCGATGCCCTGTCTCGAAACTCACACGACTAGGGACCATTTAAGGATATGCTTATAGACCCCAGCTCCCACTTATATGATCGCCCTCATACTGCTGGTGGTCAAGCAAGAATCCTAGGGGCTCTATCAACGTGTAATAGCAACTTGTCAGGTCACCTAAAACAGTACACGATGATAAAGGTAAACCAGATAGCATACTATCATCTCGAGTAAGACTGTCGTACCGGGATAGGTCCTCCCTCAATCATTGCAATCACGTGCCTGTGATCCAATAATTGACTCTGAGGGCACTATCTCCAACAATCTCCCACTTGCACTCAAGGCTAATTATTGCGATGTCGCATACTCACAGCCCGTGTGATACCGAACACCCAACTCCTCTACTAGTCAGTCTCACAAAGCTCGTTTGCGAAACTATTGCGTTCGAGGAATAGCCTTAGTGAGTGGATCCGCTTTGATGTTTCTTTCTATGTCTCTCTATATCTCAAGTTCGCGGAGAAACCCATCTCCCGAAATGAGCAATACCTGTCTTAGAATGTGTCTGGATGACTGATGGGACCTAGTTCATAGATGAACTCCAAATCCAAACTTCTTAGACTGTATCGACAACTGAACTTAATCAGTGTCCTGTGCCATGCCACCCTCAGTATTGCCTTGGACCACCTGTCCAAAATACTGCCCCTCATCAGAAGGAAAACTATAACTCTGACAACCTCCTTGTCGTCCAAGTCACCTTGGAAGCCTGGAATGATAACTGTCTCCCGAATGAGGCTGTCGTTATCATATCCCTAGAACATTCACTTATGTTCTAAAACTTCTTCCGACTGCTTCTCCAGGATTGGATCAATATCAACTTATTGCATCTAGTGCAAGAACAATATCTGGTGTGGTACTTGACATCTCATGATTGACTCAATTGCCTGAACAAGTGATCTGCCAATCATGCACATCCCTCTCCAAATTAGTCTGTAAGACACCTTTAGAGAGGGTGACTCCATCACCTGCAGGTACACTACCGTGCCAGGAGTCGTCCATCCTAAATACTCTTAGAATGCTGTCAAGTACCCTGATTGGGAGACCACCCAAATCTAGATCTAAAACCATAGATCTAGTAACCAGTATGTCTGATATAAAATCCATTTCCTTTGTGGAGAAACCACTGTGTGACGACCAAAGTATAACCGACCGTAGTATAGGAGTTTCCTTTACTACTTTGTGTAGTGTATGTCATCCAAATACCAGGATATCACACCTTACTACCTTCTCAACAGATCCATCCCCTATTCTGATGAAGTCAAACCCATGACTATCACGTCAGAAATAGATGATCTATCTCCGCTACATCTGCTTTAGTCTACAAATAGACATAAGCTACCTGTCCACCAATTCTTCCGCTGCTCCCACTGACTACGACAACCCTCTGGCAGAGTCATATACACATACATTTCTAAAGCTAGTTTAGAACGACGCTATACTCATCCTCCCGCCGGGTCTCGCAACCTGGAACAACAGCAATGGCAATTGTGGGTAAACAAGAACTTCCCTGTCACCGTCCTTGAGGCTACCGTAGTACCTCTCGGGTGCCTGAAGTTACCCACCGCATCTGCGGAGTGGCCAATGGAATGTCAATCCAGATTGAATCTTTAGGTTCCTATGAAATCTTCAGTAATCGTTTGTGGTTCTGGAATCACTTCCAGTTCTACCATACTCCCACTACTGTTTTCTGAAAAAATCCATTTTTAATAAAACTGTGGCGAGTCTAGAACAATATCGCTATTGTTCATCCAGATGGTAGAAAATCAACCCTCATCATAGCCTGGGTCAACCCACAAACAGCCATTACAGAAACGTGCCTTGAGTTGTCCAGTGTCTGGTTTTAATCATAAACCGGACAACTCCCCGTACCTTAACATCGTTAAGATATGAACTGTTCTATATCCAATATAGAACCAGAGGCACTGATTTAATTGAACCAGATTCAAATCATGCAGCTGTCTCCAGTGCATGTCAACTAAATGGAAGGAGGCCGATCAGCGTTACTCAACTTAAGAATGGTTCCAATTATGAGTAACCTGAAAGAGAAGCAATTTTTCTTAATCTCTACTATCAACTGAATACCATATACAAGTATCTACATCTTCGATCACTTTGAAGAATCCCGATACTTGCTACACCTGATTCTCTACTCTATTCAAATACCTATAACTTCTCCAAATTCGGACCCTGTGTTTCCACGAAACACTTGTCCAAAAACTAGAGAAGTCATAAGTAAACCGAATATAGTACGAGGACCAACCCCTTTGTCCTGATGGACCTTGGACAACATACAATACTCTGTATAAGTCCCTTGAGTCTGATAACTCATTCACTGTGTGTCGTAGGTTGAAAACTGTACTTATGGTTAAGAAGAATTACACCGCTGTTTAATGCTCCTTACCTAACCATCCACTGATATAGGTAAATGTTACAGACATAATTTCAAAAAGGTATATCTCACTCTATGAAAATAGACGTACAGATATATCAATTTGAAATTGGTGCATAACAGCAGATATTCAAAACCAAATATTTGCCATCCGGCAAACAACCCAGGTGACTTCCTCAAATATCACCGATTACAACGAATCCCGATATAATGAGGATGATCACCCAATTCCCAATAACTTACTCCCACTCATCATCTGTAAAACCATACAGATGTGAGAATCATGCCTGGTAAATACATACCCTGGAGTAAGTATCTAATCGGGAAATCAGTTTTCTTTTAACAGTACACAGTGAAACTGAAACATTGAAATGTTTCGATGGGGTATCCCGGTATTCCTAGTAATGCCTCTTCCAGATTCACGACTGTAACCGTATAATTCTTTGCCACCTCTCCAAATCCCTTCATATGTCTTTAGTCTTTACCTTCTGCACACCCCTTAGGCCAAATGGTTTTCTTCCTTCCCTACCGTTCGGCACCAGCCTATGATTTGGAAGAAGACTATCCAATAAGCATAATGGGTGTACTGTCCCAATCCTAGGAACACTCGCAATGCGAGAGAAGGTGAAGATAAAAGACACCTGAATAAATCTTATTCCTTAATTCTCCTGAACCAGAATCCATCCCCGAAATGGAACAAGTTCCTTTCGAGTTCGTATATAACCATACGATGGAGTATCCAATAAACTGTGGATCTTCGTAGTGATACGGAGTGTCCTGGAGAAATACAAAGGTGATTTAGGATTGGCGAAGGAATATTTGGTTTGGTCATGAATAGCAGTCGCAATTTACTTTGCCCTCTTACTAATCCCTTGCTTTGTCTGAACTTAATACCTTCTGTACACCATCGTTAGGCTAATTGGTTTTCTTCATTCCCTACCGGTCGGCACCAGCCTAAGGTTTGGAAGAAGACAATCCAATTTGCGTAATAGGTGTACTATCTCCTAAACCAAGGAGTACTCACAACTTGAGAGAAGGTAAAAAGAAAAGACAACTGAATAATCCTATCCGTTTTCTCCAGAACCTGAAACCATCCTCGAATAAATTCTTTCGAGTTCGTATCTAACCATACGATGGTTTTGTCCAATGGAAGTGGACGTTCGTAGTAATACGGGGTGTCCTGGAGAAAAGGGTAAAAGTAGGAGTGGCAATGAGATCTGCAACTCTGACAATCCAAAAGCCAGTGTTAAGAAGGTTCGGTCATCTTGGTCAGTGAGTCATAGTCTTAGGGTCGGGTCAATGGTCGCTGCCAAAGAGAGAGAGAAAAGAAACACTCAGCGTGCACTCTAACCTAGATCAGAATGGTTACCAATTTATCTAATCTGGAATCCTCCCACTGTACCTCAAATTCTCCTCCAAACCTGAAAGAAGAATTAGTCGGGAACACCCGAGGAGTAAACCAACTCATCAGTGGGAATCGGGATCCAACTCTCATCGCATAATAACGTGATGGAATCCGCTCACATCATCACACTCCAGAAGGTATGCGCATATCTGGCAAGTTTCAGTTCTTTTGAAACTCCCGATGTGATTTCTGCCCCATGCTCTTATGACCTTGACTTTGGCCAACATATCATAAGTCACATGTCAAGTTCTACCCGTCATTCTCCAGGTTAATTTGAATCCACCCGTACCTACCCTTGACTTTGGCCAAAATGGCAGTACGACTGTCCCAAACCAACGCATCTATCTATGCTGTATATGAATACCCAATAGCTACCAATCACTGTGCCTTGACTTTGGCCAACATACACAGCTTGAATACTATTGACCACCCATATGAAACGACGGAGGGCTACGAATGGTTTCTGGCGAAAACCTTTAACGTAATGAACTTGATATCGTTGAAGGAACGGATAGCTTTTAAAAATATAGTGACGAAAACTTTAGCTAAAGAGGTCACTCCCGGTGAAGGGATCTCGGCTCTTTCCCCGTAGAATGGGGTGCAGGATATTCCAAATGAATACCGCGATGCAAAGCAAAAGTAATCGGCTATAGTGAAGTCATTGCCCTGACGCAAACTTTTTGTCCAAGGGGTCACTCCCGGTGAAGAGATCTCGGCCCTTGCCTCGTCGACTGAGGAGCAGGATATTCCAACTGAATATCACGATGCAAAACAAAAGTGAACGTCCTTGCAATAACAGATTTTTGAAAAGTGTTCCAACAACATCAGATTAGATTTGTTTTTAACTTGCATTGATCCGAATCAACGCAGTCCCATCATTTGATCACACCACAAAGAACGAAAATATACTGATGTGCGTATATGCCATCCGCATTCGCCACTGGGTCCCGTCATTACCCGTTAGGTTAGCTAACTAACGACAGAGCGGGGTCTGGACTAGCGCGGATGCAAAACATATACTACATCTACTAATATATTATATTCGCTCAAGGCGTGATAAAATGCAACATCAAAGAAAATGTACAGCATCACAGAAACAATACAGATATCAGGGATCCCCGGGTTTCACAGAGCCACTACTGAAACCCGACGTTCCCCTGATCGTGTGGATAGCCTGTGCAATGAAATCCTAGACCCCTACGGGCGCGGCAAGTCACCCGCCAAAACCTGAAGCGAGGCAGCCCCCTTCAGCGACATGAATGGACCACCCGGCATTTCACGGAATTCGGTAACTTGGGTACCCCTCCTGGGTCAACCTGTACCCCCTACGAGTGCGGCGAATAGCCCGTCAATTCTAGAGTAAAGCCCCCTCCGTCTCAATGCCATGAGATGCGGGCTTGTTGCCCTCTAGAACCCGGCTGTCCGTGCACCCCTCCGCGGGGCAATCCTAGTACAGAAAGTAAAATATACATACAACGGGTACATCGACCGCAACCTGGTCGTGCCCCAAAATAATAATACAAACAGGCAGTGACGGCAGTCCACATGTCGGACGCTCGCCCCGCAATATCAAATGTATATAATACAACAAAACTGTACTAGCATTGCATCCAGGCTATCCCCCACGACCGATCCGCAACATCACAGCAAAAACAGAACATCAACGTGAATATCACGTTCGCAAATCCGTCTAACCGGGCTATAGCAGTTAGACCGGATTTACCGATCGAGTGACATTCACGGTCGCAGATATAATGTAAATACTGTGAAATAATGTGTTTAAAATATCTGATCGATCAAAAATTAACAAGTGGGCCCCCAAGTACTACTGTAGCACATCAAGAAATTCTGGGCCCAAAATTAATATTCCAAAACCCATATTTTAAGCCCACAAAGACACAGTAGAAATTTGGTGCAGGGATCTCCACAGTGCGCGGCGGAAACGCGGCCCGAAGGGGGTTTTGGCCGCGGTTCCGCGCCTCCACTGTCGATTCACCCTGTCGAATTTCTACAGTAGCCTAGTGGTCTCCAGTACATCAATTTTATACTGTTAGTGTTTATGCCCTAGAAGGCCATTACTGTATCATACTAGCTTGTATATTACTTAATGGAAGCTTGGGATATTCACATGTATATAACAGTCTTGCTGAACATGGTAGTATGCTACTTGGTTTATTCTATCTTAATATGTTAGTGTACGTAGTGATAGAGCTCTTAGGATCTTGCTTGTCTACCAGCGTTGTGATGGCAGTCACACTAGTGGGGGCTGGGTAGTCTACAAGCACATCCTTATTCAGGTCCCTGGTCGTTGGATTATCGAGACAGAGCATCGATACTCCAGAGTAGACTGGTGTGTACGCTTCTCATCCCAGTTGGGGAGATGGTCTGTCCCACAGCCGTCAGTACGTCGTACTGGAGATAGTTTGCAGGTGCTCGTTAGGTTACGGGTACACCGGACAGGACTCACAGGGAACTGTTGGTTGGTTTGATACCAGTCGTCAGTGAACAGTTCCCAGGTGACATGAGTACAGCGTAGTCCGCAGACTTGACACTGCTACTTCGCCTCGAGTGTGTCCCACTGTTCTTAGATTGCTACCCTACCACGGCTCAAAAGAGTCGTGCAAACAGGTAGCAGTTGGGTGCAGTCCCGAGCACTTGGAGGCAGTGGCGGTTAGACAGGATTCGTCCCTCCCGGTATTGGGAGTAGATATCGTGCTGTGTCAGAGAGCCATTACGCAAAGTCCCTGGCCAGGGCAAGCGAGATTTACTGGTAGGTTCCAGTAGTTTCTCAGGGTGTAATGGGCTTCACTCCGACACGACTTATACCGCTATTAGGGGACTGACGCTTGCCGCCCCCCTAGGCCCGATATGCGATAGTCTTGGACGAACGGACCGGACTGTATGGAGATTGTCACATCAGACTCAGTAGGAGTTCGGATGGGTTTTCTCATCGGCCTTCTTATCGACAACTACCTGGGGACCGTTACGTACAGCTAGTGCCGCTTGCGGTCTGTGGTTAAACCCACTGCCAGAGTAGTAGTCGAGTCTCTAGAGTCCCACACAGAGAGTTTCCTACTCCAGGCGAAACGATATAGAGGTTGCATGGTTTTGCGACAAAGGGTTCGGACGCATACGTGCGTTTACGCACGTATGACTTTCGGACAGTTTTTACCAGTCGGCTTTGGTTTAAGCCAGTTACTGGTATCCGGTTATTGGATTTTTACAGTCTAAAGTTTTTCCGTATTTTTACGGATTGGAGGGGCGTTCTCGTAATTGTACGAGAAGCTTCTAGAAGATGTGACTAAGGAGGTTTCTTTTGGATAAGAAAGTGAGTCATGGTGGTGATTCATTCATTTCATTAATGCACATTTATTGCTTAATGACTCATGCTAATGAATCACCACTAGATATTTCATGAAGCATGCTTATTCATTTCCTTTATTCATTTTTCTTAAAAAGAAATGCTTCATGATATATTATGATACACTCTCTCTCTTCTCTCATTATCTCATTCACATTCTCTCTCCTCAAGCTCTCATCTTCAAACCCTAATCCTTACACCTCATGAGTTGAGATCAAAGGATTAGTTAGACTAAACAATCCATAACCATCACTCTTTATCATCCTTTCATCTTTGATTAGCAATCAAAGTTGATTAGTTACCTCAAGTGAGAGGTTTAGCTTGGAGTTTTGCTCTCGGGTGGATCGTCTACTACCTAGAGAAGGTCGAGGAGAACAAGGAGGACACAAAGACGAAGGACTAGTATCGATAGGTATAATCCCTAATCACAAGTGATAAGAAAATCATTGTGTTTGGTTATTAGTTGTTTAGCTTCGATTTAAGCGGTTAGTCGATGTTCGTTCTTTAAACTTGATCGTTTTTGGAAAATTCCGCCTCCCCACAAGTACTGGGGTGTACTACATCGACTTACAGTGGTATCAGAGCCTCGCTAAACACTAAATAACTTAATTGCAAATTTGTACGAATTTCGAACGGAAAAACAAAGCCGGAAAACCCTAATTCTGTTCAGTTTCTGTCGAACTTAAAATGAAGTCCTAAAATTTTTCAGGTAAGCTCAGAAAGCTAGAAAAGAGTCCAGGAGAACACCCAAAAAATTTGGGTTTCTGATTCGTCTACAGTGCCGCGGAAGGGCGGCGGATCGCACCGATCCGCCGCGCAACCGCGGCCGAGTTGACGAGTCAGGAACTCGTTCTTTTTGGGTGGGTCCCTTCTGGTGTTTGGGGTTCTCTGGAATATTTAATTATTGCTCAGGTTACTGTTTAACAGAGCAGATTTTGGAGCAATATTGATGTTGTTTATTCGATCGAAATTGTACAGTATTTGCATATGGATTATATCTGTGATTGTTTAATGTGTTCGTAAACCTCCCCCAACTGCTAGTATGTCGGTTGGCAGGGGGTTGCACATTTCTGAAATGGTTATATCTGTTTGTGCATATAAACTGTATTGGACTGTTGTGGTGTATAGCCGGGGTTTGCAATGGGTTATTGTTTAATTCATTTGTTGTAAATGTAAATTGTTGTAATATTATTTTTGCGGGGCACTTCCAGGTTGCGGTTGTAGCCACCGTTGTATTATTTCATTTTACTGTTTTTGCTCCTAGGACTGACCCAAGGTGGGGTACACAGACTGCCGGGTGGGTAGTTTGCCGTACCCGTAGGGGTCGAGGGTGGGGTAACGGCTATTCATCACAACTGTGTAATCTGTCTTTTCTTGCAGGCTCGAAAGAAATACAGATTGCTTGCAAATCCAATATTGTTTATCTGTGTTCTGGAATGAATATCATTGCGTCAGACGAATGTAAAATATCTATATTTATGATAGCTATTTAGACGTCATTTATGTTTTACACCCGCGCTAGCCCAGCCCCCGCTCTGTCGTTAGTTAAGTAACCTAACGGGTGATGACGGGACCCAGTGGCGAATGCGGATGGCATAAGAGGACGTTGTATTTTCGTTGTTTTCTGCAATGATAGGTTAATGATGGGACGCATTATCTATAATGCAAAGTAAAACAAACCAAAGTTTAAATCGTTGGAACAATTTAAAAGAAACCACTCGGTTATTTTTAAAACAGATATTTTTAAATGCGGAGACTTAACCACTCCTTTTAAAAGCTATCAGGTTCCTTCGGTTATATCAAGTTCACTACGTTCACGGTTTCGCCAAAACCAGTCGTAGCCCTCCGTCATTTCTTATGGATAGTCAGTAGTATTCAAGCTATGCTTGTTGGCATACGTCAAGGCATAGTGTTTGGTAGCTGCTGGGGTATTCATTTGTTGCATAGATAGATGTGTTGGTTTGGGACAGTCGCATTACCTTGTTGGCATACGTCAAGGGTATATACGGGTGGGTTCAAATTAACAAGATAATGATGGGCAGAACTTGACATGTGACTTATGATTTGTTGGCATACGTCAAGGTCATAAGAGCATGGGGCAAAAACTTATATCGGGAATTTCTAAAGAAACTGAAATTTGCAAAGAGATGCATACCATTTGGAGTTTGATGAATGTTGGTAGGATTCCTTCAACATTATCATACGATGATATTTGGATCCCGATCCTACTGTGAGTATATGCTACTTATCAGGATATTCGTCACTTAACGATCAATGCTATAAACCTAGTAGGTGTCCAGAAATGTGTCAGCGGGGTTACGCCCCCAGAGAAAAGAGGTTATTTAATTAAGGAACTTCGCGAAAGCGTTGGAAAACCTCCCTCGAAGTATCGACACTGGCCTGGCTGAACGGTTAAGCAAGTATTGTACGGTGAGAATAGTCCTGGCTAATTCTTCTTTTATGGTTTGAGGAAGGATTCAAAAAACAGTGGGAGCCATCCAGTTTAGATAAACTAAAAACCACTCTAAACTTGCAAGAGCATCATGCTAAAGTGTTTTCTTCTCTCTCTCCTAATTGCAGCGACCCTGAAAATGACTGGACTTAAGTTACTTTTAGAAAAGAATATACTGACGGGGCCAAACTATAAAGATTGGCTGCGGAATGTCAAAATGGCCTTGACCTATGACAAACTGGGGTACGTCCTCACCGCTACGGCACCTGCTGTCCTTGGTCCCAAATCCAGCAATGCGGATAAGGAAATCCGCAAAACCTGGGATTTAGATTGCGCGAGAGCCAAGTGCATCGTGCTTGCCTCTATGAACAACGAACATCAGAGGAGGCACGAGGATATGTCTCTAGATGGCATATTTCTCCATACAAAGGAACTTTATGGAGAGCAATCTCGTATTGCTAGATACGAGACCTCGAAGAAACTATTTCGAGCGAGGTTGGCTGTCGGGTCATCGGTAGGTGAACATGTCCTACAGATGATCGGCTATATTGAGGAGCTCGCAGACCTTGGGACGACTTTGGATAATGAGCTCTATACAGACCTTATTCTCCAGTCCCTTCCTCCCACCTACGCCCAGTTTATCCTCAACTTCAACCTTCAAGGAAAAGAAGTTGAACTTGCGGAACTCCTGAACATGTTAAGGAGTGCAGAGGGCACCTTACAGAAGGTAAGGGAAACACCCGCTATGTTTGTTGGCGGTTCATCTTCTTCAGGGTCCAAGGCTAGGGCCAAAGGAAGGAAGAAGAAGGCCGCACCCAAACCTAGAGGAGGTGTTAGTAAGGTGGGAAAGAAGGGAAAGAAAAAGCTTGCAGCACCGGTAGTTGGCCAGGATGAGTGCTTCCACTGTCACAGGAAAGGGCACTGGAAGAAGGATTGCAAGGCGTGGAACGCCAAGAACCAGGAACCGAAGCAAGCTGTGGCTTCGACTTCAGGTGTGTTTGTAATTGAGAATTGTCTGTCAATCAACTCTACTTCCTGGGTATTGGATACCGGATCAGGATCTCATATTTGCAATTCATTGCAGGCACTGAGAAACCGTAGGGTGTTGAAGGAAGGTGATATGATCCTCAGGGTTGCTAACGGAGCTAGCGTGGGAGCTGCGTCCGTCGGGGATTATCACCTAGGATTGACGAGTGGACATATTTTGGTTTTGCATAACTGTTATTTTGTACCAAGCTTAACGTGTAATATCATATCAGTTTCCTTGTTGTCAAATAAAGGTTATGATTTCACGTTTGTAAGAGATGTTGTTAACATCCACCTTAATCATGGCTTGATTGGGTCCGGTACTCTAAATAACGGCATATATGTTCTAAACCAACTCCAAATTTTCAATGTCCAGAACACACTAAAAAGAAAGTCTCCAGATTTAAATAAAGCTTTCTTATGGCATTGTAGACTGGGTCACATCAATGAGAGAAGGTTGACTAAGTTGCATAGAGAAGGATATTTAGACACGTTCGAATATCAATCTTATGACACTTGTCAATCCTGTCTCAAAGGAAAGATGACAAAGACTCCGTTTACTGGACAAGGAGTCAGAGCGAGCGAGCTCTTAGGACTCATACACAGTGATGTATGCGGTCCAATGTCTACACATGCAAGAGGTGGTTATTCCTACTTCATTACTTTTACAGACGATTTCTCTAGGTTTGGACATATCTTCTTGATGAAGCATAAATCCGAGGCCTTTGAGAAATTCAAGGAGTACAAGAGTGAAGCGGAAAACCAAACAGGCAAAAGTATTAAGACACTGAGATCTGATCGAGGTGGAGAATACTTAAGTACCGAGTTCCTAGGTTACCTAAAAGAGAAAGGAATTCTCTCTCAGCTTACTCCTCCATACACTCCACAGCATAACGGTGTATCGGAGAGAAGGAATCGAACCCTATTGGATATGGTACGATCCATGATGAGTAATGCTGAGTTACCACGATCTTTCTGGGGGTATGCGCTAGAATCAGCGATACATCTTTTGAACAGAGTTCCAACCAAAACTGTGCCTACCACACCATATCAGATGTGGAGTGGGAAGAAACCCTATCTTCAGTACCTGAAGACATGGGGATGTCCAGCTTTTGTAAAAAAGCAGCATCCGGACAAGCTCGAGGCACGCTCAGTAGAGTGTAAGTTTGTAGGATATCCGAAGAACTCTACAGGATATTGTTTCTATTACGCAGAGGAACAAAAGGTTTTTGTTTCTCGTCATGCCCGCTTCTTAGAAACTGAATTTTTGGAAAATCAGAAGAGTGGGAGCGTAGTAGAACTGGAAGAAATTCCAGAACCACAAACTGCTACTGAAAGTTTGGTAGAACCAGAGGTTCAAGAAGAACAGAACATTCCCGCACCCCTCCGCAGGAGTAGTAGGCCGTCTCATCCGCCTGAGAGATACTACGGTTTTCTCATTGATGGGGATAGAGAGGATTGCATCATAGATGATGATGAACCTACTGACTTCCAGCAGGCCATCCAGAGCGGCGACTCGGTACGATGGCTAGATGCAATGCGGACCGAAATGGAGTCCATGTACACCAACAAAGTATGGACTTTGGACTTTGCTCCAGATGGGGTAAAACCCATAGGATGCAAATGGATCTTCAAGAAAAAGATTGGTGTAGATGGACAGGTGGAAACCTATAAGGCTAGACTTGTTGCAAAGGGTTTTCGTCAAAGACCTGGATTGGACTATGACGAAACTTTTTCTCCAGTGGCTATGCTCAAATCCATTCGGGTCCTTCTTGCTATTGCTGCCTTCCATGATTATGAAATCTGGCAGATGGACGTAAAGACGGCTTTTCTGAATGGAAATTTAGAAGAGAGCGTCTATATGGATCAGCCAGAGGGTTTCAATCAGAGTGGGAGCAGCGGGAAAGTATGCAAGCTGCTTAAGTCTATTTATGGACTAAAGCAGGCATCGCGGAGTTGGAACATCTGTTTTGATGAGACAGTCAAAGAATATGACTTTATCAAAAATCCAGATGAACCGTGCATATATAGTAAAGTTGTGGCCAGAAGTGTCGTATTCCTCGTCTTGTACGTGGATGACATTTTATTGATAGGAAATGACATTCCTATGCTACAATCTGTCAAAGGATTCTTGTCACACAGGTTCTCCATGAAAGACCTGGGTGATGCCTCTTACATTCTGGGGATCCGGATCTATCGTGATAGATCCAAAAGGATGTTGGGACTTTCGCAGTCCAGGTATATCGACACTGTACTGAAAAGATTCAGTATGGAAGATTCTAAGCGCGGTAATCTACCGGCTTGTCACGGAATCACCCTCTCCAAAGAGATGTCTCCCAAGACTGATTTGGAAAGGGAACGCATGTCTATTATACCCTACGCTTCTGCGGTAGGCTCTATAATGTATGCGATGTTGTGTACCAGACCAGATGTAGCTTACGCACTGAGCGTGGTAAGCCGGTATCAGTCAGACCCAGGGGAGAAACACTGGATAGCAGTAAAGAATATTCTCAAGTACCTGAGGAGGACTAAGGAGATGTTCTTGGTTTACGGCGGAAAAGACCTCAGGTTGGAGGCCTTTGCTGATTCCGGCTTCCAGAGTGATAAGGACGATTCCAAGTCCATGTCGGGTTATGTCTTTACCCTCAATGGAGGGGCGGTGTGCTGGAAGAGCTCCAAGCAGGACACCGTTGCTGACTCAACGATGGAAGCGGAGTATATTGCTGCTTGCGATGCCGCAAAAGAAGCAGTCTGGATGAAGAAGTTCCTAACAGAACTTCAGGTGGTTCCTACCATAGTTGATCCAATACCTCTGTATTGCGACAACAACGGAGCTATAGCTTTAGCAAAGGAACCAAGGTCCCATCAGAAGTCCAGACACATCTTGAGGCGGTATCACCTGATCAGGGAGATCATTGATCGTCAGGAGATCGAGGTTCGGAGAGTTGCTTCAGAAGAGAACATTGCTGATCCATTCACGAAGGCCCTTCCTCAGATTCAGTTCGAGAGGCTACTCGAGATCATTGGTCTACGATATTCCAGTACATGGCCCTAGTGCAAGTGGGAGATTGTTAGTGTTTATGCCCTAGAAGGCCATTACTGTATCATACTAGCTTGTATATTACTTAATGGAAGCTTGGGATATTCACATGTATATAACAGTCTTGCTGAACATGGTAGTATGCTACTTGGTTTATTCTATCTTAATATGTTAGTGTACGTAGTGATAGAGCTCTTAGGATCTTGCTTGTCTACCAGCGTTGTGATGGCAGTCACACTAGTGGGGGCTGGGTAGTCTACAAGCACATCCTTATTCAGGTCCCTGGTCGTTGGATTATCGAGACAGAGCATCGATACTCCGGAGTAGACTGGTGTGTACGCTTCTCATCCCAGTTGGGGAGATGGTCTGTCCCACAGCCGTCAGTACGTCGTACTGGAGATAGTATGCAGGTGCTCGTTAGGTTACGGGTACACCGGACAGGACTCACAGGGAACTGTTGGTTGGTTTGATACCAGTCGTCAGTGAACAGTTCCCAGGTGACATGAGTACAGCGTAGTCCGCAGACTTGACACTGCTACTTCGCCTCGAGTGTGTCCCACTGTTCTTAGATTGCTACCCTACCACGGCTCAAAAGAGTCGTGCAAACAGGTAGCAGTTGGGTGCAGTCCCGAGCACTTGGAGGCAGTGGCGGTTAGACAGGATTCGTCCCTCCCGGTATTGGGAGTAGATATCGTGCTGTGTCAGAGAGCCATTACGCAAAGTCCCTGGCCAGGGCAAGCGAGATTTACTGGTAGGTTCCAGTAGTTTCTCAGGGTGTAATGGGCTTCACTCCGACACGACTTATACCGCTATTAGGGGACTGACGCTTGCCGCCCCCCTAGGCCCGATATGCGATAGTCTTGGACGAACGGACCGGACTGTATGGAGATTGTCACATCAGACTCAGTAGGAGTTCGGATGGGTTTTCTCATCGGCCTTCTTATCGACAACTACCTGGGGACCGTTACGTACAGCTAGTGCCGCTTGCGGTCTGTGGTTAAACCCACTGCCAGAGTAGTAGTCGAGTCTCTAGAGTCCCACACAGAGAGTTTCCTACTCCAGGCGAAACGATATAGAGGTTGCATGGTTTTGCGACAAAGGGTTCGGACGCATACGTGCGTTTACGCACGTATGACTTTCGGACAGTTTTTACCAGTCGGCTTTGGTTTAAGCCAGTTACTGGTATCCGGTTATTGGATTTTTACAGTCTAAAGTTTTTCCGTATTTTTACGGATTGGAGGGGCGTTCTCGTAATTGTACGAGAAGCTTCTAGAAGATGTGACTAAGGAGGTTTCTTTTGGATAAGAAAGTGAGTCATGGTGGTGATTCATTCATTTCATTAATGCACATTTATTGCTTAATGACTCATGCTAATGAATCACCACTAGATATTTCATGAAGCATGCTTATTCATTTCCTTTATTCATTTTTCTTAAAAAGAAATGCTTCATGATATATTATGATACACTCTCTCTCTTCTCTCATTATCTCATTCACATTCTCTCTCCTCAAGCTCTCATCTTCAAACCCTAATCCTTACACCTCATGAGTTGAGATCAAAGGATTAGTTAGACTAAACAATCCATAACCATCACTCTTTATCATCCTTTCATCTTTGATTAGCAATCAAAGTTGATTAGTTACCTCAAGTGAGAGGTTTAGCTTGGAGTTTTGCTCTCGGGTGGATCGTCTACTACCTAGAGAAGGTCGAGGAGAACAAGGAGGACACAAAGACGAAGGACTAGTATCGATAGGTATAATCCCTAATCACAAGTGATAAGAAAATCATTGTGTTTGGTTATTAGTTGTTTAGCTTCGATTTAAGCGGTTAGTCGATGTTCGTTCTTTAAACTTGATCGTTTTTGGAAAATTCCGCCTCCCCACAAGTACTGGGGTGTACTACATCGACTTACATATACAACCTGAAAAATTTTTGGAGACCAAAAAATTTCAACAGAAAACTGTCGCTTTGAAAAATGTAGATTTTGGAATTTTGGTCGATCGGAAATGCAAAACACATTAAACCAAGCTAGACTAAGTTAATGGCGAGGCCCTGATACCACTGTAAGTGCACGGCGGCGCCCCGGCCGTCAATCCGACGGCCAAATGCGGAAGCAGTGATAGACTTTAATTTTTACTTGAACTGGCGAACCGCCGCGCACTAATACCCGGATCGAACCATTAATTAGTCCTAGCTAACTACAAGATAGGAAAGAGAAGTATACCGATAGATCCGAGTCCTCCGGTCTTCTCGTCGTCGTCCCGATCTCCTGCGGAATGTCCCGTCTCCTCCTCGTCGCCGGAAGTGCACCACATCGCCTACATCGTTTACGGGCTCCCACCTCAATGCCGAGGCAACTCGGGCACGAAGCTGGCTAGTCGACGTGCCCAAGATTCGCTGTAGAATGTATAGTGAAGAAGTCTCATTCTTGGGGTCGTGGAATTGCCATTTGTGGAGGAATTGAACTTGGGGCTTTTTGGATTGAACTTGTGGGAATTTTGCAACATGAAATGAAACAAAATCCCACCCTCAAAATTTTGGACAGCCCACTCAAGGGGGATGCCGGCCATGACAAATGTAGGAGGGGTGAATATGAGAGAGTGACCAAAAAGAATCATGCAAGAGAGAGAGAGAGAGAGAGAGAGGAGGGTTATCATATGAAAAGAAATGATCATAAAGAAAAGTCCTCACTCAACAACCATACCCCTCAACATCATCAACAATCATGACTTTAAAAGTCAAGCCATGATGGAGTCAAAACAAGTCAATGATGGTGAAGTCAAGGTAGTCAAGGTCAATGAAAAGCTATCATGACACAAGAATATGCAAAGAACTCCTCCACAAATACTTATTTGCGACAATGCAAATAAGCCCTCCTCCACCAATCTTCGGCCAATGAACGATACAAAGGAAATCGGCCGAAACGAAAAGCAAACTGGCAATTCCAGAAAACTGGTCCCGTAATAAATTACAGGAAAACCCCGATACTGTGCATACACACCCGCATCTGTATTTCGACCGAAATACAAATGCAATGAGACAAAGTCTACACTGTACTATACTAGGATCCGGCTTATACCAAAGCCGGCTAGTAATATCCGTTCGATCCTGATCCGTGCAATACCGCACATATCTGATCGAACCCTGCCATATATCCATACGGCCTGTAGTACAAACTGTCCTATCCTGATCCGTGCAATACCGCACGTATCTGATCGGACCTTGCCATATCTCCATACGGCCTCTACAACCTTTCGCCCGAAAGCTGAGTAACTGAATGTGGGGGACTCTAAAGACTCGTCAACACCTTGGTTGTGGATTTAACCACTAGCACGTCAGAGGTATAAGCCAATACGTAACGGGCTACCAGGTACTGACTAAAAGGGACGTCTGTGAGCGAACTCAGCCTGACAACCCTACTGAGCCTGTCAGTGACAATATCCGTACAGTCCGGTCCGTTCGTCTATGAGCATCGCATGGCGGGCCTAGGGGGTTGGTAAAAGTCAGACCCCCAAAAGCGGTACAAGTCGTGTCGGAGTGTAGCCCAGAACACCCTGAGATACTACTGGAATACCTACCAGTAAATCTCCTTGCCTCGGCCGAGGGCTTCGTGTAATGGCTCTCCTAGACACAGCGCGACCTCACCCCCAATACCGGGAGAGACGAACCCCTGAAGACACGCTCACTGCCTCCATGTGGCTCGGGACTGTAACCAACTAAAACCTGTTTGCACGACTCCTTTGAGCCATGGTAGGGTAGTAATCAAAGTACAGTGGGAACTCACACGAGACAAATGACGATCCCCAGGTCGATGAACTAACCTGCACACATGTCACCAGGGAACTGCCATCTGACTTCTGGTATATGACCAACTAGCATGTTCCCGGCGAGTCCTGTCCGGTGTACTCATAACCCAATGAGCACCTGTATACATCTTAGGTGATCCAACTGACACCAGTGGCTTGTGAGACCGGCCACCGCCCCTCGTCGGGGTCTCGACTGTATACACTAGTCTACTCTGGAGTATCGATGCCCTGTCTCGAAACTCACACGACTAGGGACCATTTAATGATATGCTTATAGACCCCAGCTCCCACTTATATGATCGCCCTCATACTGCTGGTGGTCAAGCAAGAATCCTAGGGGCTCTATCAACGTGTAATAGCAACTTGTCAGGTCACCTAAAACAGTACACGATGATAAAGGTAAACAGATAGCATACTATCATCTCGAGTAAGACTGTCGTACCGGGATAGGTCCTCCCTCAATCATTGCAATCACGTGCCTGTGATCCAATAATTGACTCTGAGGGCACTATCTCCAACAATCTCCCACTTGCACTCAAGGCTAATTATTGCGATGTCGCATACTCACAGCCCGTGTGATACCGAACACCCAACTCCTCTACTAGTCAGTCTCACAAAGCTCGTTTGCGAAACTATTGCGTTCGAGGAATAGCCTTAGTGAGTGGATCCGCTTTGATGTTTCTTTCTATGTCTCTCTATATCTCAAGTTCGCGGAGAAACCCATCTCCCGAAATGAGCAATACCTGTCTTAGAATGTGTCTGGATGTCTGATGGGACCTAGTTCATAGATGAACTCCAAATCCAAACTTCTTAGACTGTATCGACAACTGAACTTAATCAGTGTCCTGCGCCATGCTACCCTCAGTATTGCCTTGGACCACCTGTCCAAAATACTGCCCCTCATCAGAAGGAAAACTATAACTCTGACAACCTCCTTGTCGTCCAAGTCACCTTGGAAGCCTGGAATGATAACTGTCTCCCGAATGAGGCTGTCGTTATCATATCCCTAGAACATTCACTTATGTTCTAAAACTGCTTCCACCCACAGTTGCTTGACCGTATACATGAGGCACAGCACAGTGACGACCGCTGTTCAGAGATCAGGACACAGATTGGACAGGGAAGATTTTCCGAGTTCGTGATCGATGATCAGGGGATACTACGATTCGGGACTAGACTGTGCGTACCAGATGCTGAGGGACTGCGGCGTCAGATTCTGGAGGAGGCACATCGCTCGGTATACAGTGTTCATCTCGGTTCCACCAAGAAGTACCACGATATGAGAGATGTTTACTGGTGGGACGGTATGAAGAGGGACATTGCAGATTTCGTGTCGAGATGCCTGACTTGTCAGCAAGTCAAGGCCGAGCACCAGAGGCCCGCGGGAGAGCTACAGCCGTTACCCATTCCGGAGTGGAATTGGGAACAGATATCTATGGACTTTATTGTGGGTCTACCCAGGACTAGTCGAGGGTATGACTCCATCTGGGTGATCGTGGATCGTTTGACGAAAGCGGCTCACTTCCTACCGGTGAAGGCGACTTTCGGATTTGCTCAGTATGCCCAGATTTACATTGACGAGATTGTACGACTGCACGGAGTTCCGACATGTATCGTGTCCGATAGAGGCACCCAGTTTACCAGCCGGTTATGGCAGAGGCTTCAGGAGGCTTTGGGCACTCGCTTGAGTTTCAGCACAACATTTCATCCGCAGACCGACGGACAGTCAGAGCGAACTATTCAAACTCTCGAGGCCATGCACAGAGCATGCGTTTTAGACTTCGGAGGTAGCTGGGATCATCATTTGCCCTTAGTAGAGTTCTCCTACAACAACAGCTACCGGGAGACCATTCAGATGGCACCGTTTGAGGCTCTTTATGGGAGGAGATGCAGATCACCTACCTGTTGGACGGAGCTCAGTGAGAGCGGTATCTTAGGGCCGCAGATTGTGGAGGAGACGACCGCGAAGATCCAGTTGATTCGCGATAGGATGAGAGCAGCCCAGAGTAGGCAGAGGTCTTATACGGACCGTCATCGGCGCAGACTTGAGTTTTCTGTTGGTGATCATGTTTTCTTGAGGGTCTACCCAATGAAAGGCGTGATGCGGTTTGGGAAGAAGGGGAAGCTTAGTCCCAGATATGTGGGCTCCTTCGAGATCCTCGAGCGTGTTGGTGCGGTTGCGTATCGATTAGCCCTTCCGCCCAGTTTTCCAGACGTGCACCCCGTATTTCACGTTTCGATGCTCCGCAAATATCTTCATGATCCTTCGCATGCAATTCAGCACCCGACGATCCATCTTGAGCGCGACCTTTCCTATGCTGAGCAGCCGGTGATGATCTTGGATCGACAAGTGAAGAAATTGAGGTCGAAGGAGATACCGTCCGTCAAGGTACTTTGGCGTGGCCAGAGCGGCGAGGAGGTCACTTGGGAGACCGAGAGCGAGATGAGGAAGAGGTATCCCCATCTTTTTGAAGGTGCGTATGGTTAGATTTTTAAATTCGGGGACCGAATTTCTTCAAGGGGGGTAGATTATAACACTTTGAATTTCCGTTAGAATGTTTTTCGTGATAATTAGTAATTGTACGTGTTATTGTATATGTGTATCTAGGATTATTAGTTATTTTAGTCGGGTTTATTAGTTATATTTAGTCGTGTTGGCAAATTGGAAAATTTTCCTTTGTAGTGGACACTTGCACACTTAGCCATTTTTGAGACATAGGTTTAAAGTGTTAGCCAATTCTTTTGTTGCATGGTTGCTAACTTATCCCCACCATTTTTAATCATATCATAACCCTTTTCATAATTCAAAATCCTAATAAACAAATGAGCATGGTGTTAGGTAAGAGGTTGACTTTTTTGACCCCATTTCTTTCTCTTCTCTCTCTCTTCTCCTCACTTCAGAAAATTCTGAAGATTTCAGCAGAAAACCTTGGCTTTCCTTCATCTTTTTCTCTCTTTTTCACTTCTCCTTGATTCCCAAACAAATCCTACACAAAAACCACACATTTCCTTCACAAAACCTTAGGAAAAATGAGTTTTTGAGGTGTTTGAAGGCAAATTTGCATACTTGAAGGAGGAGCTGGAATTTTTGGTGTTTCATAGGGTCTTTTGAAGGTATTAACTCATGTTAGCACTCCTTTTTCTTAAACTTGTAGTATTGTTTAAGAAAAATCTCATTTTTGTGTATTTTAGTGATATTAAAGGATATTTGTGATTCACATGTTAGATTAAGGTTTTGTTAGTTGAGTTAGCTCTATTATATGTTATTAGAACTATTTTAGGCCAGGTTTTTTTCAGTTTGCACAGAAATACCACAAAGTTCCATTTTAGTGCAAAAGTGTGGATTTTAACTTGGTTTAAGGCTCTGTAGGATCTGCTACTATCCGAGATATTTCAGAGTGAAACTAGATGTTACTGTAGCATGTATGGGGGGTATAGAGTGCACACACCAAACCTGGGAGCCCACCCCCCTACCCAGGCTGCCGGAATATTCATTCTGGCTGCAATTTGCGGCCAGATGGGTGAGTTGGGATTTGGGGCTTGGGCCACTGGAGTCTGCTGCTATGCGGGTTAATTTGGTATATATAGTTTTACATTATCATTTCTGTATCAAAATCTGGAGGTGAATACCTATTTTCCCGTATTTTTAATCTTTTGCGACACGCGTGATACGCGTGTATGGATTTTGGGTTTCTGCGTATCGCGACGTGTCGGAGTGGCTTCAGGCGCGTAATCACACGTTTTAGCGTATCGCGCACACACGCGCTTGGTTCACGACACGAGTTACTAGTTCGGCTTTAATGTCGTGTTTGTGTAACTTCAAGCTTATGTATGATATATTTTGAAATTCTAGGTTCGCAGGCGAGTACGGCGGACGCCGCACAGAAGGGGAAACAAGTTGTTGGCTATACCTAGCGAGAGATTATGATGATTAGATTTAACATCTACGGGGATATCGCCCGCATGGCGTTCTACGTCAGGGCTGATAGGACCTTATAGCTACCTTTATATACATTGACTGTTCATGGTTACTATTTAGTGCATACTGCATTCCCTACCATATGGATATAAACTAGAATTGATAGAACACCGCACAATTACTAACGATCCATGTTGCACGAGCACTATCCTGCATGTTACACACACACCGTTAGTAATTGCCATGACACTCACACTGTAGAATTTCCATCGGATAATTATATTGTAGCTCATCTATATGTGACTTGACATGATATTCATACTTGATGCATATATTCCATCGGATCATTATATTGTAGCTCATCTATATGTGACCTGACATGATATTCATACATGATGCATATATTACATCGGATCATTATATTGTAGCTCATCTATATGTGACTTGACATGATATTCATACTTGATGCATATATTCCATCGGATCATTATATTATAGCTCATCTATATGTGACTTGACATGATATTCATACTTGATGCATATATTACATCGGATCATTATATTGTAGCTCATCTATATGTGACGTGACATGATATTCATACTTGATGCATATATTCCATCGGATCATTATATTGTAGCTCATCTATATATGACCTGACATGATATTCATACTTGATGCATATATCACATCGGATCATTTTGTTGCAACTCATCTATATGTGACTTGACATGATATTCATACTTGATGCATATATCACATCAGATCATTTTGTTGTAGCTCGTCTATATGTGACTTGACATGATATTCATACTTGATGCATATATCACATCGGATCATTTTGTTGTAGCTCGTCTTTATGTGACTTGACATGATATTCATATTTGATGCACATATCATATCGGATCATTGACTTGTATATTGTTTTGGATTACATGTGATTTCTGGATTTGGGAACCGTGGCTATTTCAAATATGTAATCATTTAAAAACCCGGTTCCCTTGATATGATATTTCGGTGCGTCCACCATGTGTTTGCTCGGTGCTAGAGTGATATATGTGAACCTGAATCGAGGAGCTGGTTGAGGCCGATTACGGGTACATGGTGGACCCGGTATGGTACCCCGGGGCGAGAACGGTTTCGCTGTGTAGTAGACAGTGAGCCTGGCAGAGGGACTACTACCTACCGGTGATTGGTTGGACCTGACAGTTATCCGGAGGATACTGATCAGAGTCGATAGATGGATGCGGGGTGATCCGTACTGCCGGGGCCGAGGGTCGATACCGCAGACGGAGCCCGTGGGCTGACCCGGACTGACGGGGCCCGATGGATGAGGATTTGCGTGTCGATGCTGGACACGAGTATTTATGATATTTGGGTGCCGATGTTGGGCACTCGGGATTCTCAGAGATTTACAGGATTTGAGGGCCGATGAGAGTGCCGACGCCTGAGCTATTTGGGGGATCTGGGTGTATTGATGGACACCGATTATATATTCCACGTTGACATTCCGTGTAGATGTTATATTGCCCATGCTCAACATTTATTATTGTACCTCATCCTGTAGTTATATTACCTGATAGAGCACTTGCATGATTATTGCACATACTGTTTATCACACATTGATATCATCTGTTGGCATATGATAGAGCAGCGCAGTACGTGCATGCTCGCGATTGCCTTTATATGTTATCTCTATTCACGAGTTGGCAACTCACCCCCGTTGTGCCACAGTGTTTGCAGGTTGCCCTTCGGAGTAGTCGCGGCAGGCTGCGTTTTGCATCTTTTGACCCAGATACCTCCATAGTTGGTGTACTAGTTCTTTTGCTGATAGGTGGGTTTGTACGGTATCTGTTTATCTTTCAGTTATGTACATTTTTGTATCTAGTATTCTCCATCTACCATGTATGTATTTGACTTAGAGACAGTGTGAGGACGATGATGTATATTATTTGTATTCTGGTGTCGAGCTCGTTGTGAGCCGACTGTACTTGCAGTTTATTCTATCTGTGATGTTCCCACTTGTGGATCTTGATCTTCGCTACGGCGTCGTATATTGTTATCTTGGTGATTGTTTACTTAGATTTCTTAACATGTTAGTAAGTGCTTTCATTTAAAACTTATAACACTCTATACTTTTACTGTTTGATCTCTGGGTTTTCGGTTCACTTAGTCGCGTTATGCCTGTAGACGTTACGTGGTTAAGTGCCGGTCACGGGCCAAACTTTGGGTCGTGACAATGAGTCTTTACCCGTGATCATATCCGCTTCTCTAATTTTAGAGCAAGAGAACGCTCTTTTGGCGGTGTTTAGATCAAATCGGCAAGCATTTGGTTGGACATTGGCTGACATCAAAGGGATTAGTCCTATAATTGTTGAACATTATATACATCTGATAGATCAAGCCAAGCCAACCCGAGACCCACAAAGACGGTTAAATCCCGTTATGAAGGAGGAAGTAAAGAAAGAAATCGTCAAGTGCCTTGATAGTGGTATAATTTACCCTATATCTGATAGCCAATGGGTAAGTCATATTCACGTGGTCCCTAGAAAGTCTGGAATCATGGTCATAACTAATGAGGCTAATGAGTTGATCCAAACAGGCACCCAAACTGAATGGCGCATATGTATTGATTATAGGAAACTCAATTCCGCAACGAGGAAAGATCACTTCCCTCTAACATTCATTGACGAGATGTTAGAACGATTAGCTGGACATGAATACTATTGTTTCTTCGAAGGATACTCTGGCTATAACCAGGTCCCCATCGCCGAAAAAGATCAAGATAAAACCACATTTACTTGTCCATTCGGCACTTTTGCTTATAGACGCATGCCTTTTGGGTTATGCAACGCTCCCGTTACATTTCAGCGGTATATGATAGGGATGTTCTCAGACATGGTTGAGATTTCTCCGGAAATATTTATGGACGATTTCTCCATATTTGGGACTCCTTTGAGGACTGTCTTCATCATCTTGACGCAGTTCTTACCCGCTGCAAGGATAAGTACCTAACTTTGAATTGGGAAAATGTCATTTCATGGTCCGAGAAGGTATTGTCCTTGGACATATCATTTCGCGAAAAGGCATTGAGGTTGACAGAGCTAAAATAGATGTCATCCATAACCTCCCTCGCCCAAATGCGTCAAAGATATACGACCTTTCCTTGGTCATGCAGGATTTTATAGGTGATCCATTAAGGACTTTAGCAAAATTGCTAGACCCTTAACTCTTCTCTTGGCCAAGGATACAACATTTCACTTCGATTCGGATTGTGAGGATGCTTTTGAATCGCTTAAAAGATCTCTCACTATAGCCCTAGTTCTATCATCTCCGGATTGGAACCACCCGTTCGAGCTTATGTGTGATGCATCAGATTTTGCTATTGGTGTGGTCTTAGGACAACACATTAATAAGATGCCACATATAATTTACTATGCAAGTAGGACCTTGAACGATGCACAAATTAATTACACAACTACCGAAAAAGAACTCTTGGCAGTTGTATTTGCATTAGAAAAATTCAAGCCCTACTTGATTGGCGCTCCAATTGTGGTTTACACTGATCACTCCGCCCTACGACGCCTTTTATCGAAGAAGGATGCTAAGGCCAGGTTAATACGTTGGATCCTGTTGTTACAAGAATTTGATCTTTTCATCTGAGACAAGAGTGGATGTGAAAACGTAGTAGCTGACCATCTTTCATGCATCTCTTCTTCACCGACGTTGACCGTGCCGATAAATGACTCATTTCCTGACGAACAGCTCTTGACCGTATCCTACGAACCTTGGTTCATGGATATTGTGAATTATCTAGCGACGGGACTTATTCCTAGCAATTGGTCGAAACAAGACAAACTTCGATTATTATCCAAAGTAAAATACTTTTACTGGGATGAACCTTATTTGTTTAAGTATTGTTTCGATCAAGTCATTTGCAGGTGTGTCCCTAACGATGAATTCACGAGTGTGTTATCATTTTGTCATGATCATTCATGCGGCGGTCATTCTGGACCTTGAAAAACGGCGGAGAAAGTTTTGCAATGTAGCTTTTATTGACCAACACTATTTAAAGATGCTTATGATCATTGCAAAACTTGCCTACGGTGTCAGCACTTGGGTCGGATTTCACGTAGAAATGAGATGTCTCTCCAACCTATCTTGGTTGTGGAGATATTTGACGTTTGGTGTATTAATTTTATAGGCCCTTTTCCTAACTCTTTTAGGAATTTATATATCTTGTTAGCAGTTGATTACGTCTCGAAATGGGTGGAAGAAATACCGTGTCGCACTAATGACAACAAAGTTGTCATTAATTTCCTTAAAGAAAATATCTTTTCGCGATTCGGACACCCTCGCGCTATAATTAGCGACAACGGGACGCATTTCTATAATCGGTCTTTTGATGCTTTAATGCCGAAATATGCTATCAACCACAAACATTCTACGCCCTATCATCCCCAAACAAGCGGGCAAGCTGAGATCTCGAATAGGCAAATTAAACAAATTTTGGAGAAGACGGGTTCTACGAACCGTAAAGATTGGTCAACTAAATTGAAGGATGCTCTTTGGGCATTTCGCACCGCTTATAAGACCGATCTTGGTATGTCTCCATACCGCCTTGTGTTTGGGAAGGCATGCCACCTTCCTTTCGAGATCAAACATAAGGCAATGTGGGCTATTAAAGAGCTATACTTCGATTTTGATCAAGCTAGCAGTTATCGGAAGCTGTAATTGAATGAGCTAAGCGAACTCCGCAATGAAGCTTACGATAATGCGGTGATACTAAAGAACTGGACTAAACTGTTCCACGATAAAAAACATTTTAGAAAAACTTTCACACCGGGACAACAAGTCCTTCTTTATGATTCACGACTCCATCTTCATCCGGGTAAGCTTAAATCTCATTGGAAAGGACTTTTTGTGGTGCGGTATGTACAGCCGTACGGGGCAGTAGAAGTTGAAAATATAAAAAACGGTTCAATGTTTAAAGTAAATGGGCATAGATTGAAACCGTATTTTTCCGCTAACCCAACGGAGGAGCTCCAGTTTTTACAGGAGCCGCTTTATCATAACTAAATTCCTCCGCCGTACCTCCAGGTTTTGGTAACATTGTATCATCTAAAAGAATGGAGGTGAGTGAAAAACAGGACTTAACTGAATATCTGTGCGTGCTAAAAAAACGCGTTTCGGGGTAGTCTTCATTTATCTATTATTTTACCCCTATTATTATCTCTCAAAGTCTGCAGGTCTATGCTCTCAAAAGACAACATCAATGAGGACACTGCTGGAAACAGATTGGGGGAGTTTGTATTCTCTGAATTATCTTTGGCACTGGGCATAGAAAAAATTTTAATAAAAAAGTAGAAGGTGAAAAAATTATATATGAAAAATATGAATAGTTTGAGAAAAATAAGAAAGTTAGAGGTTTTCTTAAACGAAACTTGTAATAAGTAGTTATGAGCTGTTGTCCCAAGGGTCAGTAAGATGAAGGAAATTGCTAATATGAGGATAAAAATAAGTCTGAAAAATAATCCCTATTCTTGAGGCCAAACTTTTGAACGTTGATACCCTACTATATGCACTGTCACACATATTGAAACTTGGGATAGTAGAGGATACCTTGAAATGCTCTTGTCTAAAAGCCTTAGTATGAAGGAAAATAAAAAAATCTAAGTGGTGAAGAAAAAAATGAACACTGGTTTTGTAATTACCAAGGCAACATAAAAAAAATATAGCGAGGGTGCTTTATCACCTAGTGCCTTAGATCAACTGGCTTGGGAGCCACTGCTAAGCCTTAGGTGTTGCGAAACGAGGAATTACGCCTAAATGCGCGAGCACATTTTGTAATCGGTCGGTTAGTACCTCAAGAAGTATTAACGGTCGCATGAAGAATGTGTGAGCGATTTTATCGAAAATATTCACTAACTATAAAGTACTTTGGAAGATGGACAAGAGTATGATAGCTTGAATTGAATTCTCTAAGCGTAAGGATGTCTTTTATACATACGTAGGGTTATATGATCAATGTTTGGATGAAAGATAAGGAGGAAGACTAAAGGCGATGTTTTATTGAGGGATGAGGTGATTTATAACATTTTTTCACGACCATTAAGATAAAGGCTCATGACAACTGAAAAGCTGGTAAAGTTGAAAACTCTTCTTTTCAAACTTATTCTTTTATAGTTCTCATTTTTATATGTAATTTTCACCATCTTTCTTTTATTATAGGATTTTGTGGGTGTAATCCGCTGAAAACCCTCAGGAGACAACACTCCGCCTACTAGGGACACCAAGAGCATTCACGCTTGTTGCACGCGCGCAGTGCAATCGTGTTGCCTATGAAAGTGTGCTACTTAGTTTTTCTTTTTCTCTTTTTCCTTCTCTTGAATAGCTAGTTTGCTCGGGACGATCAAAGTTAAGTTTGGGGGTATTTGTTAAGTTGATAAAACTACACTTTTGATATGACATTTTTCTTACTATTTATATATAATAAAAGATGTTTATTATAAATGTAACACATATAAGGGTTTATCCGTAAAAAAACTATTTTCATGTGTTTATATATTATAATTAACATTATGAAGGGAAAATGTAAGCATATAATATTCATATAATATTTGGACTATTTTAATATGCTTACTTTATAAAATATCATTGACCAATTCTCTTAAAACTAAAATATCATGACAAATGGTTAAAATAATATCTCAATAAAAACTAATTCTACTAATATCATTTATTGAGATAATTGTGCAGGAATTATATCATTACTGAAATCAAGGAAATCCGAGTTGGCGAGATCAAATCTGCCGAAAATTTTCAAGTAAATTGAAGAAACCAATTCTGGGAGAAACGTAGAAAAGATTTTCAATGTCTAGATATTCAAAAGATGAACAAGTGCTACAGATATGAAGCCACAGAAATTAGAGCCCATGATCCCATCATAAGGCGGCGGATCCGCGGCTAAACCCACCTAGTGGCCGCAGTTCCGCCCCACATCTGAAGAGTTAGGATTCTGGATTTTTTTTTTTGGGATCATAACAAATAGTTACCATATTAGAAAACTATGGTTCTGGCTCTGTGACTATAAATAAGGACCGAGAGTCTCTTGGAAAAATCAACAAACCGACGCGATCATGAAATCCACGACGGCTCAAGAATCCTGGTTGATCATCGACAGTTCATCTACCTCCTTAGAAGAGATCGAGAAGCAAACTAGGGTTTTGTAATCATTTTCTAAAGGAACAAAGTGTACTTGATCTTGTTGATTAATAAAGATAGTTGTTTTCTAATATCGTTTTATTTTCTGGATTTTACATTATGTTTTCCCTTTCTATCTTTTCTTTTCCCAACATGCGCGAGTAATTCTCAGCTTGTTAGGGTTCATAGGATTAGGGTAGATTAATGGAAGATGAAGAACCTTAAAATCTTTTTAAATCCTATAAAGTTTATAAACTTTATCAAAAGAATAGTTAACATCCTACTAGGGCGCGCTATCAATTCATTGATGGTCACAACCATGATTAGAGATTAGATTAACAATTGTTTTGGTAAAGGCTAGATATGAACGGAGATCCATGGCAAGATAGGGTTAAGAGTGGGAACCCTATTACCTCCAGAAGCCCTAATCTACATGCATCATAGTCGATCCAGTTTTAAATCTATTAAAGGATAAAAAGAGTAATCATTAATTAATCATCCATGAGTATTAAATCATAATGAGCCCTTCAAGCACCCTTTTACTATAAACTTACATCCGTATTTAATCTAGATCTATATCCTACATCCGTGTTTGACGTAGATCTAGGACCTACAACCATTCTTTATTCTTCCTCCTTTCCTAATCAACACGCCTAAAGTAAGATTAAAAGATTCAACATTTCCCTAAGGACGACCCATACTCATCTCGGTCTAGCTACACACGACACCGTTATTGATTGCGGTTAACTACTACACACAAATCAGAATAATCAGGTCTCTCGGGTCATCCCAGATTCAAATAGATCACCACAATCTGTCAAAAATCCAATTTCGGGAAATTCTAAATTTGTGTTTTGGGTTCTAGTCTCTGGTCTTGGACAGTAAAACATCACTAAGGTCATGTCAACACTCACTACATCTCAATTACAACTACACAAGTCTAAACTTCCACTAAACATCTGTAAGACTACGGTAGAGGCCCGGCCGTCTGTACGAGGCCAAAATGCGAAAACGAAAACTTTTTCAAACCAGAAAACCGGCGCTGCCGTATGCTTAAAACCCGGATCGAACCATTAACCTACTACTAGCTTACTACAGAAAGGGTTTGGACACCATCCCAAGCTCCTTGCTGCATCTCCGGTCTCGATCTCCTCGTCGGAAAGGGCACCACATCTACGAGTCTTTTTACGGGCTCCCGCTTCATCCGAAACAACTCGGGCACAAAGTGTGCTAGCCGACATGTCCAAGGTGTTGTAGAGAATGTTTATGATCACTTTGTCTCTTGCATTCATGGATTTGGATGGAGGTTGAAGGTGTTGCCATTAATGGAGACTTTGAGCTAAAGGCCGAAGAAGAAGAAGAAACTTTCTTTTTCCATTTCTTTTCTTTTCTTGTGATAGAATGAGAGTGAGAGAGTGAGAAAAAATACAAGACTAAACATATCATTAGGCAGCCCCACTCTCTCTCCTCTTATCAAATCATCACCAATCCATCATATAATGTGACATTAGCACAAAAAAAGAGACCATGAGTCATAATATATGTCCTTGTCATATTAAATGCATTTCATGATGAATTCTAGCTCACAATTTCCATTTACAAACATTAATCCAAATGTTTGCAACAATAAAAAGAAACGGCAATATCTAAAGTAAACTCGTGACGGATCACAAGGATACCCCTCACCTGTATATACATACCTGCATCCGCATTCCGACTGAATGCGAATGCGATGAGACTAAAGTAATCCAAAAAATCTAATACTAGGATCCGTCTTAAACCAAAGCCCACTAGTATGATCCGTCCGATCATGATCCGTGCAATACCGCACGTATTTGATCGAACCCTGCTATATATCATACGGCCTCTTCAACGTTTCACCCGAAACTTGAGAAACTGTCTGTGGGGGACTCTAAACACTCGTCAATACTTTAGCTGTGGATTTAACCACTAGCTCGTCAGAGGTATTAGCCGTACATAACGAGCTACCAGGTATTGACCAAAAGGGAGGTCAATGAGCGAACTCATCCTGACACCCTACTGATCCTGTCAGTGACAATATCCGTACAGTCCGGTCCGTTCATCTATGAGCATGGCATGGGGGGCCTAGGGGTTGGTAAAAGTTAAACCCCCAAAAGCGGTACAAGTCGTGTCGGAGTGTAGCCCAGAACACCCTGAGATACTACTGGAATACCTACCAGTAAATCTCCTGCCATGGCCAAGGACTTCGTGTAATGGCTCTCCTAGACACGGCGCGACCTCACCCTCAATACCGGGAGAGACGAACCCCTGTCGATCAGCTCACTGCCTCCATGTGGCTCGGGACTGTACCAACCTAAAACCTGTTTGCACGACTCCTTTGAGCCGTGGTAGGGTAGTAATCAAAGTAAAGTAGGAACTCACATGAGACAAATGACGTTCTCAGGTCGATGAAGTAACCTGTACACATGTCACCAAGGAACTGCTATCTGACGCTAGGTATAATACCAACTAGCATGTTCCCGGCGAGTCCTTTCCGGTGTACTCATAACCCAATAAGCACCAGTATACATCTTAGGTGAACCAACTGACACCAGTAGCTTGTGAGACCGGCCACCGCCCCTCGTCGGGGTCTCGACTGTATACACTAGTCTACTCTGGAGTATCGATGCCCTGTCTCGAAACTCCCTCGACTAGGGACCTTTTAAGGATGTGCTTATAGACCCCAGCTCCCACGTATATGATCGCCATCAATTTGCTGGCCGTCAAGCAAGAATACTATGGGCTCTATCAATGTGTAATAGCGACCTATAAGGTCACCTAAAGCAGTACACGATGATAAAGATAAACCATGGTAGCATACTATTCTCTATCAACGTGTAATAGTGAACTACAATGTCACCTCAAGCATGTACATGATGATAAAGATAAACCAGATAGTATACAAACCTCTCGAGTAAGACTGTCCTACCGGTATAGGTCTTCCCTCAATCATTGCAATCACGTGCCTGTGATCAAATAATTGACTCTCAGGGCACTATATCCAACAACATCAACTTAGAAATTTCTAGGATCACAATCTACACTAAAACGAGTTCTAAACTAAACTAGAAGGGTAGAAATTAATTAACAAGATGAGAAAAGAAGGTTATAACTCTTGTAAACAACTCAAGAAAAACTCTAGATGCTTCAAGTGCTCAAACCCCGAATTTGATTCAACCATGGGCTGTACGGTGAGGTTGTGTTCATTTTTTTTATGAAGGTGGAGTGGTGTTTTGGTAAGATTTTGGAGATCGTTTATGGAGGTAGAGGAGGTGAAGGAGGAAAAGGAGAAGGAGTTGAAGAATGAAGGAAGTGAGAAATGAAATGTAGAAGAAGTCAAGTGTAGGAGTCTTACCCCCCCTCTCTCCCATACTCTCACATGCCTATGCCACATGGTCCCCCCATGCTCTCTTGTCCCCACTTTTCCTTTTTCTTTTCTTTTCTTTTCTCATTTCTTTTAAAATCCAAATATCAACAAATACAAAGACTACAACAAATAACATTGAAACCATGTATGTGTCAAATGCAATATGTCATGGTGCACTAGCCATGGTTAATATAAAATTGGATTTGGCTTAATCAAGACTAGTAGTGCACCAATCACGTTAAGCATAAACTTGCATATAAATAATTGCATAATTATTTATAAAATGACCAAAATCAATAAATACAAATTTAATTTATAATACATATTAATATCCAATTATTTTCCAAATATTGGTATATAATTATACCATTTTACGAAACCCCAATTCGTAATCGAATAGTTTTCGTGAAATATATTATTTTATTATTTAAATTCTAAATATAATATTTTATATTTATGAAATATTACAATCTTCCCCCCTTAAATAAATTCGGTCCCCGAATTTAAATTTAAACCCCAAATGCTAGAAAATTTCAATAATCAGTTTAAATCAACGGGCTCCGAAATCACGGAATACTCAAAAATATCACCGCGCATCGAGTGCGCAAGAAAACGAATGCGAAACTCAAAATCAAACTCTGTCTAGCGTCACGCAATCACTGGAGTTATAAAGGAAATGCAAGTTTCGAAATCCACTGCTGAAATCCAAATATATTATAGTCAAAATCATAATACGTATATTATACGAATCCATGTAAAATCCTCGAAAAACTGAATAAAACACTTGCAAAATTTCTTCCGATTCGCCGTGCGATGCGTAACTCATTGTACAAGTGGCGGATTCTCATTTGTAAAGGAGTAAATATATCTCCATATATGCCTTACTTTGTTTCGCTTGAGCTTGGAAACCTCTATGTGGGACTCTCAAGACTCGTCAATGCTCAAATAGTAGGTAATGATCATATCAGATACCCACAAGCCATCAGCGGTACTAACTGGACGTAACAGCTACCCATGTATTGAACGAATAGAAGATCAACAAGCAAACTTGTTCTCCCGTAGAGTCTACAAGCAACACTTACCGTACAGTCCGGTCTCTTCGTCTGATATATCACATATTAAGTCTGGGGGTGGAATCGTCGGATCATCATAACTCGATAAATCATGCCGATGTGCGGCCTATAACCTATCGAGAACTACTGATAACACTTATCAGTAATTCTCATTAGCCCTGGCCAGGGACTTGCGGTTATAGCCAATCGCGCATAACACAACATGGACTCCCAATACCGGGAGAGACGAAACCCCTTCTATCGCTCACTGCCTCCATGTGTCTCGGGACAGTACCCAAAATCTACTTATTTGTATGACTCAGTAGAGCCGTGGTAGGATAGAAATCAAAGCACAGAGGGAACCACACTGTAGGGTTCCTAGGTACACTCAAGAGATTCCACAAGGCATCAACCATGCCAAATTAAAATTTTCTGGTGCCGAGAAACCCTAATGAAGATCGTTAACTAGAGAATAGGCGAAAGAACATGCAAGCAAACGACTTTGCTACTGAGTGAAAGGGATTACAACCTTTGTAGATCCGGTCCTCCACTTCTTTAGCTCCGTGTTGACGTTCCTCCGCTGCGATCATCGGGTCCCGGACTCTAGCGATGGTTTCGTCGGAGAAATGATCGGGCTAGGTCATTGACTTCGAGGACGAAGATGATCTACGTCGGGGAGACTC
Organism: Agapanthus africanus; assembly: GCA_030015575.1. Taxonomy (NCBI): domain Eukaryota; kingdom Viridiplantae; phylum Streptophyta; class Magnoliopsida; order Asparagales; family Amaryllidaceae; genus Agapanthus; species Agapanthus africanus. Next base: position 354,906,406 of record CM057350.1, on the reverse strand, counting down.
AAACTCAAGCTATTCCTTCACTCGGTCGAAAACTTTGTAACGAGAACACCCTATACTACATGGCAAGTGGTAGAGGATGAAGAAATAGGAACTGGGTTCACTTTAGAATTGGATTTCTCACTCTTTTTACCATGGCGCCATTGGAGCTCTCAAGCTTTTGTGAGCTTGATGAAGATGAAGAAGAAGAAAGCATCATATGAATTATTATCCAAAATGAAACTTATCCAAATGAATAATGGCACCATGGTTGAGTTAAGCCCTCATGCTTAACTCATGTAGAGATTTAACCAAACCATTATGTTAAAGGTTAGGTTAACTAATATCTTTAAACATATGACAAAAGAGTTGACTTTGTCAATGTTTATCAAGCTTCATGAAGCTTGATAACTTTGACCAAAGTCACACTCTTTTGTTCTATGCTTAAGAAAATAGTAAACCCTAATCTAACCTTGATTTGGTTCAAGTCTCATACCCATAACTTGTTTGTATCATCAAGCATGATACAAACATGTACACTTGCATATATCACATATAAACAATGTGCACAATCAAGTGAAAAATCAATCTTAAGTTAACTAATACTAGTCAATGTAAAGTAATATATCAAATATATAATTATACATTAAATCATTAAATCAACACTTGATTTAACGATCCGGTCATATCGCATATAACCGACTAATATGAAGTGTATCAATGTATCGAATCAACACTTGATTCGGTAACCCGGCTATATCACATATAACCGACCGATGATACAAATCGCGAGAATAGAATTCAGTATCGCATACTGGTATTATTCTCGGTCCCGCACATATCTCATATGCGCTCCTATTTCGTTTCGCTTGAGCCAGGAAACCCTTGTGTTGGACTCTAAAGACTCGTCAATTCGCCGGCTGTCGGTGATGATCATATCAAACACCCACAAGCCGCAAGCGGTCTGCTAAACGTAACGGTCACCCGGGTATTGAGCGATCAGAAGATCAACGAGCAAGCCCACTCACACTCCTGTGAATCCAACGAGTAACACTACCGTACAGTCTGGTTTGTTCGTCTGATATGTCGCATATCTCGTCTAGGGGTGGTAAACGTCAGACCCCAATAACTCGATAAGTCGTGTCGATATGAAGCTCATAACGGGTCGAGAAACTACTGGTAACACTTATCAGTAAATCCCTAAAGCAGCCTTGGCCAAGGACTTCCTGTTATAGCCAATCGAGCACTGCGCAACATCAACTCCCTATACCGAGAGAGACGAAACCCCTCCTATCGCTCATTGCCTCCATGTGATTCGGGACTGTACCCAAAAGCCACCTTTTTGCACTCCCTCTTGGACGTGGTATGATGGAAATCAAAGCACAGTGGGAATCACACAAGACTCTATGACGATCTTAGGTCTACAGACTAATCTGCACCAGTGTCACCAGAGAACTGCCATCTGACGTAAGGTATAATACCATCTGGGAGTTCTCGGCGAGTCCGTCCAGTGTACCCAGTCTCCACTGAGCACCCGTATATCATCTCTGATGTCAAACACCAATAGATATGGGATCATCCATCGCCCATCTGTATGGGTCGAGAAGGTATACACTAGTCTACTCTGGTATATCGATGCCCCGTCTCGATACACCCACGACTAGGGACTTTGAAGGATGAACTTATGGACTTCCACGTCTCCACTAGTATGATCCGCATCATAGTTCAGGTAGTCAAGTACACATCCTAAGGGCTTTACCAATATGTAACAGAGAGACAATCATTGTACACGTTAAGGTAAAGAGCAACCAGATAGCATACTATCATATCGAGCAAGAAAGTCATTCCTATATATGTCCAAGCATCCACTACAGTATACATCCTATGTATAGTAATGGCCTCTAGGGCATACATATAACTATCAATCTCCCACTTGCACTAGGGTCATCTGTTAGCAGTGGTTGTAGTATCTCATACTCAACCATCCCATAAAAGTCACTCTCTGGGAAAAGGCCTTTTGTGAGTGGATCCGCCGTGTTTTCCTCTGAGTCTACTCTCCTAACCTCGATCCCCTGGAGATCAACTATCTCCACGATCAGGTGATATTGCCTAAGAATATGTTTGGATCACTGATGGGATGGGCGTTCCTTGGCATAAGCCACAACTCCATTGTCACACAATGGGAGGAACGTAGTTCATCTCATGAACTAATATACACCCAGACTTCCTCTTTGGTAGCATCTTAAGTAGCGATGCATCCAGCCTTTATCATCTAGTATGCCACTGTATCTAGCTTGGAACTCTTCCAACATACCTTCCCTTTACTGAGGGTAAAGACAATGCCTGCGACTGACATTCAGTCGTCCTTATCACCCTGGAACCTCTCCAGTGATTCTTCCCAGGATCAATTGATACCATCTCACTACAACTAGTGAGTATCCTAACATCCAATTAGATCTATCTCATAGATCCAAAACCCAGGATTTAGTAGGTATCATTTTGATCCTATATGGAGAATCCTTGTGATAAGCGGAGATTGACCGAGCGTAGCATAGGAAACTCCTTCCCCATCAAGAGTATGTCATCCGCATACTCTACGAGGATCACCACCATACTCCCTACTACCTTTTTGTATATACAAGGTTCATCTACCATTTTGATGATGTCAAACTCTTTGACTACCACATCAAAACAGATGTTCCAAATCCGCGATGCCTGCTTTATCACATAAAACATCTTGAACACGTTTCCGCTACTCCCACTGTCTATGAAGCCCTCTGGCTGTGTACTTATAGACTACCTCTTCTAAATCTTTATTTAGAAAAGCAGTCAAGACACCCAACCACCAGATATCGTAGTCATGGTATGTAGCCGTAGCAAGTAGGATCTGGATGGGCTTAAGCATAGCTACTTAGAAAAGGTTTCATTATAATCCATACCTGGTCAATGATGCAAACCTTTAACAAGTCTAGCTTTGAAAGTCTCAACTTTTCCATGTACACCAAGTAATCTTCTCAAGATATACTTGCTCCTGATGGGGATTTAACCCTTCAGATAAAGCAACCAAAGTCCATACTTTGTTGGTGTATAAGGATTCCATCTCAGATCTATAAGCATCCAGCCATTCTTACAGAGTCCTACAACTGATGGCCAGCCCGAAACTAGTTGGGTCATCATCTCATGATGCAATCCTTGCTCGCACTGTCATAGAGAAACCGAAGTATCTCTCAGGTGGGTAAGGAACTCTATTAGATCGGCGGAGATGCTGAGGTTCGTTGGTTGCTATTGAATCCTTTGGTTCTACCAAATCAGCAGCTGCAGTTTGTATAGCTGGAACTCTTTCCAGTTCTACCTCATGTCCACTAATTTCTTCACAAGAAATTCCCTTTCACAAAGGTGGCATGCTGAGTAACAAAACATTTTTGTTCCTCGGTTAGGTAGAAGATATTCCCTTGCGTATGCTTGGGATATCCAATAAACTTCTACAGATCTGACTTTTCCTCGAGCTTGTCCGGATTTTGCTTTTAGACATAGGCCGGACAACCCCAAATCTTAACTGACTTAAGAGATGGGCTCTTCCCTTTCCATATCTCATATGAAATGGTAGGCATCTGATTTGATCGGAACCCTATCAATAGGTATGCAACTTCATAAGTGCATAACTCCCTAAAAGAAAATAGGAAACTCAGTAGTACTCATCATAGAGCACACCATATCTCATAGGGTGCTATCGCTCCGCCCCAATATACCATCGTGCTATGGTGTATACGGAGGAGTAATGCTGAGAGAGAATCTCATTCTCCTTTAGAATAATCCAGGAATTCCGTGCTCAAGTATTCTCCTCCTTGATCACATCAAAGGACATAATACTTTTACCCGTATTTTGGTTCTCTACTTCTAACTTATATTCTATGAATATCTCAAAAGGTTCGGACTTGTGTTTCAACAGGAACATATATCTGAATCTTGAGAGATTATCAGAGAATGTAATGAAGTACAAAGAACCAGTCTTGGCATGTGTAGACAGGAGACCTTCATACATCAGCATGTATCAATCACAAGAGTTCACTAACTCTTTCTCTGTTTCCAATAAACAGAGCTGTGGTCATTTAATCTTTTGTTAGATGACTGGCAAGTTTCATAAGATGTAAATTCAAACAGATTTAAATATGCATCTAAATGTAACTTCAGCTAGTCGGGTCGGATTGATATGACCTAGTCTACAATACCTCAAGAAGGATTCGTTCATTTCTGAACTCTTCCGCTTATGTGTGTTCTGTATACTAAGAACTATAGTTTGATTTAGAACGCTAATGCTTTTAGATAACGAGCCTGAACCGATCAACTCTTGATATAGGAAATGTTCAAAACATTATCCAACAATACAAAATTATATCCTTCTTTATCTAAATAAAGAGACTGATATGATTTTGTATATCAGGTTCGGTATCTAATAACATTTGTTCAGAATCAATGTATTCTGGTAATACAGGGTGACAGTGACCAACAGACTTGGCTGCAACACTTGCACCGTTTTCTGCCTCATGAAACTTATCATCCGTTCTCAGTTCTCTACCTTTCTGTAGCCCATGTAACAAATTACATATGCGGGATCCTGATCTGGTATCACATACCCAGGACGTAAAGGATACTGAGAAACAGTTCTGTGTAACGAACACACCCGAAGATGATGCATCATCATTCACTTTCTTCGTTTGAGCGGCAAGGAAAATCTGGTATTCCCCTAATTCCAGCTCTGTCTTATATCAATTATAAGTTGGAGCGGGACCAACGATCCCCAGCTCAGTATAACAAGCGGGTTCGGTCAATATATCCGTTTTATTATCTTGATTAAGGCGTGATATGGTCGCTACCTGGAGAGAGAGAGAAGAAAACACTCTGCGTGCGCTCTTGCAAGATCAGATTGGTTATTATTTTATCTAATCAGGATGGCTCCCACTATTTTTTATGAAATCTTCCTTCAAACCCTAAAAGGAAAGACTAGCCGGGATTAATTACATGCTACAAGTTCGCCAATCTTTCAGCCAGGCCAGTGTCGGTACGTTGAGGGAGGTTCCCGGTGTTTTCGCACGAACCTAATTACAGTAAACCACGTTTTCCCAGAGGCATAACCCCGTTGACACCTTTCTAGACACCTACTTGATCGGCTAATTGTAAAGTGTAAAAATCTCCCAGGAGTAACAATTACTCGCAGGGGTTATCGGGATCCAACTATCATATAGAAGGTATGCAATCTCATTGCAAATTTCAACACTTGAAACTCCCGATAGTGGTTTTTATCCCTAGCACTTATGACCTTGGCTAAGGTCAACAAATCATAAGCACTAGTCAAGTTCTACCCGTCATTTCGTGATTAATTAGACCCACCCACATGACCCTTGGCTAAGGTCAACAAAGCCACATGACTGTCCTAACTAATCGCATCATATGCGGTATAGGAAGACATCACTTAGCTACCGTACACTACGCCTCGGCTATGGTCGACAAACGTAGCACGAATACTAAGTACTCTACTTCCTAAAATGACGGAGGGTTGCGGATGATTTTTAAGAAAACCTTTAACGCTTTGAACTTGATCTTGTTGCGGAATCAAATGTTTTTAAATGGAGTGTTTTTGAGGCTTTTCTAGTTTTCCTAAAGGGGTCACTCCCGGTGAAGGGATCGTCGGCCCTTTCCTCATCGAATAAGGTGCAGGATATATCATATATAACGCTGTGCAAAGCAAAAACTATAGAAGCAATCAAAAGACAAACCAAAGGATGTAGCATCTGCCAGTTATTGCTAAAGGAGTCAATCCCGGTGAAGGGATCTCGGTCCTTTTCTTATTGAATAAGGTGCAGGATGTTCTACAAAGAACACTGCGATGCAAAGCAAGAACTGTAGCTACCGGTTTTATTTTGAAATTTGATTCCACAACATCTTTTAGGTTTATTTTCTTTCATTATTCTCATTAATGAATGTCCCATCAATTAAATCACCTAAACATCACAGATAAATACGACGTACACTTATGCCATCCGCATTCGCCTCGATGTCCCCTAGTGTACCGTTAGGTTAGGTAACTAACGACAGAGCGGGGCAGGGCTAGCGCGAGTGCAAAATATAAGTAACGTCTATATAATATATCATATATATCATATATAGTATTTATCATCACATATCAAATGATCACATCACAGATATCGCAGCAGAAGAATCATATGAAATATTGGATATACTAGGACATCCGTGTTTTCAATACGAGCCTGTATAAAACACGGATTCCACGGTCGCGATGAATAGCCAAACCCACACCCCTAGACCCCTACGAGAGCGTCAAGCAACCCTACCATTTCTAGGGTTAGGAGACCCGGACTCGACTTCTCGAGATGGTCTCCCACTGGACCCTAGAACCCGGTTACTTGTGCTCCCCTCCTTGGGTCTATCCTAATGCGGAAAAGTAAATAATATACATCAACGGTGACATCTTCCGCAACCTGGAAGTGCTCCAATAAAAGAATATTACATACAAGTTTTTACATGAATGAAAATGAAAAACACTCATCTCACATAAAAACCCCCGGCTATTCAAACACGATGATCCAATATAACATATCCGGCAACACATAACATCACATGTCATCAACGTACGTAAATATGCGCATCCTAATTGTCGTTGACATATAGCAACGAAACCAGCGATATCACATATTACCCTTACCGTCACAGAAAAGAAAGTGTAAAACTACAACAGTTGGAATCCGCAATCTCCTCAGACATCGCATGCCTAACCATCTGAATTCCTTAGACATCACATGCCTAACAATTATAAACCCCGCATTTTAGTCTCTTTATCGAAAACACTTTTCAATATCAAGTTGGGCAATTCAACAAAATTCCTGGCATTTTGATCGAATGCTCGTCGCAAACTTTAGTAGGCAGCCGCACCCCCGATGCTGTCGATGAAGTGCACTAAGGCGGAACACCGCTGCCGCGAGCACCCGAACGGATGCTTTCGGCGACGGGGTTCTCCTACAGTCACTTGGTCGGGGCTATGGGGCATGGCTGTCTATTAAGTTTACCCAGCGAGTATCCGCGTATGCTACGTGATTGCGACAGAGTTTTGATCACATCAAAATTCCGTGGCAACCGATCAAGTGAGACTAAAGTGCATGTTTATAACATCCAAATCAGTTATCTCATAACTATTTGTGGATTCCAAATATTGTATCACATTCCAGATAAATAGAAAATGTTAAACTTTCCGAACGAACAATCAAACACCCAAGTTTTCCCGAAACAGCTCAACATATGAAATAAGTTTAAAAATATCCACTTCATGCCACAGTACCAACGGTCCAACCGTAGAAGGGTCAAGCCAACGCCTCACATGTGCCACGCCGTACTGCCCCAAACCCGAAAGTTCAAAGGGCAGTTCAAGACGGTCACATAATCGAGTTAAGGTTTGCTGTCTTCTAGAGGGTCCATCGCGTTACTTGCACTACTTAGAACGTTTTCAAACTACGGAAAAATCCAACACTTTGAAATTTCCCGGCAGGGAAAAAAGTGGGTATTTATATCCGGTCGAACTTTTTAACATGTTCTAAAAATATCCGGAAAACATAACAAAATTAAATTCTCCGATCGAATCGACGATTACAAAATAAACCCCCAGAAAACTCAACACTTGAGTCAGCTTAAAAATACCCATAAAATTCAAATCACAGATACAAGAATTACTATGCAAACAGAATGTCATAATCACACTGTACGACCGCGGATCCGCGGCCCAAGCAGGGTATGGCCGCGGTTCCGCGGCGAGATATTGGGATTAGGTCATCGAATTTCACAGTAATTCTAATAAAACCCTGCTGAATTTTTTAGATATTTTTAATTTGGAAAAATCCCAGATTTTAAAAAATGTACAGAGAGGGGTGTATTTTGCGGTATTCGGGTTCGATCGGGGTTTTAACTTCGTTAACACATCTCCTAATGCTCTAGTTAGGCTCTGATACCACTGTAGGGTTCCTAGGCATACTCAAGTGGTACCACAAGACATCAACCATGCCAAATTAAAATTTTCCGGTGCCGAGAAACCCTAATGAAGATCGTTAACTAGAGAATAGGCGAAAGAACATGCAGGCAAACTACTTTGCTACTAAGTGAAAGGGATTACAACCTTTGTAGATCCGGTCATCCACTTCTTTAGCTCCGTGTTGACGTTCCTCCACTGCGATCATCGAGTCCCGGACTATAGAGATGCTTTCGTCGGAGAAATGATCGGGCTAGGTCATTGACTTCGAGGCTGAAGATGATCTACGTCGGGGAGACTCAAACTCAAGCTATTCCTTCACTCGGTCGAAAACTTTTTGAAGAGAACACCCTATACTGCATGGCAAGTGGTAGAGGATGAAGAAATAGGAAGTGGGTTTACTTTAGAATTGGATTTCTCACTCTTTTTACCATGGCACCATTGGAGCTCTCAAGCTTTTGTGAGCTTGATGAAGATGAAGAAGAAGAGAGCATCATATGAATTATTATCCAAAATGAAACTTATCCAAATGAATAATGGCACCATGGTTGAGTTAAGCCCTCATGCTTAACTCTTGTAGAGATTTAACCAAACCATTAGGTTAAAGGTTAGGTTAACTAATATCTTTAAACATATGACAAAAGAGTTGACTTTGTCAATGTTTATCAAGCTTCATGAAGCTTGATAACTTTGACCAAAGTCACACACTTTTGTTATATGCTTAAGAAAATAGTAAACCCTAATCTAACCTTGATTTGGTTCAAGTCTCATACACATAACTTGTTTGTATCATCAAGCATGATACAAACTTGTACATTTGCATATATCACATATAAACAATGTGCACATTCAAGTGAAAAATCAATCTTAAGTGAACTAATACTAGTTAATGTAAAGTAATATATCAAATATATAATTATACATTAAATCATTGAATCAACACTTGATTTAACGATCCAGTCATATCGCATATAACCGGCTAATATCAAGTCTATCAATGTATCGAATCAACACTTGATTCGGTAACCCGGCTATATCACATATAACCGACCGATGATACAAATCGCGAGAATAGAATACAGTATCGCATACTGGTATTATTCTCGGTCCCGCACATATCTCATATGCGCTCCTATTTCGTTTCGCTTGAGCCAAGAAACCTCTGTGTAGGACTCTAAAGTCTCGTCAATATGCCGGCAGTAGGTGATGATTATATCAAACACCCACAAGCCGCAAGCGGTCTGCTAAACGTAACGGCCACCCGGGTATTGAGCAATCAGAAGATCAACGAGCAAGCCCGCTCACACTCCTGTGAATCTAACGACTAACACTACCGTACAGTCCGGTCTGTTCGTCTGATATGTCGCATATCTCGTCTAGGGGTGGTAAACGTCAGACCCCAATAACTCGATAAGTCGTGTCGATATGAGGCTCATAATGGGTCGAGAAACTACTAGTAACACTTACCAGTAAATCCCTAAAGCAGCCTTGGCCAAGGACTTACAGTTATAGCCAATCGAGCACTGCGCAACATCAACTCCCTATACCGGGAGAGACGAAACCCCTCCTATCGCTCATTGCCTCTATGTGATTCGGGACTGTACCCAAAAGCCACCTTTTTGCACTCCCTCTTGGACGTGGTATGATGGAAATCAAAGCACAGTGGGAATCACACAAGACTCTATGACGATCTTGGGTCTACAGACTAACCTGCACCAGTGTCACTAGAGAACTGCCATCTGACGTAAGGTATAATACATCTAGGAGTTTTCGGCGAGTCCGTCCAGTGTACCCAGTCTCTACTGAGCACCTGTATATCATCTCTGATGTCAAACACCAATGGATATGGGATCATCCATCGCCCATCTGTATGGGTCGAGAAGGTATACGCTAGTCTACTCTGGTATATCGATGCCCCGTCTCGATACACCCACGACTAGGGACTTTGAAGGATGTACTTATGGACTACCACGTCTCCACTAGTATGATCCGCATCATAGTCTAGGTAGTCAAGTACACATCCTAAGGGCTTTACCAACTTGTAACAGAGAGACAATCAGTGTACACGTTAAGGTAAAGAGCAACCAGATAGCATACTATCATATCGAGCAAGAAAGTCATCCCTATATATGTCCAAGCATCCACTACAATATACATCCCATGTATAGTAATGGCCTCTAGGGCATACATATAACTAACACACACAAGACACTATGACGATCTCGGGTCTACAGACTAAGCTGTGTGTCACCAGAGAACTACTATTTGAAGATAGGTATAATACAATCTAGAAGTTATCGGTGAGTCCGTTCAGTGTACTCAGTCTCTAATGAGCACGAGTATACAATCTTTGATGTCAAATACCAATGGATATGGGATCATCCATCGCCTCAATACAGGGTCATGAAACGTATACACCAGTCTAATTTGGAATGTCGATGCTCTGTCTCGATGCTCCCTCGACTAGGAACTGTTAAGGATGTGCTTCTGGAGTACACAAGCCCCACTAGTATGATCTGCATCATAGTCCTAGTAGTCAAGCTAACATCCTAAGGGTTTTATCAGCATGTACCAAAAGATAGTAAACTAAAACAAGTGAACATGTTAAGATAAAGAGTAACCAGATAGCATACTATCATATCGAGCAAGAAAGTCCTATATGTGTGTGCATACTATAATATCGAGCAAGAAAGTCCTATATGTGTGTGTGTGTGTGTCCAAGCATCCACTATAATATACAATAATAGCCTCTAGGGCATACATATTCCTAAAAATCTCCCACTTCTACTAAGGCCAATTATTGGCGTATCTCATGAAAGTATGTCTTAGAACCTCTACTAAGTTTATACAAGCATCAAGTATGCAATTTTTAAAAAATCTAGAGTGCTAAGTTATACTAAACAAGAATCGCATTAGAGAATTAGGGTTTTAATGTAAGCAAACAAGATCTAAACAAAGCGAAGAGAGTTTACAACCTTTGAAAACCGGTCCTTCACATCTAAAGCTCTAAGTAGTAGTCACTAGAACTCTTATTTGACTCCACTTGAGAAAGGTGTTAGTTATATGTATGCCCTAGAGGCTATTACTGTACATACGATGTATATTGTTGTGGATGCTGGACATATATAGTGAGGACTTTCTTGCTCGACGTGATAGTATGCTATCTGGTTGTTCTTTATCTTAACATGTACTTTGATTGTCTCTATGTTACATGTTGATAAAGCCCTTAGGATGAGTACTTGACAACCAGGACTATGATGCAGATCATACTAGTGGGGATAGAGTTGTCGTTATGTACATCCTTAAAATGTTCCTAGTTGAGGGTGTATCGAGACAGGGTATCGATATACCAGAGTAAACTAGCGTATAGCTGATTGACCCATGAAGATGGGCGATAGATGATCCCATATCCATTGGTGTTTGACATCAGAGACAGTATACGGGTGCTCAGTGGAGACTGGGTACACTGGACGGACTCGCCGAGAACTCCGAGGTGGTATTATACCTAATGTCAGATGGCAGTTCTCTGGTGACACTAGTACAGGTTAGTCTGTAGACCCGAGATCGTCATAGAGTCTTGTGTGATTCCCACTGTGCTTTGATTTACACCTTTCCACGTTCAAGAGAACGTGCAAAACGGTGGCTTTTTTGTACAGTCCCGAATCACATGGATGCAATGAGCGATAGGAGGGGTTTTGATTGAATGAATTCTCGGTGTGTAGTTTTAGAAAATGTATAGAAATCACAACCAAAAATATTTTTTTGACCGCAATCAATAACGGTGTCGTATGTAGCGCGTTAGCGAGTGCGGATCGTCCACAGGGAAAGTGAGATCCGTTTGTAATTGAATTAGATGAATTGAAAATTAAAGAAAAGAAAAGAATAGACAATTCAATTCAAGATTTGTAAAATTGAAGTTCAAGAATTATCTAGATCTAAATCTAAATCAAGAAAACTTTTAAAAATAAAGAATTAAGAATTGATGATATCTAATCCAAATATAGAGAATCGAAGTGAGGCTCGTAGAAATCGATCGAATCTATAGACGAGATGAAATCTATTGATTACGTTTTCTTATCCATCGATGATTTGATACTAGATCGATGATGATCAACGAGAATTAGGGATTTCTTGCGGAAACTAGGATTTCATCATCTATCCCTGTCCTTTTGTTGATTTCATTCACAATCTAGTCTCTAGTAAATTCAAGAATCGATCGTGGATCCCTAATTAAGAGCAAACACAATCAAGAAAGCATCACTCGAAACTAGGTCGTCGATTCTTCAATTTACAAAAGTTTACAAAACTCATAGGACTTAAGAATCGTTTCAAGATTTATAACATTATCATCTATTGATTCTCTCGACTCCTTCACGAGCGAAGTTTTACTCAAACATCATAACAAGAAACACAATCAAGAATTGAGATTGAATCATAATGCAAGAATGTAAAGAAAGCAAGATATAGAAATTTCAGCTTTATTTATCAACAATTTTGTTACAATTCTCTCAAGATCTACAAGAGGAAAGAACTTGATCGTTGATTTCGGCATCGCTCATCTCCTTGAGTCGCGGATCTCCTTGGATCACTTGCTCCGATGAAGTCCGGCGTCGCTTTCTAAAGGATTAAAGGCTTCATGCTTGATTTGGTACTCGGAGTTCTTGATTTTTGGCTTTGGATTTTGAATTGGGGATTAGGGTTTACAAGTTGTGTCACTCGACTTGTGTTGGGGAATTGGAGAACAACCTAAAACCTTAGATCTAGGTTTCCTTTTATAAGACTCTCAACCTTAGATCTAGAATTCAAATTTCAAATTTCCCTCCAAAACGTTGTTAGAGGGAGGCTTTTAGAAGAGGTTAGTTGGAGGGAATATTCAAGAAAAAGGTATATTCTTGGTTGAGTTTGTTAGGCCGAGCCTTCTGGATGAAGCCACGTGGTGTTTCTGGAGTCTTCTGGAAGCATTGTTAGTTACAGGAAGCACGTGGGAGAAAACTGAAATGCTGACGTCATCAGAGCACCGCGGATCCACGGGTCCGCGGCGCCAAGTGCACTCTGGCCGCGAATCCGTAGCCCAATAGAAGCCTTGGTGCATGAGTTTCTGTATGCTGCTTTCTGCTGACTTCATGATATATTTCTGATATGTTGAATCTTATAAGTCCCTCTATCTCATTGCCAGATCTCAAATCTTGGAGTTGGCGTATTTTTATCAGCACTTTTGACAATTTTGGCTCTGTTCCTTCAATTTCCTGTACAGATTCTCTAGACAAGTGTTGCGCTATACAAAGATGATGCGATGCCATGATAAATACTCAATTTCCCTCAAAATGTCGGTTTTAAAGTATAACACATGTAATTTGGTATTTTAGGGCTGTTTTGCTAATATGTGCTATATTAATACCGAACACTTATAGATGAGTGCAAATGGTAGGGAAATTGACGTGTTAATAATACATTATTTTCGATTGATCAAATTCCCCCAAGCTTATTTTCGGTCGTCTCGAGCGAACAGTTTTATTAAAAAGAGAAGGAGAAAATAAAGAAAGAGAAAAACTAACTAGCACACTTTCGTAGGCAACACGATTGCACTGAGCACGTGCAACAAGCCTTTAAACCTCTAGGTGTCCCTAGTAGGAGGAGTGTTGTCTCCTGAGGGTTTTCAGCCGATTGCACCCACAAAATCCAATAATAAAAGGAAGACCGTGAAAGTTACATATAAAGATAAGAATTGTAAAAGAAAAACTTTGAAAATTAGGGTTTCCAACTATGCTAGCTTTTCGGTTGTCATGAGCCCTATCTTAATAGTCATGAAAAGATGTCAGAAATCACATAATCCCTCAATAAAATATCGTCTTTATTCTTCATTCCTATCTTTCTTCCAAACATCGATCATATCACACTACGTGTGTGTGAAGAACATCCCTACACCCGGAGAATTCAATTCAAGCTATCATTCTCTTGTCCATCTGCCTCAGTACTTTTTAATTAATGAATATTTAGATTTGCTCACACACTTTCATGCGACCGTTAATACTTCTTGAGCTACTAACCGACCGATTACTCATGCGCTTGCTTATTTGGTGTTTTTCCTCGTCTTGCACCACCTAAGGCTTAGCAATGACTCCCAGACCAGTTGGTCTAAGGCACTAGGTGAAGAGGCACCCTCGCTATATTTTTTTATTGCTGCCTTGGCGATACCAAAACCAGTGTTCATTTTTCTCACAATTTTATATTTTATTCATATTTTTTATTTCCTTCATACTTTGGCTTTTAAGACAAGAGCATTTCAAGGTATCCTCTACTATCCCGAGTTTCAAGACATGTGTAAGTGCGAATAGTGGGGTATCAACGTTCAAAATGTTTGGCTTCCAGAGTAGGAACTATTTTTCAGACTTATTTTTATTCTCAGATTAGTGACTTCCTTCATCTAACTAACCCTTGGGACAACGGCTCATAACTACTTATTACTAGTTCGTATAAGAAAACTTCTACTTTTCATGGTTTTCTTAAATTTTTCGAATCTTTTGGATGTAATTTTTCACTATCTAATCTTTTATTATCTTATTTTTGTATAAATTTTTTTTTTAAAAATGTTTTGTGCTTATACAAAGTATAATGCAAATGATGCGAAAATAAGCACAAACCTCCCCTAAACTTGTTTTCAACAGTGTCCTCACTGTTGCCATCTGCTAGATCTCAAAAACCTGTAAGTTTGGGAGGAAATTTATTAATGGGGGCAAAATATTTAAGTGAAAAACCTCCCCAAACTTATTTTTGGCTCATTATTTTTCAGTAAAAATTTTCTTTTCAAGAGCCACATTATACCCCCCCAAACTTGAGTTAAGCCATGTTAATCTTTGAAAAACACATGAGGGGGTCAAGAATCATTGGTCGATGCCAAGCTTTGCAAAGACCGAAGGTTAACACCAACCATTCGAAAATTTTATCAATGTAGTGCTCAGGTTGGTGGAAAAAGAAGTGGGGAAAGGGTAAGTGGTGGAATAGAATGTGTGTGCGTCTCATTTTGGAGAGACGATGCAGTGATTGTGATGGATTGCTCGCATTCTTTTTACAATCCAGAAGAAGGGGTGGAGGTTCAATTTCATTGATTGGGAGATAATTCATCTCAACACCCGTGTCATTCAAAAATGCGAGTTCATCAGCGAAGATCTCCTCAAAAGTTCCATCAATACCCCGGAGAATAATGTTGTCATAAAGCGCGTGGTGATCTTCAGACTCTAAAAGCAGTTCATAATCAGTGTTAGTTGTTGACCCGGACATCTCGGTGGAAGAGTCCGTATGTGTATGATACATAGTTGGGTCAAACAACAACATATGAAAAGAGTCAAGATCAGTATCATGAGGATCATCAAATTCGCTGCTGTCGACATCCATTAAGTCGATAGAACAGACCTGAGCAGTAGGTTCGGAGGGTACACTTCCCAACTTGTAAATGTTCAGCTCAATTAACCTATTCCCGAAAGATAGGGTCATAGAACAATTACGACAGTTGATGATAGCGTTGGAAGTGGCCAAAAAGGGGCGACCTAAAATCACTGGAATTTGATTCCGTGGGTTCGCTACAGGCTGTGTATCAAGTACAATAAAATCCACAGGGAATACAAATTCCCTGATTTTTATTAACACATTCTCCAGTTCACCCCTTGGTTTGGTGATTGATCGGTCAGCCATCTGGAGAGTTATGCTCGAGGGCTTTAACACTCTGATACCTAGTTGCTCGTAAACAGAGTAGGAATCAAGTTAACACTAGCGCCAAGGTCAAGTAAAGCACGGTTGATGTGTTTTTCCCTAATAGAAATAGAAATAGTAGGACAGCCAGGGTCCTTACGTTTCCGTGGTAATTGTTGGGGGAAAGCCGTGTGTACAGTCTTTTCCATGAATATCTTCTTGGGCACTTGAGTCATCCTCTTCCTTGTGCACAAGTTTTTAAGAGTTTTAGCATAGGACGGAACTTGTTGGATAGCATCTAGGCGAGGGATGTTGATGTTAACTTGCTTACACATATCCACAAGCTTCTCCATTTGGGCATTGGGTTTGTTGGGCCTCAACCTATTTGGAAATGGAGCTCTATCAATAAGTGTTGGGTCTAACATTTGTGGAGAAGGTTGTGGGGGTGGGAAGGATGAAATGGGTGGAGGGTTCGATCCTTTGGGAAAACGGAGAATAGGCTCGGAAGAAGACGAAATAAGGTAAGAAGTAGAAGTGTGAGTGGAAGTAGAAGTGGAAGCCTGGGGTTCACTTGATTCCTCAACATCAATCTGTTTACCCACATGATTGTCTAGTACTCTTCCAGATCTCAACATAGTAAGTGCATCAACATTTGTGTAATGTGAAGGTCCAGGATCAGGTAGGGTTGAGCTGGAAGATTCCCTTTTTTCTCTTGCATTCATTTCGGCTTTTAATTGTGCAATTTGAGCTTCCATCAATTTAATACTCTCACTTTGGGAGTCAGAGTTTTTCTGGATTTCATCGACGGAAGACTGAATTATCAAAAGCAAGTTCATGAATGGAGAGGATTCATCATTACCGGTCAACTGCAAAGGGTTAGACGGTGCAGGTGTGTTAACCGGATTTTGAATGTTTTGTGTTTGGAAGGGGTGCTGACTCAATTGCAGTGGTTGCTGTTGTGGTGGAAGAGCCCTTTGGAAATTGTTCTGGTTTAGATCCGTGTATTGAGGTTGGTGTTGGATCCAAGAAAAATCAGGGTGATTCCTCCAATCTTGATTATATGAGGAAGAAGAAGGATCGTTTCTAGGTCTTTACTGAAATGCAGCATTAGTGTGACCTCGAAACGGTACATTCAAAGGACATTCTTCCGTCAAATGTGATGGGTTTGAACAACAGCCACACACGGTTTTGGGAAGTGTGTATTGGTTTAGGGAGACTGAAAAGATTTTGTTTTCTATAGCGTCGAGTTTCCTTTGTATTGTGGCCATTTCGGCTCTCATTTTGACGGAAACATCGAGCTGATTGACCTCTTCCCTAAGCGATGGTGGTCTAACACTTTCCCATTGTAAAGTGTTTTGAGCTAAATCTTCTAGGTATTCCCAAGCTTCACCATCATCTTTGGTCATGAAGATGCCTTGACACATGGTTTCAAGCATCTGTCTAGTAGCGAGATCAATACCCTCATAGATAATTCGACACAAATCCCATCTGGAGATTCCGTGATGAGGGCATTGTAAAAGAAGATCTTTGAACCGTTCAAAGCATTTCCAGAATGGTTCATTGGGAAGTTGGGTAAATTTGAAGATTTCGCTCCGAACACTACTGGTTTTATGATTGAGATAAAATTTCTTAAGGAATGCTTTTACAAATTCATCCCATTTTAAAATAGAATGTGCGGTTGTATTATAAAGCCACTTCTCGGCTAAATCGCACAAAGTGAATGGGAGAAAACGTAAACGCAGAGCATCCACAGACAGTTGTGACGTTCCAGTCATTGCGCATACGTTTTCGAATTTGGAGATAAAAGCATATGTGTCTTCAGAATCAAGATCGTGAAATTTGGGTAACAGTTTGATGAATTGGGGGTTGATTTCAAAATTTTCCCCGTTGGCTGGTGGTATAGAAATACAGGTAGGAAGGGGAACACGTGAAGGATAGCATCTCTGCTGAAGAGAAATGCGTGGAGGATTCTGCGCACCTGCGGGCGGTGGCAGAGTGGTGTAAAAGTTTGATGGAAATCCGTCCATTGCAGTGGTGGTGGGAAAAAGAAAAGGTAGAAATACCGACTTTGGGGTCGATAGGGGAAAACGCGGACAAGACGGGCAGTAGAATCCCGTGTCCATCCGAGCTTGCCCTAAAGGGTTTAGCACAAGTGGCAGCGTTAATATAATTAGGGGAAATGAATGAAGGTGGTGTTTGTTTTGAAAAATATACGGATTTTTGAAAAAATGATGCAAATCACAACAAATGCACAAGCAAAACCCTAAGTCTAGTGGTCACCTAGGTCAAGGCTCTAGACCGCTCCTAACTGCCAAAAGACAAGTCGCAGGATCAATCCTCCACTGCCTCTTTGTCTCTCCTGTGGCTAGGTAAGTGTCAGGTAAGTGGGAGGTTCTCCACTACATAAGTAGTGGGCCTAATTAAGTAACCACTTGCCTTAGACACACTTGCCATAGACACCACAAAAGAAACGCGGATAAGCAATAGATTACCCATGTAAGTGCACGGCGGCGCCCCGGCCGTCATCCCGACGCCGGAATGCGGAAGCAATGATTTACTTTAACTTTTTGAACCGGCACCACCGCGCACAAAATTCCCGGATCGGGCCATTAAACTAGTCCTAGCTAACTAAAGAACGGGTAGAGAGATATACCGAGCGATCCGTGTACTTCGGTCTTCTCGTCGTCGTCCCGATCTCCCCGCGGAATCTCCGGTCTTCACCTCCTCGACGGAAGGGCACCACGTCGCCGGCTTCTTTTACGGGCTCCCACCTCTGGACCGAGGCAACTCGGGCACGAAGTTGGCGAGCCGACGTGCCCAAGGTTTGCTGTAGAATAGTGTAGTACTCTTTGTGTCTCTAGGGGTTTGAGGAAGTTGCCATATGGTGGAGGAAATGAACTGTGAACTTTTTCTAGATGAACTTGGGGATTTTTCTAGCATGTAGAGAACAAAATCCCATACCTCAAAAAATGGGCAGCCCCTTCCCTCATTTGGCCGGCCATTTATGAGGAAGGAATGAGAGAGTGTAGAGAATGAGGATCAAAATGGGAGTGGGCCAATAATCAAAGAGAGAGAAAATGGTTATCATGAGAAATCATCACATCAAAACCAACACTCCAACAATCTAATCATCAACAACCATGATGAACCAAAAGTCAAGCCATGATCAAAAGAAGAAGTCAAATAGTGGAGGAATTATCATGATACAACAATATGCAAATAACACCCTCCACTAACCAAATTTGCTTGCTTGCAAATAAGCCCTCCTCCACCAATTTCCGGCCAAGGAAAGATACAAAGAAATATGGCCGAAACGAAAAACAAACTGGCAACTTCAGAAAACTGATCCCGTAATAAATTACAGGAAACCCCGCTACTGTATATACATACCCGCATTTGTATTTCCGACCGAATACAAATGCACTGAGAAAAATCTACACTGTACAATACTAGGATCCGGCTTAAACCAAAACCCGCTAGTATTATCCGTCCGATCATGATCCGTGCAATACCGCACGTATCTGATCGAATCCTGCCATATCTCCATACGGCCTCTACAGCGTTTCGCCCGAAACTTGAGAAACTGGTCTGTGGGGGACTCTAAAGACTCGTCAACACCATAGCTGTGGATTTAACCACTAGCACGTCAGAGGTATTAGCCTATACATGACGGGCTACCAGGTATTGACCAAAAGGGACGTCGATGAGCGAACTCATCCTGACACCCTACTGAGCCTGTCAGTGACAATATCCGTACAGTCCGGTCCGTTCGTTTCTGAGCATCGCAAGGCGGGCCTAGGGGATTGGTAAAAGTCAAACCCCTAAAAGCGGTACAAGTCGTGTCGGAGTGTAGCCCAGAACACCCTGAGATACTACTGGAATACCTACCAGTAAATCTACTGCCTTGGCCAAGGACTTCGTGTAATGGCTCTCCTAGACACAGCGCGACCTCACCCCCAATACCAGGAGAGACGAACCCCTGAAGATCCGCTCACTGCCTCCATCTGGCTCGGGACTGTACCCAACTAAAACCTATTTGCACGTCTCCTTTGAGCGTGGTAGGGTAGTAATCAAAGTACAGTGGGAACTCACACGAGACAAATGACGATCCTCAGGTCGATGAACTAACCTGTACACATTTCACCAGGGAACTGCTATCTGATGTCTGGTATAATCCCAACTAGCAGGTTCCCGGCGAGTCCTGTCTGGTGTACTCATAACCCAATGAGCACCTGTATACATCTTAGGTGAACCAACTGACACCAGTGGCTTGTGAGACCGGCCACCACCCCTCGTCGGGGTCTCGACTGTATACACTAGTCTACTCTGGAGTATCGATGCCTTGTCTTGAAACTCCCACGACTAGGGACCTTTTAAGGATGTGCTTATAGACTACCAGCTCTCACGTATATGATCGCCCTCATACTGCTGGCAGTCAAGAAAGAATCCTAGGGGCTCTATCAACGTGTAATAGCGACCTGTCAGGTCACCTAAAGCAGTACTCGATGATAAAGATAAAGCAGATAGCATACTATCATCTTGAGTAAGACTGTCCTACCGGAATAGGTCCTCCCTCAATCATTGCAATCACGTGCCTGTGATCCAATAATTGACTCTGAGGGCACTATCTCCAACAATCTCCCACTTGAACTCAAGGCTAATTATTGCGATGTCGTATACTCACAGCCCGTGTGATACCGAACACCCAACTCCTCTACTAGTCAGTCTCACAAATCCCGTTTGCGAAACTATTGCGTTCGAGGAATAGCCTCAGCGAGTGGATCCGCTTTGATGTTTCTTTCTATATCTCTCTATATCTCAAGTTCTCGGAGAAAGCCATCTCCCGAAATGAGCAATACCTTTTTTAGAATGTGTCGGATGTCTGATGGGACCTAGCCCATAAATGAACTCCAAATCCAAACTTCTTAGATAGTATCGACGACTGAACTTAATCAGTACCCTGCGTAATGCCTCCCTCAGTGTCCACTTGGATCACCTGTCCAAAACACTGCCCCTCGTCAGAGGGAAACTATAACTCTGACAACCTTCCTGTCGTCCAAGTCACCTTGGAAGCCTGGAATGATAACTGTCTCCCGAATGAGGCTGTCGTTATCATATCCCTAGAACATCCACTTATGTTCTAAAACTGCTTCCGACTGTTTCTCCAGGATTGGATCAATGTCAAATTATTGCATCTAGTGCAAAAATAACATCTGGTGTGGTACTTGACATCTCATGATTGACTCAATTGCCTAAGCAAGTGATCTGCCAATCATACACATCCCTCTCCCCTTTAGTCTGTAAGACACCTTCAGAGAGGGTGACTCCATCACCTGCAGGTACACTAGCGTGCCAGGAGTCGTCCATTCTAAATACTCTTAGAATCTTGTCTAAGTACCCTTAATTGGGAAACCACCCAAATCTAGGTCTAAAACCATAGATCTAGTAACCAGTATGTCTGATATAATGTCCAAGTCCCATGTGGAGAAACCACTGTGTGACAACCAAAGTATAACCGATCGTAGTATAGGAATATCACTTCCTACTCTGTGTATGTCATCCAAATACCAGGACATCACACCCTACTACCTTCTTAACAGATCCATCCCCTATTCTGATGAAGTCAAACCTATGACTGTCACATCAGAAATAGATGATCTATCTCTGCTACATCTGCTTTAGTCTATAAATAGACATAAGCCACTTGTCCACCAATGCTTCCGCTGCTCCCACTGACTACGACAACCCTCTGGCAAAGTCATATAGACGTACACTTCTGAAGCCAGTTCACAACGACGCTATACTCATCCTCCTGCCGGGTCTCACGGTCTGGAACAACAGCAATGGCAAGTCTGGGTAAACAAGAACTTCCCTGTCACCGTCCTTGTGGCTACCGAAGTACCTCTCGGGTGCCTGAAGTTACCTACCTTATCTGCGGAGTGGCCAATGGAATGTCAAACCAGATTGAATCTTTAGGTTCCTATCAAAATCTTCAGTAATCGTTTGTGGTGCTGGAATCACTTCCAGTTCTACTATACTACCACAACTGTTTTCTGAAAAAAAATCCATTTTTATTAAAACTGTGGCGAGTCTAGAACAATATCACTATTGATCTTCCAGATGGTAGAAAGTCAACCCTCGTCATAGCCTTGGTCAACCCACAAACAGCCATTACAGAAACATGCCTTGAGTTATCCAGAGTCTGGTTTTAAGCATAGGCCGGACAACTCCCCGTACCTTAACATCGTTAAGATATGAACTGTTCTATATCCAATATAGAAACAGAGTCACTGATTTAATTGAACGAGATTCAAATCATGCAGCTGTCTCCAGTGCATGTCAACTAAATGGAAGGAGGCCGATCAGCGTTACTCAACTTAGGAATGCTTCCAATTATGAGTAACCTGAAAGAGAAGCAAGTTCTCTTAATCATTACTATCAACTGAATACAACACACAAGTATCTACATCTTCGATCACCTTGAAGAATCCCGATACTTGCAACACCTGGTTCTTTACTTTATTCATATACCTATAACTTCTCAAAATTTAGACCTTGTGTTTCTACGAAACACCTGTCTAGAACTAGAGAAGTCATAAGTAAACTGAATATTGTACGAGGACCATCCCCTCTATCTTGATAGACACTGGACAATATACAATACTCTGTACAAGTCCCTTCAGTCTAATAACCCAATCCCTGTGTGTCGTAATTTGAAAACTGTACTTATGGTTAAGAAGAATTACACCGCTGTTTAATGCTCCTTACCTAACCATCAACTGATATAGGTAAATATCATCGACATAATTTCAAAAAGGTATATCTCACTATATAAAAATAGACGTACATATATATCAATTTGAAATTGGTGCATTATAACGGATATTCAAAACCAAATATCCGCCGTCCGGCAAACAACCCAGGTGACTTCCTCAAATATCACCAATTACAACGAATTCCGATATAATGAGGATGATCACCTAATTCCCAATAACTTACTCCCACTCATCATCTGTAAAACCATACAGATGTGAGAATCATACATGGTAAATACATACCCTGGAGCAAGTGTCAAATTGGGAAATCAGTTTTCTTTTAACAGTACACAGTGAAACTGAAACATTGAAATGTTTCGATGGGGTATCCTGGTATTCCTAGTAATGCCTCTTCCATTATCCAGATTCACAACTGTAACCGTATAATTCTTTGCCACCTCTCCAAATCCTTTTATATGTCTTAAGTCATTACCTTCTGCACACCCCTTTAGGCCAAATGGTTTTCGCCGTTCCCTACCGTTCGGCACGAGCCTATGGTTTGGAAGAAGACTATCCAATAAGCATAATGGGTGTACTGTCCTAATCCTAGGAGCACTCGCAATGCGAGAGAAGGTGAAGATAAAAGACAACCGAATAAATCTTATTCCTATTTCTCCTGAACCAGAATCCATCCCCGAACTGGAACAAGTTCCTTTCGAGTTCGTATATAACCATACGATGGAATATCCAATAAACTGTGGATCTTCGTAGTGATACAGAGTGTTCTGGAGAAATACAAAGGTGAAGTGGGAGTGGTAATGAAATACCTGGTTTTGTCGTGAATATCAGTCGCAATTTACTTTGCCCTCTTACTAATCCCATGATATGTCTTTACTTAATACCTTCTGCACACCATTGTTATGCTAATTGGTTTTCTTCATTCCCTACCGTTCGGCACCAGCCTAAGGTTTAGAAGAAGACTATCCAATTTGCATAATAGGTGTACTATCTCCTAAACCAAGGAGTACTCGCAACCTGAGAGAAGGTAAAAGGAAAGGACAACTGAATAGTCCTATTCTTTTTCTCCTGAACCGGAAACCATCCTCGAATAAATTCCTTCGAGTTCGTATCTAACCATACGATGGTTTGGTCCAATGGAAGTGGACGTTCGTAGTAACACGGGGTGTCCTGGAGAAAGGGTAAAAGTAGGAGTGGCAATGAGGTTTGCAACTCTGACAATCCAAAATCCAGTGTTTAAGAAGGTTCGGTTAATTTTGGTCTCTGAGTCATAGTCTAGGGTCGGGTCAATGGTCGCTGCCAAAGAGAGAGAGAAAAGAAACACTCAGCGTGCACTCTAACCTAGATCAGAATGGTTACCAATTTATCTAATCTGGAAACCTCCCACTGTACCGTCAAATTCTCCTCCAAACCTGAAAGAAGAATTATTCGGGATCACCATAGGAGTAAACCAACTCATCAGTAGGAATCGGGATCCAACTATCATCGCATGATAACGTGACGGAATCCGCTCACGTCATCACACTCCAGAAGGTATGCGCATATCTGGCAAGTTTCAGTTTCTTTAGAAACCCCCGATGAGACTTTTTGCCCCATGCTCTTATGACCTTGACTTTGGCCAACATATCATAAGTCACATGTCAAGTTCTACCCGTCATTCTCCAGGTTAATTTGAGCCCACCCGTACATACCCTTGACTTTGGCCAAAATAGTAGTACGACTACCCCAAACCAACGCATTTATCTATGCTTCATATGAATACCCAATAGCTACCGATCACTGTGCCTTGACTTTGGCCAACATACACAGCTTGAATACTATTGACCACCCATATGAAACGACGGAGGGCTACGAATGGTTTCTGGCGAAAACCTTTAACGTAATGAACTTGATATTGTTGAAGGAACGGATAGCTTTTAAAAATATAGTGACGAAAACTTTTGCTAAAGAGGTCACTCCCGGTAAAGGGATCTCGGCACTTTCCCCGTAGAATGAGGTACAGGATATTCCAACTGAATACCACGATGCAATGCAAAAGTAATCGGCTATAGTGAAGTTATTGCCCTGACGCAAACTTTTGTCTAAGGGGTCACTCCCGGTGAAGGGATCTCGGCCCTTGCCTCGTCGACTGAGGAGCAGGATATTCCAACTGAATACCACTGTGCAAAACAAAAGAGAACGTCCTTGCAATAACAGCTTTTTGAAAAGTGTTCCAACAACATCAGAATAGGTTTGTTTAACTTGCATTGATCGGAATCAATGCAGTCCCATCAATTGATCACACCACAAAGAACGAAAATAATGATGTAAGTATATGCCATCTGCATTCGCCACTGGGTCCCGTCATTACCCGTTAGGTTAGCTAACTAACGACAGAGCGGGGACTAGACTAGCGCGGATGCAAAACATATACACCATCTACTAGTATATATATATATATCAATATATAATTTTCGCTCAAGACGTGATAAAATGCAACATCACAGAAATATACAGCATCACGGAACAATACAGATATCTGGGATCCCCGGGTTTCACAGAGCCGCTGAAACCCGACATTCCCCTGGTCATATGGATAGCCTGTGCAATGAAATCCTAGACCCCTACGGGCGCTGCAAGTTACCCGCCAAAATCTGAAGCGAGGCAGCCCCCTTCAGCAACGTGAATGGACCACCAAGCACTTCACGGAATCCGGTAACTTGGGCACCCCTCCTGGGTCAACCTGTACCCCCTACGAGTGCGGCGAATAGCCCGCCAATTCTAGAGTGAAGCCCCCTCCGTCTCAATGCCATGAGATGCGGGCTCGTTGCCCTCTAGAATTCGGCCATCCGTGCACCCCTCCGCGGGGTAATCCTAGAACAGAAAGTAAAATATACATACAACGGGTACATAGACCGCAACCTGGTCGTGTCCCAAAAGAATAATATACAAACAGGCAGTGACGGCAGTCCATATGTCGGACGCTAGCCCCGCAATAACAAATGAACATAATACAACAAAAACTGTACTAGCATTGCATCCAGGCTATCCCCCACGACCAATCCGCAACATCACAGCACAATCACAGAATATCAACGTGAATGTCACGTTCGCAAATCCGTCTAACCGGGCTATAGCAGTTAGACAGGATTTACCGATCAAGTGACATTCACGGTCGCAGATATAATGTAAATACTGTGAACTAATGTGTTTAAAATTTTCGATCGATCAAATTTACCCAAGTGGGCCCCCAAGCATTACTGTAGCACTTAAAGAAATTCTGGGCCCAAAAAGAATATGCCAAAACCCCAATTTCCCTGTTCAAGACCCTCTATAAAAAATTGATCCAGTGAGTAGGCAAAGTGGCGGCGGAACCGCGGCCCAAGAATGTGTTTGGCCGCGGTTCCGCAGTGGTATAATGAGATCACGCGACCAAATTTTCACAGAGTGCTTAGAATTCCCTGCACAGTATTCTGCAACTACCTGAAAAAATTTTGGAGCCAAAAAAATTTCGACAGAAACCTGATGCTTTTGAAAATGCAGTTTTGGAATTTTGTTTGATCGGAAATGTAAACACATTAGACCAAGCTAGACTAGGTTAATGGCGTGGCTCTGATACAAGTGTAAGTGGACGGCGGCACCCCGGCCGTTATCCCGACGCCGGAATGCGGAAGCGATGATTTACTTTAACTTTTTGAACCGGCACCACCGCACACAAAATTCCCGGATCGGGCCATTAAACTAGTCGTAGCTAACTAAAGAACGGGTAGAGAGATATACCGAGCGATCCGTGTCCTTCGGTCTTCTCTTCGTCGTCCCGATCTCCCCGCGGAATCTCCGGTCTTCACCTCCTCGCCGTAAGGGCACCACGTCGCCGGCTTCTTTTACGGGCTCCCACCTCTGGACCGAGGCAACTCGGGCATGAAGTTGGCGAGCCGACATGCCTAAGGTTTGCTGTAGAATAGTGTAGTACTCTTTGTGTCTCTAGGGGTTTGAGGAAGTTGCCATATGGT
The DNA here is from genome assembly GCA_030015575.1 of Agapanthus africanus. Lineage (NCBI taxonomy): Eukaryota > Viridiplantae > Streptophyta > Magnoliopsida > Asparagales > Amaryllidaceae > Agapanthus > Agapanthus africanus. Next base: position 354,879,947 of record CM057350.1, on the reverse strand, counting down.
GGAGGAAATGAACTGTGAACTTTTTCTAGATGAACTTGGGGATTTTTCTAGCATGTAGAGAACAAAATCCCACACCTCAAAAAATGGGCAACCCCTTCCCTCATTTGGCCGGCCATGTATGAGGAAGGAAGTGAGAGAGTGTAGAGAGTGTAGAGAGTGAGCCAATAATCAAAGAGAGACAAAAAGGTTATCATGAGAAATAATCATCACATCAAAACCAACACTCCAACAACCTAATCATCAACAACCGTGATGAACCAAAAGTCAAGCCATGATCAAAAGAAGAAGTCAAATGGTGGAGGAATTATCATGATACAACAATATGCAAATAACACCCTCCACTAACCAAATTTGCTTGCTTGCAAATAAGCCCTCCTCCACCAATTTCCGGCCAAGGAAAGATACAAAGAAATATGGCCGAAACGAAAAACAAACTGACAACTTCAGAAAACTGATCCCATAATAAATTACAAGAAACCCCGCTACTGTATATACATACCCGCATTTGTAATCCGACCGAATACAAATTCACCGAGACAAATCTACACTGTACAATACTAGGATCCGGCTTAAACCAAAACCCGCTAGTATTATCCGTCCGAACATGATCCGTGCAATACCATACGTATCTGATTGAACCCTGCCATATCTCCATACGGCCTCTACAGCGTTTCGCCCGAAACTTGAGAAACTGTTCTGTGGGGGACTCTAAAGATTCGTCAACACCATGGCTGTGGATTTAACCACTATCACGTCAGAGGTATTAGCATATACGTGACGGGCTACCAGGTATGACCAAAAGGGACGTCGATGAGCGAACTCATCCTGACACCCTACTGAGCCTGTCAGTGACAATATCCGTACAGTCCGGTCCGTTCGTCTATGAGCATCGCATGGCGGGCCTAGGCGGTTGGTAAAAGTCAGACCCCCAAAAGCGGTACAAGTCGTGTCGGAGTGTAGCCCAGAACACCCTGAGATACTACAGGAATACCTACCAGTAAATCTACTGCCTTGGCCAAGGACTTCGTGTAATGGCTCTCCTACACACAGCGTGACCTCACCCCCAATACCGGGAGAGACGAACCCCTGAAGATCCGCTCACTACCTCCATGTGGCTCGGGACTGTACCCAACTAAAACCTGTTTGCACGTCTCCTATGAGCGTGGTAGGGTAGTAATCAAAGTACAGTAGGAACTCACACGAGACAAATGACGATCCTCAGGTCGATGAACTAACCTGTACACATGTCACCAGGGAACTGCTATCTGACGTCTGGTATAATCCCAACTAGCAGGTTCCCGGCGAGTCCTGTCCGGTGTACTCATAACCCAATGAGCACATGTATACATCTTAGGTGAACCAACTGACACCAGTGGCTTGTGAGACCGGCCACTGTACCTCATCGGGGTCTCAACTGTATACACTAGTCTACTCTGGAGTATCGATGCCCTGTCTCGAAACTCCCACGACTAGGGACCTTTTAACGATGTGCTTATAGACTACCAGCTCTCACGTATATGATCGCCCTCATACTGCTGGCAGTCAAGCAAGAATCCTAGGGGCTCTATCAACGTGTAATAGCGACCTATCAGGTCACCTAAAGCAGTACACGATGATAAAGATAAACCAGAAAGCATACTATCATCTTGAGTAAGACTGTCCTACCGGAATAGGTCCTCCCTCAATCATTGCAATCACGTTCCTGTGATCCAATAATTGACTCTGAAATCACTATCTCCAATAACCCACGGCCTTTTCCTGTCCTAAGTAAGCGCGACGGTCCTTAGAGTCATGTCTAGATCTTTTTTAGTTAATGAGGGTAATGCGGATGCAATTTTGTGATTTTCGGGGCTTAGGAAGGGTAATGAACTCCCCACCTAATCAGAATTTGGTCTATGCCCCTTAAATTCCGTATTAATAATGGAAACAACCAAGATCAAACACGCACAATTTTTGCTTTTTGCAGCGCTGCGAATTTTGCTAAGAAACCTGCCGCAAATTTATTATTGGAGCAGATTGAGGAGGAGATAAGAAAGATAGAAGTTACCTGAGAAATTTTCGTGCAGAGAAGATGCAAGGTTGCCACGGATCCGCCGCGGGAGGTAGGTATTTTCCGCGGAAACATAGTTGAAATAAGAGATCCTGCACAAATCTTTAGACAACTGCTTCTATTGCCTTCCTTAGCCGTCTGGAATATTCAGAAAAAAATTTCCCAAGCTCCACCGATTGTAGATTTCCTTGCAACAAATTACAACGAATCGTTTAGTGTTTGCGCAAATTTTGATCTAAAAATTTTGATGGAATAAACTTTCAACTCAAATTTCAAAAACGAACGAATTAGCGCACTATCCCCGGCAACGGCGCCATTTGATAGAGTGAATTCTCGGTGTGTAGTTTTAGAAAATGTATAGAAATCACAACCAAAAATATTTCTTTGACCACAATCAATAACGGTGTCCAATGTAGCACGTTAGCGAGTGCGGATCGTCCACAGGGAAAGTGAGATCCGTTCGTAATTGAATTAGATGAATTGAAAATTAAAGAAAAGAAAAGAAAAGAAAATTCAATTCAAGATTTGTAAAATTGAAGTTCAAGAATTATCTAGATCTAAATCTAAAATCAAGAAAACTTTTAAAAATCAAGAATTAAGAATTGATGATATCCAATCCAAATATCAAGAATCGAAGTGAGGCTCGTATGAATCTGTAAGTCGATGTACAACACCCCAATACTTGTGGGGAGGCGGAATTTTCAAAAACGAACTTGTTTAGTGAACAAACATCGACTAACCGCTTGAATCGAAGATAAATGATAACTAACCAAACACATAGTTGTTCTAAACTACTATGCTTAGGGATTATACCTATCGAACCAAGTCCTTCGTGTCTTCATCACTGTCCTCCACTCCTCGTAGGCTCCTTGGAACATCGGCAACTTCACGGCCTCCTCGAATCAAAGACGATCCACCCGAAAGCTTCTACGCCAAGCTTAATCTCAAACTTGAGATAACTAGGTTGCTTAAAGTGCTAATCTAAGCTACCCAGAGGATATAGAGTGAGGTTATGGATGTTTTAGTCTATCTAACCCTTGATCTCAACACATGAGAGGTTAGGGTTAGGGTTTCAAGAGAGAGTGAGCTTCAGGAGAGAGAAGGTGAGAATGATAATTGAATAAAGCTTATGAGTATCATAATAGATATGAAGCATTTTCTTTTATGAAGAAAAGAATAAAGAGTGATGAATAATCATGCTTCACAAATATCAAGTGGTGATTCATTAGCATGAGTCATTAAGCATTTAATGTGCATTAATGAGATGAATGAATCACCCTCATGACTCATATAACCCATTCAATTTATATGACACCTAAACCTCCTTAGTCACCATCTTCTAGAAGCTTCCCGCACAATTACGAGAACGCCCCTCCGATCCGCAAAAATACGGAAAAACTTTAGACTGTATAAATCCAATAACCGGATACCAGTAACTGGCTTAAACCAAAGCCGACTGGTAAAAACTGTCCAAACGACGTAAGTGTGTAAACATACATACGCATCCGAACCCTTTGTCGTAAAACCATACGACCTCTATATCGTTTCGCCTGGAGCAGGGAAACTCTCTGTGTGGGACTCTAAAGACTCGACACTACGCTGGCAGTGGGTTTAACCACAGACCGCAAGCGGCACTAGCTGTACGTAACGGTCCCCAGGCAGATGTCGATAAGAAGGCCGATGAGGTAAATCATCCGAACTCCCACTGAGCCTGATGTGACAATCTCTGTACAGTCCGGTCTGTTCGCCTAAGACTATCGCATATCAAGCCTAGGGTGCGGCAAGCGTCAGTCCCCTAATAGCTGTATAAGTCGTGTCGGAGCGAAGCCCATTACGCCCTGAGAAGCTACTGGAACCTACCAGTATATCTCGCTTGCCCTGGCCAGGGACTTTGCGTAATGGCTCTCTGACACAGTACGATATCAACTCCCAATACCGAGAGAGACGAATCCTATCTAACCGCCACTGCCTCCAAGTGCTCGGGACTGCACCCAACTGCTACCTGTTTGCACGACTCCTTTGAGCCGTGGTAGGGTAGCAATCTAAGAACAGTGGGACACACTCGAGGTGAAGTAGCAGTGTCAAGTCTGCGGACTATGCTGTACTCATGTCACCTGGGAACTGTTAACTGACGATGGGTATAATACCAACCAATCAGTTCCCCAGCGAGTCCTGTCCGGTGTACCCGTAACCTAACGGGCACCTGTATACTATCTCCAGTACGACGTACTGATGGCTGTGGGACAGACCATTTCCCCAACTGGGATGAGAAGCGTATACACTTAGTCTACTCCGGAATATCGATGCCCTATCTCGACAATCCAACGACCAGGGACCTGTATAGGATGTTGCTTACAGACTACCCAGCCCCCACTAGTGTGACTGCCATCACGACGCTGGTAATCAAGGAAAGATCCTATGGGCTCTACTAATATGTATAAGTGATACGTTACAAGAGACATATGCACAAATTAAAGTAGACACAAACCAAGTAGCATACTACCCTTTTTAGCAAGAATGTATATATAACTTTGAATATCCCAAGCTTCCATTAAGTAATATACAATCTAGTATGATACAATAATGGCCTCTAGGGCATATACACTAACAATCTCCCACTTGCACTAGGGCCATGAGCTGGCATATCGTAGACCTATCATCTCGAATAGCCTCTCGAACTGCGTCTGAGGAATGGCCTTTGTGAATGGATCAACAATGTTATCCTCCGTCTTTACTCTATTCACCTCGATCTCCCGGCGATCTATGATCTCCCTGATCAGGTGATACCGCCTTAAGATGTGTCTGAACTTCTGATGGGACCTGGGTTCCTTCGCTAAAGCTATAGCGCCATTGTTGTCACAATACAGAGGTATTGGATCAACACTGGTAGGAACCACCTGAAGTTCTGTGAGGAACTTCTTCATCCAGACTGCTTCTTTTGCGGCATCGCAAGCAGCTATGTACTCTGCTTCCATCGTTGAGTCTGCAACGGTCTCCTGCTTGGAACTCTTCCAACAGACCGCCCCTCCATTGAGGGTGAAGACATAACCCGACATGGATTTGGAGTCATCTTTGTCACTCTGGAAGCCGGAGTCGGTAAAGGCCTCCATCTGAAGGTCTTTTCCGCCATATACCAAGAACATCTCCTTAGTCCTCCTCAGGTACTTGAGAATGTTCTTTACTGCTATCCAGTGATTCTCCCCTGGGTTTGCTTGATACCGGCTTACTACGCTCAATGCGTATGCTACATCTGGTCTGGTACATAACATCGCATACATTATAGAGCCTACCGCAGAAGCGTAGGGTATAATCGACATGCGATCCCTTTCCAAATCAGTCTTGGGAGACATATCTTTTGAGAGGGTGATTCCGTGACAAGCCGGTAGGTTACCGCGTTTAGAATCTTCCATACTGAATCTCTTCACTATGGTGTCTATGTACCTGGACTGTGAAAGTCCCAATATCCTCTTTGATCTATCACGATAGATCCGGATCCCCAGAATGTAGGTGGCATCACCCAGGTCTTTCATGGAGAATTTATGTGACAAGAATCTTTTGACTGACTGTAACATAGGAATATCATTTCCTATTAGGAGAATGTCATCCACGTACAAGACGAGGAATACTACAGCTCTCCCTACAATCTTACTGTATATGCATGGTTCATCTGGATTTTTGATAAAGTCAAATTCTTTGACAGCATCATCAAAACAGATGTTCCAACTCCGCGATGCCTGCTTTAGTCCATAAATGGACTTAAGCAGCTTGCATACTTTACCGCTGCTCCCACTCTGAATGAATCCCTCTGGCTGATCCATATAGACGCTTTCTTCCAAATTTCCATTTAGAAAAGCCGTCTTTACGTCCATCTGCCAGATCTTATAATCGTGGAAGGCAGCAATAGCAAGAAGGACCCTAATGGATTTTAGCATAGCTACTGGAGAAAAGGTCTCGTCATAGTCCAAACCAGGTCTTTGACGGAAACCCATTGCAACAAGTCTAGCTTTATAGGTTTCAACCTGTCTATCTACACCAATCTTCTTTTTGAAGATCCATTTGCATCCTACAGGTTTTACCCCATCTGGAGCAACGTCCAAAGTCCATACTTTGTTAGTGTACATGGACTCCATTTCGGTCCGCATTGCTTCTAGCCATTTTACCGAGTCACCGCTCTGAATGGCTTGCTGGAAGCTAGTAGGCTCATCATTTTCAATAGTGCAATCCTCTCTATCCCCGTCTATGAGAAAACCGTAGTATCTCTCGGGCGGATGAGATTGCCTACTACTCCTGCGGAGTGGCGTCGGGATGTCCTGTTCACCTGAACCTTCTTGTTCTACCAAGGTTTCAGTAATAGCTTGTGGATCTGGAATTTCTTCCAGTTCTATTGCGCTCCCACTCTTCTGATTTTCTAAAAATTCAGTTTCTAAGAAGCAGGCATGACGAGAAACAAAAACCTTTTGTTCCTCTGCGTAATAGAAATAATATCCCTTGGAGTTCTTTGGATATCCTACAAACTTACACTTTACTGAGCGTGCCTCGAGCTTGTCCGCATGCTGCTTTTTTACAAAAGCAGGACATCCCCATGTCTTAAAATGTTTTAGACAGGGTTTCTTCCCACTCCACATCTGATATGGTGTGGTAGGCACAGTTTTGGTAGGAACCTGGTTCAAAAGATATGCAGCTGATTCTAGTGCATATCCCCAGAATGATCGCGGTAACTCAGCGTTACTCATCATGGAACGAACCATATCCAATAGGGTTCGATTCCTCCTTTCTGATACACCGTTATGTTGTGGTGTGTATGGAGGAGTAAGCTGAGAGAGAATTCCATTCTCTTTTAAGTAACCCAGGAACTCGGCACTTAAGTATTCACCACCTCGATCAGATCTCAGTGTCTTTATACTTTTGCCTGTTTGTTTTTCCACTTCATTCTTGTATTCTTGGAATTTCTCAAAGGCCTCGGATTTGTGCTTCATTAAGAAGACATATCCATACCTAGAGAAATCATCCGTAAAAGTAATGAAGTAGGAATAACCACCTCGCGCATGTATAGACATTGGACCGCACACGTCACTGTGTACGAGTCCTAAGAGCTCGCTTGCTCTTACTCCGTGTCCAGTGAACGGAGTTTTTGTCATCTTTCCCATGAGACAAGATTCACAAGTAGCATAAGATTGATATTCGAACGGATTCAAATATCCTTCTTTATGTAACTTAGTCAACCTCCTCTCATTGATGTGACCTAGTCTACAATGCCATAAGAAAGCCTGATTTGTTTCCGGAGACTTTCTTTTAAGTGTGTTCTGGACACTGAAAATCTGAGCTTGATTTAATACGTATATTCCGTTTTCTAATGTACCTGACCCAATCAAAACTTGATTTAGGTGGATGTGAACCACATCTCTTGTAAAAGAAAAATTATATCCTTCCTTAGAAAGTAAGGGTACAGATATGATATTACAAGTCGTACCTGGTACAAAAAAACAGTTACGCAGAATCAATATCTGCCCAGTTGTCATCCCAAGATGATATTCCCCTACGGATTCAGCGTTCATGCTCATTCCGTTAGCAACTGTGAGGGTCATATCACCTATCCCGATAACCCTACGATTTCTCAGAGCCTGTAATGAATTACAGATGTGAGTTCCTGATCCGGTATCCAATACCCAGGAAGTAGGGTAAACTGACATACAGTTTTCTATCATAAACACACCCGAAGATGAAGCCACAACATGCTTCGAATCCTGGTTACTAGCTTCTAAAGCCCTGCAATCTTTCTGCCAATGTTCATTCCTGTAACAATAGGAACGTCCCTGTTTTACTATATCCAGTCCCGAAACTTTTGCCTTTCTCTTTCCATTTTCCCTTGTCTGATGGATATTCATATTCGCGACAGTGGAAACTGGACCTGAGACGGCGGGATCTTGAGAAGTAATAGGGTGGTCCAGCTTGTCATAGCCAATGGACATCTGGACAGACCTTTGCCAGTCATATAAGTCATATTCAGTCAATTTGTTATCTAGATGTAACCTATGTGTGGTCACAGGGTCGCTGCAATTTAAGAGAGAGAGAAGAAAATATTTTAGCATGATGCTGTTGCAAGTTTAGATTGGTTTTTAATTTATCTAAACAGGATGGCTCCCACTGTTTCTCGAATCCCTCCTCAAACCATAAAAGAAGAATTATCCAGGACAATTCTTACCGTACAATACTTGCTTACCCGTTCAGCCAGGCTAGTGTCGATACTTCGAGGGAGGTTTTCCAACGCTTTCGCGAAGTTCCTTAATTAAATAACCTCTTTTTTCTGGGGGCGTAACCCCGCTGACACCTTTCTAGGCACCTACTTGGTTTATAGCATTTATCGTTAAGTGACGAATCTACTGATAAGTAGAATATACTCACAGTAGGATCGGGATCTAAAATATCATCGTATGATAATGTTGAAGGAATCCTACCAACATTCATCAAACTCCAAAATAGTATGCACCTCTCTGCAAATTTCAGTTTCTTTAGAAATTCCCGATGTGGATTTTTGCCCCATGCTCTTATGACCTTGACTAAGGGCCAACAAATCATAAGTCACATATCAAGTTCTACCCGTCATTGTCCAGGTTAATTTGAACCCACCCGTACATACTCTTGACTAAGGGCCAACAAAGTAATACGACTGTCTCAAACCAACGCATCTATCTATGCAACAAATGAATACCCCAGCAGCTACCAAACACTATGTCTTGACTAAGGGCCAACAAACATAGCTTGAATACTACTAACTATCCATAAGAAATGACGGAGGGCTACGAATGGTTTTGGCAAAACCGTGAACGTAGTGAACTTGATATAATCGAAGGAACCTGATACTTTTTAAAAGGAGTGGTTAAAGCTCCGCAATTTAAAAAATACGATCTTTTTAAAATAACCGAGTGGTTTCTTTTTAAATTTGTTCCAACGATTTAAACATTGGTTTATTTTCTTTGCATTATAATAATGCGTCCCATCATTAACCTATCATTGCAGAAAACAACGAAAATACAACGTCCTCTTATGCCATCCGCATTCGCCACGGGGTCCCGTCATCACCCGTTAGGTTACTTAACTAACGACAGAGCGGGGGCTGGGCTAGCGCGGGTGTAAAACATAAGTGACGTCTAATAGCTATTTATATATAGATATTATACATTCGTCAGACGCAATGATATTCATTCCAGATCACAGATGAACTTAATTGGATTTGCAAGCAATCCGTGTTTGTTTTGAGCCTGCAACAAAATACGGATTACATAGTTCTGATGAATAGCCATTACCCCACCCACGACCCCTACGGGTGCGGGAAACTACCCGCCCGACAGTTTGTGCACCCCACCTTGGGTCTGTCCTAGGAGCAAAAACAGTAAAATGAAATAATACAACGGTGGCTACAACCGCAACCTGGATGTGCCCCGCAAAATAATATTACAACAAATTACATTTACATCAAATGAATTAAATAATAACCCATCACATAACCCCGGCTATCCATCACAACAGTCCAACACAGTTCATATCCACAAACAGTAAAAACTATTACAGAAATGTGCAACCCCCTGCCAACCGACATACTAGCAGTTAGGGGAGGTTTACGAACACATTATACAATCACAGATATAATCCAACAAGCAAATACTGTATAATTTCGATCGATTAAACGCATTTAATATTGCTCCAATACTGCTCTGTAAAATTGAAACCTGAGCAAAATTAAAAAATACCAGAAAATACCAAATATCACAGGGGACCCACACAAGAAATTTGGGTTCATGACTCGGCAACTCGGCGGCGGAACCGCGGCGGATCGGTGGTATCCGCCGCGCTTCCGCGGAGCTTTAGCCGAGTCATGGGCCCAATTTTCTTGGGTGTTCTCCTGGATGATTTTCAAGCTTTCTGAACCTCCCTGAAAATTTTTTGGACTTCATTTAAATTTCGACAGAAACTTGACAGTTCGGGGTTTTCCGGTTTCGTTTTTTCCGTTCGAAATTCGTACAAATTTGCAATAAAGTTATTTATTGTTTAGCGAGGCTCTGATACCACTGTAAGTCGATGTACAACACCCCAATACTTGTGGGGAGGCGGAATTTTCAAAAACGAACTTGTTTAGTGAACAAACATCGACTAACCGCTTGAATCGAAGCTAAACGATAACTAACCAAACACATAGTTGTTCTAAACTACCATGCTTAGGGATTATACCTATCGAACCAAGTCCTTCGTGTCTTCATCACTGTCCTCCACTCCTCGTAGGCTCCTTGGAACATCGGCAACTTCACGGCCTCCTCGAATCAAAGACGATCCACCCGAAAGCTTCTACGCCAAGCTTAATCTCAAACTTGAGATAACTAGGTTGCTTAAACTGCTAATATAAGCTACCTAGAGGATATAGAGTGAGGTTATGGATGTTTTAGTCTATCTAACCCTTGATCTCAACACATGAGAGGTTAGGGTTAGGGTTTCAAGAGAGAGTGAGCTTCAGGAGAGAGAAGGTGAGAATGATAATTGAATAAAGCTTATGAGTATCATAATAGATATGAAGCATTTTCTTTTATGAAGAAAAGAATAAAGAGTGATGAATAATCATGCTTCACAAATATCAAGTGGTGATTCATTAGCATGAGTCATTAAGCATTTAATGTGCATTAATGAGATGAATGAATCACCCTCATGACTCATATAACCCATTCAATGTATATGACACCTAAACCTCCTTAGTCACCATCTTCTAGAAGCTTCTCGCACAATTACGAGAACGCCCCTCCGATCCGCAAAAATACGGAAAAACTTTAGACTGTATAAATCCAATAACCGGATACCAGTAACTGGCTTAAACCAAAGCCGACTGGTAAAAACTGTCCAAACGACGTAAGTGTGTAAACATACATACGCGTCCGAACCCTTTGTCGTAAAACCATACGACCTCTATATCGTTTCGCCTGGAGCAGGGAAACTCTCTGTGTGGGACTCTAAAGACTCGACACTACGCTGGCAGTGGGTTTAACCACAGACCGCAAGCGGCACTAGCTGTACGTAACGGTCCCCAGGCAGATGTCGATAAGAAGGCCGATGAGGTAAATCATCCGAACTCCCACTGAGCCTGATGTGACAATCTCTGTACAGTCCGGTCTGTTCGCCTAAGACTATCGCATATCAAGCCTAGGGTGCGGCAAGCGTCAGTCCCCTAATAGCTGTATAAGTCGTGTCGGAGCGAAGCCCATTACGCCCTGAGAAGCTACTGGAACCTACCAGTATATCTCACTTGCCCTGGCCAGGGACTTTGCGTAATGGCTCTCTGACACAGTGCGATATCAACTCCCAATACCGAGAGAGACGAATCCTATCTAACCGCCACTGCCTCCAAGTGCTCGGGACTGCACCCAACTGCTACCTGTTTGCACGACTCCTTTGAGCCGTGGTAGGGTAGCAATCTAAGAACAGTGGGACACACTCGAGGTGAAGTAGCAGTGTCAAGTCTGCGGACTATGCTGTACTCATGTCACCTGGGAACTGTTAACTGACGATGGGTATAAAACCAACCAATCAGTTCCCCGGCGAGTCCTGTCCGGTGTACCCGTAACCTAACGGGCACCTGTATACTATCTCCAGTACGACGTACTGATGGCTGTGGGACAGACCATTTCCCCAACTGGGATGAGAAGCGTATACACTTAGTCTACTCCGGAATATCGATGCCCTATCTCGACAATCCAACGACCAGGGACCTGTATAGGATGTTGCTTACAGACTACCCAGCCCCCACTAGTGTGACTGCCATCACGACGCTGGTAATCAAGCAAAGATCCTATGGGCTCTACTAATATGTATAAGTGATACGTTACAAGAGACATATGCACATATTAAAGTAGACACAAACCAAGTAGCATACTACCATTTTTAGCAAGACTGTATATATAACTGTGAATATCCCAAGCTTCCATTAAGTAATATACAATCTAGTATGATACAATAATGGCCTCTAGGGCATATACACTAACAGAATCGATCGAATCTATAGACGTGATGAAATCTACTGATTACGTTTTCTTATCCATTGATGATTTGATACTAGATCGATGATGATCAACGAGAATTAGGGATTTCTTGCGGAAACTAGTGTTTCATCATCTATCCCCTGTCCTCTCTTTGATTTCATTCACATTCTAGTCTCTAGTAAATTCAAGAATCGATCGTGGATCCCTAACTAAGAGCGAACACGTTCAAAAAAGCATCGCTCGAAACTAGGTCATCGATTCTTCAATTTACAAGAGTTTACAAAACTCATAGGACTTAAGAATCGTTTCAAAATTTGTAACATCATCATCTATTGATTCTTTCGACTCCTTCACGAGCGGAGTTTACTCAAACATCATAACAAGAAACACAATCAAGAATTGAGATCGAATCATGATACAAGAATGTAAAGAAAGCAAGATATAGAAATTTTACCTTTATTTATCAACAATTTTGTTACAATTCTCTCAAGATCTTCAAGAGGAAAGAACTTGATCGTTGATTTCGGCTTCGCTCGTCTCCTTGAGTTGCGGATCTCCTTGGATCACTTACTCCGATGAAGTCCGGCGTCGCTTTCTAAAGGATTGAAGGCTTCATGCTCGATTTGGTACTCGAAGTTCTTGATTTTTGGCTTTGGATTTGTAATTGGGGATTAGGGTTTACAAGTTGTGTCACTCAACTTGTGTTGGGGAATTGCAGAACAACCTAAAACCCTAGATCAAGGTTTCCTTTTATAAGCCACTCAACCTTAGATTTAGAATTCAAATTTCAAATTTCCCTCCAAAAGTTTGTTCGAGAGAGGCTTCTAGAAGAGGTTAGTTGGAGGGAATATTCTAGAATAAGGTATATTCTAGATTGAGTTTGTTAGGACGAGCCTTCTGGATGAAGCCACGTGGTGTTTCTGGAGTCTTCTGAAAGCATTGTTAGTTACAGGAAGCACGTGGGAGAAAACTGAAATGCTGACGTCATCGGAGCGCCGTGGATCCGTGGCGCCAAGGACACTCTGGCCGCGGATCCGCAGCCCAATAGAAGCCTTGGTGCATGAGTTTCTGTATGCTGCTTTCTGCTTACTTCATGATATATTTCTGATATGTTGAATCTTATAATTCCCTCTAGTTCATTGCCAGATCTCAAATCTTGGAGTTGGAGTTTTTTTATCAGCACTTTTGACAATTTTGGCTCTGTTCATGCAATTTCCTGCACAGATTCTCGAGACAAGTGTTGCGCTATACAAAGATGATGCGATGCCATGATAAACACTTAATTTCCTTCAGAATGTCGGTTTTAAAGTATAACACATGTAATTTGGTATTTTACGGCAGTTTTGCTAATATGTGCTATATTAATACCGAACACCTATAGATGAGTGCAAATGGTAGGGAAATTGACGTGTTAAAAATACATTATTTTCGACTGATCAGGTTTCGTCTCTCCCTGTATTGGGGGTTGATGTTGCGCTGTGCTCGATCGGCTATAATAGGAAGTCCCTGGCCAGTGCTGCTTCAGAGATATACTGGTAAGTGTTATCAGTAGTTTCTCGACCAGTTATGAGCCTCATATCGACATGACTTATCGAGTTACTGGGGTCTGACATTTACCACCAATAGACGAGATATGCGACATATTAGACGAAGAGACCGGACTGTACGGTAGTGTTACTGATTGGATTCGCAGGAGTGTGAGCAGGCTTGCTTGTTGACCTTCTGATTGCTCAATACCCGGGTGGCCATTACGTTTAGCAAACCGCATGTGGCTTGTGGGTGCTTGATATGATCATCACCTACTGCCGTGTAAGACAACGGAAGCGCCCCGGCCGACTATCCGAGGCCAAAATGCGGAAACGAAAATTTTTCACAACTAGAAAACCGGCGCTATCGTATGCTTAAAACCCGGATCGTAACCATTAACCTAATGCTAGCAACTAGAGATAGGATAGAATGCTATACCGAGCGATCCGTGTCCTTCGGTCTTCGGCCTCCATCCTGATCTCCTCGTGGAATCTCCGGTCTTCACCTCCTCGTCGGAAGGGCACCACATCGCCGGGTTCTTTTACGGGCTCCCACCTCTGGACCGAGGCAACTCGAGCACGAAGTTGGCGAGTCGACGTGTCCAAGAATGTTGTAGGATAAGTGTAGAGTGGTTTTGTCTCAATAGGGTTGAGAAGTTGCCATTTTAGATGGAGGAAATGAGCAATGGAGATGAGCTTAGGAATTTTTGGTGTAAGCAAAATGAGAAAAGGAATTTCCCACACACAAAAATGAATTCCCTCACCCTCACAATATGTGACCGGCCATAATTAGGGAGGGACAGAGTGAAGGAAGGTGAGCACAAGAAAAGATGAGGTGAGGATAAGAAAAGGTGTGATGATAATAATGAAATTATATCACATCAATGTCTTATACAAATCCAATCTCATAAAGCAAACCATGATGAATAAAAGGGAATCAAAAGATGCTATACCCATCATAATCCTCCATTTACAAATAACACCCTCCAAATTGCTAATTTGCATATTTGCAAATTAGCCCCTCCATCAGAAAAATCCGGCCATGAAGGAACAAAGGAAAACTGGCCGAAACGGAATGCAAACTGGCAACTTCCAAAAACTGATCCCGTAATAAATCACAGGAAAACCCTGCGACCGTATATACATACCCGCATTTGTATTCCGACCGAATACAAATGCAACGAGACAAAATCTACATTGTACAATACTAGGATCCGGCTTAAACCAAAACCCGCTAGTACTATTCGTCCGATCACGATCCGTGCAATACCGCACGTATATGATCGAACCCTGCCATATCTCCATACGGCCTCTACAGCGTTTCGCCCGAAACTTGAGAAACTGTCTGTGGGGGACTCTAAAGACTCGTCAATACTTTGGCTGTGGATTTAACCACTAACACGTCAGAGGTATTAGCCATACGTAACGGGCTACCAGCTATTGACCAAAAGGGACGTCGATGAGCGAACTTATCCTGACACCCTACTGAGCCTGTCAGTGACAAAATCCGTACAGTACAGTTCGTTCGTCTATGAGTATCGCATGGCGGGCCTAGGGGGTTGGTAAAAGTCAGACCCCAAAAGCGGTACAAGTCGTGTCGGAGTGTAGCCCAGAACACCCTGAGATACTACTGGAATACCTACCAGTAAATCTCCTGCCTCGGCCGAGGGTTTTGTGTAATGGCTCTGCTAGACACAGCGCGATCTCACCCCCAATAACGGGAGAGACGAAACCCCTGCCGATCCGCTCACCGCCTCCATGTGACTCGGGACTGTATCCAACTAAAACCTGTTTGCACGACTCCTCTGAGCCGTGGTAGGGTAGAAATCAAAGCACGGTAGGAACTCACACGAGACAAATGATGATCTCAGGTCGATGAACTAACCTGTACACATGTCACCAAGGAACTGCTATCTGACGTCTGGTATAATCCCAACTAGCATGTTCCTGGCGAGTCCTGTCCGGTGTACTCATAACCCAATGAGCACCTGTATACATCTTAGGTGAACCAACTGACACCAGTGGCTTGTGAGACTGGCCACCGCCCCTCGTCGGGGTCTCGACTGTATACACTAGTCTACTCTGGAGTATCGATGCCCTGTCTCGAAACTCCCACGACTAGGGACCTTTTAACGATGTGCTTATAGACTACCAGCTCTCACGTATATGATCACCCTCATACTGCTGGCAGTCAAGCAAGAATCCTAGGGGCTCTATCAACGTGTAATAGCGACCTATCAGGTCACCTAAAGCAGTACACGATGATAAAGATAAACCAGAAAGCATACTATCATCTTGAGTAAGACTGTCCTACCGGAATAGGTCCTCCCTCAATCATTGCAATCACGTTCCTGTGATCCAATAATTGACTCTGAAAGCACTATCTCCAATAACCCACGGCCTTGTCCTGTCCTAAGTAAGCGCGACGGTCCTTAGAGTCATGTCTAGATCTTTTTTAGTTAATGAGGGTAATGCGGATGCAATTTTGTGATTTTCGGGGCTTAGGAAGGGTAATGAACTCCCCACCTAATCAGAATTTGGTCTTTGCCCCTTAAATTCCGTATTAATAATGGAAACAACCAAGATCAAACACGCACAATTTTTGCTTTTTGCAGCGCTGTGAATTTTGCAAAGAAACCTGCCGCAAATTTATTATTGGAGCAGATTGAGGAGGAGATAAGAAAGATAGAAGTTACCTGAGAAATTTTCGTGCAGAGAAGATGCAAGGTTGCCACGGATCCGTCGCGGGAGGTAGGTATTTTCCGCGGAAACGTAGTTGAAAGAAGAGATCCTGCACAAATCTTTAGGCAACTGCTTCTGTTGCCTTCCTTAGCCGTCTGGAATATTCAGAAAAAAATTTCCCAAGCTCCACCGATTGTAGATTTTCTCGCAACAAATTACAACGAATCGTTTAGTGTTTGCGCGAATTTTGATCTAAAAATTTTGATGGAATAAACTTTTCAACTCAAATTTCAAAAACGAACGAATTAGCGCACTATCCCCGGCAACGGCGCCATTTGATTGAGTGAGTTCTCGGTGTGTAGTTTTAGAAAATGTATAGAAATCACAACCAAAAATTTTTCTTTGACCACAATCAATAACGGTGTCCAATGTAGCACGTTAGCGAGTGCGGATCGTCCACAGGGAAAGTGAGATCCGTTCGTAATTGAATTAGATGAATTGATAATTAAAGAAAAGACAATTCAATTCAAGATTTGTAAAATTGAAGTTCAAGAATTATCTAGATCTAAATCTAAAATCAAGAAAACTTTTAAAAACCAAGAATTAAGAATTGATGATATCCAATCCAAATATCAAGAATCGAAGTGAGGCTCGTAGGAATCGATCGAATCTATAGACGTGATGAAATCTACTGATTACGTTTTCTTATCCATTGTTGATTTGATACTAGATCGATGATGATCAACGAGAATTAGGGATTTCTTGCGGAAACTAGGGTTTCATCATCTATCCCCTGTCCTCTCTTTGATTTCATTCACATTCTAGCCTCTAGTAAATTCAAGAATCGATCGTGGATCCCTAACTAAGAGCGAACACGATCAAGAAAGCATCGCTCGAAACTAGGTCATCGATTCTTCAATTTACAAGAGTTTACAAAACTCATAGGACTTAAGAATCGTTTCAAAATTTGTAACATCATCATCTATTGATTCTTTCGACTCCTTCACGAGCGGAGTTTACTCAAACATCATAACAAGAAACACAATCAAGAATTGAGATCGAATCATGATGCAAGAATGTAAAGAAAGCAAGATATAGAAATTTTACCTTTATTTATCAACAATTTTGTTACAATTCTCTCAAGATCTACAAGAGGAAAGAACTTGATCGTTGATTTCGGCTTCGCTCGTCTCCTTCAGTTGCGTATCTCTTTGGATCACTTGCTCCGATGAAGTCCGGCGTCGCTTTCTAAAGGATTGAAGGCTTCATGCTTGATTTGGTACTCGAAGTTCTTGATTTTTGGCTTTGGATTTTGAATTGGGAATTAGGGTTTACAAGTTGTGTCACTCAACTTGTGTTGGGGAATTGCAGAACAACCTAAAACCTTAGATCTAGGTTTCCTTTTATAAGCCTCTCAACCTTAGATTTAGAATTCAAATTTCAAATTTCCCTCCAAAAGTTTGTTAGAGAGAGGCTTCTAGAAGAGGTTAGTTGGAGAGAATATTCTAGAATAAGGTATATTCTAGATTGAGTTTGTTAGGACGAGCCTTCTGGATGAAGCCACGTGGTGTTTCTGGAGTCTTCTGAAAGCATTGTTAGTTACAGGAAGCACGTAGGAGAAAACTGAAATGCCGACGTCATCGGAGCGCCGCGGATCGGTGGCGCCAAGGACACTCTGGCCGCGGATCCGCAGCCTAATAGAAGCCTTGGTGCATGAGTTTCTGTATGCTGCTTTCTGCTTACTTCATGATATATTTCTGATATGTTGAATCTTATAATTCCCTCTAGTTCATTGCCAGATCTCAAATCTTGGAGTTGGAGTATTTTTATCAGCACTTTTGACAATTTTGGCTCTGTTCCTGCAATTTCCTGCACAGATTCTCGAGACAAGTGTTGCGCTATACAAAGATGATGCGATGCCATGATAAACACTTAATTTCCTTCAGAATGTCGGTTTTAAAGTATAACACATGTAATTTGGTATTTTAATACCGAACACCTATAGATGAGTGCAAATGGTAGGGAAATTGACGTGTTAAAAATTCATTATTTTCGACTGATCAGGTTTCGTCTATCCCTGTATTGGGGGTTGATGTTGCGCTGTGCTCGATCGGCTATAATAGGAAGTCCCTGGCCAGAGCTGCTTCAGAGATATACTGGTAAGTGTTATCAGTAGTTTCTCGACCCGTTATGAGCCTCATATCAACATGACTTATCGAGTTACTGGGGTCTGACATTTACTACCAATAGACGAGATATGCGACATATTAGACGAAGTGACCGGACTGTACGGTAGTATTACTGATTGGATTCGCAGGAGTGTGAGCATGCTTGCTTGTTGACCTTCTGATTGCTCAATACCCGGGTGGCCATTACGTTTAGCAGACCGCATGTGGCTTATGGATGCTTGATATGATCATCACCTACTGCCGTGTAAGACAACGGTAGCGCCCCGGCCGACTATCCGAGGCCAAAATGCGGAAACGAAAATTTTTCACAACTAGAAAACCGGCGCTATCGTATGCTTAAAACCCGGATCGTAACCATTAACCTAATGCTAGCAACTAGAGATAGGATAGAATGCTATACCGAGCTATCCGTGTCCTTCGGTCTTCGGCCTCCATCCTGATTTCCTCATGGAATCTCCGGTCTTCACCTCCTCGTCGGAAGGGCACCACATCGCCGGGTTCTTTTACGGGCTCCCACCACTGGACCGAGGCAACTCGAGCACGAAGTTGGCGAGTCGACGTGTCCAAGAATGTTGTAGGATAAGTGTAGAGTGGTTTTGTCTCAATAGGGTTGAGAAGTTGCCATTTTAGATGGAGGAAATGAGCAATGGAGATGAGCTTAGGAATTTTTGGTGTAAGCAAAATGAGAACAAGAATTTTCCACACACAAAAATGAATTCCCTCACCCTCACAATATGTGGCCGGCCATAATTAGGGAGGGAGAGAGTGAAGGAAGGTGAGCACAAGAAAAGGTGAGGTGAGGATAAGAAAAGGTGTGATGATAATAATGAAATTATATCACATCAATGTCTTATACAAATACAATCTCATAAAGCAAACCATGATGAATAAAAGGGAATCAAAAGATGCTATACCCATCATAATCCTCCATTTACAAATAACACCCTCCAAATTGCTAATTTGCATATTTACAAATTAGCCCCTCCATCAGAAAAATCCGGCCATGAAGGAACAAAGGAAAACTGACCGAAACGGAATGCAAACTGGCAACTTCCAAAAACTGATCCCGTAATAAATCACAGGAAAACCCCGCGACCGTATATACATACCCGCATTTGTATTCCGACCGAATACAAATGCAACGAGACAAAATCTACATTGTACAATACTAGGATCCGGCTTAAACCAAAGCCCGCTAGTACTATCCGTCCGATCACGATCCGTGCAATACCGCACGTATATGATCGAACCCTGCCATATCTCCATACGGCCTCTACAGCGTTTCGCCCGAAACTTGAGAAACTGTCTGTGGGGGACTCTAAAGACTCGTCAATACTTTGGCTGTGGATTTAACCACTAACACGTCAGAGGTATTAGCCATACGTAACGGGCTACCAGCTATTGACCAAAAGGGACGTCGATGAGCGAACTTATCCTGACACCCTACTGAGCCTGTCAGGGACAAAATCCGTACAGTCCAGTCCGTTCGTCTATGAGTATCGCATGGCGGGCCTAGGGGGTTGGTAAAAGTCAGACCCCAAAAGCGGTACAAGTCGTGTCGGAGTGTAGCCCAGAACACCCTGAGATACTACTGGAATACCTACCAGTAAATCTCCTGCCTCGACCGAGGGCTTTGTGTAATGGCTCTGCTAGACACAGCGCGATCTCACCCCCAATACCAGGAGAGACGAAACCCCTACCGATCAGCTCACTGCCTCCATGTGACTCGGGACTGTATCCAACTAAAACCTGTTTGCACGACTCCTTTGAGCCGTGGTAGGGTAGAAATCAAAGCACGGTGGGAACTCACACGAGATAAATGACGATCTCAGGTTGATGAACTAACCTGTACACATGTCACCAAGGAACTGCTATCTGACGTCTGGTATAATCCCAACTAGCATGTTCCCGGCGAGTCCTCTCCGGTGTACTCATAACCCAATGAGCACCTGTATACATCTTAGGTGAACCAACTGACACCAGTGGCTTATGAGACTGGCCACCGCCCCTCGTCGGGGTCTCGACTGTATACACTAGTCTACCCTGGAGTATCGATGCCCTGTCTCGAAACTCCCACTACTAAGGACCATTTAAGGATGTGGTTATAGACCCCAGCTCCCACGTATTTGATCACCATCATACCGCCGGCACTCAAACAAGAATCCTAAGGGCTCTATCAACGTGCAATAGTGACCTGTAAGATTACCTACAGCAGTACACGATGATAAGGATAAACCAGATAGCATACTATCATCTCGAGTAAGACTGTCCTACCGGTATAGGTCCTCCCTCAATCATTGCAATCACGTGCCTGTGATCCAATAATTGACTCTGAGGGCACTATATCCAACAATCTCCCACTTGCACTCAAGGCTAATTATTGAGATGTCGCATACTCACAGCCCGTGTGATACCGAACACCCAACTCCTCAACTAATCAGTCTCACAAATCTCGTTTGCGAAATTATTGCGTTCGAGGAATAGCCTCAGTTAGTGGATCCGCCCTGATGTTTCTTTCTATGTCTCCCTTAATCTCAAGTTCGCCGAGAAAGCCATCTCCCGAAATGAGCAATACCTGTCTTAGAATATGTCTGGATATCTGATGGGACCTAGCTCATAAATGAACTCCAAATCCAAACTTCTTAGACTGTATCTTCAACTAAAACCAATCAGTATCCTACGCCATGCCTCCCTCAGTATCCACTTAGACCACCTGTCCAAAATACTGCCCCTCGTCAGAGGGAAAACTATAACTCTGACAGTCACTCTATCATCCAGGTCACCTTGGAAGCCTGAAATGATAATTGTCTCCTAAAGTGGCTGTTGTTATCATATCCCTAGAACATCCACTTATGTTTTAAAACTGCTTCCGAATGTTTCTCCAGGATAGGATTAATATCAACTTACTGCTTCTCGTGCAAAAACAACATCTGGTGTGGTACTTGACATCTCATGATTGACTCAATTGCCTAAGCAAGTGATCTGCCAATCATGCAAATCCCTCCCCCTTTAGTCTGTAAGACACCATTAGAGAGGGTGACTCCATCACCTGCAGGTACACTACCGTGCCAGGAGTTGTCCATTCTAAAACACCTTTAGAATGCTGTCTAAGTACCCAGATTGGGAAACTACCCAAACCTAAATCTGAAACCATAGATCTAGTGACCAGAATGTCTGATATAATATCCAAGTCCTATGTGGAGAAACCAATGTGTGACAACCAATGTATAACCGATCATAGTATAGGAACTTCACTTCCTATTCTTTGTATGTCATCCAAATACCCGGACATCACACCCTACTACCTTCTTAAGCATCCATCTCCTATTCCGACGAAGTCAAACCTATGACTGTCACATCATAAATAGTTGATCTATCTCCGCTATATCTGCTTTAGTCCATAAATAGACATAAGCTACTTGTCCACTATGCTTCCGCTGCTCCTACTGACTACGACAACTCTCTGGCAGAGTCATATACACGTGCACTTCTAAAGCTAGTTTAGAATGACGCTATACTCATCCTCCTGACGGGTCTCACAGTCTGGAACAACAGCAATGGCAAGTCTGGGTAAACAGGAACCTCCCTGTCACCGTCTTTGAGCATACCGAAGTACCTCTCGAGTGCCTAAGGTTACCCACCATATCTGCGGAGTGGCCAATGGAATGTCAAACCAGATTGAATCTTTAGGCTCTTATCAAATTTTCAGTAATCGTTTGCGGTTCTGGAATCACTTCCAGTTCTACCATACTCCCACTACTATTTTTTGAAAAAATCCATTTTTATTAAAACTGTGGCGAGTCAAGAACAATATCACTATTGATCTTCCAGATGGTAGAAAATTAACCCTCATCATAGCCCGGGTCAACCCACAAACAGCTATTACAGAAACGTGCCTTGAGTTTTCCAGAGTCTGGTTTTAAGCATAAGCCGGAAAACTCCCCGTACCTTAACAATGTTAAGATATGAACTATTCTATATCCAATATAGAAACAGAGGCACTGGTTTAATTGAAACCAGATTCAAATCATGCAGCTGTCTCCAGTGCATGTCAACTAAATGGAAGGAGGCCGATCAGCATTACTCAACTTAGGAATGCATCCAGATATGAGTAACCTGAAAGAGAAACAAGTTTCTCAAAACCATTACTATCAACTGAATACAATACACAAGTATCTACATCATCGATCACCTTGAAGAATCCTGATACTTGCAATACTTGGTTCTCTACTCTATTCTTATACCTATAACTTCTCAAAACTTGGACCTTGCATTTCTACGAAGCACATGTCTAAGAACTAGAGATGTCAGAAGTAAACAGAATATAGCACGAGTACCAACCCCTCTGTCTTAATGGACACTGGACAACATACAATACTCTGTATAAGTCCCCTGAGACTAATAACTCAATCCCTGTGTGTCGTAGGTTGAAAACTGTACTTATGGTTAAGATGAATTACACCGCTGTTTTAATGCTCCTTACCTAACCATCCACTGATATAGGTAAAT
Source organism: Agapanthus africanus (assembly GCA_030015575.1). Classification (NCBI taxonomy): domain Eukaryota; kingdom Viridiplantae; phylum Streptophyta; class Magnoliopsida; order Asparagales; family Amaryllidaceae; genus Agapanthus; species Agapanthus africanus. The sequence goes on along the minus strand of CM057350.1, from coordinate 354,856,972 downwards.
GTCATAGACATAATTTTAAAACGGTATATCTCACTCTATAAAAATAGACGTACAGATATATCAATTTCAAATTGGAGCATAGCAGCGGATATTCAAAACCAAATATTTGCCGTCCGGGAAACAACCCGGGTGATTTCCTCAAACATCACCAATTACAACGAATCCCGATATAATGAGGATAATCACCCAATTCCCAATAACTTACTCCTACTCATCATTTGTAAAACCATACAGATGTGAAAACCATACCTGGGAATACATACCCTGGAGCAAGTGTCTAATTGGGAAATCAGTTTTCTTTTAACAGTACACAGTGAAACTGAAACATGTAAATGTTTCGAAGGGTTATCCGGGTATTCCTAGTAATTCCTCTCCCATTATCAGATTCACAACTGTAACCGTATATTTCTTTGCCATCTCCCCAAATCCCTTTATATGTCTTTAGTCATTACCTTCTGTACACCCTCTTAGGCAAAATGGTTTTCTTCCTTCCCTACCGTTCGGCACCAGCCTATGGTTTGGAAGAAGACTATCTAATAAGCATAATGGGTGTACTGTACTAATCGTAGGAGCACTCGCAACCCGAGAGAAGGTAAAGATAAAAGACAACTGAATAAACCTTATCCCTATTTCTCCTGAACCAGAATCCATCCCCGAACTAGAACAAGTTCCTTCGAGTTCGTATATAACCATACGATGGAGTATCCAATAAACTGTGGATCTTCGTAGTGATACGGAGTGTTCTGGAGAAATACAAAGGAGATATAGGAGTGGCGATGAAATACTTGGTTCGTTCGTGAATAGCAGTCGCAATTTACTTTGCCATCTTACTAATCCCTTTATTTATCTTAACTTATTACCTTCTGTACACCATCGTTAGGCTAATTGGTTTTCTTCATTCCCTACCGTTCGACACCTGCCTATGGTTTGGAAGAAGATTATGCAATAAGCGTAACAGGTGCACTATCCCCTAATCCAAGGAGCACTCGCAACCTGAGAGAAGGTAAAAGGAAAAAGACAACTTAATAGTCCTATCCGTTTTCTCCAAAACCGGAAACCATCCTCGAATAAATTCCTTCGAGTTCGTATATAACCGTACGATGGTTTTATCCAATGGAAGTGGACGTTCGTAGTAATACGGGGTGTTCTGGAGAAAAGGGTAAAAGTAGGAGTGGCAAAGAGGTATGCAACTCTGACAATCCAAAAGCCAGTGTTATAAGAAGGTTCGGTTAATCTTGGTCACTGAGTCATAGTCTAGGGTCGGGTTATGGTCGCTGCTAAAGAAAAAGAGAAAAGAAACACTCAGCGTGTACTCTAACCTAGATCAGAATGGTTACCAATTTATTTAATCAGGAAACCTCCCACTGTAACCTCAAATTCTCCTCCAAACCTGAAAGAAGAATTAGTCGGGATCACCTAAGGAGTAAACCAACTCATCAGTGTGAATCGGGATCCAACAATCATCGCAGGATAACGTGATGGAATCCACTCACGTTTTCACACTCCAGAAGGTATGCGCATGCCTGGCAAGTTTCAGTTTCTTTAGAAACTCCCGATGTATGTTTTTACCCCAAACGGCTTGTGACCTTGACAGAGGTCAACATATCATAAGTCGCAAGTCAAGTTCAACCCGTCATTGTCCTTGATTAACTTAGACCCACCAGCACGTGCCCTTGACAGAGGTCAAAATGACCATGCGACTGTCCTAAATAATCCTATTTATGCAACAAACAAGCATTACCCAGCTACCAATCACTGTGCCTTGACAGAGGTCAACATACACAGCATGAATACTAAGTAATACCTGTAAGAAACGACGGAGGGCTACGACTGGTTTTTGGCGAAAAACCATTAACGTAATGAACTTGATATCGTTGAAGGAACTGCATAGCTTTTTATAAAAATATAGTGACGAAAACCTTTGCTAAAGAGGTCACTCCCGGTGAAGGGATCTCGGGTCTTTCCCCGTAGAATGAGGTGCAGGATATTCCAACTGAATACCACAATGCAAAGTAAAAGTAATCGACTGTAGTCAAGTTATTGCCCTGACGCAAACTTTTGTCCAAGGGGTCACTCCCGGTGAAGGGATCTCGGCCCTTACCTTGTCGACTGAGGTGCTGGATATTCATAACTGAATACCACTGTGCAAAACAAAAGAGAACGTCCTTGCAATAACAGCTTTTTTTTTTGAAAAATATTCCAACAACATCAGATTAGGTTTGTTTAACTTGCATTGATCCGAATCAATGCAGTCCCATCAATTGATCACACCAATAAAGAACGAAAATAATGATGTACGTATATGCCATCCTCATTCGCCACTGGGTCCCGTCATCACTCGTTAGGTTACTTAACTAACGACAGAGCAGGGACTGGACTAGCGCGGATGCAAAACATATACAACATCTACTAGTATATATATATCAATATATAATATTCGCTCAAGGCGTGATAAAATGCAACATCACAGAAATGTAATAAGTATCACAGAACAATACAGATATCTAGGATCCCCGGGTTACATAGAGCCGCTACTGAAACCCGACGTTCCCGTGGTCGTGTGGATAGCCTGTGCAATGAAATCCTTGACCCCTACGGGAGCGGCAAGTTACCAGCCAAAACCTGAAGCGAGGCAGCCCCCTTCAACAACGTGAATGGACCACCCACACTTTATGGAATCCGGTAACTTTAGCACCCCTCCTTGGGTCAACCTGTACCCCCTACGAGTGCGGCGAATAGCCCGCCAATTCTAGAGTAAAGCCCCTCCGTCTCAACGCCATGAGATGCGGGCCTGTTGCCCTCTAGAACCCGGCTATCCGTGCACCCCACCGCGGGGTAATAATAGTACAGAAAGTAAAATATACATACAACGGGTACATCGACCTCAGCCTGGTCGTGCCGCAAAAGAATAATATACAAACAGGCGGTGAAGGCAGTCCACATGTCGGACGCTCGCCCCGCAATATCAAATGTACATATATAACCAAACTGTACTACCATTGCATCCAGGCTATCCACCAGGACAAATCCGCAACATCACAGCACAACACAGAACATACGTGAATGTCACGTTCCCAAATCCGTCTAAAAGGGCTATAGCAGTTAGACAGGATTTATCGATCAAATGACATTCACGGTCGCAGATATAATGTAAATACTGTGAACTAACATGTTTAAAATTTTCGATCGACTAAATTTCCCGAAGTGGGCCCCAAGCACTACTGTAGCACCCAAAATAAATCTGGGCCCAAACAGAACATTCCAAAAACCCCATTTCCCTGTCAGAGAGCCACTGTAGAAATTTGGTCCAATGAATAGTTATAATGGTGGCGAAAACGCGGCCAAAACTGGGGTTTGGCCACGGTTCCGCGGCGGTCCTGAATGATTAGATAACCAAATTTCTGCAGTGACCCGAGAAAACCCTGCCTAATTTTTTGAAATACTCCAAATAATTTTTAGAGCACAGAAAAAAATCGACAGAAACTGATGAAAAGAAAATGCGGTTTCTGGAAAATCCGTTCGATCGAACTTGTAAACACGTTAGAGCAAGCTAGACTAGGTTAATGGCGTGGCTCTGATACCATGTAAGACTACGGTAGCGCCCCGGCCGTCCATCCGAGGCCAAAATGCGGAAACGAAAATATTTCACAACTAGAAAACCGGCGCTATCGTATGCTTAAAACCAGGATTGTAACCATTAACCTAATGCTAGCAACTAGAGATGGGATAGAATGCTATACCGAGCGATCCGTGTCCTTCGGTCTTCGGCCTCCATCCTGATCTCCTCGCGGAATCTCCGGTCTTCACCTCCTCGTCGGAAGGGCACCACATCGCCCGGTTCTTTTACGGGCTCCTACCTCTGGACCGAGGCAACTCGGGCACGAAGTTGGCGAGTCGACATGTCCAAGAATGCTGTAGGATAAGTGTAGAGTGGTTTTGTCTCAATAGGGTTGAGAAGTTGCCATTTTAGATGGAAGAAATGAGAAATGGAGATGAGCTTAGGAATTTTTGGTGTAAGCAAAATGAGAACAACAATTTCCCACAGACAAAAATGAATTCCCTCACCCTCACAATATGTGGCCAGCCATAATTAGGGAGGGAGAGAGTGAAGGAAGGTGAGCACAAGAAAAGGTGAGTTGAGGATAAGAAAAGGTGTGATGATAATAATGAAATTATATCACATCAACGTCTTATACAAATCCAATCTCATAAAGCAAACCATGATGAATAAAAGGGAATCAAAAGATGCTATACCCATCATAATCCTCCATTTACAAATAACACCCTCCAAATTGCTAATTTGCATATTTGCAAATTAGCCCCTCCATCATAAAAATCCGGCCATGAAGGAACAAAGGAAAACTGGCCGAAACGGAATGCAAACTGGAAACTTCCAAAAACTGATCCCGTAATAAATCACAGGAAAACCCCACGACCGTATTTACATACCTACATTTGTATTCCGACCGAATACAATTGCAATGAGACAAAATCTACACCGTACAATACTAGGATCCGGCTTAAACCAAAGCCCGCTAGTATTATCCGTCCGATCACGATCCGTGCAATACCGCACGTATATGATCGAACCCTGCCATATCTCCATACGGCCTTTACAGCGTTTCGCCCGAAACTTGAGAAACTGTCTGTGGGGGACTGATCGAACGCTTTTGGCGTGTCGGATGTTCAAAGTTCTAAAGTTATAACCGCGATCAGGACGGTGTCGCTATGCAGCTAGCCGGTTGAGCACGGGTCGATCCACAGGGAGATGGCTGTATGTCCATTCGAGTTTTAGACGAGTAAATGAAGAATTTGTATATGTTTGTTCAAATCTAACCTATGTGTTTTATATGTAAGTATAAAGTTGTTAAGAAAAAGATACGAAAGTGTAAGCTAAGGAAATCCGCACTCAAAACCTTTGAGCCGAGTCTTGACCAATTGAAGCTAGAGCAATCGGCAACAACGTGGATTAGGGGATTTAAGCATGGTATTCATGGAATCCGGCTTATTTACCCTTGTCCTTCCGTTCTTGTCTCTTGCTTTCACCTCCGGCCAAACCGAACACAGCCGGTCGCGTTTAGGAATCACCGTTACCTTGGTAGGGTAGGGTGCCTAACGGAGCGCTTGCGTAATGTTTGGGCGGAGTTCAAAGAAAAATAATGGGAAAAGAAAATGAGCAAAGAAACATTAACTTACAATATCGTATTTATTCTTAACAACACATATTACAACTATTCACAAAACAAACCGAAAAGAGCAAAAGAAAAGAGAAACAAAGAAAAGAAAAGATTACAAGCAAGTAATTAAAAGTGCATGGAATTTAAGTGCATGAAAGTAAAGCAAGGAAATAAAAAGCAAGAAAGAAATAAGCAAGAAAATAACAACAAGAACCATAGAACCAATTACAAGACATGGCCAAATCTTAAACTTGCAAATCTTAAATAACCAAATCTTAAACTTGCAAGCTCACATAAGAGGTTGCAAGATCAAGAAAAGGCAAAGAACTCATGGAGAATGAAGCACAAAAGAGAGAACAAAATGATACAACCCCTTGAGATCAATGACCAAAGCTTAAACTTGCAAGCTCACTTAAGATGTTGCAAGATCAAGTTAAGGTAGAGAGCTCAAGGGGGAAGCTAAGCAAAAGAATGATACAAAAACCCTCATCTTCATTTAACATCCACTCAAAAGCTCTCACAACAATTTCATGGAGGAAAGAATGAAGAAGAAGAAGAAGTAAACTAAAAACTAACAAAAAGAGGGCATGAAAAGAACACCTTTGGCTTGGCAAGTTCTGTGCAATTTATAGGCAGGGAACTGGAAACCTAGGGCAACAATCTGCCTCTATTTAAAATTACCAATATACCCTTAAAATTTCATCAATTGAGGAGCCGACATGGCCGCAGATCCGCGGCCTAAGCGCTCTTATGCCGCGGAACCGCGACCCTATGAGGGAGTTGGGCTATGCAATTTGGTGGGTTTTCCTGGTTTGTGGTGCTCTTCAGTGTGGTATAGTACTTTTCTCAGAAGCACTTCACAATTCTTCCAGAATTTTAGTAGATCAAAAGGTGATGTGATATGGATCTTTTGCCATGATTTCCTCGAGCTCCGCGTAGATTTCTTGGATCTTGTGTTGACATTAAGCTTTATGCATGAAAATGACATCGATTTGCCATTTTGTCCCTTAAACTGGTGTGTGGCAACATACGGATAGAGAGCGGAGACCCGTGTTTTATCTGTGGTTGGCCGTAATCCGGAATTTGTCGTACTTTTCCATGAATTTCTTTGTTTAGAGCTGAGAACCAGTATCCGGTAAATATGTAGCAAACACTGATTAAAAGCACCTGCCTATAACCAAACGAGCGTAAGAATGGACGGTATAAAATGCAATATTCTGGTATGAACAAATACCCCCAAATTTAACTTTTGCTCGTCCCGAGCAAAACTAATTATTCATAAAAAATTCCTAACCGCACTTTCACAGGGAACGCGATTGCACTGAGCTCGTGCAACAAGCCGTTAAACCTCTAGGTGTCCCTAGTAGGAGGAGTGTTGTCTCCTGAGGGTTTTCAGCGGATTACACCCACAAAATCCGGTCAAGCTAGTTTTGCGAAATAACTATGATTCAAAGCCTAATGTTTTGTTTCAGAAAATAACAATTCTATGATCCTAAGTCTAGACTATTGAACCCTTATTTTTCACACCTCGCTTCTTATTTAACTAAAGTTTTTATATGTCTTTACGTGCAGTGCAAATAGTGTCGTTAAGTTCCAGAAGGATCGATTAAAGTCATCATGTCACACAATAAAGCCCAGATAAAAATTTTAAAAGGATCACATAAGTTTTATAAAGAGTTAAGTATTTTTCAAGTTTCGTTTTCCAGTAAATTTTCAACTTCAGAATTTCTATCTTTCCTAACAGGAAACTATGTCTTATTTTTCACTCCACCTTTTTTCTTGTTTTCATTTCATACACAACTCTGTGAACGTGCAATAGTCTTTATCAGAGAATAAAACCTTCATATCTCCGCTAGAAATATTTTTTTATAAAAACTTGTCTTTTGTCAAGATTATTCTCACACAAAGAACCGTTTGGAATTTTAACTCGGAGAGAACACTTGCTTGACTTTGTTTTAATATGGACTTTCTAGGCTTCTTAACGAGCTTTGGGCCAATGCACCCAAACCAGTTGGCTTTAGGGCATTAGGTGTAGTGACACCCCAGCGGACTTAATTACTCAAGTTACCTAGGCCCAAAAACAAAAGACAATTTAGCGTGAAAATCATGCTGATTCAATGCGAGCGGAGATATAACCGGCAGTTCAGTTTTTTTTTTTTTTGGATAAAATACGTGTTTAGTTGGTTAGGTGTGTAATCATTCCAATCAAGTTTCAGATGGGTTATTCTTCAGAATTAGTTCCAATTAAGGCATCAATAATATCCCTTCATATTCACTTCACTTCATAAACTATTCTTGATATTACTTATATCAGAACAAACCTGTTTGATCCTCAGAAAATCATTGATCCATTTAAAAGTTTTTAGACATAAAAGACTCCTCATCTAATTTCCAAAACTCACGATACGTGTAGTGTGATGTTGTAACACTTTGAAATTTCTGTTTGATTGTTTGGTGATAATCGTAGCCGTGCACACTTAGACCTTTCTTGCAACTTGTTAACCCTTCATATGCATGGTTGCAAACTCTTTTTCCCCCCATTTAATCTTTTCTAAAACCCATTATATAATTCAAAGTCCAAATAAAACAAGGAGGCATGGAGGGTAGGTGAAGGGTGGACTTTCTTGACCATTTCCCTCTCTCTTATCTCTCTCTTCCTCATTCTGAATTCCTGCAACTCTCCAGCAGAAAACCCTCCCTTTTCTTCATCCTTTCTTTCCCTTTTCCTTACCCTTGACCCCCAAATAAAACCCTACCCAAATTTACACCTTTTTCCATCACAAAACCATGAAAGATTGGGGGTTTTGGTGTGTTTTCAAGCAAATATGCTAAAGCTGAGAGTGAAGCTGAAACTTTGGTGTTTCTTAAGGTATATTGAAGGTAATAACTTACCCCTAGCATCCTCTTGTTCATAACTTAATGAATTTCTAGCAAAAGATCTCATTTTGTGCATGTTTTGTGATATTGGAGGATATTAGTGAAGTATATGTTAGAGTGGGATTTTGTTGGCTTGGTTAACTCTTTTAAGTGGTATTAGAGCTATTTTAACTAGGGTTTGTTTCAGATGTCAGAAAAATACCATAAAGTTCCATTTTTGGGCAAAATGTGTGTTTTTAACTAGAAAATAAGGCTCTGTAGGATCTGCTGTTACCCGAGACTTTTCAGTATAAATCTAGATGTTACTGCAGCATGTATGGGGAGAATTGAGTGCGCCAACCAAACCTGGGAACCCAATTCCCAAGTTTGGCCGCCAAAATGGGCATTCTGGCCGAAAATTACGGCCAGATAGGGGAGATTTGGGTTGGGGGTTGGGGTGTGGGTCTCTGCTTGTATGTGGGTTATTTTGGTATATATAGTTTTGCAATATCTTTCCTGTATCAAAATCTGGGACCAAATACCTTCTTTGCCGTTTTTCTAAATCTTCGCGACACGCGTGATACGTGAGTAGGTTTGGGTTTCTGCGTATCGCGGCGCGTCGGGGTAGTTTCGTGGCGCGTGATTACACGTTTTAGCGTATCGCGCACACGCGCGATTGGTTTGCGACACGAGTGTCTAGTTGGACCGTAATGTCGCGTTTTTGTGAAATGAGCTTATGTGTGATATATGTTATGTGATTCTAGGTTCGCAGGCCAGTGAGACGGACGCTGCGAAGAAGGGCAAGCAGGTGGTTGGATACACTTAGCGCGAGACACGGTGAGTAGATTTCACATCTACGGGGATATCGCCCGCATGGCGTTATGCGTCAGGGCTGATAGGACCTTATTGTTATATATTGCATATACCATACCATGGATTGTCATCACATATTGCATTCCCTGCCATCTTTATATATTGCTTAGAATTGATAGAACTGCCATGATCATACTGTTGTATATTGTTGTAGCTCATCTATATATGACATGACTTGAATTTCATACTTGATACCTATATCACATTGGATCGTTGCATTGTAGCTCATTTTTCTGTGACATGACTAGATATACATACTTGATGCACATATCACATCACAATTACTTGTATTACTGGTTGAGATTTCTTGTGATTTCTGGATTTGGAACCGTGGCCCTTTTCAAATAAGTAATCATTTAAAAACCCGGTTCCCTTGATATGATGTTTTGGGGCGTCGCCCCGTGTTTTCTCGGTGCTAGAGGCAGGTACTGAGAAAGGGCTGACCCGGACTGACGGATGCCCGATGGATTGATATAGGGCCGACCCGGAATGACGGATGCCTGATGTATTGTGAGAGGGATGACCCGGACTGACGGATTCCCGATATATATACTTTGAGAGAGGGCTGACCCGGACTGACGGATGCCCGATGGATTGATATAGGGCCGACCCGGAATGACGGATGCCCGATGTATTGTGAGAGGGATGACCCAGATTGACGGATTTCCGATATATACTTTGAGAGAGGGCCGACCCGGAATGACGGATGCCCGATACAGGATGTTTTGCGTGTCGATGCTAGACACGAGTATTTATGATATTTGGGTGCCGATGTTGGGCACTCGGGATTCTCAGGGATATACAGGATATGAGGGCCGATGGAGTACCGGCGTTTGGGATGTTGGGATTTGTGGTGCATACATACATATGTAGTCCACCTTGATACTTCATGTAGATGCTATATTCCCATGCTCAGCATTTATTATCACACCTCATCCTGTAGTTGTATCACCTGATAGAGGACTTGCATTATTATTATGCATACTGTTTACCTCGCATTGATATCATCTGCTGGCATTTGTTGGAGTAGCGCTGTACGTGCATGCTCGCGATTACCTTTATATGTTATCTCTATTCACGAGTTGGCAACTCACCCCTGTTGTTCCACAGTATTTGCAGGTTGCCCTTGGGAGTAGTCACGGCTGGCTGTTACCGCATCTTTTGGCACAGATACCCTTTTTGAGCAGAGATAGCCTTTTGCTGATAGGTGGGTTTTGTACGGTATCTGTTATCTTTCAGTTGTATATTGATGTATCTAGTATTCTCCATCTACCTTCTGTATTGACTTAGAGACAGTTGAGAGGACGATATGTATGATTTTATATTCTGGTGTCGAGCTCGCATGTGAGCCGACTTTACTTTATGCAGTCTCATCTTTTATGATATTGTCCTTGCTTTACTGTGTATTCTTCGCTACGGCGTCGTATATCTTATTGTGATGCTTCACTCATTTTACTCGTCATTTCTGTTACACCTTGTTTCTATCCGACTGGCGGGGCAAATGTTTTAAAAAGGAAATGTTACCAAAATTATAAAACTTATAACTTTTGAACTTAAAAAGGATTTCTACTAAATAAATGGAAGTTTTTTTTTGACATGTACGATTGTTTTTACAAAATGTTTTAAAATCACTCTATATTTATTGGTTTTGATTTCTGGGTTCGGCTTACTTAGCCGCGTTACGCCTGTAGACGTTGCGTGGTTAAGTGCCCGTCACGAGTCAAATTCTCAGGTCGTGACAAAGTTGGTATCAGAGCGTAGGTTTTACCTTCGGAGTGTAGGATGACCCTGGTATGATGGAGTAGGTAGCTGCAGCAGGGTAGCGTAGCGTGTGTATGTTCCGCGGCATACTCACGACACGGTACTCCGCTTACGCGACCTTAGGACTTACTGATTTGATCCCTCCTTATATTCTTGCGATTCGATTTCCGTGTTCTTATCGAATCTAAATTTTCTTTCAGCCATTATGCCGCCTAAGACTACGAGGGCACAGAGAGCTGCCGCGAGGGCAGAGATTCGAGTTGACTCGTCCGAGACACGGACTGATCCGGGCAGCACGCCGGTTGTACCCGAGCAGGCTGTTCCTGCCGTGACAGAGCAGATCGCCACGTTAGGGGCTGGTATGCAGGAGATGCGCCAGATGGTGGGATCTAGCATGCAGGAGATGCGCCAGATGATAGGATCTCTAGTTGAGACGCTTCGAGCGCAGCGACCAGAGGTAGCTCCACCAGTTCCAGAGACCGCTATGGTACCTACCGCACAGCCAGTTGCCCCTGCAGCCACGGAGGTGATTACAGTATCGCTATCAGAGTTCATGAGGCTGAAGCCTCCGGTTTTCGCCGGCACCGATACAGCCGAGGACCCACAGTCTTTCATAGACAGGATGGCCAGGATATGCTGTTCCCTCAGATGCGCAGATGCGAGATGGGTCGAGTTCGCGAGCTTTCGCCTGGAAGGTCTTGTGCAGAAGTGGTGTGACTCAGTTGAGAAGGGCAGAGCAGCAGGTCTTCCTCCTATGACCTGGACGGAGTTCGTGACCATATTTCTTGCCCGTTTCCTTCCCCGGAGTGTTAGAGATGCCCGAGCACGCAGATTTGAGTCCTTGCGCCAGACGCCAGGGATGACAGTGGCAGAGTATGACGTACTGTTTACCGAGCTAGCAGTCTACGCCCCACATTTAGTGGCCACCAAGGAGCTGCGAGTCCGGAGATTTGTTCGAGGCTTGCTTTCACCAGTGTTCCTCGCGATCAGCGCGCAGCACTACGAGACCTATGCAGCAGCTGTAGACGCAGCCCTAGTGGTCGAGGAGCACCTTGTTGAGACTTCGGCACTTCCAGAGCCGAAGAGAGCTCGTGCGGATACATCAGCACTGAGACAGCCTTTTCGGCGCCGTGATAGACGTATTGCAGGCAGCAGAGATTCAGGGCGGGGCCGGTTATTCAGTTCCTATTCCCAGGACGGTCAGTGGTCATCGTCGGGATGTTTTCGCTGTGGGAGTTCTTACCATCGTGTACGGGATTGTCCAGAGACACCCCGGAGGGAGGTGACAGCACCGCATGTCACATTACCACCTTCACCACCCCAGAGGGCGTTGCCTATCGTACCTACCGTTGCTCCGCGCCAGACTCATACACAGCGAGGTCGTGGGCGTGGAGGAGTTGCTCAGAGAGGGCGAGGTGACCGAGGCAGAGGGCAGCCAGTCACAGGTGGTGGACAGGCGAGGGTTTTTGCTTTGACACATCAGGACGCGCAGGCGTCCAATGCAGTGGTTTCAGGTATCCTCCCTGTATGTTCAGTTGATGCACATGTATTGTTCGATCCCGGATCCACACACTCGTACGTATCCACGCACTTTGTGCCGAGTTTGGGTAGAGAGTCCGGCTTGCTTGATCAGCCGCTTGTGGTGACTACTCCTGTGGGAGAGTCGTTTGTTGCTAGGCACGTGTTCCGATCCTGTACCGTCTGTATTGGCGAGAGAGAGTTGCCTGTCGACTTGATCCTTCTGGAGATGTTGGACTTCGACGTTCTTTTGGGTATGGATTTGTTGGCCACGTGCTATGCTTCTGTGGACTGCCGTGAGAAGACAGTTAGATTCTGCTTTCCCGGTGAGTCGGTTTTTGTTGTGTTGGGGGACCTTAGTGCCGCCCCTCACAATGTGATTTCTTCTTTTCACGCTGGACAGCTTTTGAGGAAGGGATGTCAGGGATTTCTCGCCTATGTTTGCGATGCTCGCGCTATACAGGTTCCATTGGACCAGGTTCCGGTTGTTAGCGAGTTTCCTGATGTGTTCCCTGACGAGCTTCCTGGGTTGCCGCCCGAGCGCGACATTTCTTTCTGTATTGATTTGGTTCCTGGCTCGGGACCTATTTCCATACCGCCTTATCGGATGGCCCCGGCGGAACTTCGAGAGTTGAAGGGCCAGTTGCAAGATTTGCTGGACAAGGGACTTATTCGACCCAGTGTTTCTCCTTGGGGTGCTCCAGTCCTGTTCGTCAGGAAGAAGGACGGCAGTTTGCGTCTTTGTATCGACTACCGCCAGCTGAACAGGGTGACAGTGCGGAACAGGTATCCTTTGCCGCGTATCGACGATTTGTTCGATCAGCTTCAGGGGGCAGGGTACTTTTCGAGGATCGAGACGATCGGGCTATCATCAGCTGCGGGTTCGACAGGAGGACATTCCCCGGACAGCTTTCCGTACGCGCTACGGCCATTACGAGTTTTTGGTGATGTCGTTCGGACTCACCAATGCGCCAGCAGCCTTCATGGACTTGATGAACCGTATTTTCCGGCCTTATTTGGATCTATTCATTATAGTCTTCATTGACGATATCTTGGTGTATTCCCGGAGTAGTGAGGAGCACGAGCAACATCTGCGGATTACATTGCAGACATTGAGGGAGCACCAGCTTTATGCAAAATTCTCCAAGTGTGCTTTTTGGCTGGACAGCGTAGATTTCTTGGGGCACGTGATTTCACGAGATGGTATATGTGTAGACCCGAGGAAGATCGAGGCCGTTCAGCGCTGGCCCAGACCTACATCGGTGACGGAGATTCGCAGCTTTTTGGGGTTGGCCGGTTACTACAGGCGTTTTGTGCAGGACTTCTCCCGTATTGCTACACCATTGACCGGGTTGACCCGGAAGGGAGTTCCTTTCGATTGGACGGAGGAGTGCGAGCACAGTTTCCAGCAGTTACGGACTCAGCTGACGACGGCACCGGTGTTATCTTTACCTTCCGGACCGGGCGGATTTGTGGTCTTTTGTGATGCTTCTCGAGTGGGGCTGGGATGTGCTTTGATGCAGCACGACAGGGTGATCGCGTATGCTTCGCGACAATTGAAGAGACATGAACAAAACTACCCCACTCATGACTTGGAAATGGCAGCAGTGGTCTTCGCACTTAAGATCTGGCGACATTACCTATACGGCGAGTTGTGCCAGATATTTACGGATCACAAGAGTTTGAAATACATATTCCAGCAGCGGGACCTGAACCTTCAACAGCGTCGATGGATGGAATTAGTGAAGGATTACGACTGCGAAATCTTATATCACCCGGGCAAGGCAAATGTGGTGGCGGATGCTTTGAGCAGGAGGCCCGGGAGTAGCCTATCTTGTTTGAGCGCAGTACAGGAGCAGTCATCCGCAGATTGGCAGATATTATGCGACAGTCGAGTACAGTTCGAGTTCACACCGATCGGTATATAGCGTCCATCCCGGTTCCACCAAGATGTATCATGATATGAGAGGTGTTTACTGGTGGGACGGAATGAAGAGGGACATTGCAGATTTTGTATCGAGATGCCTGACTTGTCAGCAGGTCAAGGCTGAGCACCAGAGGCCCGCGGGAGAGCTACAGCCGTTACCCGTTCCGGAGTGGAAATGGGAACAGATTTCGATGGATTTCGTGGTAGGTCTACCCAGGACTAGTCGGGGGTATGACTCCATCTGGGTGATCGTGGATCGTCTGACGAAAGCGGCACACTTCCTACCAGTGAAGACGACTTTCGGATTTACTCAGTATGCCCAGATCTACATTGACGAGATAGTGCGACTACACGGAGTCCCGACGTGCATTGTGTCCGACAGAGGCACCCAGTTTACTAGTAACTATGGCAGAGGCTCCAGGAGGCTTTGGGCACTCGCTTGAGTTTCAGCACAGCTTTTCATCCGCAGACCGACGGACAGTCAGAGCGGACCATCCAGACTCTCGAGGACATGCTCAGAGCTTGTGTATTAGATTTCGGAGGTAGCTGGGATCATCATTTGCCCTTAGTAGAGTTTTCCTACAACAACAGCTACCAGGAGACCATTCAGATGGCACCATTTGAGGCTCTTTATGGGAGGAGATGCAGGTCGCCCACTTGTTGGACAGAGCTCAGTGAGGGCAGTATCTTTGGGCCACAGATCGTTGAGGAGACGACCGCGAAGATCCAGTTGATTCGCGATAGGATGAGAGCAGCGCAGAGTAGGCAGAGAGCTTATGCAGACCGTCGACGACGCAGACTTGAGTTTTCAGTTGGTGATCATGTTTTCTTGAGGGTCTCCCCAATGAAGGGTGTGATGAGGTTTGGAAAGAAGGGGAAGCTCAGTCCCATGTATATGGGCCCCTTCGAGATCCTCGAGCGTGTTGGTGCAGTAGCTTACCGTTTAGCCCTTCCGCCCAGCTTCCCAGATGTGCACCCCGTATTCCATGTCTCGATGCTCCGCAGATATCTTCATGATCCTTCACATGCGATTCAGCATCCGACGATCCAGCTTGAGCGTGACCTTTCCTATGCAGAGCAGCCGGTGATGATCTTGGATCGGCAAGTGAAGAAATTGAGATCGAAGGACATTCCATCAGTTAAGGTACTTTGGCGTGGTCAGAACCGTGAGGAGGTCACTTGGGAGACCGAAGGCGAGATGATGAAGACGTATCCCCATCTTTTTGAAGGTAACCTTAGTTAGATTTTTTAAATTCGGGGACCGAATTTCTTTAAGGGGGGTAGATTGTAACACTTTGAAATTTCTGTTTGATTGTTTGGTGATAATCGTAGCCGTGCACACTTAGACCTTTCTTGCAACTTGTTAACCCTTCATATGCATGGTTGCAAACTCTTTTTCCCCCCATTTAATCTTTTCTAAAACCCATTATATAATTCAAAGTCCAAATAAAACAAGGAGGCATGGAGGGTAGGTGAAGGGTGGACTTTCTTGACCATTTCCCTCTCTCTTTTCTCTCTCTTCCTCATTCTGAATTCCTGCAACTCTCCAGTAGAAAACCCTCCCCTTTCTTCATCCTTTCTTTCCCTTTTCCTTACCCTTGACCCCCAAATAAAACCCTACCCAAATTTACACCTTTTTCCATCTCAAAACCATGAAAGATTGGGGGTTTTGGTGTGTTTTCAAGCAAATCTGCTAAAGCTGAGAGTGAAGCTGAAACTTTGGTGTTTCTTAAGGTATATTGAAGGTAATAACTTACCCCTAGCATCCTCTTGTTCATAACTTAATGAATTTCTAGCAAAAGATCTCATTTTGTGCATGTTTTGTGATATTGGAGGATATTAGTGAAGTATATGTTAGAGTGGGATTTTGTTGGCTTGGTTAACTCTTTTAAGTGGTATTAGAGCTATTTTAACTAGGGTTTGTTTCAGATGTCAGAAAAATACCATAAAGTTCCATTTTTGGGCAAAATGTGTGTTTTTAACTAGAAAATAAGGCTCTGTAGGATCTGCTGTTACCCGAGACTTTTCAGTATAAATCTAGATGTTACTGCAGCATGTATGGGGAGAATTGAGTGCGCCAACCAAACCTGGGAACCCAATTCCCAAGTCTGGCCGCCAAAATGGGCATTCTGGCCGCAAATTGCGGCCAGATAGGGGAGATTTGGGTTGGGGTTTGGGGTGTGGGTCTCTGCTTGTATGTGGGTTATTTTGGTATATATAGTTTCGCAATATCTTTCCTGTATCAAAATCTGGGACCAAATACCTTCTTTGCCGTTTTTCTAAATCTTCGCGACACGCGTGATACGTGAGTAGGTTTGGGTTTCTGCGTATCGCGGCGCGTCGGGGTAGTTTCGTGGCGCGTGATTACACGTTTTAGCGTATCGCGCACACGCGCGATTGGTTTGCGACACGAGTGTCTAGTTGGACCGTAATGTCGCGTTTTTGTGAAATGAGCTTATGTGTGATATATGTTATGTGATTCTAGGTTCGCAGGCCAGTGAGACGGACGCTGCGAAGAAGGGCAAGCAGGTGGTTGGATACACTTAGCGCGAGACACGGTGAGTAGATTTTACATCTACGGGGATATCGCCCGCATGGCGTTATGCGTCAGGGCTGATAGGACCTTATTGTTATATATTGCATATACCATACCATGGATTGTCATCACATATTGCATTCCCTGCCATCTTTATATATTGCTTAGAATTGATAGAACTGCCATGATCATACTGTTGTATATTGTTGTAGCTCATCTATATATGACATGACTTGAATTTCATACTTGATACCTATATCACATTGGATCGTTGCATTGTAGCTCAATTTTCTGTGACATGACTAGATATACATACTTGATGCACATATCACATCACAATTACTTGTATTACTGGTTGAGATTTCTTGTGATTTCTGGATTTGGAACCGTGGCCCTTTTCAAATAAGTAATCATTTAAAAACCCGGTTCCCTTGATATGATGTTTTGGGGCGTCGCCCCGTGTTTTCTCGGTGCTAGAGGCAGGTACTGAGAAAGGGCTAACCCGGACTGACGGATGCCCGATGGATTGATATAGGGCCGACCCGGAATGACGGATGCCCGATGTATTGTGAGAGGGATGACCCGGACTGACGGATTCCCGATATATATACATTGAGAGAGGGCTGACCCGGAATGACGGATGCCCGATACAGGATGTTTTGCGTGTCGATGCTAGACACGAGTATTTATGATATTTGGGTGCCGATGTTGGGCACTCGGGATTCTCAGGGATATACAGGATATGAGGGCCGATGGAGTACCGGCGTTTAGGATGTTGGGATTTATGGTGCATACATACATATGTAGTCCACCTTGATACTTCATGTAGATGCTATATTCCCATGCTCAGCATTTATTATCACACCTCATCCTGTAGTTGTATCACCTGATAGAGGACTTGCATTATTATTATGCATACTGTTTACCTCGCATTGATATCATCTGCTGGCATTTGTTGGAGTAGCGCTGTACGTGCATGCTTGCGATTACCTTTATATGTTATCTCTATTCACGAGTTGGCAACTCACCCCCGTTGTGCCACAGTATTTGCAGGTTGCCCTTGGGAGTAGTCACGGCTGGCTGTTACCGCATCTTTTGGCACAGATACCCTTTTTGAGCAGAGATAGCCTTTTGCTGATAGGTGGGTTTTGTACGGTATCTGTTATCTTTCAGTTGTATATTGATGTATCTAGTATTCTCCATCTACCTTCTGTATTGACTTAGAGATAGTTGAGAGGACGATATGTATGATTTTATATTCTGGTGTCGAGCTCGCATGTGAGCCGACTTTACTTTATGCAGTCTCATCTTTTATGATATTGTCCTTGCTTTACTGTGTATTCTTCGCTACGGCGTCGTATATCTTATTGTGATGCTTCACTCATTTTACTCGTCATTTCTGTTACACCTTGTTTCTATCCGACTGGCGGGGCAAATGTTTTAAAAAGGAAATGTTACCAAAATTATAAAACTTATAACTTTTGAACTTAAAAAGGATTTCTACTAAATAAATGGAATTTTTTTTTGACATGTACGATTGTTTTTACAAAATGTTTTAAAATCACTCTATATTTATTGGTTTTGATTTCTGGGTTCGGCTTACTTAGCCGCGTTACGCCTGTAGACATTGCGTGGTTAAGTGCCGGTCACGAATCGAATTCTCGGGTCGTGACAGATGTAAAGACGTATATCAGCTATAGTTAACTTCAAAGGAGAGTTATCCTTCAGGTTTTCAAAATCTGAAAATAAGATTTAGTTATTCTTATCTTATCAAACAAAACTGTCGAAATGTTGAATCTGAGTTCTCCCACTAGCTAACTTGACAGAAAAGTTTTTATGTTTTTTGGAAAATTTTCGATTTTTTATAGATTTTTAAATAGGTATGCAAATGCAAAATATACAAATGAATGCGAAGGTAGAAAGCTTGCCGAGCACACCCCCAAACTTAAACTTGACAGTGCCCTCACTGTCAGGCTGCACCAAGAGGGTCAAAATTGTCGGCTCTCTCCAAAAGAAAATTTTATACAAAACAAAAAAAATCCAAAAAAGATATATACAAAAAAGGGTTCCCCCCAAACTTAAGTGAAACAGTGTTTCCACTGTTTAAGCGGTGAAGTTCAGGATTAGGGGGAAAGAAAACAGTTTCAAACTATACAAGGCCTTACACAGGCCAAAAGTGAGCACCAACCATTCAAAGATTTTATCGCTATAATGTACAGGTTGGTTGAAGAAGGTGTGGAGAAAAGAGAGGGAGAATACGCGAGACCTTATGGGGATAGAAGAGGCGTCTGGCCTCGGTGGAAGAGAAGAATGGCAGATGGGAGAAAGAAGTGGAATACGAACTTGAGGGTGGAAATGGAGCGAATAAATTAGCACAATTCGTGATCACCGATGTGTAAAAAGCGATTGTGCTAATCTATTAACCCGTCGAGAAATGGGGTCAAATCCCTCAAGATTCGTGAGAAACCATGGGTATGCCGAACTTGGTAAACCAGACACTGGAAGTGAAAATGATACGGTTTCTTGCAATGTTGGAACGATGGAAAGGATGGAGGTAGGTGATTGAGGAAGGTTATCGGTTAAAGGTTTAGGAGGGTGTACACAGTCAATGAAATGAACAGGATGAATTGGAAAATCCGACTCATCAATTAAAACTGGTTCATCCACAAAAATATCCTCAATAGTCTCCTCAAAGTTAAGCGCATCCATGCGTTTATCCTCAAAATCCAGACGCATATGGGGTTCGGGAAAAACATTTAATGACTCGGGATGATGAATTGGAGAGAAAAACTCAGCTAAATCTACGGGTTCATCATCCAAAATATTCACAGCGTCAATATCCTCAATCAAGTGAAAATCTATATTCTCAGACACCTCAACAAAAGCATGGATATCAATCAATTCAGGTTCTAAGATGGAGGTGTAGAGGTCAAAAGGGTTGGGTGCGGTTTCACTCGAAAGGGACCCTTCACAATCGGGTAAATCAAACACTACAAGGTCACACAACTCATTATCTGTTCTATCTTCAATTGATAAATCATTTGGGACACTCGATAGACTTTCAAAACAGGAGTTGTGGGATTCAAGTTGAAACGGGTAGGTTTGATTTGGAAGGGTATATGGCTCACTCTCTCCGCTCAAATTCTCAACCTGTCCTACCGCCTCTTCATACATTGGAAAATTTGGAGCTAGTTGAAAACTAGCTACCGGGTCACTAGGTTGTATGAGGGCAGCCATGGAAGCATTCAAATCCATCATCTGTTGGTACGACACTACCCAAAAGTCTTCTAATGATTGTTCCAGACTAGACATTGGTTGTGAAGGGGTTTCAGTAAAAGATTCAAAGTTGTTTTGGTACTGGAAACTCCGAAATGACGGTTCAGAAGCAATGTCTAGGGAAGGTGCAAAAGTTGGGTAGGACTGGTAGGAATTGAATGGCTGGACAGGGGTAGGATCAACATTTTGATACGAAGGTGAATGGAATTGTTGATCCCAAGAATTTGAAGTGGTGAAAGGAGTGAAAGATCGGCTATGAGATTGTTCAATACGTTCAGCGATGGACAAAGGACGACTTGCAAAAGGGGTATCAACATAAGCGGGTGCGGGTGGTTGAAAAGGTTGATACAAAGTAGACTGCGGAGGGCATGTGTTTGTCCTAGACGCGTCTAGGCGATCTTTCAATGACATTTTAGGCATGGAGGGGTCGTTCGATGTTCGGCCAAAGCAAGAACCGTAAGAAGTAATGTCTGGTTGTGGGTACCAAAGTTCGGCAAGAGTTTTGCGAGGTGGGGTACCCATGTTATGAAGAGAGAAAGAAAGAAAGGCAGAGAAAATGAGGGGAAAAAGAATGTGATTTTTTTTTAATTAATTTTTTAGTTAGCTATTAACAAAAGATTGAAATATACACACAAAAAGGATCCGGACCAAAAACAATCACGACACAAAAATACCACACACCTAATCTTTCTAGGGTTCACCTAGGTCAACTAGACCTGCTCTAGAACTTGATTGTCGAAGTAAAACTGTGTCGAGAAACGGGCTCAAGATACACTGATCACGAGGCCAGGTAAGTGCAGAGATAAGGGGAGGTTTTCCGACGCTTTCGCGAAGGTCCTTAATTAAATAATCCTTTCTCTTTTGGCGGTTTCGCCGTTAACACTTTCCTAGACACCCCGTAAACAATGTACCGTTAAGCGAGGTTCTAAACATAGTTAACTTCTCCTAGTGAGCGCGAAGTCCTTAAGGCTTAAAGTCTAGTTTCTTTTAAAGTTTGTGCGGGTAAACGTTATGCTCAAGTTCATGATTTGTGGGCTACGGAAAAGGTGATGAAATCCTTTACCGTATGTTGTGGGGTTCGCTTGCCCTTAAGTCCGTATTAATGTATGCAATGCGCAATTCAATAAAAATTATATAAAGAATCAAACAATCATTTTTTTTAGTTTAAGCGCGGCACTGCAACAAATACGGGTTAGTCAATTTTTAGCGTTTGCTAGCGAACTTGCAAAGAATCCTGCAAAGAATAGTTTACTGGATGCGTCCGATCTGAGAAGAAGGTGTTTAAGAAATACGTACCGTTAAGTTTTTTGGGTTAGGAAACCCCCGTCGAATCAAATCCGATAAGCTTGAAAAGTTTCCTTCCGCGGGTCGAACTACCCGGATCTTTGGCATTGTACTTTGCAATCACCTTAGCCTTGAACGTACACTTTGCTCCCCACAATCGCCGTTTGCAAATCCGCAAAAATCTGCAGAAAATACAGTATAGTGGAATTTACAGAGATGATAAAAGAACAGAGACAGGGTAGAAAAAAATTGGGGCACCGAGGCCACAATACAGCTGCGGATCCACGGCCACAGCCCCTCCTTGACCGCGGTTCCGTGGTCAAACAGTGGAATTGGAGACTCGACTTTGGTTCCTTGTGTAAGTCCGCGGCGGCGCCCCGGCTGTCGATCCGACGCCGGAAACGCGGAAACAAAAACTTTGCAAACTAGCAAACCGGCACCACCGCGCACTTTTATCCTGGATCGGGCCATTAACCTAGCAACTAGAAAACTAGAAAAGAGTAGAGAAGTTATACCAAGCGATCCGTGTCCTTCGGTCTTCGTCTCCACTCCAATCTCCCGGAGAATCTCCGTCCGTCACGTCCTCGTCGGAAAGGGCACCACGTAGCCGGATACTTTTACGGGCTCCCACCTCTTGACCGAGGCAACTCGTGCGTGAAGTTGGCTAGCCGACGCGTCCATGATTTGCTGTAGACAAGTGTATAACTGTTGTCTCTTTTGGGGTAGTGAAATTGCCATGGATGGAGAAGAGAATGAAATTTGGAGAGAGCTTGTGAACTTTGATATAAAATTAGAATGAGAATAATTTCCATACACCAAATAAAAACCTCTCTCTCATTTTCTCCCATGAAGTGGCCGGCCTCTCCTTGGAACCAAATGGTGGAGGGAATAAGCATCAAACATGAAGGGAGGTGAGTGTAGGAGATCAAGGGTGGTGACCATATCAAAAGCAAGCTTCACATCATACACTAAATCAATCTTAATCTCATTAATGCATGAAATGATGATAGAAAAGAATGGAATAAAAAAGATGCTCTCATAATCAATCCATATGCAAGAAACCCCCTCCACAAATGTTATTTGCAAACTTGCAAATAACCCCCTCCATCGAAAAGTCCGGCCGTGAAGGAACAAAGGAAAACCGGCCGGAACGGAATGCAAACCGGCAACTTCAGAAAACTGATCCCATAATAAATTACAGGAAAACCACGCTACTGCATATACATGCCCGCATTTGTATTCCCACTGAACACAAATGCAAAGAGACAAAATCTACACTATCTAATACTAGGATCCGGCTTAAGCCAAAGCCGGCTAGTAAAATCCGTCCAATCATGATCCGTGCAATACCGCACATATCTGATCGAATCCTGCCATATCTCCATACGGCCTCTACAGCGTTTCGCCCGAAACTTGAGTAACTGTGTGTGTGTGGTGGACTCTAAAGACTCGTCAATACTATGGCCGTGGATTTAACCACTAGCACGTCAGAGCTATTATCCATACGTGATGGGCCACCAGCTATTGACCAAAAGGGACGTTGATGAGCGAACTCATCCTGACACCCTAATGAGCCTGTCAGTGACAATATCCGTACAGTCCGGTCCATTCGTCTATGAGCATCGCATGGCAGGCCTAGGGGGTTGGTAAAAGTCAGACCCCCAAAAGCGGTACAAGTCGTGTCGGAGTGTAGTCCAGAACACCCTGAGATACTGCTGGAATACCTACCAGCAAATCTCCTGCCTTGGCCAAGGACTTTTCATGTTCTTGCTCTCCTAGACACAGCGCGACCTCACCCCCAATACCGGGAGAGACGAACCCATGCAGATCCGCTCACTGCCTCCATGTGGCTCGGGACTGTACCCAACTAAAACCTGTTTGCACGACTCCTTTGAGCCGTGGTAGGGTAGTAATCAAAGCACAGTGGGAACTCACACGAGACAAATGACGATCTTAGGTCGATGAACTAACCTGTACACATGTCACCAGGGAACTGCTATCTGACGTCTGGTATAATCCCAACTAGCAGGTTCCCGTCGAGTCCTGTCCGGTGTACTCATAACCCAATGAGCACCTGTATACATCTTAGGTGAACCAACTGACACCAGTGGCTTGTGAGACCGGCCACCGCCCCTCGTCGGGGTCTCGACTGTATACACTAGTCTACTCTGGAGAATCGATGCCCTGTCTCGAAACTCCCACGACTAGGGACCTTTTAAGGATTTGCTTATAGACCCCAGCTCCCACTTATATGATCGCCCTCATACTGCTGGAAGTCAAGCAAGAATCCTAGGGGCTCTATCAACGTGTAATAGCGACTCGTAAGGTCACCTAAAGCAGTACATGATGATAAAGATAAACCCGATAGCATACTATCATCTCGAGTAAGACTGTCCTACCGGCATAGGTCCTCCCTTAATCATTGCAATCACGTGCCTGTGATCCAATAATTGACTCTGAGGGCACTATATCCAACAATCTCCCACTTGCACTCAAGGCTAATTATTGCGATGTCGCATACTCACAGCCCGTGTGATACCGAACACCCAACTCCTCTATTAGTCAGTCTCACTGTAGGGTTCCTAGGCACGCTAATGAGGTCTCAAAAGGCATCAACCATGCCAATTTCAAAAATACGGTGCCGAGAAACCCTAATACGGATCGTTAACTAGATATATAGGCGAAACCGATAACAAGCTAACAACTTAACTATTAGTTATCGAAAATACAACCTTTGTAGATCCTTTCCTCCACCTCCATAGCTCCGCAATGAAGTCTCCTCGCTGTCCAAATGGAAACCCGGGCTCTAGCGTCGGCTTCATCGGAGAAATGGGCGGGCAAGGTCGTCGGCTTCGTGCCGAAGATGATCTACGTCGAGGCATCACAAGATCAAGCTCCAACTTCACCAAGTCATGAAACTTGTGAAGAAAACACACTCTACTACTTGGCAAGAGGTAGAGGATGAAGAAATAGGAAGTGGGTTCATTTTAGAATTGGATTTCTCACTCTTTTCATCAAGTTGCCATTGTTGAAGCAAGCTTTCTTCAAGTGAAGAAGAAGAAGAAGCAAGATGATAATTGTTATGATAAGTTTTTTATAAATGAATAATACAATCAATACTTATCATATGGCAACCATGATTAGGTGTAGAGAATAGACCATGGTTAATTGGAAGGGTTAGGATTAAACATGAAGACAAAATGGTCACTAGGTCAAAGCTTCAAGAAGCTTCAAAAACAAACAAAGAAAGTCACCATTTTCTCTTCATCATTTTCTTTTGCTAAAATAAACAAAATGGATAAATAAATGAATAAATGAATAAGTAAATGAAGCAAAAGAAACCCTAACCATTGACCAACCATGGTTTAAACTATACACCAAACTATCATGTATCATCAAACATGATGCAATCAAATGCACAAAAGTATATCATATATACAATGTGCACTTCAAGTGAGAAAATCCTTTTTAAGTGAACCTTTATTAGTTAATGTAAAGTGATATATCAAATATATAATTATACATTAAATCATTAAATCAACACTTGATTTAACGACCCGGTCATATCGCATATAACCGACTAATATCAATAGTAACAACTTATCGAATCAACACTTGATCCGATAACCCGGCTATAACGCATATAACCGATCAATGTTACAAATCGCGAGAATGGAATACGGTATCACATACACGCATTATTCTCGGTCCCGCACATATCTCATATGCGCTCCTATTTCGTTTCGCTTGAGCCAGGAAACCTCTGTGTAGGACTCTAAAGACTCGTCAATACGCCGGCAGTAGGTGATGATCATATCAAACACCCACAAGCCGCAAGCGGTCTGCTAAACGTAACGGCCACCCGGGTATTAAGCGATCAGAAGATCGACGAGCAAGCCCGCTCACACTCCTGTGAATCCAACCAGTAACACTTACCGTACAGTCCGGTCTGATCGTCTGATATGTCGCATATCTCGCCTAGGGGTGGTAAACGTCAGACCCCAATAGCTCGATAAGTCGTGTCGATATGAGGTCTATAACATTTCGAGATACTACTGGTAACACTTACCAGTAAATCTCAGCAACCCTGGCCAGGGATTTCCTGTTATAGCCAATCGAATACAGCGCAACATCAACTCCCTATACCGGGAGAGACGAATCCCCTCCTATCGCTCATTGCCTCCATGTGATTCGGGACTGTACCCAAAAACCACCGTTTTGCACGCCCTCTTGGACGTGGTAAGGTGGAAATCAAAGCACAGTGGGAACCACACAAGACTCTATGACGATCTCGGGTCAACAGACTACTCTGTACCAGTGTCACCAGAGAACTGCCATCTGACGTAAGGTTTAATACCATCTGGGAGTTCTCGGCGAGTCCGTCCAGTGTACCCAGTCTCCACTGAGCACCCGTATATCATCTCTGATGTCAAACACCAATGGATATGGGATCATCCATCGCCCATCTGTATGGGTCGAGAAGGTATACGCTAGTCTACTCTGGTATATCGATGCCCTGTCTCGATACACCCACGACTAGGGACCTTGAAGGATGTACTTATGGACTACCATGTCCCCACTAGTATGATCCGCATCATAGTCCAAGTAGTCAAGTACACATCCTAAGGGCTTTACCAACATGTAAAAGAGGGACAATCAGTGTACACGTTAAGGTAAAGAGCAACCAGATAGCATACTATCATGTCGAGCAAGAAAGTCCTCCCTATATATATCCAAGCATCCACTGCAATATACATCCTATGTATAGTAATGGCCTCTAGGGCATACATATAACTAACAATCTCCCACTTGCACTAGGGCCATCTGATAGCAGTGGTTATAGTATCTCATACTCAACCATCCCATAATAGTCTCTCTCTGGGAAAAGGCCTTTGTGAGTGGATCCGCCGTGCTGTCCTCAGAGTCTACTCTCCTAACCTCGATCACCTTGGAGATCAACCATCTCCATGATCAGGTGACACTGCCTTAGAATATGTCTGGATCACTGATGGGACCGGCGTTCCTTGGCATAAGCCACAACTCCATTGTCTCACAATGGTAGGAACGAAGTTCATCTCATGAACTAATATACATCCAGACTGCCTCTTTGGTAGCTTCTTAAGTAGCGATGTATTCAGCCTTAATCGTCTAGTATGTCACGGTATCTATCTTGGAACTCTTCCAACATACCGTCCCTCCACTGATGGTAAAGACAATGCCTGTGACTGACATTCAGTCGTCCTTATCACCTTGGAACACTTCCAGTGATTCTCCTCAGGACCAATTGATACCATCTCACTACAACTAGTGAGAATCCTAACATCCAATTAGATCTATCTCATAGATCCAAAACCCAGGATTTAGGAGGCATCACTTTGATCCTATAGAGAGAATCAATGTGATAAGCGGAGATTGACCGAGCGTAGCATAGGAAACTCCTTCCCTATCAAGAGTATGTCATCCACGTACTCTACGAGGATCATCACCATACTCCCTACTACCTTTTTGTATATACAAGGTTCATCTACCATTTTGATGATGTCAAACTCTTTGACTACTTCATCAAAACAGACGTTCCAACTCCGCGATGCCTGCTTTATCCTATAAAGCATCTTTTACACGTTTCCGCTGCTCCCACTGTCTACGAAGCCCTCTGGCTGTGTACTTATAGACGCCCTTTTCTAAAACATCATTTAGAAAAGCTGTCATGACACCCAACCACCAGATATCGTAGTCATGGTATGTAGCCGTGGCAAGTAGGATCCGGATGGACTTAAGCATAGGCACTGGAAAAGGTTTCATAATTATCCACGCCTGGTCGATGACGAAAACCTTTAACAAGTCTAGCTTTGAAAGTCTCAACTTTTCCATCTACACCAAGTAATCTTCTCAAGATATACTTGCTCCTAATGGGGATTTAACCCTTCAGATATAGCAACTAAAGTCCATACTTTATTGGTGTACATGGATTCCATCTCAGATCGCTAAGCATCCAGCCATTCTCATAGAGTCTTACTCCTGATGGCCAGCTCGAAACTAGTTGGGTCATCATCTCATGATGCAGTCCTCACTCCCACTGTCATAGAGAAACCGAAGTATCTCTCAGGTGGGTGAGGAACCCTACTAGATCGGCGGAGAGGCTGAGGTTCGTTGGAATCTACTGAATCCTTTGGTTCTACCAAATTATCTGCTGTAGTTTGTATAGCTGGAACTTTTCCAGTTCTACATTACAGACCTTGCCTCGAGCTTGTCCGGATTTTGCTTTTAGACATAGGCTGGACAACCCCAAATCTTAACTAGCTTAAGACATGGGCTCTTCCCTTTCCATATCTCATATGGAGTGTTAGGCAACTGATTTGATTCGAACCATATTCAATAGGTATACAGCTTCTCAAGTGCATAACTCCCAAAAAGGAAATAGGTAACTCAGTATTACTCATCATAGAGCACACCATATCGAATAGGGTGCAATTGCTCCGCCCCGATATACCATCGTGCTATGGTGTATACGGAGGAGCAATGCTAAGAGAGAATCTCATTCTCCTTTAGAATAGTCCAAGAATTCCGTGCTCAAGTATTCTCCTCCTTGATCTCATCATAGGACATAATACTTATACCCGTTTTTTGGTTCTCTACTTCTAACTTATATTCCGTGAATATCTCAAAAGGTTCAGACTTGTGTTTCAACAGGAACATATGTCTGAATCTTAAGAGATTATCAGAGAATGTTATGAAGTATAAAGAACCGGTCCTGGTATATGTAGACAGGGGACCTTACATACATCATCATGTATCAGTCTCAAGAGTTTGCTAACTCTTTCTCTGTTTCCATTAAACAGAGCTATGGTCATCTTATCTTTGTGACATGACTGGCGAGTTTCACAAGATGTAAATTCAAACTAATTTAAATATGCATCTTTATGTAACTCTAGCTAGTCGGGTCACATTGATCTGACCTAGTCTACAATACCTCAAGAAGGAATCGTTCAATTCTGAACTCTTACTCTTGAGTGTGATCCGTATACTAAGAACTGTAGTTTGATTTAGAACGTCAATGCTTTTAGATAACGTGCCTGAACCGATCAACTTTTGATATAGGAAATGTTCAAAACATTATCCAACAATACAAAATTATGTCCTTTCTTTACTAATAAAGAGATTGATATGATTTTGTATATCAGGTTCGGTATCTAATAACATTCGTTCAGAATCAATGTATTGGTAATACAGGGTGACAGTGACCAACAAACTTGGCTGCAACTCTTGCCCCGTTTTCTGCCTCATGAAACTTATCACCCGTTCTCAGTCCTCTACCTTTCTGTAGCCCTATGTAACAGATTACATATCTGGGATCCTGATCTGGTATCACATACCCAGGACGTAAAGGATACAGAGAAACAGTTCTTTGTAACGAACACACCCGAAGATGATGCATCAGCATGCACTTTCTTCGTTTGGGCGGCACGGGAATTCTGGTAATCCCCAATTTCCTGCTCTGTCTTATAACAATTATAAGTTGGAGCGGGACCAACGTTCCCCAGCTCAGTATAACAAGCGGGTTCGGTCAATAATCCGTATTATTATCTTGATTAAGGCGTGATATGGTCGCTACCTGGAGAGGGAGAGAGAAGAAAATACTCAGCGTGCGCTCTTGCAAGATCAGATTGGTTATTATTTTATCTAATCAGGATGGCTCCCACTGTTTTTATCAAATCTTCCTTCAAACCCTAAAAGGAAAGACTAGCCGGGATTAATTACACACTACAAGTTCATCAATCTTTCAGCCAGGCCAGTGTCGGTACTTTGAGGGAGGTCCCCCGTGCTTTCGCACGAACCTAATTAATGTAAACCTCGTTTTCCCAGAGGCGTAACCCCGTTGACACCTTTCTAGACACCTACTAGATCGGCTAATTGTAATTTGTAAAACTCTCCCAGGAGTAACAATTACTCGCAGCGGGTATCGGGATCCAACTATCTCATAGAAGGTATGCAATCTCATTGCAAATTTCAACACTTGAAATTCCCGATAATATTTTGCCCCTAACCTCCTATGACCTTGACAAAGGCCAACAAACCATAGGATGCTAGTCAAGTTCAACCCGTCATTTCCTGATTGAATTAAACCCATCCGCACGGCCCTTGACAAAGGCCAACAAGGTCGCATGACTACCCTAATCCAATCCGCATCATATGCATAAGCAGATAAGCACCAGTTAGCTACCGCACACTGCGCCTTGACAAAGGCCAACAAACGCAGCACGAATACTAACTATTACTTATCTGAAATGACGAAGGGCTACGACAGGTTTTTCTGAAAACCTATTGCGTAATGAACTTGATATCGTTGTAGAATCAAATGATTTTAAAATGGAGTGTTTTTGAGGCTTTTCTAGTTTTGCTAAAGGAGTCACTCCCGGTGAAGGGATCGTCGGTCCTTTCCTCGTCGAATGAGGTGCAGGATATATCACATATATCACTGTGCAAAGCAAAAACTCTTAAAAGCAATCAAAAGACAAACCGAGTGTGTAGCATCTGCCAGTTATTGCTAAAGGAGTCACTCCCGGTGAAGGGATCTCGGTCCTTTCCTCATCGAATAAGGTGCAGGATATATCACATATACCTCTGTGCAAAGCAAGAACTGTACCTACCTGTTTTATTTTTGAAATTCGATTCTACAACATCTTTAGGTTTCTTTTATTTCATTAATCACATTAATGAAGTCCCATCATTTAAGTACCTAAACATCACAGATAAATACGACGTACACTTATGCCATCCGCATTCGCCTCGATGTCCCCTCGTGCACCGTTAGGTTAGATAACTAACGGCAGAGCAGGGCAGGGCTAGCGCGGGTGTAAAACATAAGTAACGCCTATATAATATATCATATATACTATATAAAGTATCCATCACAGAACATATCACATGATCACATTACAGATATCGTAGCAGAAGAAACATATGAAATATTGGATATACTAGGACGTCCGTGTTTTCAATACGAGCCAGT
The DNA here is from genome assembly GCA_030015575.1 of Agapanthus africanus. NCBI lineage: Eukaryota > Viridiplantae > Streptophyta > Magnoliopsida > Asparagales > Amaryllidaceae > Agapanthus > Agapanthus africanus. Next base: position 354,826,754 of record CM057350.1, on the reverse strand, counting down.
ATAAAACACGGATTCCACGGTCGCGATGAATAGCCAAACCCACACCCCTAGACCCCTACGAGAGCGGTAAGCAACCCTACCAATTCTAGAGTTAGGAGACCCGGACTCGACTCCTCGAGTTGGTCTCCCACTGGACTCCAGAACCCGGTTACTTGTGCCCTCCTCCTTGGGTCTATCCTAGTGCGGAAAAGTAAATAATATACAAAGGGTGACATCTTCCGCAACCTGGAAGTGCCCCAATAAAAGAATATTACATACAAGTTTTTACATGAATGAAAATGAAAAACACTCATCTCACATAAAAAACCCCGGCTATTCAAACACGACGATCCAATATAACATATCCAGCAACACATAACATCACATGTCATCAACGTAAGTAAATATGTCCATCCCAATTGCCGTTGACATATAGCAACGAAACCGGCGATATCACATATTACACTTACGGTCACAGAAAAGAAAGTGTAAAACTACAACAGTTGGAATCCGCAACCACCTCAGACATCGCATGCCTGACCAAATGAATTACTTAGACATCGCATGCCTAACAATTATAAACCCCGCATTTTAGTCTCATTATCGAAAACACTTTTCAGTATCAAGTCGGGCAATTCAACAAGATTCTCGACATTTTGATCGAATGCTCGTCGCAAACTTTAGTAGGCGGCCGCACCCCCGACGCCGTCGACAAAGTGCACCAAGGCGGAACACCGCTACCGTGAGCACCCAAACGGATGCTTTCGGCGACGGGGTTCTCCTACAGTCACTTGGTCGGGGCTATGGGGTGTAGCTGTCTATTAAGTTTACCCGGCGAGTATCCGCGTACGCTACGTGATGTCGACGGACTTTTGATCACATCAAAATTCCGTGGCAACCGATCAAGTGAGACTAAACTGCTATGTTTATAACATTCATTCAGTTATCTCATAACTTCTTGTGAATTCCAATTATTGTATCCCATTCCAGATAAATAGAAAATGTTAAACTTTCCGATCGAACATCCAAACACCCAAGTTTTCCCGAAAGAGATCAACACATGAAACAAGTTTAAAAACATCCAGTTCATGCCTCAGTACCGACGGTCCAGCCGTAGAAGGGTCAAGCCAACGCCTCACATGTGGCACGCCGTACTGCCCCAAACCCTAAGGTTCAAAGGGCAGTTCAAGACGGTCACATAATCGAGTTAAGGTTTGTTGTCTTCTAGAGGGTCCATCGCGTTACTTGCACTACTTAGAACGTCTTTAAACCATGGAAAGATCCAACACTTGGAAATTTCCCGACAGGGGAAAAGTTGGGTATTTATATCCGGTCGAACTTTTTAACATATTCAAAAAATTATCCGGAAAGACACATAGACAAAGTTTGACAATCCGATCGAATGTACGAACTCACAATACAACCCAAAATACTCAACTCTTGATTTCAGATTAAAAATTCCCAGGAACACCAGCACTGCAAAATAGGAATTACTGTGCAAAATTTAATGGGAGAAGAGACAAAAGGGCCGCGGAACCGCCGCATTAGCATGCTAATGCCGCGGTTCCACCGCACTTTTATGGAATTAGGTCATCGAACTTCACAGTAATTCTTATAATTTCCTTCTGGTTTTTCTGCATATTTTTAATTCTGAAAAATCCCCGAATTTCAAAAATGTCCAGAGAGCAAATTCCAATTAGGGTTTTGGTTCGATCGGACTTCAAACTCCGTCTACGCATCGCCTAAGGCTCTAGCTAGGCTCTGATACCACTGTAGGGTTCCTAGGCACGCTAATGAGGTCTCACAAGGCATCAACCATGCCAATTTCAAAAATACGGTGCCGAGAAACCCTAATACGGATCGTTAACTAGATATATAGGCGAAACCGATAACAAGCTAACAACTTAACTATGAGTTATCGAAAATACAACCTTTGTAGATCCGGTCCTCCACCTCTATAGATCCTCAATGAAGTCTCCTCGCTGTCCAAATGGAAACCCGGGCTCTAGCGTCGGCTTCATCGGAGAAATGGGCGGGCAAGGTCGTCAGCTTCGTGCCGAAGATGATCTACGTCGAGGCATCACAAGATCAAGCTCCAACTTCACCAAGTCATGAAACTTGTGAAGAAAACACACTCTACTACTTGGCAAGAGGTAGAGGATGAAGAAATAGAAAGTGGGTTCATTTTAGAATTGGATTTCTCACTCTTTTCATCAAGTTGCCATTGTTGAAGCAAGCTTTCTTCAAGTGAAGAAGAAGAAGAAGCAAGATGATAATTGTTATGATAAGTTTTTTATAAATGAATAATAAAATCAATACTTATCATATGGCAACCATGATTAGGTGTAGAGAATAGACCATGGTTAATTGGAAGGGTTAGGGTTAAACATGAAGACAAAATGGTCACTAGGTCAAAGCTTCAAGAAGCTTCAAAAACAAACAAAGAAAGCCACCATTTTCTCTTCATCATTTTCTTTTGCTAAAATAAACAAAATGGATAAATAAATGAATAAATGAATAAGTAAATGAAGCAAAAGAAACCCTAACCATTGACCAACCATGGTTTAAACTATACACCAAACTATCATGTATCATCAAACATGATACAATCAAATGCACAAAAGTATATCATATATACAATGTGCACTTCAAGTGAGAAAATCCTTTTTAAGTGAACCTTTATTAGTTAATGTAAAGTGATATATCAAATATATAATTATACATTAAATCATTAAATCAACACTTGATTTAACGACCCGGTCATATCGCATATAACCGACTAATATCAATAGTAACAACTTATCGAATCAACACTTGATCCGATAACCCGGCTATAACGCATATAACCGATCAATGTTACAAATCGCGAGAATGGAATACGGTATCACATACACACATTATTCTCGGTCCCGCACATATCTCATATGCGCTCCTATTTCGTTTCGCTTGAGCCAGGAAACCTCTGTGTAGGACTCTAAAGACTCGTCAATACGCCGGCAGTAGGTGATGATCATATCAAACACCCACAAGCCGCAAGCGGTCTGCTAAACGTAACGGCCACCCGGGTATTAAGCGATCAGAAGATCGACGAGCAAGCCCGCTCACACTCCTGTGAATCCAACCAGTAACACTTACCGTACAGTCCGGTCTGATCGTCTGATATGTCGCATATCTCGCCTAGGGGTAGTAAACGTCAGACCCCAATAGCTCGATAAGTCGTGTCGATAGGAGGTCTATAACATTTCAAAATACTACTGGTAACACTTACCAGTAAATCTCAGCAACCCTGGCCAGCGATTTCCTGTTATAGCCAGTCGAACACAGCGCAACATCAACTCCCTATACCGGGAGAGACGAATCCCCTCCTATCGCTCATTGCCTCCATGTGATTCGGGACTGTACCCAAAAACCACCATTTTGCACGCCCTCTTGGACGTTGTAAGGTGGAAATCAAAGCACAGTGGGAACCACACAAGACTCTATGACGATCTCGGGTCAACAGACTACTCTGTACCAGTGTCACCAGAGAACTGCCATCTGACGTAAGGTTTAATACCATCTGGGAGTTCTCGGCGAGTCCGTCCAGTGTACCCAGTCTCTACTGAGCACCCGTATATCATCTCTGATGTCAAACACCAATGGATATGGGATCATCCATCGCCCATCTGTATGGGTCGAGAAGGTATACGCTAGTCTACTCTGGTATATCGATGCCCTGTCTCGATACACCCACGACTAGGGACCTTGAAGGATGTACTTATGGACTACCATGTCCCCACTAGTATGATCCGCATCATAGTCCAAGTAGTCAAGTACACATCCTAAGGGCTTTACCAACATGTAAAAGAGGGACAATCAGTGTACACGTTAAGGTAAAGAGCAACCAGATAGCATACTATCATGTCGAGCAAGCAAGTCCTCCCTATATATGTCCAAGCATCCACTACAATATACATCCTATGTATAGTAATGGCCTTTAGGGCATATATATAACTAACACTCACAAAGCACGTTTGCGAAACTATTGCGTTCGAGGAATAGCTTTAGTGAGTGAATCCGCTCTGGTGTTTCTTTCTGTCTCTCTATATCTCAAGTTCTCGGAGAAAGCCATATCCCGAAATGAGCAATACCTGTCTTAGAATGTCTGGATGTCTGATGGGACCTAGCTCATAAATGAACTCTAAATCCAAACTTCTTAGACTGTATCGTCAACTGAACCTAATCAGTATCCTGCGCCATACCTTCCCTCTGTATCTGCTTGGACCACCTGTCCAAAATACTGCCCCTCATCTAAGGGAAAACTATAACTCTGACAGCCACTCTGCCATCCAGTTCACCTTGGAAGCCTGGAATGATAACTGTCTCCCGAATGAGGCTGTCGTTATCATATCCCTAGAACATCCACTTATGTTCTAAAACTGCTTCCGATTGTTTCTCCAGGATTGGATCAATATCAACTTATTGCATCTACTGCAAGAACAACATCTGGTGTGGTACTTGACATCTCATGATTGACTCAATTGCCTAAGCAAGTGATCTGCCAATCATGCACATCCCTCTCCCTTTTAGTCTGTAAGACACCTTTAGAGAGGGTGACTCCATCACCTGCGGGCACACCACCATGCCAGAAGTCGTCCATTCTAAATACTCTTAGAATGCTGTCTAAGTACCCAGATTGGGAAACCACCCAAATTTAGATCTAAAACCATAGATCTAGTAACCAGAATATCAGATATAATATCCAAGTCCTATGTGGAGAAACCACTGTGTGACGACCAAAGTATAACCGATCGTAGTATAGGAATATCACTTCCTACTCTGTGTATGTCATCAAATACCAGGACATCACACCCTACTACCTTCTTAACATATTCATCCCCTATTCTGATGAAGTCAAACCTATGACTGTCACATCAGAAATAGATGATCTATCTCCGCTATATCTGCTCTAGTCTATAAATAGACATAAGGCTGATGTCCACCAATGCTTCCGCTGCTCCTACTGACTGCAACAACCCTCTGGCAGAGTCATATAGAAGTACACTTCTAAAGCTAGTTCAGAACGACGCTATACTCATCCTCCTGCCGGGTCTCACAGTCTGGAACAACAGCAATGGCAAGTCTGGGTAAACAAGAACCTCCCTGTCACCGTCCTTGAGCATACCGAAGTACCTCTCGGGTGCCTGAGGTTACCCACCATATCTACGGAGTGGCCAATGGAATGTCAAACCAGATTGAATCTCTAGGTTCTTATCAAATCTTCAGTAATCGTTTGCGGTTCTGGAATCACTTCCAGTTCTACCATACTCCCACTACTGTTTTCTGAAAAAATCCATTTTTATTAAAACTGTGGCGAGTCAAGAACAATATCACTATTGATCTTCCAGATGGTAGAAAGTCAACCCTCGTCATAGCCCGGGTCAACCCACAAACAGCCATTACAGAAACGTGCCTTGAGTTGTCCAGTGTCTGGTTTTAAGCATAAGCCGGACAACTCCCCGTTCCTTAACAATGTCAAGATATGAACTGTTCTATATCCAATATAGAAACAGAGGCACTGATTTAATTGAACCAGATTCAAATCATGCAGCAATCTCCAGTGCATGTCTACTAAATGGAAGAGAGGTCGATCAGCATTACTCAACTTAGGAATCCTTCCAATTATGAGTAACCTGAAAGAGAAGCAAGTTCTCTTAACCATTATTATCAACTGAATACCATCCACAAGTATCTACATCTTCGATCACCTTAAAGATTCCCGATACTTGCAATACCTGGTTCTCTACATTACTCTTATACCTATAACTTCTCAAAACTTCGACCTTGCGTTTCTACGAAACACTTCTCATAGAACTAGAGAAGTTATAAGTAAACTGAATATAGTACGAGTACCAACCCCCTTTGTCCTAATGGACACTGGACAACATACAATACTCTGTATAAGTTCGCTGAGTCTAGTGACTCATTCACTTTGTGTCGTAGGTTGAAAAATGTACTTATGATTAAGAAGAATCACACCGCTGTTCAATGCCCCTTACCTAACCATCCACTGGTATAGGTAAATGTCATAGACATAATTTCAAAAAGGTATGTCACACTCTATAAAAATAGACGTACAGATATATCAATTTGAAATTGGTGCACAACAACGGATATTCAAAACCAAATATTTGCCGACCGGCAAACAGCCCAGGTGACTTCCTCAAATATCACCAATTACAACGAATCCTGATATAATGAGGTTGATCACCTAATTCCTAATAACTTACTCCCACTCATCATCTGTAAAACCACACAGATGTGAGAATCATGCCTGGTAAATACATACCCTAGAGCAGGTGTCTAATTGGGAAATCAGTTTTCTTTTAACATTACACAGTGAACCTGAAACATTGAAATGCTTCGATGGGATATCCTGGTATTCCTAGTAATGCCTCTTCCATTATCCAGATTCACAACTATAACCGTCTAATTCTTTGCCATCTCTCCAAATCCCTTTATATGTCTTTAGTCATTACCTTCTGTACACCCTTTTAGGCCAAATGGTTTTCTTCCTTCCCGACCGTTCGGCACCAGCCTATGGTCTGGAAGAAGACTATCCAATAAGCATAATGGGTGTACTGTCCTAATCCCAGGAGCACTCTCAATGCGAGAGAAGGTGAAGATAAAAGACAACCGAATGAACTTAATTCCTATTTCTCCTGAACCAGGATCCATCCCCGAACTGGAACAAGTTCCATTCGAGTTCGTATATAACCATACGATGGATTATCCAATAAACATGGGATCTTCATAGTGATACGGAGTGTCCTGGAGAAATACAAAGGTGATTTAGGATTGGCGAAGAAATATTTGGTTTGGTCGTGAATATCAGTCGCAATTTACTTTGCCCTCTTACTAATCCCTTTCTTTGTCTTAACTTAATACCTTCTGTACACCGTTTAGGCTAATTGGTTTTCTTCATTCCCCACCGTTCGGCACCAGCCTAAGGTTTGGAAGAAGACTATCAAATTCGCGTAATAGGTGTACTATCTCGTAAACCAAGGAGTACTCGCAACCTGAGAGAAGGTAAAAGGAAAAGACAACTAAATAGTGCTATTCTTTTTCTCCAGAACCAGAAACCATCCTCGAATAAATTCTTTCGAGTTCGTATATAACCATACGATGGTTTTGTCCAATGGAAGTGGACGTTCGTAGTAATACGGGGTGTCCTGGAGAAAAGGGTAAAAGTAGGAGTGGCAATGAGGTTTGCAACTCTGACAATCCAAAAGCCAGTGTTAAGAAGGTTCGGTCAACTTGGTCACTGAATCATAGTCTAGGGTCGGGTCAATGGTCGCTGCCAAAGAGAGAGAGAAAAGAAACACTCAGCGTGCACTCTAACCTAGATCAGAATGGTTATCACTTTATCCAATCTGGAAACCTCCCACTGTAACGTCAAATTCTTCCCCAAACCTGAAAGAAGAATTAGCCGGGATTACCCGAGGAGTAAACCGACTCATCAGTGGGAATCGGGATCCAACTAGCATCGCATGATAACGTGACGGAATCCCCTCACGTTATCACACTCCAGAAGGTATGCGCATATCTGGCAAGTTTCAGTTTCTTTAGAAACACCCGATGTGGATTTTTGCCCCATGCTCTTATGACCTTGACGAAGGCCAACAAATCATAAGTCACATGTCAAGTTCTACCCGTCAATGTCCAGGTTGATTTGAACCCACCCGTACAAGCCCTTGACAAAGGCCAACAGGTTATACGACTGTCCCAAACCAACGCATCTATCTATGCAGCAGAAAGGTAACAAGCAGCTACCAAACACTATGCCTTGACGAAGGCCAACAAACTGTTGGTGATAGTGCCCTCATAGTCAATTATTGGATCGCAGGTACGTGATTGCAATGATTGCGGAGGACCTATACCGGTAGGACAGTCTTACTCGAGATGATAGTATGCTATCTGGTTTGTCTTTATCAGTCGTGTACATGTTCAGGTGACTGATTACATGTTACACTTTGATTGAGCCCTTAGGATCTTGCTTTACTACCAACAGTATGATGGCGATCATATACGTGAGAGTTGGGTAGTTTATCAGCATATCCTTAATTGTGGTCCTTAGTCGTGGGAGTTTCGAGACAGGGCATCGATACTGCGGAGTAGACTAGTGTATACAGTCGAGACCCCGACGAGGGGCGGTGGCCGGTCTCATAAGCCACTGGTGTCTGTTGGATCACCTAAGATGTATACAGGTGCTCATTGGGTTATGAGTACACCGGACAGGACTCGCCGGGAACCTGCTAGTTGGTATTATACATATCGTCAGATAGCAGTTCCCTGGTGACATGTGTACAGGTTAGTTCATCGACCTGAGGTCGTCATTTGTCTCGTGTGAGTTCCCACTGTGCTTTGATTTCTACCCTACCACGGCTCAAAGGAGTCGTGCAAACAGGTAGTTTTTGGGTACAGTCCTAAGCCATATGGAGGCACGTGAGCGGATCGGAAGGGGATTCGTCTCTCCCGGTATTGGGGGCGAGATCGTGCTGTGTCTAGGAGAGCCATTACACATAGCCCACGGCCGTGGCAGGAGATTTACTTGTAGTTACTCCAGTAGTATCTCAGGGTGTTATTGGGCTACACTCCGACACGACTTATACTGTTATTGGGGGTCTGACGTTACTAGCCCCCTAGGCAGATATGCGATACTCATAGACGAACAGACCGGACTGTATATACATTGTCACTGTTAGGCTCAGTAGGGTTTCCGGATGAGTTCGCTCATCGGCCTCCCTTGAGGTCAGTCCATAGGCAGCCGTTACGCATTGCTAGTGCCGTTGACGGTTTGTGGTTAAACCCACTGCCAGGGTACTGACGAGTCATTAGAGTTCCCCACAGACAGTTTCCCAAGTTCGGGCGAAACGTTGTAGAGGCCGTATGGTTTTATGGCAGGGTTCGGAAAATGCACGTGCGTTTACGCACGTGTCAGTTTTCGGGCAGATGATACTGGTCGGCTTTGGTTTAAGCCGGATCCGAGTATTATATTGAGTAGATATAATATCTTTGTCTCAGTTACATTTGTATTCGGTCGTAATACAAATGCGGGTATATTTATACAGTTACGGTGTTATCCTGAAATTCGTTTCGGGATCACTTTTGGAAGTTGCCAGTTTTCAGTTTTCTATCAGCCGTCTTTTAACATTCGGTTAAAGACGGATTTATCTTTTCTTTGGATGAGTGTGGATGCTTCTAGAAGGTTCTAGAAGCGGTGAGGTGTTATTGTTTCATTGGTTGCTTTCTGTGTGTTCACACTGTGTGTTCACACTAGATATTTATTTGTGTTCACACTAGATATTTATTTGTGTTCACACTAGATATTTATTTGTGTTCACACTCTTGTGGTCACTCTCCTCTCTCCTACACTCACCCCCACATCCCTATATTTGGCCGGCCCCCTCCCCACTCTCTCTCTCTCTCTCACTTTGTAGAAAAAGATTATGATAGTTTTCGGTGTATGGAATTTCACAGCTCATTTCATTCCATCAGCCGATTCCCACGGAAACTTCATTAACCGTTCGTCCATGGTTTTGGACGAAGCGAGACAAAGTATTCCACTCATTCTCTACATCTATCTTGGTCGTCTCTTTTAGCAAACTTGACGACCGAGTTGCCTCGAGTCAGAGGCGGGAGCCCGTTTAAAGAATCGTCGACGTGGTGCCACCTGGACGAGCAGATCGGAGATCGAAGAGATCGGAGCAGCCGCAACGGAGCATGGGATGATGGTTAAAGAACGAAGGACTCGGATCGTTCGGTATAACCTTTCTACACTCTTTACAGTTTGTTAGTTTAGCAATAATGGCAGATGCGGGTTAAAGCATACGATAGCGCCAGTTAAAAAGTTTTTGTTCCGCATTTGGCGTCTGTAGACGGCCGGGGCGCTACCGTAGACTTACAGTGGTATCAGAGCCTCACCATTTTGCTATACTAACTTGTGCTAACGCGTTTAAAATATCGATCGAACCGGATATCGAAAAACACAATTTTCAAGCTTCACAGTTTCTGTCGATTTTAAATGATGTCCTAAAATTATTCTACATATCTCAGAAAACTGTGCAGGGTTTTATAAGAACACCGTACAAATTTGGGCTCATGAATCGACAAGACTGCCGCGGAATCGCGACCAAACCCATGGTTTGGCCGCGCATCCGCGGCCGTTCTGAGTGATCAAGCCCCCAAACTTGCACAGTGTATTCTTCTATGGAAATTGGGGTTTTTGGTACATATCTTTTGGGCCCAGATTTTGTTACTGTTCACCAGTTGTTCGTGGGGCCCACTTTGTGATATTTAGTCGATCGAAATTTAAACATGTTAGTTTACAGTACTTGCATTATATCTCCGACCGGGAATGTCATTTGATCGGTAAACCGCGTCTGATTGCTAGAGTTTTTTAGACGGGTTTGCGAACGTGACATTCGCGTTGATGTTCTGTGTTGTGCTGTGATGTTGCGGATTTGTCGTGGTGGATAGCAGTGTGCAATGGTAGTACAGTTTGAGTTTATTTGTACATTTGATATTGCGGGGCGAGCGTCCAACATGTGGACTGCCGTCACTGCCTGTTGTATAATATTCTTTTGGGGCACGACCAGGTTGCGGTCGATGTACCTGTTGTACTATTTTTCATTACTGTACTAGGTTTTGCCCCGCGACGGAGTGCACGGATAGCCGGTTTCTGGAGGGCAACGGGTCCGCATCTCATGTCTTTGAGAGGCAGAGGGGCCTCACTCTAGAATTGGCAGACTATTCGCCGCACTCGTAGGGGGTACAGGTTGACCCAAGGAGGGATGCCCAAGATTACCGGATTCCGTGAAGTGCTGGGTGGTCCATTCACTTTGCTGTAGGGGGCTGCCTCGCTTCAGGTTTTGGCGGGTAACTTGCCGCACCCGTAGGGGTCTAGGTTTCATTGCACAGGCCATCCACACGACAGGGGAACGTCGGGTTTCAGCAGCAGCTCTGTGAAACTCGGGGATCCCAGATTATCTATATTGTTCTGTAATGCTTATTACTTTTCTGTAATGTTGCATATTATCACACCTGGAGCGATTATTGTATATTGGTTTATATACTATTAGATGTTGTATATGTTTTACACACGCGCTAGTCCAGTCCCCGCTCTGTCGTTAGTTAAGTAACCTAACGGGTGATGACGGGACCCAGTGACGAATGCGGATGGCTTATACGTACATTTTATTTTTCGTTCTTTTCTGGTGTGATTGAATGATGGGACTGCGTTGATTTTGATCAATGCAAAGGAAAGCAAACCTATTTGGCAGTTGTTGGAACAAATTTAAAAAGTGTTATTGCAAAGACGTTTCCTTTTGTTTTGCGTAGCGGTATTCAGTGGAATATCCTGCACCTCATTCGACAGGGCAAGGGCCGATATCCCTTCACCGGGACTGACCCCTTGAGCAAAAGTTTGCATCAGAGTAATAACTTCACTATAGTCGATTACAAGTTGCTTTGCATCGCGGTATTCAGTAGAATATCCTGCACCTCATTCCATGAGGAAAGAGCCGAGATCCTTTCACCGGGAATGACCTCTTTAGCAAAAGGTTTCGCCACTATATTTTAAAAAGCTATCAGGTTCCTTCAGCGATATCAAGTTCACTACGTTAAAGGTTTTTCGCCAAAAACCAGTCGTAGCCCTCCGTCACTTCTTTTGGGTATTCAGTAGTATTCAAGTTATGTATTTTGACCTAACGCCAAAGCATAGTGTTTGGTAGCTGCTGGCTATTCAATTGTTGCATAGATAGATGAGATGGTTTGGGACAGCCGTTCTGCCATTTTGACCTAACGCCAAGGGCATGTGTGGGTGGGTTCAAATTAACAAGATAGTGACGGGTAGAACTTGGCATGTGACTTATGACATTTTGACCTGACGCCAAGGTTATAAGAGCATGGGGCAAAAATCATATCGGGAGTTTCTAAAGAAACTGAAACTTGCCAAGTATGCGCATACCTTCTGGAGTATGAGTAACGTGGATGCATTCCATCACGTTATCATGCGATGAGAGTTGGATCCCGATTCCCACTGATGAGTTGGTTTACTCTTCGGGTGATCCCGATTGATTCTTCTTTTAGGTTTGGAGGAGAATTTAACAAGACAGTGGGAGGTTTCCGGATTAGATAAAGTGATAACCATTCTGATCTAGGTTATAGTGCACGCAGAGTGTTTCTTTTCTCTCTCTCTTTGGCAGCGACCTTTGACCGACCCTAGACTATGACTCAGTGACCAAGTTGACCGAATCTTCTAATAATACTGGCTTTTGGATTGTCTATGTTGCATAAGTCATTGCCACTCTTTCTTTTACCCTTTGCATTACTCAGAACACCCGTTTTACTACGGACATCCACTTCCATTGGATAGATCCATCGTATGGTTATATACGAACTCGAAGGGATTTCTTCGAGGATGGATCAAGGTTTAGGAGAAATAGAATTGGTTTATTTAGTTGTCTTTTATTATCACCTTCTCTCAGGTTGCGAGGGCTCCTTGGTTTAGGAGAGTACACCTATTACGCTTATTGGATAGTCTTATTCCAAATCATAGGCAGATGCCGAAAGGTAGGGAATGAAGAAAACCAATTAGCCTAAGTAGGGTGTGCAGAAGATAATATGTAAAGACAAAATAAAGGGATTAGAAAGAGGGCAAAGTAAATTGCGACTGTTATCATTCATGACCAAACCGCGTACTTCATCGCCACTCCTATTTCACCTTTGAAAGGATAAGGTATTATTCAGTTGTCTTTTATCGTCACCTTCTCTCAAGATGCGAGTACTCCTTGGTTTAGGAGGGTACACCTATTATGCTTACTGGATAGTCTTCTTCCAAACCATAGGCTGGTGCCGAATGGTAGGGAAGGAAGAAAACCATTTAGCCTAACGATGGTGTACAGAAGGTAATGACTAAAGACAAATAAAGGGATTTGGAGAGATGGCAATAAAATATACGGTTAAAGTCATGAATTGGATTATGGAAGAGGCATTACTATGAATACCAGGATACCCCTACGAAACATTTTCATGTTTCAGTGCATTGTTAATGGAAAACTGTTTTCCCGATTAGATACTTACTCCAGGGTGTGTATTCACCAGGTTTCATTCTCATATCTGTATGGTTTTACAGATGATGAGTGGGAGGAAGTTATTGGGAATTAGGTAATTATCCTCATTATATCGGAATTCGTTGTAATTGGTGATACTTGAGGAAATCGCCAGGGTACAGTTTTCAACCTACGACGCACAGATTTTGAGTTGTTCAACTCAGCGGACTTATACAGAGTATTGTATGTTGTCCAGTGTCCATCAGGACAAAGGGGTAGGTCCTCGTACTATGTTCTGTTTACTTATAACTTCTCTAGTTTTTAGACAAGTGTTTCGTAGAAATACATGGTCTAAGTTTTGAAAAGTTGTGGGTATAAGAATAAAGTAGAGAACCAGGTGTCACAAGTATCAGGATTCTTCAAAGAGATCGAAGATGTAGATTCTTATGATTAGTATTCAGATGATAGTAATGATTTTGAGAAACTTGTTTCTCTTTCAGGTTGCTCATAATTGGATGGATTCCTAAGTTGAGTAATGCTGATTAGCCTCTTTCCATTAAGTTAATATGCACTGGAGACAGCTGCATGATTGAATATGGTTCCAATTAAATAAGTGCCAAAGTTTCTATATTGGATATAGAATGGTTCATACCTTAAAAGATGTTAAGGTACGGGGAGTTGTCCAGCTTATGCTTAAAACCAGACTCTGGATAACTCAGGGCACGTTTCTGTAATGGCTGTTTATGGGTTGACCCTGGCTATGACGAGGGTTGATATTCTACCATTTGAAAGATCAATAGTGATATTGTTCTTGACTCGCCACAGTTTTAATAAAATGGATCTTTTTCAGAAAACAGTAGTGGGAGTATGGTAGAACTGGAAGTGATTCCAGAACCGCGAACGATTACGGAAAATTTAATAGGACCTATATATTCAATCAGGTTTGACATTCCAATAGCCACTCCGCAGATATGGTGGGTAACCTCAGACACCCGAGAGGTACTTCGGTAGCCTCAAGGACGGTGACAGGAAGGTTCTTATCTACCCAGACTTGACACTACCGTCGTTCCAGGCTATGAGACATGAGACCCGGTATGAGGGTTGTTGTGGTCGGTGGGAGTAGCGGAAGCATAGTGGGCAAGTAGCTTATGTCTATTTATAGACTAGAGCAGTTATAGCGGAAATAGATCATCTAATTTTGATGTGACAGTCATGGGTTTGACTTCATCAGAATAGTGGATGGATCTGTTAAGAAGGTAGTAGGCTGTGATGTCATGGTATCTGGATGACATACACAGAGTAGGAAGTAAAATTCCTATACTACGATCGGTTGTACTGTGGTCGTCACACAGTTGTTTCTCCAGACAGGATATGGATATAATATTTGACATTCTGGTTTCTGGATATATGGTTTTTAGATCTAGATTTGGGTAGTTTCCTAATGTGGGTACTTTGACAGATATTCTAATGGTTTTTAGAATAGTTGACTCCTAGCATGGTGGTGTACCTGCAGGTGATGGAGTCACCCTCTCTAAAGGTGTCGTATAGACTAAAGCGGAAAGGGCTGTGCATGATTGGCAGATCACTTGCTTAGGCAATTGAGTCAATCGTGAGGTATCAAGTACCACACCAGATGTTGTTTTTGCACTAGATGCGATAAGTTTGTATTAATCCAATCCTGGAGAGACATAAGGAAGCAGTTTTAGAACATAAGTACAAGTTCTGCGGATTTGATGACGGCAGCCTCCTTCGGGAGACGATTATCATTCCAGGCTTCAAAGGTGACGTGGATGACAGAGTGATTGTCAGAGTTATAGTTTTCCCTCTGACGAAGAGGGACAGTATTATGGACAGGTAGTCCAAGAGGATACTATGGGAGGCATGGTGCCGGATACTGATTAGGTTCAGTTTTCGATACAGTCTAAGAAGTCTGGATTTGGAGTTCATTTATGAACTAGGTCCCATCAGATATCCAGACATATTCTAAGACAGGTATTACCCTATTCGGGAGATGGCTTTCTCCGCGAACTTGAGATTAAGAGAGACACAGAAAGAAACATCTAGGCGGATCCACTCACTGAGGCTATTTCTCGAACACAATAGTTTTACAAACGGGCTTTGTGAAACTGATTAGTAGAGGAGTTGGATGTTCGGTTTCACACGGGCTGTGAGTAGTCGACATCGCAATAATTAGCCTTGAGTGCAAGTGGGAGATTGTTGGTGATAGTGCCCTCATAGTCAATTATTGGATCGCATGTACGTGATTGCAATGATTGCGGAGGACCTATACCGGTAGGACAGTCTTACTCGAGATGATAGTATGCTATCTGGTTTGTCTTTATCAGTCGTGTACATGTTCAGGTGACTGATTACATGTTACACTTTGATAGAGCCCTTAGGATCTTGCTTTACTACCAACAGTATGATGGCGATCATACACGAGAGAGTTGGGTAGTTTATCAGCATATCCTTAATTGTGGTCCCTAGTCGTGGGAGTTTCGAGACAGGGCATCGATACTCCGGAGTAGACTAGTGTATACAGTCGAGACCCCGACGAGGGGCGGTGGCCGGTCTCACAAGCCACTGGTGTCAGTTGGATCACCTAAGATGTATACAGGTGCTCATTGGGTTATGAGTACACCGGACAGGACTCGCCGGGAACCTGCTAGTTGGTATTATACATATCGTCAGATAGTAGTTCCCTAGTGACATGTGTACAGGTTAGTTCATCGACCTGAGGTCGTCATTTGTCTCGTGTGAGTTCCCACTGTGCTTTGATTTCTACCCTACCACGGCTCAAAGGAGTCGTGCAAACAGGTAGTTTTTGGGTACAGTCCCGAGCCATATGGGGGCACGTGAGCGGATCGGCAGGGGATTCGTCTCTCCCGGTATTGGGGGCGAGATCGTGCTGTGTCTAGGAGAGCCATTACACATAGCCCACGGCCGTGGCAGGAGATTTACTGGTAGGTACTCCAGTAGTATCTCAGGGTGTTATTGGGCTACACTCCGACACGACTTATACTGCTATTGGCGGTCTGACGTTACTAGCCCCCTAGGCAGATATGCGATACTCATAGACGAACGGACCGGACTGTATATACATTGTCACTGTTAGGCTCAGTAGGGTTTTCGGATGAGTTCGCTCATCGGCCTCCCTTGAGGTCAGTCCATGGCAGCCGTTACGCATTGCTAGTGCCGCTGACGGTTTGTGGTTAAACCCACTGCCAGGGTACTGACGAGTCATTAGAGTTCCCCACAGACAGTTTCCCAAGTTCGGGCGAAACGTTGTAGAGGCCGTATGGTTTTATTGCAGGGTTCGGAAAATGCACGTGCGTTTACGCACGTGTCAGTTTTCGGGCAGATGATACTGGTCGGATTTGGTTTAAGCCGGATCCGAGTATTATATTGAGTAGATATAATATCTTTGTCTCAGTTGCATTTGTATTCGGTCATAATACAAATGCGGGTATATTTATACAGTTTCGGGGTTATCCTGAAATTCGTTTCGGGATCACTTTTGGAAGTTGTAAGTTTCCAGTTTTCTATCAGCCGTCTTTTAACATTCGGTTAAAGACGGATTTATCTTTTCTTTGGATGAGTGTGGATGCTTCTAGAAGGTTCTAGAAGCGGTGAGGTGTTATTGTTTCATTGGTTGCTTTCTGTGTGTTCACACTGTGTGTTCACACTAGATATTTATTTGTGTTCACACTAGATATTTATTTGTGTTCACACTCTTGTGGTCACTCTCCTCTCTCGTACACTCACCCCCCCATCCCTATATATGGCCGGCCCCCTCCCCACTCTCTCTCTCTCTCACTCTGTAGAAAAAGATTATGATAGTTTTCGGTGTATGGAATTTCACAGCTAATTTCATTCCATCGCCCGATTCCCACGGCAACTTCATTAACCGTTCGTCCATGGTTTTGGACGAAGCGAGACAAAGTATTCCACTCATTCTCTACATCAATCTTGGTCGTCTCTTTTAGCAAACTTGACGACCAAGTTGCCTCGAGTCAGAGGCGGGAGCCCGTTTAATGAATCGTCGACGTGGTGCCACCTGGACGAGCAGATCGGAGATCGAAGAGATCGGAGCAACCGCAACGGAGCGTGGGATGATGGTTAAAGAACGAAGGATTCGGATCGTTCGGTATAACCTTTCTACACTCTTTACAGTTTGTTAGTTTAGCAATAATGGCAGATCCGGGTTAAAGCATACGATAGCGCCAGTTAAAAAGTTTTTGTTCCGCATTTGGCGTCTGTAGACGGCCGGGGCGCTACCGTAGACTTACACAAACATAGCATGAATACTACGTGCTACCCGTCTGAAACGACGGAGGGCTACGAATGGTTTCTAGCGAAAACCTTTAACGTAATGAACTTGATATCGTTGAAGGAACTGGATAGCTTTGAAAAAATATAGTGACAAAAACCTTTGCTAAAGAGATCACTCCCGGTGAAGGGATCTCGTCTCTTTCCCCGTAGGATGGGGTGCAGGATATTCCAACTGAATACCACGATGCAAAGCAAAAGCAATCGGCTATAGTGAAGTTACTTCCCTAACGCAAACTTTTGTCTAAGGGGTCACTCCCGGTGAAGGGATCTCGGCCTTTGCCTCGTCGACTGAGGAGCAGGATATTCCAACTGAATAGCACTGTGCAAAACAAAAGTGAACGTCCATGCATTAACAGCTTTTTGAAGAGTGTTCCAACAACATCAGAATAGGTTTGTTTATCTTGCGTTGATCCGAATCAACGCAGTCCCATCAATTGATCACACCATAAAAGAACGAAAATAATGATGTACATATATGCCATCCGCATTCGCCACTGGGTCCCGTCATCACCCGTTAGGTTACTTAACTAACGACAGAGCGGGGACTGGACTACCGCGGATGCTAAACATATACAACATCTACTAGTATATATATATCAATATATAATATTTCGCTCAAGGCGTGATAAAATGCAACATCACAGAAATGTACAGCATCACAGAACAATACAGATATCTGGGATCCCTGGGTTTCATAGAGGCGCTACTGAAACCCGACGTTCCCCTGGTCGTGTGGATAGCCTGTGCAATGAGATCTTAGACCCCTACGGGTGCGGCAAGTCACCCGCCAAAACCTGAAGCGAGGCAGCCCCCTTCAGCAACATGAATGGACCACCCAGCACTTCACGGAATCCGATAACTTGGGCACCCATCCCGGGTCAACCTGTACCCCCTATGAGTACGGCGAATAGCCCGCCAATTCTAGAGTGTAGCCCCCTCCGTCTCAATGCCACGAGATGCGGGCTCGTTGCCCTCTAGAACCCGGCTATCCGTGCACCCCTCCGCGGGGTAATCCTAGTACAGAAAGTAAAATATACATACAACGGGTACATCGACCGCAACCTGGTCGTGCCCCAAAATAATAATACAAACAGGCAGTGACGGCAGTCCACATGTCGGACGCTCGCCCCGCAATATCAAATGTACATATAAAACAAAATTGTACTACCATTGCATCCAGGCTATCCCCCACGACCGATCCGCAACATCACAGCACAACACAGATCATTAACGTGAATGTCACGTTCGCAAATCCGTCTAAAAGGGCTACAACAGATAGACTGGATTTACCGATCGAATGACTTTCACGGTCGCAGATATAATGTAAATACTGTGAACTAGCATGTTTAAAATATCCGATCGAACAAATTTACCGAAGTGGGCCCCAAGCATTACTGTAGCACTTACAGAAAATCTGGGCCCAAAAAGAATATCCCAAAACCTCCAATTGGAACTCAGGAACACTCTGCAAAAATTTGGTCAAATGAGGAGTCAAAGGCGCGGCGGAACCGCGGCCCAAGCATGGGTTTAGCCGCGGTTCCGCGGTCGTATGGTGAGATCACTTGATCAATTTTTCACAGATTGCTTAGAATTCCCTGCACAACATTCTGAAACACCGTGAAAAATTTTTAGACTCCAAAAAAATTTCGACAGAAACTGTGCACACAAAATCGGGTTTTCGGGATTTTTGTTCGATCGAGGATGTAAACACACTAGACTATGCTAGGCTAAGTTAATGGCGTGGCTCTGATACCAATGTAAGTCCGCTGCGGCGCCCCGGCCGTCGATCCGACGCCGGAAACGCGGAAACAAAAACTTTGCAAACTAGCAAACCGGCACCACCGCGCACTTTTATCCCGGATCGGGCCATTAACCTAGCAACTAGCAAACTAGAAAAGAGTAGAGAAGTTATACCAAGCGATCCGTGCCCTTCAGTCTTCGTCTCCACTCCGATCTCCCGGGGAATCTCCGTCCGTCACGTCCTCGTCGGAAAGGGCACCACGTAGCCGGATACTTTTACTGGCTCCCACCTCTTGACCGAGGCAACTCGGGCGCGAAGTTGGCTAGCCGACGCGTCCAAGATTTGCTGTAGACAAGTGTATAACGGTTGTCTCTTTTGGGGTAGTGAAGTTGCCATGGATGAAGAAGAGAATGAAATTTGGAGAGAGCTTGTGAACTTTGATATAAAATTAGAATAAGAATAATTTCCATACACCAAATGAAAACCTCTCTCTCATTTTCTCCCATGAAGTGGCCGGCCACTCCTTGGAACCAAATGGTGGAGGGAATAAGCATCAAACATGAAGGGAGGTGAGTGTAGGAGATCAAGGGTGGTGACCATATCAAAAGCAAGCTTCACATCATACACTAAATCAATCTTAATCTCATTCATGCATGAAATGATGATAGAAAAGAATGGAATAAAAAAGATGCTCTCATAATCAATCCATATGCAAGAAACCCCTTCCACAAATGTTATTTGCAAACTTGCAAATAACCCCTCCATCGAAAAGTCCGGTCGTGAAGGAACAAAGGAAAACCGGCCGGAACGGAATGCAAACTGGAAACTTCAGAAAACTGATCCCATAATAAATTACAGGAAAACCCCGCTATTGCATATACATACCCGCATTTGTATTCCCACTAAACACAAATGCAAAGAGACAAAATCTACACTATCTAATACTAGGATCCGGCTTAAGCCAAAGCCGGCTAGTAAAATCCGTCCGATCACGATCCGTGCAATACCGTACGTATCTGATCGAACCCTGCCATATCTCCATACGGCCTCTACAGCGTTTCGCCCGAAACATGAGTAACTGTGTGTGTGTGGTGGACTCTAAAGACTCGTCAATACTATGGCTGTGGATTTAACCACTAGCACGTCAGAGGTATTAGCCATACATGACGGGCCACCAGCTATTGACCAAAAGGGACGTCGATGAGCGAACTCATCCTGACACCCTACTGAGCCTGTCAGTGACAATATCCGTACAGTCCGGTCCGTTCGTCTATGAGCATCGTATGGCGGGCCTAGGGGGTTGGTAAACTCAGACCCCCAAAAGCAGTACAAGTCGTGTCGGAGTGTAGCCTAGAACACCCTGAGATACTGCTGGAATACCTACCAGCAAATCTCCTGCCTTGGCCAAGGACTTTTCATGTTCTGGCTCTCCTAGACACAGCGCGACCTCACCCCCAATACCGGGAGAGAGGAACCCCTGCAGATCCGCTCACTGCCTCCATGTGGCTCGGGACTGTACCCAACTAATACCTGTTTGCATGACTCCTTTGAGCCGTGGTAGGGTAGTAATCAAAGCACAGAGGGAACTCACACGAGACAAATGACGATCTCAGGTCGATGAACTAACCTGTACACATGTCACCAGGGAACTGCTATCTGACGTCTGGTATAATCCCAACTAGCAGGTTCCCGGCTAGTCCTGTCCGGTGTACTCATAACCCAATGAGCACCTGTATATATCTTAGGTGAACCAACTGACACCAGTGGCTTGTGAGACCGGTCACCGCCCCTCGTCGGGGTCTCGACTGTATACACTAGTCTACTCTGGAGAATCGATGCCATGTCTCGAAACTCCCATGACTAGGGACCTTTTAAGGATTTGCTTATAGACCTCAGCTCCCACTTATATGACTGCCATCATACTGCTGGAAGTCAAGCAAGAATCCTAGGGGCTCTATCAACGTGTAATAGTGACTCGTAAGGTCACCTAAAGCAGTACACGATGATAAAGATAAACCAGATAGCATACTATCATCTCGAGTAAGACTGTCCTACCGGCATAGGTCCTCCCTCAATCATTGCTATCACGTGCCTGTGATCCAATAATTGACTCTAAGGGCACTATATCCAACACCTTGCACTCCTCTTGATCTCTACTCCAAAATAAAATGCTCTGTTTTCTTTTTTTTTATTACTGTACTTGCTCCAGATTAGCCTGCACACTTGCACACAAAAATTATCAAAAATAACAAAAAGATTTTATTATTATTTTTTTATTTATAAATATATACATAAAGAATATTAACCCGAATAACAAGAAAGAAAATAGGCTACCGTCTCCCCGGCAACGGCGCCATTTGATCGAACGCTTTTGGCGTGTCGGATGTTCAAAGTTCTAAAGTTATAACCGCGATCAGGACGGTGTTGCTATGCAGCTAGCCGGTTGGGCACGGGTCGATCCACAGGGAGATGGTTGTATGTCCGTTCGAGTTTTAGACGAATCAATGAAGAATTTGTATATGTTTGTTCAAATCTAACCTATGTGTTTTATATGCAAGTATAAAGTTGTTAAGATAAAGATACGAAAGTGTAAGCTAAGGATATCCGCACTCAAAACCTTTGAGCCGAGTCTTGACCAATTGAAACTAGAGCAATCGGCAACAACGTTGATTAGGGGATTTAAGCACGGTATTCGTGGAATCCGTCTTATTTACCCTTGTCCTTCCGTTCTTGTCTCTTGCTTTCGCCTCCGGCCAAACCGAACGCAACTGGTCGCGTTTAGGAATCACCGTTACCTTGGTAGGATAGGGTGCCTAACGGAGCGCTTGCGTAATGTTTGGGGGGAGTTCAAAGGAAAATAACGGGAAAAGGAAATGAGCAAAGAAACATTAACTTACAATATCGTATTTATTCTTAACTACACATATTACAACCATTCACCAAACGAACCGAAAAGAGCAAAAGAAAAGATAGAAAAGAAAAGATTACAAGCAAGTAATTAAAAGTGCATGGAATTTAAGTACATGAAAGTAAAGCAGGGTAATAAAAAGCAAGAAAGAAATAAGCAAGAAAATAACAACAAGAACCATAGAACCAATTACAAGACATGGGTTCAATAACCAAATCTTAAACTTGCAAGCTCACTTAAGAGGTTGCAAAATCAAGAAAAGGCAAAGAACACATGGAGAATGAAGCACAAAAGAGGGAACAAAATGATACAACCCCTTGAGATCAATGACCAAAGCTTAAACTTGCAAGCTCACTTAAGAGGTTGCAAGTGTAGAGTTCCTAGGCACACTAATGAGGTCTCACAAGGCATCAACCATGCCAATTTCAAATTTTTCCGGTGCCGAGAAACCCTAATACGGATCGTTAACTAGAGTTTAGGCAAAACTACAAGCTACTAAACTACTTTAGTGCTAAGTGAACGGAAATACAACCTTTGTAGATCCGGTCCTCCACCTCCAAAGCTCCGTGATGAAGTCCCCTCGCTGCGATCATCGGATCCCGGGCTCTAGCGTCGGCTTCATCGGAGAAATGGGCGGGCTAGGTCGTCGACTTCGATGGCGAAGATGATCTACGTCGAGGCAACACAAGATCAAGCTCCAACTTCACCAAGCCATGAAACTTGTGAAGAAAACACCCTATACTACTTGGCAAGTGGTAGAGGATGAAGAAATAGGAAGTGGGTTCACTTTAGAATTGGATTTCTCACTCTTTTTCTCAAGACACCATTAAAGGATGCAAGGTTTTCTTCATCTTGAAGAAGAAGAAGAAGAAGAAGAAAAGAATATGATAATATGATAAGAATTCTCAAAATAGATAATAATATGATACTTATCATATTGCAACCATGGTTATGTGTAGAGAGTAAACTAAGGTTAGGTGAATGGTTAGGTTAGGCATGAAACAAAAATGGTAGACTTTTTCAAAGCTTCATGAAGCTTCAATGTAAAACAAAGCATGCCACCATTTCTCTTTTTGCCAAAATGAAATAAATAAATAAATGAATAAATAAATTAAACAAAACCCTAACCATTTACTTAACAAAGGTTTAAACTAAACATACACACAAACATGCATGTATCATCAAACATGATACAATCAAGTGCACAAAAATATATCACATATACAATGCGCACATCAAGTGAGAAAATCCATCTTAAGTGAACCTATACTAGTAAATGCAAAGTAATATATCAAATATATAATTATACATTAAATTATTAAATCAACACTTGATTTAACGATCCGGTCATATCGCATATAACCGACTAATATCCAATGTATCGGCTTATCGAATCAATCCTCGATTCGATAACTAGGTTATATCGCATACAACCATTTGATACATTCATCGCGAGAATAGAATACGGTATCACATACACGCATTATTCTCGGTCCCGCACATATCTCATGTGCGCTCCTATTTCGTTTCGCTTGAGCCAGGAAACCTCTGTGTAGGACTCTAAAGACTCGTCAATACGCCGGCAGCAGGTGATGATCATATCAAACACCCACAAGCCGCAAGCGGTCTGCTAAACATAACGGCCACCCGGGTATTGAGCGATCAGAAGATCAACGAGCAAGCCTGCTCATACTCCTGTGAATCCAACCAGTAACACTTACTGTACAATCCGGTCTGTTCGTCTGATATGTCGCATATCTCGCCTAGGGGTGGTAAACGTCAGACCCCAATAGATCGATAAGTCGTGCCGATAGAAGGTCTATAACAGTTCGAGAAACTACTGGTAACACTTACCAGTAAATCTCAGCAACCCTGGCCAGGGATTTCCGGTTATAGCCAATCAAACACTGCGCAACATCAACTCCCTATACCGGGAGAGACGAATCCCCTCCTATCGATCATTGCCTCCATGTGATTCGGGACTGTACCCAAAAACCACCGTTTTGCATGCCCTCTTGGACGTGGTAATGTGGAAATCAAAGTACAGTGGTAATCACACAAGACTCTATGACGATCTCGGGTCTACAGACTAACCTGTACCAGTGTCACCAGAGAACTGCCATCTGACGTAAGGTATAATACCATCTGGGAGTTCTCGGCGAGTCCGTTCAGTGTACCCAGTCTCCACTGAGCACCCGTATATCATCTCTGATGTCAAACACCAATGGATATGGGATCATCCATCACCCATCTGTATGGGTCGAGAAGGTATACGCTAGTCTACTCTGGTATATCGATGCCCCGTCTCGATACACCCACGACTAGGGACCTTGAAGGATGTACTTATGGACTACCATGTCCCCACTAGTATGATCCGCATCATAGTCCAGGTAGTCAAGTACACATCCTAAGGGCTTTACCAACATGTAACAGAGAGACAATCAGTGTACACGTTAAGGTAAAGAGTAACCAGATAGCATACTATCATGTCGAGCAAGAAAGTCCTCCCTATATATGTCCAAGCATCCACCACAATATACATCCTATGTATAGTAATGGCCTCTAGGGCATACATATAACTAACAATCTCCCACTTGCACTAGGGCCATCTGATAGCAGTGGTTGTAGTATCTCATACTCAACCATCCCATAAAAGTCTCTCTCTGGGAAAGGGCCTTTGTGAGTGGATCCGCCGTGTTGTCCTCTGAGTCTACTCTCCTAACCTCGATCCCTTAGAGATCAACCATCTCCATGATCAGGTGACACTGCCTTAGAATATGTCTGGAACACTGATGGGACCGGCGTTCCTTGGCATAAGCCACAACTCCATTGTCTCACAATGGTAGGAACGTAGTTCATATCATGAACCAATATACACCCAAACAGCCTTATTGGTAGCATCTTAAGTAGCGATGTATCTTGCCTTTAATCATCTAGTATGCCACGGTATCTAGCTTGGAACTCTTCCAACATACCGTCCCTTTACTGAAGGTAAAGACAATGTCTGTTACTGACATTCAGTCGTCTTTATCACCGTGGAACCTTTCCAGTGATTCTCCCCATGATCGATTGATACCATCTCACTACAACTAGTGAGTATCTTAACATCCAATTAGATCTATTTCATAGATCCAAAGCTTAGGATTTAGGAGGTATCACTTTGATACTATATAGAGAATCATTGTGATAAGCGGAGATTGATCGAGCGTAGCATAGGAAAATACTTCCCTATCAAGAGTATGTCATCCACGTACTCTACGAGGATCGCCACCATACTCACTACTACATTTTTGTATATACAAGGTTCATCAACCATTTTGATGAAGTCAAACTATTTGACTACTACATCAAAACAGATGTTCCAACTCCGCGATGCCTGCTTTATCCTATAAAGCATCTTGTACACGTTTCCGCTGCTCCCACTGTTTACGAAGCCCTCTGACTGTGTACTTATAGACTCTCTCTTCTAAAACATCATTTAGAAAAGTAGTCATGACACCCAACCGCCAGATATCGTAGTCATGGTATGTAGCCGTGGCAAGTAGGATCCGGATGGACTTAAGCATAGCCACTAGAAAAGGTTTCATCATTTTCCACGCCTGGTCGATGACGAAAACCTTTAACAAGTCTAGCTTTGAAAGTCTCAACTTTTCCATGTACACCAAGTAATCTTCTCAAGATATACCTGCACCTAATGGGGATTTAACCCTTCAGATATAGCAACCAAAGTCCATACTTTGTTGGTGTATAAGGATTCCATCTCAGATCGCTGAGCATCCAGCCATTCTTATAGAGTCCCACTCCTTTTGGCCAGCTCGAAACTAGTTGGGTCATCATCTCATGATGCAATCCTCGCTCCCACGATCATAGAGAAACCGAAGTATCTCTCAGGTGGGTGAGGAACCCTACTAGATCGGCGGAGAGGCTGAGGTTCGTTGGTTACTATTGAATCCTTCGGTTCTACCAAATCATGAGCTGCAGTTTGTATAGCTGGAACATTTCCAGTTCTACATAACAGATCTTGCCTCGAGTTTGTCCGTATTTTGCTTTTCAGACATAGGCTGGACAACCCCAAATCTTAACTAGCTTAAGACATGGGCTCTTCCTATACCATATCAAATATGAAGTGGTAGGCAACTGATTTGATTTGAACCCTATTCAATAGGTATGCAGCTTCTCAAGTGCATAACTCCCAAAAAGGAAATAGGTAACTCAGTAGTACTCATCATAGAGCACACCTTATCACATAGGGTGTGATTGCTCCTCCCCGATATACCATCGTGCTATGGTGTATACGGAGGAGTAATGCTGAGAGAGAATCTCATTCTCCTTTAGAAAAGTCCAAGAATTCCGTGCTCAAGTATTCTCCTCCTTGATCTCATCAAAGGACATAATACTTATACCCGTATTGGTTCTCTACTTCTAACTTATATTCTGTGAATATCTCAAAATGATCGGACTTGTGTTTCAACAGGAACATATGACTGAATCTTGAGAGATCCTCAGAGAATGTAATGAAGTACAAAGAACCGGTCCTGGCATGTGTAGACGGGGGACCTACATACTTCAACATGTATCATCCCAAGAGTTCACTAACTCTTTCTCTGTTTTCAATAAACAGAGCTGTGGTCATTTTATCTCTGTGACATGACTGGCAAGTTTCACAAGATGTAAATTCAAACTAATTTAAATATGCATCTATATGTAACTTCAGCTAGTCTTGTCGCATTGATATGACCTAGTCTACAATACCTCAAGAAGGATTCGTTCATTTCTGAACTCTTCCTCTTTTGTGTGTTCCGTATACTAAGAACTGTAGTTTGATTTAGAACATCAATGCTTTTGGATAACGTGCCCGAACCGATCAACTTTTGATATAGGAAATGTTCAAAGCATTATCCAACAATACAAAATTTTATCATTTCTTTACTAATAAAGAGACTGATAAGATTTTGTATATCAGGTTCGGTATCTAATAGCATTCGTTCAGAATCAATGTATTTGGAATACAGGGTGACAGTGACCAACAGACTTGGCTGCAACACTTGCCCCGTTTTCTGCCTCATGAAACTTATCACCCGTTCTCCGTTCTCTACCTTTCTGTAGTCCTATGTAACAGATTACATATCTGGGATCCTGATCCGGTATCAAATAGCCAGGACGTAGAGGACACTGAGAAATAGTTCTTTGTAATGAACACACCCGAAGATGATGTATCAGTATGCACTTTCTTCGTTTGGACGGCACGGGAATTCTGGTAATCGCCAATTTCCTGCTCTGTCTTATAACAATTATAAGTTGGAGCGGGGCCAACATTCCCCAGCTTAGTATAACAAGCGGGTTCGGTCAATATTCCGTATTATTATCTTGATTAAGGCGTGATATGGTCGCTACATGGAGAGAGAGGGAAGAAAACACTCAGCGTGCACTCTTGCAAGATCAGATTGGTTATTATTTTATCTAATCAGGATGGCTCCCACTGTTTTTTATCAAATCTTCCTTCAAACCCTAAAAGGAAAGACTAGCCGGGATTAATTACACGCTACAAGTTCGCCAATCTTTCAGCCAGGCCAGTGTCGGTACTTTCTGGGAGGTTCCCCGTGCTTTCGCACGGACCTAATTAATGTAAACCTCGTTTTCCCAGAGGTGTAACCTCGTTAACACCTTTCTAGACACCTCCTTGATCGGCTAATTGTAATGTGTAAAACTTTCCCAGGAGTAACAATTACTCGGAGCGGGTATCGGGATCCAACTATCTCATAGAAGGTATGCAATCTCATTGCAAATTTCAACACTTGAAATTCCCGATAATATTTTGCCCCAAACGATCTATGACCTTGACAAGGTCAACAAACCATAGACCGTAAGTTAAGTTCAACCCGTCATTTCTTGATTGAATCAAACCCACCCGCACGACCCTTGACAAGGTCAACAAGGCCGTACGACTACCCTAACCCAATCTGCATCATATGCATAAGCAGATAAATACTGGTTAGCTACCGCACACTGCGCCTTGACAAGGTCAACAAACGCAACACGAATACTAAACAGGACTTAACTGAAATGATGGAGGGCTACGATAGGTTTTTCTGAAAACCTATTGTGTAATGAACTTGATATCGTTGTAGAATCAAATGATTTTAAAATGGAGTGTTTTTGAGACTTTTCTAGTTTTGCTAGAGGAGTCGCTCCCGATGAAGGGATCGTCG
Source organism: Agapanthus africanus (assembly GCA_030015575.1). Taxonomy (NCBI): domain Eukaryota; kingdom Viridiplantae; phylum Streptophyta; class Magnoliopsida; order Asparagales; family Amaryllidaceae; genus Agapanthus; species Agapanthus africanus. Next base: position 354,798,494 of record CM057350.1, on the reverse strand, counting down.
GTCCTTTCCTCGTCGAATGAGGTGCGAGATATATCATATATATCACTGTGGAAAGCAGAAACTATAGAAGCTATCAAAAGACAAACCGAGTGTGTAGCATCTGCCAGTTATTGCTAAAGGGGTCACTCCCGGTGAAGGGATCGTCGGCCCTTTCCTCATCGAATAAGGTGCACGATATATCATATATACCGCTGTGCAAAGCAAGAACTGTAGCTACTTGTTTTATTTTTGAAATTTGATTCTACAACATCTTTAGGTTTCTTTTATTTCATTAATCTCATTAATGAAGTCCCATCATTTAAATTACCTAAACATCACAGATAAATACGACGTACACTTATGCCATCCGCATTCGCCTCGATGTCCCCTCGTGCACCGTTAGGTTAGGTAACTAACGACAGAGCGGGGCAGGGCTAGCGCGGGTGTAAAACATAAGTAACGTCTATAATATATATCATATATACTATATACAGTATTTATCACAGAACATCACATGATCACATCACAGATATCGCAGAAGAAGAATCATATGAAACATTGGATATACTAGGACGTCCGTGTTTTCAATACGAGCCAGTATAAAACACGGATTCCACGGTCGCGATGAATAGCCAAACCCACACCCCTAGACCCCTACGAGAGCGTCAAGCAACCCTATCAATTCTAGGGTTAGGAGACCCGGACTCGACTCCTCGAGTTGGTCTCCCACTGGACCCTAGAACCCGGTCACTTGTGCTCCCCTCCTTGGGTCTATCCTAGTGCGGAAAAGTAAATAATAGACAAAAGATGACAACATCCGCAACCTGGAAGTGCCCCAATAAAAGAATATTACATACAAGTTTTTACATGAATGAAAATGAAAAACACTCATCTCACATAAAAACCACCCGGCTATTCAAACACGACGATCCAATATAACATATCCAGCAACACACAACATCACATGTCATCAACGTAAGTAAATATGCGCATCCCAATTGTCGTTGACATATAGCAACGAAACCGGCGATATCACATATTACACTTACGGTCACAGAAAAGAAAGTGTAAAACTACAACAGTTGGAATCCGCAACCTCCTCAGACATCGCATGCCTGACCAAATGAATTCCTTAGACATCGCATGCCTAACAATTATAAACCCCGCATTTTAGTCTCAAAATCAAAAACACTTTTCAATATCAAGTCGGGCAATTCAACAAGATTCCCGACATCTTAATCGAATGCTCGTCGCAAACTTTAGTAGGCGGCCGCACCCCCGACGCCGTCGACGAAGTGCACCAAGGCGGAACACCACTGCCGCGAGCACCCGAACGGATGCTTTCGGCGACGAGGTTCTCCTACAGTCACTTGGTCGAGGCTCTGGGTTGTAGCTGTCTATTAAGTTTATCGGCGAGTATCCGTGTACGCTACGTGATTGCGACGGACTTTTGGTCACATCAAAATTCCGTGGGAACCGATCAAGTGAGACTAAAGTGCTATGTTTATAACATTCATTCAGTTATCTCATAACTACTTGTGGATTCCAAATATTGTATCACATTCCGAATAAATAGAAAATGTTAAACTTTCCGATCGAACAATCGAACACCCAAGTTTTCCCGAAACAGCTCAACACATGAAATAAGTTTAAAAACATTCACTTCGTGCCTCAGTACCAACGGTCCAGCCTTAGAAGGGTCAAGCCAACGCCTCACATGTGGCACGCCGTATTGCCCCAAACCCGAAGGTTCAAAGGGCAGTTCAAGACGGTAACATAATCGAGTTAAGGTTTGTTGTCTTCTAGTGGGACCATCGCGTTACTTGCACTACTTAGAACGTCTTTAAACCACGGAAAAATCCAACACTTGGAAATTTCCCGACAGGGGAAAAAGTGGGTATTTATATCTGGTCGAACATTTTAACATATTCTAAAATTACCCGGAAAAACACATAGACAAAGTTTGACAATCCGATCGAATGTACGAACTCCGAATACAACCCAGAAAACTCAACTCTTGAGTGAAAATTAAAAATTCCCAGAAAACTCAGCACCTGAAGTAACAAATTACTGTGCAAAAATAGAGGGATGATCTCATTATATGGCCGCAGAAACGCCGCAGAAGCCAAGCTTCTGCCGCGGTTCCGCTGCGCTTTAGCCGTAACTTTTAATCATTTTTGCACCGTAATTCTTAGAATTTCCTGCTGAATTTTTAAAGAATTTTTAATCTGGAAAAAACCCAGTTTTGTAAAAATATACAGAGAAGGGTCATTTTTAGGATTTCGGGGTTCGATCGGAATTCTAACATCGTCTACACTTCGCCTAAGGCTCTAGCTAGGCTCCGATACCACTGTAGGTTTCCTAGGCACACTAATGAGGTCTCACAAGGCATCAACCATGCAAATTTCAAATTTTTCCGGTGCCGAGAAACCCTAATACGGATCGTTAGCTAGAGTTTAAGCGAAACTACAAGCTACTAAACTACTTTAGTGCTATGTGAACAGAAATACAACCTTTGTAGATCCGGTCCTCCACCTCCAAAGCTCCATGATGAAGTCCCCTCGCTGCGATCATCGTATCCCGGGCTCTAGCGTCGGCTTCATCGGAGAAATGGGCGGGCTAGGTCGTCGACTTCGATGCCGAAGATGATCTACGTCGAGGCAACACAAGATCAAGCTCTAACTTCACCAAGCCATGAAACTTATGAAGAAAACACCCTATACTACAGGGCAAGTGGTAAAGGATGAAGAAATAGGAAGTGGGTTCACTTTAGAATTGGATTTCTCACTCTTTTTCTCAAGAAACCATTAAAGGATGCAAGGTTTTCTTCATCTTGAAGAAGAAGAAGAAGAAGAAAAGAATATGATAATATGATAAGAATTCTCAAAATAGAAAATAATATGATACTTATCATATTGCAACCATGGTTATGTGTAAAGAGTAAACTAAGGTTAGGTGAATGGTTAGGTTAGGCATGAAACAAAAATGGTAGACTTTTTCAAAGCTTCATGAAGCTTCAACGTAAAACAAAGCAAGCCACCATTTCTCTTTTTGCCAAAATGAAATAAATAAATAAATGAATAAATAAATTAAACAAAACCCTAACCATTTACTTAACAAAGGTTTAAACTAAACATACACACAAACATGCATGTATCATCAAACATGATACAATCAAGTGCACAAAAATATATCACATATACAATGTGCACATCAAGTGAGAAAATCCATCTTAAGTAAACCTATACTAGTTAATGCAAAGTAATATATCAAATATATAATTATACATTAAATCATTAAATCAACACTTGGTTTAACGATCCGGTCATATCGCATATAACTGACTAATATTCAATGTATCGGCTTATCGAATCAATCCTCGATTCGATAACAAGGTTATATCGCATACAACCATTCGATACATTCATAGCGAGAATAGAATACGGTATCACATAAACGCATTATTCTCGGTCCCACACATATCTTATATGCGCTCCTATTTCGTTTCGCATGAGCCAGGAAACCTCTGTGTAGGACTCTAAAGACTCGTCAATACGCCGGCAGCAGGTGATGATCATATCAAACATCCACAAGCCGCAAGCGGTCTGCTAAACGTAACGGCCACCCGGGTATTGAGCGATCAGAAGATCGACGAGCAAGCCCTCTCATACTCCTGTGAATCAAACCAGTAACACTTACCGTACAGTCCGGTCTGTTCGTCTGATATGCCGCATATCTCGCCTAGGGGTGGTAAACGTCAGACCCCAATAGCTCGATAAGTCGTGCCGATATGAGGTCTATAATAGTTCGAGAAACTACTGGTAACACTTACCAGTAAATCTCAGCAACCCTGGCTAGGGATTTCCGGTTATAGCCAATCGAACACTGCCTAACATCAACTTCCTATACCGGGAGAGACGAATCCCCTCCTATCGCTCATTGCCTCCATGTGATTCGGGACTGTACCCAAAAACCACCGTTTTGCACGCCCTCTTGGACGTGGTATGGTGGAAATCAAAGCACAGTGGGAATCACACAAGACTCTATGATGATCTCGGGTCTACAGACTAACCTGTACCAGTGTCACCAGAGAACTGCCATCTGACGTAAGGTATAATACCATCTGGGAGTTCTCGGCGAGTCCGTCCAGTGTACCCAGTCTCCACTGAGCACCCATATATCATCTCTGATGTCAAACACCAATGGATATGAGATCATCCATCGCCCATCTGTATGGGTCGAGAAGGTATACGCTAGTCTACTCTGGTATATCGATGCCCCGTCTTGATACACCCACGACTAGGGACCTTGAAGGATGTACTTATGGACTACCATGTCCCCACTAGTATGATCAGCATCATAGTCCAGGTAGTCAAGTACACATCCTAAGGGCTTTACCAACATGTAACAGAGAGACAATCAGTGTACACGTTAATGTAAAGAGTAACCAGATAGCATACTATCATGTCGAGCAAGAAAGTCCTCCCTATATATGTCCAAGCATCCACCACAATATACATCCTATGTATAGTAATGGCCTCTAGGGCATACATATAACTAACAGCAAGTGTTGGATATAGTGCCCTCAGAGTCAATTATTGGATCGCAGGTACGTGATTGCAATGATTGCGGAGGACCTATACCGGTAGGACAGTCTTACTCGAGATGATAGTATGCTATCTAGTTTTCCTTTATCGGTCGTGTATAAGTTCAGGTGACTGATCACTGTTACACTTTGATAGAGTCCTTAGGATCTTGCATTACTACCAATAGTATGATGGCGATCATATACGTGAGAGTTGTGTGGTTTATATGCATATCCTTAATTGTGGTCCCTAGTCGTGGGAGTTTCGAGACAGGGCATCGATATTCCGGAGTAGACTAGTGTATACAGTCGAGACCCTGACGAGGGGCGGTGGCCGGTCTCACAAGCCACTGGTGTTAGTTGGATCACCTAAGATGTATACAGGTGCTCATTGGGTTATGAGTACACCGGACAGGACTCGCCGGGAATCTGCTAGTTGGTATTATACATATCGTCAGATAGCAGTTCCCTGGTGACATGTGTACAGGTTAGTTCATCGACCTGAGGTCGTCATTTGTCTCGTGTGAGTTCCCACTGTGCTTTGAAACATCGATCGGACCGAATATCAAAAACTGCAAAATTTCCATTCACAGTTTCTGTCGATTTTAAATCAAGTCCTAAAATTATTTTACATATCACAGAAATCTGTGCAGGGTTTTCTAACAACACCGTACAAATTTGGGCACGTGATTCAACAAGACCGCCGCAGAATCGCGGTCAAACCTATGGTTTGACCGCGCATCCGTGGCCATTATGTGAGATCATGGCTCCAAATTTGCACAGTGTTTTCTTCTCGGGAAATCGGGGTTTTTGGTATATATCTTTTGGGCCCAGATTTTGTTACTGTACAGCAGATGTTCGTGGGGCCCACTTCGTGATATTTAGTCGATCGAAATTTAAACATGCTAGTTTACAGTACTTACATTATATCTCCAACCGTGAATGTCATTCGAGCGATAAACCGCGTCTGATTGCTATAGTTCTTTTAGACGGGTTTGCGAACGTGACATTCGCGTTGATATTCTGTGTTGTACTGTGATGTTGCAGATTTGTAACGTTTTAAAAATAATTAAATAAATAATTAAATGAATAAAATTGTTTAAGTGAATTTTGTGATTTTCGGTAAAGTAAAATGTATTTTTCCTAAAACTAAACCGTGATTGTTTTTCATTATAATTTCAAAAATACATATTTTAATTATGTAATTACTAGTAAATGGTGTTTATTTAGCCACTTATAAATTTTTAGTTTAATTAAATATTTTTCCTAAATTAATTATTTTAAATATTAACATAAGCTTTATTTTTACACTAAATTAGTGTAAATTACAAATTTGAATGGTTTTAATTTGTAAAAATGAACCATGGCATGTTATAATTTTGTGTGTATCATGCAAAGTTTATTTTCAAATTTTTCCTATTTTCTAGAGTTTTATTGAGTTGCTATAGTAAAGAAATAAAAGAAAAATAAATAAATGCATGAAAAGACATAATGAAGTGATATTTTGGTGGAGACTTCTACACTTTTTCTCACCCTCTTCTTTCTCTCCCTCACCTCCAAAGAAATGGCCGGCCTCACCCCCCATGGTAGCCCCCATTTTCCTCATTTTATTTTGCTCCAAAATTCATCAAAAATCCTTTAAAAATTCAATTAAAAATCCACAAAATCCTATTTATTTCCTACCCTTTATTCCTTGCTCATTTTTATATGGAATTTGGAGATGGAAAGCATGCATTTTGGAGGCTCATTTTCTTGTTTGGATTTCATATTTTGGAGGTATAAATTTCCTTCTTTTGTTTATTTTAAGCATGTTTAGATTTAATGAATTAATTCTATGTTCAATTTTTAAAATTCAAGTTAGGGTTTTTAAATTAAAATTATGATTTTTATTAATTAATTAGGGTTATAATAGTTAGTTTAACACTTTTATAATTGGAAAATCTTGCATGGTTGTTGAATTGTAAATTTTTCATTTAAAATTGTTTAAATTAGGAATTTTGCTAACTAGGTTTCTATAAAACATAATTTTTGGTGAAATAAAATTTCAATTAATATTTGTAACACTATATTGTGGTTTTAATAAGGGTATTAACTTGTTGGTGGAATGGAAACTTAAATTGATTGCTAGTTTCTATTGATAATTGATAAATTGTGATAAAAATTGTTGTTTTGTAAACTAGATTTTAGAAATTTCTAAATAAATGAGATTAAAAATATAATTTATGGTTTCATTAAATCATTATCATCATGAATTGTGGTTTAATACATTAATTCATGCAGAATCACGTTTTGTGGTGGAATTGTGGTATTTTGGTTGAAAAATGTTGAAAATTGTTAAAGGTTGCAAACTAGAAATTTCAAATTAATACAAATTTGTGTAATAAAAATATAGTAATGGTTTGTATAGTCTAGTTATGCTATTTAATGAGTTTTATGACCATTGGTTTCATTTAAATATCAAGTTTTGATGAAAAACGGTAAATTGGCATTTTCGGGTTTTACGAAATTGGACGGTTTGATGGATTTTAGGGTTTCGATGGATTTAATCATATTTTATAATATAAGTAATGTGTTTTAAAACTATGAGTTATTTGTTGATGTTTATCTCGATCCATCGGAGTTTGCATGCCGATATCGAGCGATATTTGGTTCTTTTGCGTGGACGGGACATAGGTTTTAACCTATGCTTGTTTCTTATATCGTTTGACTTTCGTATGTGATCCAGTTTACGATACTATTTATATGTTTGTGTTTAGGTACCCCTCACGTGGACTGCGGGCGATGAAGAGGAGGATGGCGACACCGTCTTCGGCAGACATGGACCAGGTGAGTAGATGCATATCTACGGGGGGAAGTCGGGTGGATGGCGTTTAGCACCCCCGCAACGTAGAATAGGAATAGTACTTATTGACATTAGGAAAACATATGTGACCCTAGATTCTTAATGAGTAGGGCCCTAGTAATGACCCTAGGCAGGACTAGACTGATTTAGGAAGACATATCAGAAGATGAATACCTTGGAAGAGGTTCGTAGGTTTCAGGTAGAAACACACACACGCACACACTGAAACACGTCATGGTGTATACGTGCATGCGTATATATATATAGGACGAGGTATAGGTATATATATATATACAACACGTATATGGGATACATTGATGTGATATGATATCCGAGGTATGATGAAACAGTGTAACTGGGCTTGATGCCGTGATTCTTGGCTATACAGTCGTATTAAGTGTTAGCGGATCATTAGAGAATGAGATAATGAACATGTATACTTAAATTATAATGGTTGGTGATGATATTGAGGTACATGGGACTCTAAAATAGTACCCGGACTGTAACTTGTGATTGATCACGATATGGGATATGTATGACTTGATTACGACATCATATAGGTGTGACCTGATGTCGATATCATAGAGGTGTGACTTGAGGACGATATGATATCAGTATGACTTAATCACAATATGATACATATGACATGATATTTCTGAGGATAAACTAATGATGCTTATTATGATGGCAATGATATATGATTGATGTATGCGATCACAGTTTAGCATCTTGATCATGATATGTGTTGATGATGACATTATACTAATGATGAGACACCTAGGAGATACTTGACCCGTACCCCGATATTGGGATGCCGTACGATGGATTTTACCGTACGAGGCATAGATATGATGATTGATCCGCACTCTTGATTCGAGGAAGCCGTACTACGTACGTGACGCTATTGAGACTGGATCGCCGACTATTAGAGATATTGATTCAGACCTAGGTAGACTCTTATTTCTTAATGACTAGTTTCTTAGGTTTAGTTCCTTAGGAGGTTAGATGGACACTAGGTTAGGTTCGAGTCATATAGTGGTAGTGATAATTGTATATCAAATGAGTAGATAACACACATCCGTCTTTACTTTCACACTGTAATCATAATGTTGCATGTTCATACATATGTTGCTATAATCAGTATAAACTTTACCTGTTAGGACACCAGCACCATTACCGATGATGCGCATATTCCACGCACACTTATTTGCCGGTTCACACACATCATCATCGGTAATTGCTATGTCACGTACACTTTAGATCTTATTATCTTTTATTGATAGAATCAGCTAGCAACTAGATCGATATATAATATTGTGATTACTCTCAGATGCTAGTATAGACATGGCATTTATTACTTAGACATTCATGCATTGATATTCTCATGTTATCATGCAGTTTTATGGGGCATATGCCGACACTTATCATTTACTTACTCATGATTTTGAGATTTGGATTTCTATGAGATTTCTGGATTTTGGGGAAAACCGCAAGAATATATAAAAACTTCACTCTCTCCTCCTCCTCTCTTTTTAAAAAATATAAGATGCGGTTTTCTCGTGATGTATGTGTCGTCCACCATGAGATTTCATGTTTTCTGATGGATTTCGAGACCCGATTCGAGGAGTGGATGAACCGTCTCGGATACATGGTGGGCCCGGTATGGTACCCCAGGGCCAGAAGATCGAGTTGTAGACGATGAGCCTGGCAGGGGAAGGCTACCTACCGGTGATGTCTGGCCCGGCGGATATCCGGAGGATACCGACCGTTGTCGTGAGATTTGATGATATGGGCCGATCCGGACTGACGGAGCCCGAGATATTGAGACTATGAGACTTAAGATTAACATGTTTGTGTCGATGCTTGACACGGATTTCCATGGATTTCATTGTTGATATTTCCGGTTTCTATACCCGTTTTACTATGATAACAGCTAAAGATTTCTTATACAGATACGCCTGGATTTCAGGATTGGTTATTTTACATTCATGGTGCATGCATATCCATTCATATGACATAGTACTATATGAGGCACTGACACGAGCACGGAGTATCTGCACTTACACGTAGTATTACCCTGCTATTATTAGATGATTGGGACTTAGTAGTGTATTATTATGACCTAGGATAGCGTCGTGCATTCGATTTCTTTTCGTAGATATCTTCTACTCACGAGTTGGCAACTCACCCCCGTTGTGCCAAATTTTATTGCAGGTTCGATGTACAGGTTTCCCTGGCAGCTTGCTGGCACATCTTTTCTTCAGGGTGATTTGCACGGTAGGTTGGTTCACTTGTATCTGAACCACCATTGTATTTTTATTCTTTCATTTGTATCTAGTAAGCTCCATCAACCATACTTGTATTACTTGATAAGTTTATTGGACCGGTATTTTTTTATTTCGACCTTAGAGTCGCGCATGTATTATTCTGATATGGTGGTTTTGTTTTCTTTGAGTTTTGAGCCTCGCCCTTTGGCGTTGTATATTATTGTGCTTGTTGTGCTTGTTTCCGCATGTTGGCGTTGATGCTAGCTCCCGTGGGGGATGCTTTTTATTGTTTATGTATATTATACTTGTTGTACCCGTTTGGGGGCCAGTTTTTGTAGAGGAGACTCTGCCGAAATTTTTGAGAAAATTTGCTGATGTTTTAAACTTGTTCCTTCATGTTTTCTTTTACTGCTTCTTCTTCTTTTTCATGGTTTAGATTTCTGGGCTTCGGCTTACTTAGGTTACGTTGCGTCTCTAGACGTTTCGTAATCTAAGTGCCGGTCACGTTCCGTACTTTCGGGTCGTGGCAGGATTTGTCGTGGTGGATAGCAGTGTGCAATGGTAGTGCAATTTGGATTTATTTGTACATTTGATATTGCGGGGCGAGCGTTCAACATGTGGACTGTCGTCACTGCCTGTTGTATAATATTCTTTTGGGGCACGACCGGGTCGAGGTCGATGTACCCGTTGTACATATATTTATTTCTGTACTAGGTTTACCCCGTGACGGGGTGCACGGATAGCCGGGTACTGGAGGGCAACGGGTCCGCATCTCATGGCTTTGAGAGGCAGAGGGGCCTCACTCTAGAATTGGTAGACTATTCGTCGCACCTATAGGGGGTACAGGTTGACCCAAGGAGGGGTGCTCAATTTACCGGATTCCGTGAAGTGCCGGGTGTTCCATTCACTATGCTGTGGGGACTAGCTCGCTTCAGGTTTTGGCGGGTAACTTGCCACACCCATAGGGGTCTAGGTTTCATTGTACAGGCTATCCACACGACCAGGGGAACGTCGGGTTTCAGCAGCGGCTCTATGAAACCCGGGGATCCCAGATTATCTGTATTGTTCTGTGATGCTTATTACTTTTCTGTAATGTTGCATATTATCACGCCTGGATCGATTATTGTATATTGGTATCTATAATATTAGATGTTGTATATGTTTTTCACCCGTGCTAGTCCAGTCCCCGCTCTGTCGTTAGTTAAGTAACCTAACGGATGATGACGGGACCCAGTGACGAATGCGGATGGCATATACGTATATTTTATTTTCGTTCTTTTCTGGTGTGATTGATTGATGGGACAACGTTGATTCTGATCAATGCAAAGTAAAACAAACCTATTTGGAGTTGGTGGAACAATTTTAAAAGTGTTATTACAAAGACATTTCCTTTTGCTTTGCATAGCGGTATTCAGTAGAATATCCTGCACCTCATTCGACGAGGCAAGGGCCGATATCCCTTCACCGGGAATGACCCCTTGGGCAGAAGTTTGCGTCAGGGTAATAACTTCACTGTAGTCGATTACAAGTTTCTTTGCATCGCGGTATTCAGTGGAATATCCTGCACCTCATTCCACGAGGAAAGAGCCGAGATCCCTTCACCGGGATTGACCTCTTTAGCAAAAGGTTTTCGCCACTATATTTTTATAAAAAGCTATCAGGTTCCTTCAGCGATATCAAGTTCACTACGTTAAAGGCTTTTCGCCAAAAACCATCCGTAGCCCTCCGTCATTTCTTTTGGGTATTCAGTAGTATTCAAGCTATGCATTTTAGCCAAAGTTAAGGCATAGTGTTTGGTAGCTGCTGGGTATTCAATTGTTGCATAGATAGATGAGTTAGTTTGGGACAGTCGTTCTGCCGATTGGCCAAAGTCAGGGGCAAGTGCGGGTGGGTTCAAATTGACAAGATAGTGACGGGTAGAACTTGGCATGTGACTTATGACATTTCGACCAAAGCCAAGGTCATAAGAGCATGGGGCAAAAATTATATCGGGAGTTTCTAAAGAAACTGAAACTTGCCAAGTATGCGCATTCCTTCTGGAGTGTGAGTAACGTGAGTGGATTCCGTCACGTTATCATACGATGAGAGTTGGATCCCGATTCCCACTAAAGAGTTGGTTTAATCTTCGGGTGATCCCGATTGATTCTTCTTTCAGGTTTGGAGGAGAATTTGACAGTACAGTGGGAGGTTTCCGGATTAGATAAAGTGATAACCATTCTGATCTAGGCTTGAGTGCACGCAGAGTGTTTCTTTTCTCTCTCTCTTTGGCAGCGACCTTTGACCGACCCTAGACTATGACTATGTGACCAAGTTGACCGAACCTTCTTAAAATACTGGCTTTTGGATTGTCTGAGTTGCATAAGTCATTGCCGCTCCTTCTTTTACCCTTTGAATTTCTCAGAACACCCCGTATTACTACGGACATCCACTTCCATTGGATAGATCCATCGTATGGTTATATACGAACTCGAAGGGACTTCTTCGAGGATGGATCAAGGTTCAGGAGAAATAGAATTGGTTTATTCAGTTGTCTTTTATTATCACCTTCTCTCAGGTTGCGAGGGATCCTTGGTTTAGGAGAGTACACCTATTACACTTATTGGATAGTCTTATTCCAAACCAGAGGCAGGTGCCGAAAGGTAGGGAATGAAGAAAACCAATTAGCCTAAGTAGGGTGTGCAGAAGGTAATATATAAAGACAAAATAAAGGGATTAGAAAGAGGGCAAAGTAAATTGCGACTGTTATCATTCACGATCAAACCACGTACTTCATCGCCACTCCTATTTCACCTTTGAAAGAATAAGGTATTATTCAGTTGTCTTTTATCATCACCTTCTCTCAAGTTGCGAGTACTCCTTGGTTTAGGAGGGTATACCTATTATGCTTACTGGATAGTCTTCTTCCAAACCATAGGCTGGTGCCGAACGGTAGGGAAGGAAGAAAACCATTTAGCCTAACGATGGTGTACAGAAGGTAACGACTAAAGACAAATAAAGGGATTTTGGACAGATGGCAGTGAAATATACGGTTGAAGTCATGAATTGGATTATGGAAGAAGCATTGCTAGGAATACCAAGATACCCCTACGAAACATTTTCATGTTTCAGTGCATTGTTAAAGGAAAATTGTTTTCCCGATTAGATATTTACTACAAGGGTATGTATTTACCAGGTTTCATTCTCATATCTGTATGGTTTTACAGATGATGAGTGGGAGTAAGTTATTGGGAATTAGGTGATCAACCTCATTATATCGGAATTCGTTGTAATTGGTGATATTTGAGGAAATCACCAGGGTACAGTTTTCAACCTACGACGCACAGGTTTTGAGTTATTCAACTCAGCGGACTTATACAGAGTATTGTATATTGTCTAGTGTCCATCAGGACAAAGGGGTAGGTCCTCGTACTTTGTTCTGTTTACTTTTGACTTCTCTAGTTTTTAGACAAGTGTTTCGTAGAAATACAAGGTCTAAGTTTTGAGAAGTTATGGGTATAAGAATAAAGTAGAGAACCAGGTGTCACAAGTATCGGGATTCTTCAAAGAGATCGAAGATGTAGATTCTTGTGTTTGGTATTCAGATGATAGTAATAGTTTTGAGAAACTTGTTTCTCTTTCGGGTTACTCACAATTGGATGGATTCCTAAGTTGAGTAATGCTGATTAGCCTCTTTCCATTAAGTTGATATGCAGTGGAGACAGTTGCATGATTTGAATCTGGTTCCAATTAAATAAGTGCCAAAGTTTATATATTGGATATAGAATGGTTCATACCTTAAAAGATGTTAAGGTACGTGGAGTTGTCCAACTTATGCTTAAAACCAGACTCTGGATGACTCAGGGCACGTTTCTGTAATGGCTGTTTGTGGGTTGACCCTGGCTATGACGAGGGTCGATTTTCTACCATCTGGAAGATCAATAGTGATATTGTTCTTGACTCGAAACAGTTTTAGTAAAATGGATTTTTTCAGAAAACAGTAGTGGGAGTATGGTAGAACTGGAAGTGATTCCAGAACCGCAAACGATTACGGAAAATTTAATAGAACTTACAGATTCAATCAAGTTTGACATTCCAATAGCCACTCCGCAGATATGGTGGGTAACCTCAGACACCCGAGAGGTACTTCGGTAACCTCAAGGACGGTGACAGGGAGGTTCTTGTTTACCCAGACTTGACACTACTGTTGTTCCAGACTATGAGACCAGGCAGGAGGTTAAGTATATCGTCGTTCTAAACTAGCTTTAGAAGTGCACGTGTATATTATTCTGCCAGAGGGTTGTCGTAGTCAGTGGGAGCAGCGGAATTATAGTGGGCAAGTAGCTTATGTCTATTTATAGACTTGAGCAGTTATAGCGGAAATAGATCATCTAATTTTGATGTGACAGTCATGGGTTTGACTTCATCAGAATAGGGGTCTATTAAGAAGGTAGTAGGGTGTGATGTTATGGTATCTGGATGACATACACATAGTAGGAAGTAAAATTCCTATACTACGATCGGTTGTATTGTGGTCGTCACACAGTTGTTTCTCCAGACAGTATATCGATATAATATCCGACATTCTGGTTTCTAGATCTATGGTTTTAGATCTGGATTTGGGTAGTTTCCCAATATGGGTACTTTGACAGTATTCTAATGGTTTTTAGAATAGATGACTCCTGGCATGGTGGTGTACCTGCAGGTGATGGAGTCACCCTCTCTAAAGGTGTCTTACAGACTAAAGGGGAGAGGGATGTGCATGATTGGCAGATCATTTGCTTAGGCAAATGAGTCAATCGTGAGATGTCAAATACCACACAAGATGTTGTTTTTGCACTAGATGCAATAAGTTTGTATTAATCCAATCCTGGAGAAACATGAGGAAGCAGTCTTAGAACATAAGTGTATGTTTTACGGATTTGATGACGGCAGCCTCCTTCGGGAGACGGTTATCATTCCAGGCTTCAAAGGTGACATGTTTGACAGAGTGATTGTCAGAGTTATAGTTTTCCCTCTGACGAGGGACAGTATTATGGACAGGTGGTCCAAGAGGATACTGTGGGTGGCATGGTGCCGGATACTGATTAGGTTCAGTGATCGATACAGTCTAAGAAGTTTGGATTAAGAGTTCATTTATGAACAAGGTCCCATCAGATATCCAGACATATTCTGAGACAGGTATTACTCAATTCGGGAGATGGCTTTCTCCGCGAACTTGAGATTTAGAGAGATATAGAAAGAAACTTCTGGGCGGATCCACTCACTGAGGCTATTTCACGAACACAATAGTTTTGCAAATGAGCTTTGTGAAACTGATTAGTAGAGGAGTTGGACGTTCGGTTTCACACGGGCTGTGAGTAGTCAACATCGCAATAATTAGCCTTAAGTGCAAGTGGGAGATTGTTTGATATAGTGCCCTAAGAGTCAATTATTGGATCGCAGGTACGTGATTGCAATGATTGCGGAGGACCTATACCAGTAGGACAGTCTTACTCGAGATGATAGTATGCTATCTGGTTTGCCTTTATCAGTCGTGTACAGGTTCAGATGACTGATCACTGTTACACTTTGATAGAGCCCTTAGGATCTTGCTTTACTACCAACAGTATGATGGCGATCATATACGTGAGAGTTGGGTGGTTTATATGCATAACCTTAATTGTGGTCCCTAGTCGTGGGAGTTTCGAGACAGGGCATCGATACTCCGGAGTAGATTAGTGTATACAGTCGAGACCCCGACGAGGGGAGGTGGCCGGTCTCACAAGCCACTGGTGTCAGTTGGATCACCTAAGATGTATACAGGTGCTCATTCGGTTCTGAGTACACCGGACAGGCTCGCCGGGAATCTGCTAGTTGGTATTATACATATCGTCAGATAGCAGTTCCCTGGTGACATGTATACAGGTTAGTTCATCGACCTGAGGTCGTCATTTGTCTCGTGTGAGTTCCCACTGTGCTTTGATTTCTACCCTACCACGGCTTAATGGAGTCGTGCAAACAGGTAGTTTTTGGGTACAGTCCCAAGCCACATAGAGGTACATGAGCGGATCGGCAGGGGATTCGTCTCTTCCGGTATTGGGGGTGAGATCGTGCTGTGTCTAGGAGAGCCATTACACAAAGCACACGGCCGTGGCAGGAGATTTACTGGTAGGTACTCCAGTAGTATCTCAGGGTGTTATTGGGCTACACTCCGACACGACTTATACTGCTATTAGGGGTCTGACGTTACTTGCCCCTAGGCAGATATGCGATACTCATAGACGAACGGACCGGACTGTATATAGATTGTCACTGTTAGGCTCAGAAGGGTTTCCGGATGTGTTCGCTCATCGGCCTCCCTTGAGGTCAGTCCATGCGCAGCCGTTACGCATAGCTAGTGCCGCTGACGGCTTGTGGTTAAAACCACTGCTAGGGTACTGACGAGTCATTAGAGTCCCCCACAAACAGTTTCCTAAGTTCGGGCGAAACGTTGTAGAGGCCGTATGGTTTTATGGCAGGGTTCGGAAAATGCACGTGCGTTTACGCACGTGTCATATTTCGGGCAGATGATACTGGTCGGTTTTGGTTTAAGCCGGGTCCGAGTATTATATTGAGTAGATATAATATCTTTATCTCAGTTGCATTTGTATTCGGTCTTAATTCAAATGCGGGTATGTTTATACTGTTACGGGGTTATCCTGAAATTCGTTTCGGGATCGCTTTTGGAAGTTGCCAGTTTCCAGTTTTCTATCGCCCGTCTTTTAAAATTCGGTTAAAGACGGATTTATCTTTTCTTGAGATTAGTGTGGAAGGTTCTAGAAGTTTCTTGAAAAGGTGACTAGGTTAGAATGGTGTTGATGTTTCATTGGTTGCATTTAATGAAAGGATGACTAGGTTTATGAGTCATTCTCTCCATTAATGCATTTTGTTAAGCTTAGGATATTTCTTCTTGATATTTTATCCTTGTAGTCACCCTCTTCCCTCCTACACTCACCCCTCCCATTCCTATATATTGGCCGCCCCCATTGTAAGTGAGAGTGAGATTGATTTCATTTTTGGGAAAAAGACTATGGTTTAAAGTGTATGGAAATTTGATAACTCATTTCTCATTCCATTTCATTTCGAGTGGCAACTTCATTAACCGATCGTCCACGGCTTTGGACGAAGTGAGACAAAGTATTCTACTCATTCTCTACATTAATCTTGGTCATCTTTTTTAGCAAACTTGACGACCGAGTTGCCTCGAGTCAGAGGCGGGAGCCCATTTAAAGAATAGTTGACATGGTGCAACCTGGACGAGCAGATCGTAGATCGACGAGATCGGAGCAGCCGCAACGGAGCGTGGGATGATGGTTAAAGAACGAAGGACTCGGATCGTTCGGTATAACCTTTCTACTCTCTTTTCAGTTTGTTAGTTTAGCACTAATGGCAGATCCGGGTTATAGTATACGATAGCGCTAGTTAAAAAGTTTTTATTCCGCATTTGGCGTCTGTAGACGGCCGGGGCGCTACCGTAGACTTACAGCAAGATCAAGTTAAGGTAGAGAGCTCAAGGGGGAAGCTAAGCAAAAGAATGATACAAAAACCCTCATCTTCATTTAACATCCACTCAAAAGCTCTCACAACAATTTCATGGAGGAAAGAATGAAAAAGAAGAAGAAATAAACTAAAAACTAACAAAAAGAGGGCATGAAAAGAACACCTTTGGCTTGGCAAGTTCTGGGCAATTTATAGGAAGGGAACTGGAAACCTAGGACAACAATCTGCCTCTATTTAAAATTACCAATATACCCCTAAAATTTCATCAATTGAGGAGCCGACATGGCCGCGGATCCGCGGCCTAAGCGCGCTTATGCCGCGGAACCGCGGCCGTATGAGGGAGTTGGGCCATGCAATTTGGTGTGTTTTCCCGGTTTGTGGTCCTCTTCAGTGTGGTATAGTACTTTTCTCAGAAGCTTTTCACAATTCTTCCAAATTTTAGTAGATCAAAAGGTGATGTGATATGGATCTTTTGCCATGATTTCCTCGAGCTCCGCGTAGATTTCTTGGATCTTGTGTTGACATTGAGCTTTGTGCATGAAAATGACATCGATTTGCCATTTTGTCTGTTAAACTGGTGTGTGGCAACATACGGATAGAGAGCGGAGACCCGTGTTTTATCTGTGTTTGGCAGTAATCTGGAATTTGTCATACTTTTCCAGGAATTTCTTTGTTTAGAGCTGAGAACCAGTATCCTGTAAATATGTAGCAAACACTGATTAAAAGCACCTGCCTATAACCAAACGAGCGTAAGAATGGGCGGTATAAAATGCAATATTCTGGTATGAACAGGGACTCTAAAGACTCGTCAATACTTTGGCTGTGGATTTAACCACTAGCATGTCAGAGGTATTAGCTATACGTAACAGGCTACCAGCTATTGACCAAAAGGGACGTCGATGAGCGAACTCATCCTGACACCCTACTGAGCCTGTCAGTGATAATATCCGTACAGTCCGGTCCGTTCGTCTATGAGTATCGCATAGCGGGCCTAGGGGGTTGGTAAAAGTCAGACCCCCAAAAGCGGTACAAGTCGTGTCGGAGTGTAGCCCAGAACACCCTGAGATACTACTGGAATACCTACCAGTAAATCTCCTACCTCGGCCGAGGGCTTTGTGTAATGGCTCTCCTAGACACAGCGCGATCTCACCCCTAATACCGGGAGAGACGAAACCCCTGCCGATCCGCTTACTGCCTCCATATGGCTCGGGACTGTACCCAACTAAAACCTGTTTGCACGACTCTATTGAGCCGTGGTAGGGTAGTAATCAAAGCACAGTGGGCACTCACACGAGACAAATGACGATCTCAGGTCGACGAACTAACCTGTACACATGTCACCAGGGAACTGCTATCTGATGTCTGGTATAATCCCAACTAGCATGTTCCCTGCGAGTCCTGTCCGGTGTACTCATAACCCAATGAGCACCTGTATACATCTTAGGTGAACCAACTGACACCAGTGGCTTGTGAGACCGGCCACCGCCCCTCGTTGGGGTCTCGACTGTATACACTAGTCTACTCTAGAGTATCGATGCCCTGTCTTGAAACTCCCACGACTAGGGACCATTTAAGGATGTGCTTATAGACCCCAGCTCCTACGTATATGATCGCCATCATACTGCTGGCAGTCAAGCAAGAATCCTAAGGGCTCTATCAACGTGCAATAGTGACTTGTAAGGTCACCAACAGCAGTACACGATGATAAAGATAAACCAGATAGCATACTATCATCTCGAGTAAGACTGTCCTACCGGTATAGGTCCTCCCTCAATCATTGCAATCACATGCCTGTGATCCAATAATTGACTCTGAGGGTACTATATCCAACATGCCGGCGTATTGACGAGTCTTTAGAGTCCTACACAGAGGTTTCCTGGCTCAAGCGAAATGAAGTAGAAGCACATATGTGATATGTGCAGGACCGAGATTAATACGATATGAGATACCGTATTCTATTCTCGCGTTTTGTGACATTGGTCGGTTATATGCGATATAGCCGGGTTATCGAATCAAGTGTTGATTCGATAAGTTGTTACATATGATATTAGTCGGTTATATGTAATATAGCCGGATTATTAAATCAAGAGTTGATTTGATAATCTAATGTATAATTATATATTTGATATATTACATTACATTAACTAATATTAAGCTCACTTATGATTTCTTTTTCTCATTTTGAACATAAGTATATATATGATATATGCAAGTGTACATTATTTTGTATCATGCTTGATGATACATGCAACGAAGGTGTGTGTATGACTTAACCATGCTTGGTTTAATTTCTAGGGTTTTATTTATTTTGGTAATTACAAAAGGTGGCATTTTGTCATGGATGAAAGCTTGTAGAAGCTTGTAGTCTTTATTGACCAAGTCCACTCTTTTATTTTGGTTAAGATATTTGTTAACCCAACCAATTAAACCTAGCCATGGTTAACTCTCTACAAAGGTTAATATATGATATTAACTCACAATGATTGCCATTATCTTATGGATAATGATCAAGACAGCTTTCTTCTTCTTCTTCCTCAAAAAAGCTTTCTAGCTTCAATGGAGTTGATGAAAAAGTGTGAGAAAATCAAATCTAAAGTGAGTCCACTTCCTACTTCATCATCCTCTACTACTTACCATTTAGTATAGGGTGTTTTCTTCAATAATTCCTTAATTACTGAAGAGATAGCTTGGGCTAGTGTCCTGTCGACGTAGATCATCTTCGACCTCGAAGACTTCGAAGCAAGCATGTTCGTTTCCTCAAGGGAGCCTCTCTAGAGTCCGGAGTTCACGATCGCAGTGAAGGGAATACTATACGGAGCTATTGAAGTGAAGGACCGGTCTACAGAGGTTGCATTCCTGTTAGTGTTTATGCCCTAGAGGCCATTATTGTATCATACTAGATTGTATATTACTTAAAGGAAGCTTGGGATATTCACAGTTGTATTGACAGTCTTGCTAAAAATGGTAGTATGCTACTTAGTTTGTTTCTAGTTTAATATGTGCATATGTTTCTTTTAACATATCGCTTATAAATATTAGTAGAGCCCTTAGGATCTTTGCTTGATTACCAGCGTTGTGATGGCAGTCACACTAGTGGGCCTAGGTAGTCTATAAGTAACATCCTATACAGGTCTCTGGTCGTAGGATTATCGAGACAGGACATCGATACTCCGGAGTAGACTGGTGTATACGCTTCTCTTCCCAACATGAGGAGATGGTCTGTCCCACTACCATCAGTACGTCGTACTGGAGATAGTATGCAGGTTTTCGTTAGGTTATGACTAAACCAGACAGGACTCGCCGGGAACTGCAGGTTGGTACTATACCTATCGTCAGATTGCAGTTCCTAGCTGACATGAGTATAGCTTAGTCCGTCGACTTGACATTGCTACTTCGCCTCGAGTGTGTTCCCAATGTATTTAGATTACTACCCTACCACGGCTTAAAGGAGTCATGCAAACAGGTAGTAGTTGGGTGCAGTCCCGAAGCACTTGGAGGCAGTGGCGGTTAGATAGGATTCTTCTCTCCCGGTATTGGGGGTTGATATCGCGCTGTGTATGGAGAACCATTACGCAAGATCCCTGGCCAGGGCAAGCGAGATTTACTGGTAGGTGCTCCAGTAGTTTCTCAAGATGTAATGGGCTTCACTCCGACATGACTTATACCGCTGTTAGGGGTATGACGTTTACCGCCCCCTAGGCTCGATATGCGACAGTCCTAGACGAACAGACCGGTCTGTACGGAGATTGTCACATACAGGCTCAGTAGGATTTCGGATGGGTTTCCTCATCGTCCTTCTTATCGACATCTACCTGGGGACCGTTACGTACAGCTAGTACCGCTTGTGGCCTGTGGTTAAACCCACGGCCAGCCTAGTGTCGAGTCTTTAGAGTCCCATAAAGAGAGTTTCCCTGCACCGGGCAAAAGGTGTAGAGGCCGTATGGTTTTACGGCGGGGCCACGATCTTTTACGTACACTTGTGCACGTACTATGATCGGGCAGATAATACTAGTAGGCTTTGGTTTAAGCCAGAACCTAGTATTATACAGATGGATTTATTCAGTCTCAGTTTATTCGTGTTTTTCAGAAATACGGATGGGAGGGGCAGTCTTGTAATTTGTTGGGAAGCTTCTAGAAGGTGGTGACTCATTTGTGTTTATTTCTTTTTAGATTTAAACTAAATGAGGTGGAGGAGATGAGGTGTAGTTTCATTAAATGATCCATGACTCATTAGGTGACTCATTAGATGATTCACCTTGTGAATTAAATGAAACTTGATGAATATTAGCTAGATATTTATTTTGATGATATTATTATGATTCATGATATTCACAAATGAGGATAGTTCATTCATTATCACAAAACACTTCTTTCTCCTCAAGTCTTCATCTTCTTCTTAAAACCCTAAAAGCACTCATGAGTTGAGAATCTTAGGGTTTAAAGTGACTAAGTAATCCATCTAAATACTCTACACCCTCTAGGACATCTAGATTAGCAAACTAGAAGCCGTAGTTATCTCAGATTCGAGATAGGAGCTCGGACTATAGACACTCGGGTGGATCGTCTTTGACTCGAGGAGGCCGTTGAGGTACCCATGTTCTATAGAGCCGACGAGGTGTGGAGGACTGCGATGAAGACCCGAAGGACAAGTAACCTGAGATATAACTTCAAATCAGAGTAGTTAAACCTCTCGTAGTTTGCTAGTAATGATTTAGACACGATCCGTGTGCTCAAGTCCGTGTTACGAAGATTTGATAATTTTTTTTTTCATATATTCCGCTTTCCCGCGAACACGTGGGGTGCGTGACATGGACTTACAGTGGTATCAAAGCCTACTAAACCTTTACTAGCTTGTTAGCAACTAATTAGAACTTCGATTGTCGGAAAAACACGAAAACATAACCCCGCTTCCCTAAAGTTTCTGTCGATTTTAAACTTGTCGAAAAAATTATTTCAGAAGTATGAAAATTCACAGTAGGGAATTCTAAGAATACTGGAGAAATATGAGTTGCTAACTCGGTGAGACGACCGCGGAAGCGCGGCGGATTGGTGCAATGCACCACGGATCCGCTGCCGAGTCGACTCCGAGTTGACTCGTTTATTTTTTGGTTTTCTGTTTTCCTGTATTTATTGTTTCTGCCCAGGTCTTTTCAGTGCTGGCTTGCATTTGGGGTTGACACGGAAAAAGGTTGTCGATCGAAATTCTATGTTATTTTCTAATCAGGTTTTATCTGTGTTGTTTAATTTGTTCGTAAAGCTCCGCTAATTGCTAGTATATCGGTTAGTTGGGGGTTGAACATTTCTGTAATGGATATTGGTTTGTGGATATGAACTTCATTGGATTGTCATGGATGAATAGCCGGGGATGTGAGATGAGAGTTTTCATCTTTCATTCGATGTAAATTGTAATATGTTGTAATATTCTTTTGCGGGGTACATCCGGGTTGAGATTGTAGCCACCGATGTATTATTTCATTTACTGTTTTATGCTCCTAGGATAGACCCAAGATAGGGTGCACAAACTACCAGGTACATTAAAGTGTTTGATGGCCTACTCACGTCGTTGAGGGAGACTGTTTCACTTCTGGTACTAGGCGAGTAATTTGCCACACCCGTAGGGGTCTAGGGTGGGGTTTGGTTATTCATCACGACCGTGTAATCCGCTTTTTTTGTAGGCTCGAACGAAACGCGGATACCTAGTATATCCAATATGTTCATCTGTGATCTGGAATGCCTATTACTGCGTCTGACGAATGTACAATATCTATATATGATATCTAGTAGGCATTGCTTATGTTTTGCATCCGCGCTAACCCATCCCCCGCTCTGTCGTTAGTTAAGTAACCTAACGAGTGAATGACGGGGCCCAGTGGCGAATGCGGATGGCATAAGCGGACGTTGTATTTTCGTTCTTTTCTGCAATGGTAGGATAAATGATGGGACGCATTATTTTAATGCAAAGAAAACAAACCAAAACTGAATCGTTGGAACAAATTTAAAAGAAACCACTCGGTTATTTTAAAAAGAGCAGAATTTTTAATTGCGGAGCATTAACCACTCCTTTTAAAAAGCTATCAGGTTCCTTCGATTATATCATGTTCACTACGTTCACGGTTTCGCCAAAACCAGTCGTAGCCCTCCATCATTTCATATAGATGGTCAGTAGTATTCAGGCTATGTTTGTTGGCCTTCGTCAAGGCATAGTGTTTGGTAGCTGCCGGGGTATTCATATGTAGAATAGATAGATACGTTGGTTTGGGACTGTCGTATTACTTTATTGGCCTTCGTCAAGGGTATGTACGGGTGGGTTCAAATTAACAAGGATAATGATAGGAAGAACTTGACATGTGACTTATGATTTGTTAGCCTTCATCAAGGTCATAAGAGCATGGGGAAAAAATCCACATCGAGAGTTTCTAAAGAAACTGAAACTTGCTAGTGTTGCATACCATTTGGAGTTTGATAATGTTGGTAGGATCCCTTCAGCATTATCATACGATGATATCTGGATCCCGAGCCTACTATGAGTATATGCTACTCATCAGGAGATTCATCACTTAACGATCTATGCTATAAACCAAGTAGGTGTCAAAAACGGTGTCAGCGGGGCTACGCCTCCAGAGAAAAGAGCTTATTTAATTAAGGAACTTCGCGAAAGCGTCGTAAAACCTCCCTCGAAGTACCGACAATAGCCTGGCTGAACGGTTAAGAAAGTATTGTACGGTGAGATCAGTCCTGACTAATTCTTCTTGTATGGTTTGAGAAAGGATTCGAGAAACAGTAGGAGCCATCCTATTGAGATAAACTAAAAACCAATCTAAACTTTCAAGAGTATCATGCTAAAGTGTTTTCTTCTCTCTCTCAACTGCAGCAACCCTGTGACCATGACTAGGTTACATCTAGATAATAAGTTGACTGAATCTGACTTTTATGACTGGCAAAGGTCTGTCTAGATGTCCATTACCTATGATGAGCTGGACCACCCTATTACTACTCAAGCCCCCGCCGTCCCAGGTCCAGTTTCCACCGTCGCAGATATGGATATCCGTCTGACAAGGGAAAATGACAGTGTGAATGCTAAGTGTCTCGTGTTGGCTTCAGTTGATGGTGTATACCAGAAGCAGCACGAAAGATGGACTTAGTTTCCATCTTCCTCCATAACAAATCTTTAAATAGAGAGCAATCTCATATCGGAAGATATGAAACCTTGAACGAATTGCTTCAAGCGAGATTGGCTGTCGGGTCATCTGTATGGGACGACGTCCTTACGATGACTAGCTATATTGATGAGCTCACGGACCTGGAGACCACGTTGGGAAACAGGTCATATGCTGACTTATTTCCACAGTCCCTACCCTCTACATACACCCTGAAAGAAACCAGGAAAACACCCGTTCTGCTTAATTGGGGACCTTCTTCTTCTGCATCCAGGGCGAAAGCAAAGGGTGAAAAGAAGAAAACCTCCACAAAGCCGATATACAGTGTCAGTGAAGTAGAAGGAAAGGGAAGAGCAAAAGTTTCGGGACCTTGTGTAGGGAAGGAGGGATGTTCCTATTGTTATGGGAAAGGGCATTGGCAGAAAGATTGCAGGGCTTTGGAATTTAGTAGCCAGGAATCGAAGCATATTGTGGCTTCAGCCTCGGGTGTGTTTGTAATTGAGAACTATTTGTCAATTAACTCTACTTCCTGGGTACTAGATACCGGATCAGGATCTCATATGTGTAATTCGTTACATGCCTTGAGAAACAGTAGAGTTATCAGTGTAGGTGATATCTCTCTCAGAGTTGCGAACGGAATGAGCATGGACGCTGAATCCGTGGAGGAATATCGCCTAGAACTGACAAGTGGACAGATATTGATTCTACGTAACTGTTTGTATGTACATAGTTTGACTTGTAATATCATTTCAGTATCCTCACTTTCTAGAGAGGGATATGATTTTACATTCGTATGCGATGTGGTAAACATCCACCTAAATCATGTTCTGATTGGGTCCAGTACATTAGATAACGGTATATACGTATTAAATCAAGCTCAGGTTTTCAATGTCCAGAACACACTTAAAAGAAAGTCTCCGGAAGTAAATCAGGTTTTCTTATTGCATTGTAGACTAGGTCACATCAATGAAACACGGTTAACTAAGGTAGAGAAGGATATTTGAATCCATTCGAATATCAATCTTATGCTACTTGTGAATCTTTTCTCATGGGAAAGATGACAAAGATTCCATTTACTGGACACGGAGTAAGAGCGAGCGAGCTCTTGGGAGTCATACACAGTGACGTGTGCGGTCCAATATCTATACATGTAAGAGGTGGTCATTCCTACTTCATTACTTTTACGGATGATTTCTCTAGGCATGGACATATCTTCTTGATGAAGCATAAATTCGAGGCCTTTAAGAAATTCCGGGAATACAAGAATAAAGTGGAAAACCAAACAGGAAAAAGTATTAAGACACTGAGATTTGATCGAGGTGGTGAATACTTAAGTGCCGAGTTCCTGGGATACTTAAAAGAGAATGGAATTCTCTCTCAGCTTACACCTCCATACACAACACAACACAATGGCATATCGGAAAGAAGGAATCGAACCCTATTGGATATGGTTCGTTCCATGATGAGTAAGGCTGAGTTACCGCGATCTTTCTGGGGTTATGCACTAGAATCAGCTACATATCTTTTGAACAAGGTTCCAACCAAGACTGTGCCTCCCACACCATATCAGATGTGAAGTGTGAAGAAACCCTATCTTCAGTACTTGAAGACATGGGGATGTCCAGCTTTTGTTAAAAAGCAGCATGCGGACAAGCTCGAGGCACGCTCAGTACAGTGTAAGTTTGTGGGATATCCAAAGAACTCCAAGGGGTATTATTTCTATTACGTAGAGGAACAAAAGGTTTTTGTTTCTGGTCATGCCTAATTCTTAGAAGCTGAATTTTTAGAAAATCAGAAGAGTGGGAGCTTAATAGAACTGGATGAAATTCTAGAACCACAAGCTGTTACTGAAAGTATGGTAGAATTAGAAGTTTCAGAAGAAAGGGACATCCCAGTGCCTATCCGCAGAAGTAGTAGGCAGTCTCATCCGCTCGAGAGATACTACGGTTTTCTCTTAGACGGGGATCGAGAGGATTGCATCATTGACAATGATGACCCTACTACCTTCCAGCAAGCCATTCAGAGCGGCGACTCAGTAAGTTGGCTGGATGCAATGCGGACCGAAATGGAGTTCATGTACACTAACAAAGTATGGACTTTGGACATTGCTCCAGATGGGGTAAAATCCAAAGGATGCACATGGATCTTCAGAAGGAAGATTGGTGTAGATGGACAGGTTGAAACCTATAAGGCTAGACTTGTTGCAAAGGGGTTTCATCAATGACCTGGTTTGGACTATGACGAAACCTTTTATCCAGTTGCTATGCTCAAATCCATTCGGGTCCTTCTTACCATTGCTGCCTTCTATGACTATGAGATCTGGCAGATGGACGTAAAGACTGCTTTTCTAAATGGTAATTTGGAAAAGTGCGTCTATATGGATCAGCCAGAGGGATTCATTCAGAGTGGGAGCAGCGGTAAAGTGTGTAAGTTGCTTAAGTCCATTTATGGACTAAAGCAGGCATCGCGGAGTTGGAACATCTGTTTTTATGATACTGTTAAAGAATTCGACTTTATCAAAAATCCAGATTAACCATGCATATATAGTAAGATTGTAGAAAGAACTGTAGTATTCCTCGTCTTGTACGTGGATGACATTCTCTTAATAGGAAATGATATTCCTATGCTGCAGTCAGTCAAAGGATTCTTGTCACAGAAGTTCATCATGAAAGACTTGGGTGATGCCACTTACATTCTGGGGATCCAGATCTATCGTGATAGATCAAAGAGGATGTTAGGACTTTCGCAGTCCAGGTAGATAGACACCATATTGAAAAGATTCGGTATGGAAGATTCTAAGCGCGGTAACCTGCCAGCTTGTTACGGAATCACCCTTTCCAAAGAGATGTCTCCCAAGACTGATTTAGAAAGGGCTCGCATGTCGATTATACCTTACGCTTCTGCAGTAGGCTCTATAATGTATGCGATGTTATGTACCAGACCAGATGTAGCATACGCATTGAGCGTTCTAAGCCGGTATCAGGCAAACCAAGGGGAGAAGCACTGGATAGCAGTAAAGAACATTCTCAAGTACCTGAAGAGGACTAAGGAGATGTTCTTGGTGTATGGCGGAAAGGACCTCCAGATAGAGGCCTTTGCTGACTCCAGCTTCCAGAGTGACAAGGATGACTCCAAGTCCATGTCGGGTTATGTCTTTACCCTCAATGGAGGGGCGGTCTGTTGGAAGAGTTCCAAGCAGGACACCGTTGCTGACTCAACGATAGAAGCGGAGTACATAGCTGCTTGCGATGCCGCAAAAGAAGCTGTCTGGATGAAGAAGTTTCTCACAGAACATCAGGTGGTTCCTACCAGTGTTGATCCAATACCTCTGTATTGCTACAACAACGGCTCTATAGCTTTAGCGAGGAACCCAGGCCCCATCAGAAGTCCAGACACATCTTAAGGCGGTATCACCTTATCAGGGAGATCGTAGATCGCTGAGAGATCAAGGTGAAGAGAGTAGATACGGAGAATAACACTGCTGATCCATTCACAAAGGCCATTCCTCAGACGCAATTCGAGAGGCTATTCGAGATGATAGGTCTGCGATATGCCAGCACATGGCCCTAGTGCAAGTGGGAGATTGTTAGTGTTTATGCCCTAGAGGCAATTTTGTATCATACTAGATTGTATATTACCCAATGGAAGCTTGGGATATTCACAGTTGTATTGACAGTCTTGCTAAAAATGGTAGTATTCTACTTGTTTTGTTTCAACTTTAAAATATGCATATGTTTCTTTTAACATATCGCTTATACATATTAGTAGAGCTCTTAGGATCTTTGCTTGATTACCAGCGTTTTGATGGCAGTCACACTGGTGGGGGCTGGGTAGTCTATAAGCAACATCCTATACAGGTCCCTGGTCGTAGGATTATCGACACAGGACATCGATACTCCGGAGTAGACTGGTGTGTACGCTTCTCATCCCAGCATAGGGAGATGGTCTGTCCTATAGCCATCAATACGTCGTACTGGAAATAGTATGCAGGTGCTCGTTAGGTTACGAGTACACCGGACAGGACTCGCTCTGAATTGCAGGTTGGTACTATACCTATCGTCAGATTGCAGTTCCCAGGTGACATGAGTACAGCTTAGTCCGTCCACTTGATATTGCTACTTCGTCTTGAGTGTGTTCCCACTGTACTTAGATTACTACCCTACCACGGCTCAAAGGAGTCGTGCAAATAGGTAGTAGTTGGGTGCAAACAGGATTCGTCTCTTCCGGTATTGGGGGTTGATATTGCGCTGTGTATGGAGAGCCATTACGCAAGGTCCCTGGCCAGGGCAAGCGAGATTTACTGGTAGTTGCTCCAGTAGTTTCTCAAGATGTAATGGGCTTCACTCTGACACGACTTATACCGCTATTAGGGGTCTGATGTTTACCGCCCTCCTAGGCTCGATATGCGATAGTCCTAGACGAACAGACCAGACTGTACAGAGATTTTCACATACAGGCTCAGCAGGAGTTCGGATGGGTTTCCTTATCGTCCTTCTTATCGATATCTACCTGGGGACCGTTCCGCACAGCTAGTACCGCTTGCGGCCTGTGGTTAAACCCACGGCCAGCATAGTTTCTAGTCTTTAGAGTCCCACACAGAGAGTTTTCCTGCACCTGGCAAAAAGTGTAGACGCCGTATGGTTTTACGGCAGGGCCAGGATCACTTACGTCCACTTGTGCACGTACTATGATCGACCGGATAATACTAGTGGGCTTTGGTTTAAGCCAGATCCTAGTATTATACAGATGGATTTATTCAGTCACAGTTTATCCATGTTTTTCAGAAATACGGATGGGAGGGGCAGTCTCGTAATTTGTCGGGAAGCTTCTAGAAGGAGATGACTCATTTGTGTTTATTTCTTTTTACATTTAAACTAAATGAGGTGCTGGAGATGAGGTGTAGTTTCATTAAATGATCCATGACTCATTAGGTAACTCATTGTAACACCTTAGAATGTGTTTTTGGGATAATTAAATTTTAATATATGGTTTTTAATAAAAAAAAGTTTACCAAATTGGTTTTCAATTAGTTTATCCTATTTAATAAATATTTTATTAGATTTTTCCTAGCCTTGCACACACTTGTGCATGTTAACTAGGGTGTAATTTGGGGATTTACCATGATTAACAACAAGGTGAACTAACCATTCCCTAATCTAATTTTTTTTAAATGTGTATTAAGTGTTTTGGGTGTTATGGTGCATGGTTGTTTTAAAATGAAAAATGATATTAAAAAGGGTTTTAAATATTGGTTTGAATTGTTGACCTTGAGGGAGAGAGGGAGAGAGAGAGAGCATGGGGCTTCATGGCCCAAGCCATGCCTCATTAATGAAGTATGAAAGAGTGAGAAGGGGGTTTGTTGGGTTTCTCTCATTCTCACCCTCACTCTCATTTCTCTCATTCTCTCACTCTCAAACACACACACACACACTCACCAGCAGAACTTCAGCAGCAGCAGTCCCAGAAGCAAGCAGCAGCAACACCAGAAGCAACATCAACAGCAGACAGCAACAGCATCAGCAACACAGGCAGCAGTAGCTGTAGCAGCAGCAGCTCCAGCTACCTGCAGCAGCCCTTATCTCCTCCATACACTCCTTCTCCTTCTTCCTAGGGTTCCATAGGGTATAACTCTTAAACCCAATTCCCCTTATTGCTTAGCTTGTGTGTAGATTAGCTTCGGTTTGCATTTAAAGTAAGTTTTATGCTAAATTATGGTGAATTATGTGGAATGTTGATTAAGTGATGATTATGTTAGTTAACCTAACCTATTTTAGTGTTATTAAGGTCACCTCAACTGGGAATTAACCCAGATTTCACTAAAATACCATAAGGTTTGCTTTTTGTGCAAAATTAGTGTTTTTTAAGCGATATATTAGCATTCTGTGATCTGCTTTTGACCCGGACCCTTCAGGATAAAATTGAGAAAACTGGAGCATGCTTACTAGGTCTAGACCACACTAACAGAACACGAGCCCCTCATTCAAAACCCAGGCCGCAAATTTAATCAGATTGGCAACAAATTGCGGCCAGGATAGGGTGTTGGGTCTTGGGGTTTTGGGTAGGGTTGTCTGCAGTGTTTTGTAGTGTTTTGGCATGTATAGTTTTATGAGATTTGACCTGTAGGAAAATCTGGGACAATATATCGTATTTCGTGTTCGTTGTGTTTATGCGATACGCGCGATGCGTGAGAGGGTTCTGCGATCCAGCGTGTCACGGCGTGTCGCGGTAGTTTTGACGCATATACACACGTTTTAGCGTATCGTGCACACGTGCGTTTAGTCCGCGACGTGAGTTTCTCGTTTAGTGTCGATATCGTGTTTTGTGGGATATTTGCTTATATATATGATTTCCTTGTCTAATTTTCAGGTTTGCAGGCGGTGACTACGGACACTGCTACAGGGGGAAACAGGTGGTAGGATTCACCTAGCTTGGAGCGTAGGTGAGTAGATTTAACATCTATAGGGGAATCGCCCGCATGGCGTTAAGCGTCTGGGCTAGACTTCTAATACTTGTCGCATATTCTACATTATTGTTAGAAATGCGCCTTTACCCTATTTACTTAGATATAGTTGTACTGTAACTAGTAGCCGTAGGGCACTGCACATATTATTGACGGTTCATGTTGCACGAGCACGGATTGTATGCTACACACACACTGTCTATAATTGCCATGTCATACACAAACCATTATAGATATTATATTACTTATCACATTTGACATTTAGCTACCGATATACCTTACTCACATATTCCACTCATACCCGGAGGGGGTATACTTCATCAGTTCTTATAGGTAGATACCTATACATTGCTACACCTGTGTGTTACACATATATTCAGTTGCAGTTACATATTTACCTTTACTGATGTTACTTAGCAGTTTTTCTTTTATATGCTCGCATTTTAGTTTATGTCGCATATATTCTATTCATGGATTTGTGCATTCTTATATTGGTTTTTCATGATGTTTTCTGGATTTGGGAACCGCGTAGTTCATGAAATTATGCATACATTGAAAAACCCGGTTTCCTTGATATGATATTTGCGCATCCACAATGAAATTTATCGGTTCTGATTATATACTCCATACGAGGAGTGGGTGCCGTATGAGGGTACATGGTGGGACCCAGTATAGTTCCCCTCGGCAAGATGATCGATGGACTTTGCCGATTGAGCCTGGAGGTGGGCGAATACCTACCGGTGACAGTACCAATGACTCGGCGGGGATCATGGGGATATCGTTGGGAGTCATGTACGTATGGATACGTCGAGAGGCGAGGGTCAGAGCTAGGCACTCGAGCTTTCGGGATAGCGTATGATACGTACCTATCAGGATGTTAGTCTGGGAGACGACATCTGATAGATCGGTATTTCTGTGTCGATGCTTGGCACATTGTTTTCAGGATATTTCTTTTAACACCTTTGTATATATAACAGGGGATTTAGCCACTGTTATATATACCCTTACACCAATATTAGAGGAGTGGGGCGCTAATATATGTGTATTGACCCCATCATATTTATTTCAGCAAATCTATATTTTTAGGTTGTTAGAAATTTACTTAAGATTCGACTTGGGATATAGGTGATTCAATTAGATTGGATATTGATATGAATGAGATTGCTGATTTGTACATTCGGGATATAGGAGATCTATTCGATATTGTACATTGAGGAGATGTGAGACTTATATGATATGAGAGCCCAACTTGGGGGCTGATTTAAGGAATTAGGATTTGAGTGTCTTGATGGATTGTATTCCGACCACGATGTCAGGTTTCCGTTGGAATGACATATTTCACTCCATACCTCATACCTATTTATTTATGCACTATTCATGTATTGGTAGTACCTGTTAGTGTACCCTTCATGATTGTTGCATATCTACATTCTCATATCCCTATTGCATAATTATCGCATACTATTGTCATATTATTATTGCTTCATGTAGGGTTCCTAGGCACACTCAAGTGGTCTCACAAGGCATCAACCATGCCAAATTCAAATTTTACAAGTGCCGAGAAACCCTAATACGGATCGTTGACTAGAGTTTAAGGCGAAATATGCAACTAGTTAACAACTTAACTAAGAGTGAACCGAAAATACAACCTTTGTAGATCCGGTCCTCCACCTCCATAGCTCCGTGATGATGTCCCTCGCTGCAATCATAGGATCCTGGGCTCTAGCGTCGGCTTCATCTGATAAATGGGCGGGCTAGGTCGTCGACTTCGATGCCGAAGATGATCTACGTCGAGGCAACACAAGATCAAGCTCCAACTTCATCAAGCCATGAAACTAGTGAAGAAAACACCCTATACTACTTGGCAAGTGGTAGAGGATGAAGAAATAGGAAGTGGGTTCACTTTAGAATTGCATTTCTCACTCTTTTTCTCAAGTCACCATTGAAGCTAACAAGCTTCTTTCATCTTGAAGAAGAAGAAGAAGAAGAAAAAGAATATGATAAGAATTATTAATAAATGGAAATAAAGTCATTCTTATCATATTAGCAACCATGGTTAAGTGTAGAGAATAAACTAGGGTAAAGTAAATGGTTAGGGTTAAGGAAAGAAATAAAATGGTCAAAGTCTTTGAAAGCTTCAAGAAGCTTCAAAGAAAATCCAAAGTTTGCCACCATTTTATTTCTTTCTCAAATGAATAAATAAATAAATGAAAAAGTAAATGAAGCAAATGAAACCCTAACCATTGACTAACCATGGTTTAAACCAAACATACACCCAAGTTTTCATGTATCATCAAACATGATACAAACTTGTGCACAAAAAATATATCACATATACAATGTGCACAAACAAGTGAGAAAAACATCTTAAGTGAACCAATATTAGTTAATGTAAAGTAATATATCAAATATATAATTATACATTAAATCATTAAATCAATACTTGATTTAACGATCCGGTCATATCGCATATAACCGACTAATATCAATAGTAACAATTTATCGAATCAACACTTGATCCGATTACCCGGCTATATCGCATATAACCGATCAATGTCACAAATCGCGAGAATCGAATACAGTATCACATACTGGTATTATTCTCGGTCCCGCACATATCTCATATGCGCTCCTATTTCATTTCGCTTGAGCCAGGAAACCTCTGTGTAGGACTCTAAAGACTCGTCAATACGCCGGTAGCAGGTGATGATCATATCAAACACCCACAAGCCGCAAGCGGTCTACTAAACGTAACGGCCACCCGGGTATTAAGCGATCAGAAGATCGACGAGCAAGCCCGCTCACACTCCTGTGAATCCAACCAGTAACACTTACCGTACAGTCCGGTCTCGTCGTCTGATATGTCGCATATCTCGCCTAGGGGTGGTAAACGTCAGACCCCAATAGCTCGATAAGTCATGTCGATATGAGGTCTATAACAGTTTGAGAAACTACTGGTAACACTTACCAGTAAATCTCAGCAACCCTGGCCAGGGATTTCCGGTTATAGCCAATCGAACACAGCGCAACATCAACTCCCTATACCGGGAGAGACGAATCCCCTCCTATCGCTCATTGCCTCCATATGAATCGGGACTGTACCCAAAAACCACCGTTTTGCACACCCTCTTGGACGTGGTAAGGTGGAAATCAAAGCACAGTGGGAATCACATAAAACTCTATGACGATCTCGGGTCAACAGACTACTCTGTACCAGTGTCACCAGAGAACTGCCATCTGACGTAAGGTATAATACCATCTGGGAGTTCTCGGCGAGTCTGTTCAGTGTACCCAGTCTCCACTGAGCACCCGCATACCATCTCTGATGTCAAACACCAATGGATATGGGATCATCCATCGCCCATCACATGGGTCTAGATGATATACGCTAGTCTACTCTTGAATATCGATGCCCCGTCTCGATATTCCCGCGACTAGGGACCTTGAAGGATGTACTTATGGACTACCATGTCCCCACTAGTACGATCTGCATCATAGTCCAGGTAGTCAAGCACACATCCTAAGGGCTTTACCAACATGTAACAGAGAGACAATCAGTATACACGTTAAGGTAAAGAGTAACCAGATAGCATACTATCATGTCGAGCAAGAAAGTCCTCCCTATATATGTCCCAGCATCCACTACAATATACATCCTATGTATAGCAATGGCCTCTAGGGCATACATATAACTTACAATCTCCTACTTGCACTAGGGCCATCTGATAGCAGTGGTTGTAGTATCTCATACTCAACCATCCCATAAACGTCTCTCTCTGGGAAAAGGCCTTTGTGAGTGGATCCGCCGTGTTGTCCTCTGAGTCTACTCTCCTAACCTCGATCCCCTGGAGATCAACCATCTCCATGATCAGGTGACACTTGCCTTAGAATATGTCTGGATCACTGATGGGACGGACGTTCCTTAGCTTAAGCCACAACTCCATTGTCACACAATGGGAGGAACTAAGTTCATCTCATGAACAAATATACATCCAGACTGCCTCTTTGGTAGTATCTTAAGTAGCGATGTATCCTGCCTTTATCGTCTAGTAAGCCACGATATTTAGCTTGGAACTCTTCCAACATACCGTCCCTCCACTGAGGGTAAAGACAATG
The DNA here is from genome assembly GCA_030015575.1 of Agapanthus africanus. Taxonomy (NCBI): domain Eukaryota; kingdom Viridiplantae; phylum Streptophyta; class Magnoliopsida; order Asparagales; family Amaryllidaceae; genus Agapanthus; species Agapanthus africanus. Next base: position 354,763,591 of record CM057350.1, on the reverse strand, counting down.
CCTGTGACTGACTTTCAGTCGTCCTTATCACCCTGGAACCCTTCCAGTGATTCTCCCCAGGACCAATTGATACCATCTCACTACAACTAGTGAGTATCTTAATATCCATTTAGATCTATCTCATAGATCCAAAACCCAGGATTTAGTAGGTATCACTTTGATCCTATATGGAGAATCATTGTGATAAGCGGAGATTGACCGAGCGTAGCATAGGAAACTCCTTCCCTATCAAGAGTATGTCATCCACGTACTCTACGAGGATCGCCACCATACTCCCTACTACCTTTTTGTATATACAAGGTTCATCTACCATTTTGATGAAGTCAAACTATTTGACTACTACATCAAAACAGATGTTCCAACTCCGCGATGCCTGCTTTATCCTATAAAGCATCTTGTACATGTTTCCGCTGCTCCCACTATTTACGAAGCCATCTGACTGTGTACTTATAGACGCTTTCTTCTAAAACATCATTTAGAAAAGCAGTCATGATACCCAACCGCTAGATATCGTAGTCATGGTATGTAGCCGTGGCAAGTAGGATCCGGATGGACTTAAGCATAGCCACTGGAAAAGGTTTCATCGTTATCCACGCCTGGTCGATGACGAAAACCTTTAACAAGTCTAGCTTTGAAAGTCTCAACTTTTCCATCTACACCAAGTAATCTTCTCAAGATATACTTGCTCCTGATGGGGATTTAACCCTTCAGATATAGCAACCAAAGTCCATACTTTGTTGGTGTATAAGGATTCCATCGTAGATTGCTAAGCATCCAGCCATTCTTATAGAGTCCCACGCCTGATGGCCAGCTCGAAACTAGTTGGGTCATCATCTCATGATGCAATCCTCGCTCCCACTGTCATAGAGAAACTGAAGTATCTCTCAGGTGGGTGAGGAACCCTAATAGATCGGCGGAGAGGCTGAGGTTCGTTGGTATCTACTGAATCCTTTGGTTGTACCAAATCATCTGCTGTAGTTTGCATAGCTGGAACCTTTCCAGTTCTACATAACTAACCTTGCCTCGAGCTTGTCCGGATTTTGCTTTTAGACATAGGCCGGACAACCCCAAATCTTAACTAACTTAAGATATGGGCTCTTCCCTTTCCATATTACATATGAAGTGGTAGGCAACTAATTTGATTTGAACCCTATTCAATAGGTATGCAGCTTCTAAAGTGCATAACTCCCAAAAGGAAATAGGTAACTCAGTAGTACTCATCATAGAGCACACCTTATCATATAGGGTGTGATTGCTCCGTCCCGATATACCATCGTGCTATGGTGTATACGGAGGAGTAATGCTAAGAGAGAATCTCATTCTCCTTTAGAAAAGTCCAAGAATTCCGTGCTCAAGTATTCTCTACCTTGATCACATCAATGGACATAATACTTATACCCGTTTTGGTTCTCTACTTCTAACTTATATTCTGTGAATATCTCAAAAGGTTCGGACTTGTGTTTCAACAGGAACATATGTCTAAATCTTGAGAGATTATCAGAGAATGTAATGAAATACAAAAAACCGGTCTTGGCATGTGTAGACAGGGGACCTCACATACATCATCATGTATTAATCCCAAGAGTTCACTAACTCTTTCTCTGTTTCCAGGAAACAGAGCTATGGTCATCGTATCTTTGTGACATGACTGGCAAGTTTCATAAGATGTAAATTCAAACATATTTAAATATGCATCTAAATGTAACTTCAGCTAGTCGGGTCACATTGATATGACCTAGTCTACAAAACCTCAAGAAGGATCCGTTCATTTCTGAACTCTTCCTCTTCTGTGTGTTCCGTATACTAAGAACTGTAGTTTGATTTAGAACATCAATGCTTTTAGATAACGTGCCTGAACCGATCAACTTTTGATATAGGAAATGTTCAAAACATTATCCAACAATACAAAATTTTATCATTTCTTTACTAATAAAGAGACTGATATGATTTTGTATATCAAGTTCGGTATCTAATAACATTCGTTCAGAATCAATGTATTTGGAATACAGGGTGACAGTGACCAACAGACTTGGCTGCAACACTTGCCCCGTTTTCTGTCTCATGAAACTTATCACCCGTTCTCAGTTCTCTACCTATCTGTAGCCCTATGTAACAGATTACATATCTGGGATCCTGATCCGGAATCAAATACCCAGGACGTAGAGGATACAGAGAAACAGTTCTTTGTAATGAACACACCCGAAGATGATGCATCAGCATGCACTTTCTTCGTTTGGGCGGCACGGGAATTCTGGCAATCCCCTATTTCCTGCTCTGTCTTATAACAATTATAGGTTGGAGCGGGAGCAACGTTCCCCAGCTCAGTATAACAAGCGGGTTCGGTCAATATGTCCGTTTTATTATCTTGATTAAGGCGTGACATGGTCGCTACCTGGAGAGAGAGAGAAGAAAACACTCTGCGTGCGCTCTTGCAAGATCAGATTGGTTATTATTTTATCTAATCAGGATGGCTCCCAATGTTTTTATCAAATCTTCCTTCAAACCCTTAAAGGAAAGACTAGCCGGGATTAATTACACGCAATAAGTTCGCCAATATTTCAGCCAGGCCAGTGTCGGTACTTTGAGGGAGGTCCCCCGTGCTTTCGCACGAACCTAATTAATGTAAACCTCGTTTTTCTAGAGGCGTAACCCCGTTGACACCTTTCTAGACACCTACTTGATCGGCTAATTGTAATGTGTAAAACTCTCCCAGGAGTAACAATTACTCGCAGCGGGTATCGGGATCCAACTATCTCATAGAAGTTATGCAATCTCATTGCAAATTTCAACACTTGAAATTCCCGATAATATTTTGCCCCTAGCAGCTATATGACCTTAACATAGTCAAAAAATCATAAGTGCTAGTCAAGTTCAACCCGTCATTTCCCGATTGAATTAAACCCACCCGCACGACCCTTAACATAGTCAACAAAGTCACACGACTAACCTAATCCAATCGCATCATATGCTTATGCAGATAAGCACTAATTAGCTACCGCACACTACGCCATAACATAGTCAACAAACGTAGCACGAATACTAACTGGTACTTATCTGATATGACGGAGGGCTACGACAGGTTTTTCTTAAAACCTATTGCGTAATGAACTTGATATCGTTGTAGAATCAAATGATTTTATAATGGAGTGTTTTTGAGGCTTTTCTAGTTTTGCTAAAGGGGTCACTCCCGGTGAAGGGATCGTCGGCCCTTTCCTCATCGAATAAGGTGCAGGATATATCATATATACCGCTGTGCAAAGCAGAAACTAAAGAAGCAATCAAAAGACAAACCGAGAGTTGTAGCATCTGCCAGTTATTGCTAAAGGAGTCACTCCCGGTGAAGGGATCTCGGTCCTTTCCTTATCGAATAAGGTGCAGGATGTTCTACAAGGAACACCGCGATGCAAAGCAAGAATTGTAGCTACCTGTTTTTGAAAATTCGATTCCACAACATCTCAGGTTTCTTTTCTTTCATTAATCACATTAATGAAGTCCCATCATTTAAGTTACCCAAACATCACAGATAAATACGACGTAGACTTATGCCATCCGCATTCGCCTCGATGTCCCGTCATGCACCGTTAGGTTAGGTAACTAACGGCAGAGCGGGGCAGGGCTAGCGCGGGTGTAAAACATAAGTAACGTCTATATAATATATCATATATACTATATACAGTATTTATCACAGAACATCAAATGATCACATCACAGATATCGCAGCAGAAGAATCATATGAAATATTGGATATACTAGGACGTCCGTGTTTTCAATACGAGCCAGTATAAAACACGGATTCCACGGTCGCGATGAATAGCCAAACCAACACCCCAAGACCCCTACGAGAGCGGCAAGTAACCCTACCAATTCTAGAGTTAGGAGACCCGGACTCGACTCCTCGAGTTGGTCTCCTACTGGACTCCAGAACCCGGTTACTTATGCTCCCCTCCTTGGATCTATCCTAGTGCGGAAAAGTAAATAATATACAAAGGGTGACATCTTCCGCAACCTGGAAGTGCCCCAATAAAAGAATATTACATACAAGTTTTTACATGAATGAAAATGAAAAACACTCATCTCACAGAAAACCCCCCGGCTATTCAATCACGACGATCCAATATAACATATCCAGCAACACATAACATCACATGTCATCAACGTAAGTAAATATGCGCATCCCAATTGTCGTTGACATATAGCAACAAAACCGACGATATCACATACTACACTTACGTTCACAGAAAAAAAAAGTGTAAAACTACAACAGTTGGAATCCGCAACCTCTTTAGACATTGCATGCCAAATCAAATGAAATACTTAGACATCGCATGCCTAACAATTATAAACCCCGCATTTTAGTCTCATTATCGAAAACTCTTTTCAATATCAAGTCGGGCAATTCAACAAGATTCCCGGCATCCTGATCGAATGCTCGTCGCAAACTTCAGTAGACGGCTGCACCTCCGATGCCGCCGACGAAGTGCACCAAGGCGGAACACCGCTGCCGCGAGCACCCGAACGGAGGCTTTCGGCGACGGGGTTCTCCTACAGTCACTTGGTCGAGGCTATGGAGTGAGGCTGTCTATTAAGTTTACCCGGCGAGTATCCGCGTACGCTACGTGATTGCGACGGACTTTTGATCAAATCAAAATTCTGTGGCAACCGATCAAGTGAGACTAAACCGCTAGATTTATAACATTCATTCAGCTATCTCATAACAACTTGTGAATTCCAATTATTGTATCACATTCCGGATAAATAGAAAATGTCAAACTTTCCGATCGAACAATCGAACACCCAAGTTTTCCCGAAATAGCTCAACACATGAAATAAGTTTAAAAAACATCCAGTTCATGCCTCAGTACCAACGGTCCAGCCGTAGAAGGGTTAAGACAACGCCTCAAATGTGGCACGCCGTACTGCCCCAAACCCGAAAGTTCAAAGGGCAGTTCAAGACGGTCGCATAATCGAGTTAAGGTTTGTTGTCTTTTAGAGGGACCATCGCGTTACTTGCACTACTTAGAACGTCATTAAACTACGGAAAAATCCAACACTTGGAAATTTCCCGGCAGGGGAAAAAGTGGGTATTTATATACGGTCGAACTTTTTATCATATTCAAAAATTATCCGGAAAACACATAGACGGAGTTAAACTTTCCGATCGAAACACCGAGTCCCCAATACACCCCAGAAAACTCAACTCTTGAGTGCAAATTAAAAATTCCCATAAAACTCAGCACCTGAAGAAACAAATTACTGTGCAAAAATTAAAGGCTGATCTCATCATGTGGTCGCGGAACCGCCGCATAAACCAAGCTTATGTCGCGGTTCCACCGCTCTTTAGGCGTATCTTTTGGTCGTTTTTGCACCGTAATTCTTAGAACTTCCTGCTGAATTTTTTAAGCATTTTTAATCTGGAAAAATCCCAGTTTTGAAAAAAAATACAGAGAGGGGTCATAGATTAGGGTTTCGGGTTCGATCGGGTTTCTAACTCCGTCTACGCATCGCCTAAGGCTCTAGCTAGGCTCTGATACCACTGTAGGGTTCCTAGGCACACTCAAGAGGTCGCACAAGGCATCAACCATGCCAAATTCAAATTTTACAAGTGCCGAGAAACCTTAATACGGATCGTTGACTAGAGTTTATGGCGAAACATGCAACTAGTTAACAACTTAACTAAGAGTGAACCGAAAATACAACCTTTTTAGATCCGGTCCTCCACCTCCATAGCTCCGTGAAGATGTCCCCTCACTGCGATCATCGGATCCCGGGCTCTAGCGTCGGCTTCATCGGAGAAATGGGCGGGCTAGGTCGTCAACTTCGATGCCGAAGATGATCTACGTCGAGGCAACACAAGATCAAGCTCCAACTTCACCAAGCCATGAAACTTGTGAAGAAAACACCCTATACTACTTGGCAAGTGGTAGAGGATGATGAAATAGGAAGTGGGTTCACTTTAGAATTGCATTTCTCACTCTTTTTCTGAAGTCACCATTGAAGCTAGCAAGCTTCTTTCATCTTGAAGAAGAAGAAAAGAATATGATAAGAATTATTAATAAATGGAAATAAAGTCATTCTTATCATATTAGCAACCATGGTTAAGTGTAGAGAATAAACTAGGGTTAAGTAAATGGTTAGGGTTAAGGAAATAAACAAAATGGTCAAAGTCTTTCAAAGCTTCAAGAAGCTTCAAAGAAAATCCAAAGTTTGCCACCATTTTATTTCTTTCTCAAATGAATATATAAATAAATGAAAAAGTAAATGAAGCAAATGAAACCCTAACCATTGACTAACCATGGTTTAAACCAAACATACACCCAAGTTTTCATGTATCATCAAACATGATACAAACTTGTGCACAAAAATATATCACATATACAATGTGCACAAACAAGTGAGAAAAACATCTTAAGTGAACCAATATTAGTTAATGTAAAGTAATATATCAAATATATAATTATACATTAAATCATTAAATCAATACTTGATTTAACGATCCGGTCATATCGCATATAACCGACTAATATCAATAGTAACAACTTATCGAATCAACACTTGATCCGATAACCCGGCTATATCGCATATAACCGATCAATGTCACAAATCGTGAGAATCGAATACAGTATCACATACTGGTATTATTCTCGGTCCCGCACATATCTCATATGCGCTCCTATTTCATTTCGCTTGAGCCAGGAAACCTCTGTGTAGAACTCTAAAGACTCGTCAATACGCCGGCAGCAGGTGATGATCATATCAAACACCCACAAGCCGCAAGCGGTCTGCTAAACGTAACGGCCACCCGGGTATTGAGCGATCAGAAGATCGACGAGCAAGCCCGCTCACACTCCTGTGAATCCAACCAGTAACACTTACCGTACAGTCCGGTCTCGTCGTCTGATATGTCGCATATCTCGCCTAGGGGTGGTAAACGTCAGACCCCAATAGCTCGATAAGTCGTGTCGATATGAGGTCTATAACAGTTTGAGAAACTACCGGTAACACTTACCAGTAAATCTCAGCAACCCTAGCCAGGGATTTCCGGTTATAGCCAATCGAACACAGTGCAATATCAACTCCCTATATCGGGAGAGACGAATCCCCTCCTATCGCTCATTGCCTCCATGTGAATCGGGACTGTACCCAAAAACCACCGTTTTGCACGCCCTCGTAGACGTGGTAAGGTGGAAATCAAAGCACAGTGGGAATCACACAAGACTATATGACGATATCGGGTCAACAGACTACTCTGTACCAGTGTCACCAGAGAAATGCCATCTGACGTAAGGTATAATACCATCTGGGAGTTCTCGGCGAGTCCGTTCAGTGTACCCAGTCTCCACTGAGCACCCGCATACCATCTCTGATATCAAACACCAATGGATATGGGATCATCCATCGCCCATCAAATGGGTCGAGAATATATACACTAGTCTACTCTGGAATATCGATGCCCCGTCTCGATATTCCCGCGACTAGGGACCTTGAAGGATGAACTTATGGACTACCATGTCCCCACTAGTACGATCCGCATCATAGTCCAGGTAGTCAAGTACACATCCTAAGGGCTTTACCAACATGTAACAGAGAGACAATTAGTATACACGTTAAGGTAAAGAGTAACTAGATAGCATACTATCATGTCGAGCAAGAAAGTCCTCCCTATATATGTCCCAGCATCCACTAAAATATACATCCTATGTATAGCAATGGCCTCTAGGGCATATATATAACTAACACTCCACATATTGATTATACCTGCTAGTGTACTTTCCATTATTCTGCATTCAGATGACATGTTATTACTGTAAATTGCATATCTTAGATTCATGCTGTACATACATACCAGCAATTACCTGCATATGTTATCTACTATTCACTAGTTGGCAACTCACCCCCGTTGTGCCACAGTTGTTTTGCAGGGTGATTCCCCAGAGTAGTCGAGGCAGGCTATTCATCTATCATCTTTTTCTACAGATACCCCATCGGCTCACGGTGTGCTATTTTGCTTAGGTGGGTATTGCTGGTTATCTGTATTTTGTATTGTACATTCGTTGTATCTTGTACTCTCAATCTACTATTATGTTGTTGACTTAGAGACTTGGTGAGGATGTTATTGTTTATTAATTGTGGATTTGTTGTCTTTTATACAGCTTTATCTCAATTGTCTTTATTTCTTCGTTACGGCGTCGTATATTTGTAGTGGTGATTGTTTTCCGCCTTTGGGCGTGTTTTTTCTCCCGTTTGGGGATGCTTTATTTATCTTTATTTGTTGTACCTATTTTGGGGTCAGTTTTTACAAGGGGTTGTTGCCAAAATTTTAAAGAAAGAAAGTTGGATTTTTAAAGAATTTGGATTGTGAATTCAAATGTTTCAAAACTACTATTGTAACGTTTTGAAAATCATTTCGGTGAAATTTCAGAAAATCGGTAAAATAAGGGGGTTTTCTGTAAAAAGTCAAAATACAAATATCATTATTATAAAATTAAATATACATATTCTAGCTATGAAATTTCTAGTATTTGGTGTTTATTGAGCCACTGGTGAAATTTCAAATTTTCTGAAAATTTTCCGAAATTAATTATTTTAATATTATTTTAAGACGTCAGTAATACATTTAATTAAGGAAAATTACAAAGTAGAATGAGTTGAAACAATTTTTGTGCATCATAACACATTAAATAAAATTTTAACATGTTCTTTTTGAAACAAAATGAAACTGCCAAACGGTGTTAGAATTATTGAAGAAAAAAGGCTTTTTTGGTGAGATTAGTGTAAATAGATATTGGGGTATAACATTTATCATTTTTTTCTCACCCACACTCACCCACACCCTCTCTCCTCCCCACCTTGTGGCTGGCCGAAATTTATAGGAAGACCCCCTGATTTATAGGTGTTTTGTCGATCAAAAATATTTACCGCAATCAAGAACGGCGTCGCTTTGCAGCTAGCCGGTGAATACGGGTCGGTCCACAGGGATGTGTAAATCTCTTTTAAGTTCTTACGAGTTAATTCCAAATGGTGTTTGGATTTATAATTAAACCTAAAAATTGAAGTTGTATGATACTAGGATTAGAAACTTGCTAGGATTAGGTCTAGGGAAAATTTGGTAAACAAAGATCTACATCTCTTTCCATTGCCATTAATTAAATTTATCATTTTAGTGTTATGGTAAATATTTATAAAGGGGATTAGGATGATTGGGATAATTGATTCTTCCTCTAGATCCTTATCCTTCCTTTATTAATCTTTACCCTAACCTCCATGGAAAACCTTAAAATCCGGGCCTTTAGACTACGGAATCACCGTTACCTTGAGGGTAAAAGTGCCGTAGGGAGCGAAATAAGAAGGTATGCATGGAGTTCTAATGTTCATAAAAGTTTGGCAATGAAAAGAGATGAGAGATCTTCATCTCTCAAATCCTTCCCTATTCCTAACCTTAACAAGCGAGGAAACTACTCGCTCATCGAGGGAATGAAAAAAAACATGATTTTATTAAAGAGAGAAAACATCGATTGCAAGTTAATAAAAGCTAAACTAAATTAAACTAAGGTGAGAAAATAATTTACCTAGAGCAGATATGAAAAACTACAACTACTGCAAGGAAAATAACCAACTTACTTTTGATGCGCTCTAACTTCAAGAAAACAGAATTTTATTCATGAGTAGAGGCATAAGAAAATACAAAGCTTTTGGGTTCTATTTATAGGACATAGAAACCCTAGGTTTACAATTGCACCGCATGTCTACAATTACAAATATACCCTCAGAAAATCTTTCCATAGCCTTCAGAACTTTTTGGCAAAATTTTCTTTCCATGAAGACCTTATACGGCCGCGGAACCGCGGCATTGGTGCGCTTGGGCCGTGGTTCCGCGGCCCAATGATGAGTTCATTTTATTGTTTTTCCTGGGCTTCTTTAGGTTTCTCTGGGCTTCTTGGTTCTTTATTCCTCTTATCAATTTGGCTTCTGTATTAATTCCAGATCTTTAGTGAAAACTTTGCAATGGATCTTTTAACCGTCTTTCTTGCAAATTTGGATCTTGCGTTGCCTTATTGATGGTGAACCGTTCTTCTGCTGGCTTTACTAAGATCCTCCTCATTGTTGGTTAAAAGTCCTTCTTTTGTGTCGTCTTTTGTGTTTTTTCACTGTTTTTGCTCCAAGAACCTGTAACCTGTAACATGTAGCAGACATGGGTCAAAAGCACCTGTTTTTATTCTAAAATGCGTAAGAATGGGGAATACAAAATGCAATATTATGTTATGAACATATACCCCCAAACTTATCTTTTGCTCGTCCTCGAGCAAACTTTTTTTTTTATTCTCGATAAAAATCTAACCTAGCCACACTTTCGCAGGGAAACGCGATTGCACTGAGCACGTGCAACAAGCCGTTAAACCTCTAGGTGTCCCTAGTAGGAGGAGTGTTGTCTCCTGAGGGTTTTCAGCGGATTACACCCACAAAATCCTATCAATTTGGTTTTTCGACTTTTGTCTTCTAATTAGGTTTTCTAACAAGGAAATCTATTATCGTCAACCCGCAAATTATCCACCCATATTCTTCACACTTCCTCATTATTTAACTTAAGATTATATATGTTCTATAGAATTACTCAGCTTTCGGCATTTCTTAAGTTTTCCTTCTAGGATTCCATCTCCACTTAGGAATTTCTATCAACTCTATCAAAGATACAAGTTCTATTCTTCATTCCTTTCTCTTATCTAAACTCTAATCACATATCCCCACGTGTTTGTAAATATCACCCCTACACTTGGAAATTCAAATCAAGCAATCGTACTCTCGTCCATTGTCCAAAGCACTTATTAATTGGTGAATTTTCGCTTTCACATCCTTCATGCGACTGTTAATACTTCTTGAGGTACCAACAACCGATTACAAGATGCGTTAGCATTTTAAAGTGTACTTCCTAGTTTTGCAACACCCAAGGCTTTTAGCAGTGGCTCCCAAACCAGTTGGTCTAAGGCACTAGGTGATGAAGCACCCTCGCTAAATACTTTTCTATTTTTACAGCCTTAAGTAATTACAAAAACCAGTGTCCATTTTTTTCTTTATTCACTTTTTTGTCTTTTATTTTCATTGTGCTAAGGACTTTAGACAAGAGTATTTCAAGGTCTCTTCTACTAATCCAAGTTTTAAGGCGCGTGTTTGTGCATTTTGTTGGGTATATGTTTTCAGAATCTAGACTTAAGTTAGGAATTATTTTTCAAACTTATACTCTAATAAAAGTTTTAATACTTTTCCTTCGTTTCGACTTAGCCCAAGAAGTGAACCCAAAATTTACCTATTTCTAAATAACCTACAAAGACATATACTTTCTACCGTTAAACTCTAAGGAAGGTGTTAGTTTTAGGGTTTTTAATTTGCTAAGTCTAAAATCTAGTTTTTCCTAGCCAGTTAACCTATTTATCAAACTCAAGTCAATTAACCAAAATTGAATACAATAATTTTTATAATATTTTTATTTTTTTTGAATTTTTTCTATTTTTATGGGTTTTTCTGTTTTCTAATTTTTAATTTTTCAAATTTTTATGATTTTTTTTTATATAAAGATGCAATGCAGAAATTAAATATGCAAAAGGAAAGAAAAATATATACAATATGCAATGCAAAAAGATAACTATATACACTACCCTCTCCCCCAAACTTGAGCAAAGCAGTGCCCTCACTGCCCGGCCCCACGTCGCGCTCGTGTGCGTGACCATGATCTGTCCCCTCTAGCCAAAAGGGTTTGAATACCCCTCTCAATTTCCGTCAACCGACGGTTGTGATCTCATGCAGTCGCCCGAAACTCATCCCTCAAAGAATCGATTCTTCTCACGGTTCTCCGCATCAATCGCGCATGCTCCTGGGGAGTTAGTACTTCCCCGCTCGAAGTCGAGCTCGAGCTAGGGGTGTGTGCGGGTACATTTTCTGCCGGTTCCGTTCGTGTCCAAATATCAGTTAGTCTAGAGTAGGACGACGTGACGCCCTCTACGAGTGGTCGAACCGGAACACCGTTTATCATGTATGAGTCAAATTCCTCGACGGGGAGGAAATAACGGCAGAGTTGGGTAACAAGCATGGGACATGGGTATACGGTACCTCATTTCCCCGTACCTATAGATTGGAGCAAAACAGTGCACATGTCGAACCTTGGATTTTTCATCATCAGTGTGTGTACGATATGTAATGAAGGGGTGAAAAAAGTCGTGTTGTGGGAACTACCAAAGATATTGTTTTATGTCCATCGGCACACAGTTAAAACGTTCGCGAAAAGGGTCCGTGCTTGGATACCCTTACGCGGTTAACGTGCACAATCATTCCCCATCAAGGGCATATAATCTTCAAAGCGCAATGGGTGTTCATATGCAGGTACACGTGGTATGAGTGTAACCTCGTGTATCATGCCCCTATCGATATGAATTTCACGATTTCCCCAATTTAGTTTAATGTAGCCTAAGTTGTCTAGACTATTATCCTCCATTGATTCATAAAATAGGGCCACAAGTTCGGGTAGGGAAAATGCAGAGGGGTGATTATAGAGCAGGAAATTCCAGCCCCTTTGCTCGATTTCATGTGCAAAATATCTACCGTACACTTCGTGTGTGAAAACTGGGGTAAAATCCCTTTCAAACTGCATTTTATGTGCCATCTAGATATTATTATGTTTTTCAGGAAAAAATATATAAGAACAGAGAGTAAAGACATAGATGTACCTCCCCTGAAAATTACAGGGGGTGAAGCTTCAGAGGTGCGGCGGTTCGGCGGCAGGAGACGGCTACGGCGGCGGAAGCGCGGCGTTCTGGTGGCGGCGCTGCGAAATTTTTCTGGAGGGGACAGGAGGTGGCGGCTAGGGTTTTATGAAGATGAAATATTAGGGTTATGAGGACAGGAGGGCTCGGGTCTCTTTAAATAGAGGGGAAAGAGGGTTATTTGAAGAAAACACCCTTAAAAAAAATGGATTTTATGTGTAAATTGAAAATTCAGCTCTTAATTCTGAAAATTTGCAATTAGGTCCAAAAAAAAATTATTTTTTTATTTTTTTATTTTTTATTTTTTTGGTATTTTGGGAATATATATTTACAAATTATATACACACCCCCAAACTTATTTGAAATAATGGTTTGGAAGAAAAGAAATCTGGGGGTGAAAGTGGAGGAATATTACTCAGTGTAGATCGGCTCCTGCAAGAGCAGGAGCTCCTCCGAAGGGTCCGCTATGAAGAACGGTTTCAGTCGATGCCCATTCACCTTGAATAAGGTACCGTCTTCAGGATTCTCAAGATCAACCGCACCGTGCGGATAAACGGTGCGGACTACAAAAGGTCCTCTCCATCGGGACCGGAGCTTGCCGGGATGAAAATGTAACCGAGTGTCATAAAGTAGAACCTGTTGACCAGGTTCAAAAGTTTTTCGCAAAAGGTGTTTATCGTGGAACACCTTAGCTCGGTTTTTAGCAATTATGGCATTATCATATGCCTCATCCCTTAGCTCCTCCAATTCATTCAATTGCAGCTTTCGATTGCTGCCCGCATCTCCTAAAGATAGATTCAGCTCTTTAATGGCCCAAAATGCCTTATGCTCAATTTCTACTGGGAGGTGGCACGCCTTCCCGTAGACAAGCCGGTATGGAGACATGCCAAGCTCGGTCTTATATGCAGTACGGAAAGCCCATAATGCATCGATTAATTTGAGTGACCAATCTTTACGGTTTTTAGAAACCGTTTTCTCCAAGATTTGCTTAATTTGCCGATTCGAGACCTCGGCTTGCCCACATGTTTGGGGATGGTATGGCGTTGACAGCTTATGGGTGATAGAGTGTTTGCGCATTAGAGACTCAAAAGTCCTATTGCAAAAGTGAGAACCATTATCACTTATTATCGCGCGAGGGTGCCCAAATCGAGAAAAGATGTGTTCTTTAAGAAATCGAACGACGACCTTGTTGTCATTCGTTCGACTAGGCACAGCCTCGACCCACTTTGATACATAGTCAACAGCCAAAAGAATATACACATTTCCAAAAGAGTTAGGAAATGGTCCCATGAAGTCTATACCCCAAACATCAAAAATGTCTACAACCAAAATTGGTTGGAGCGGCATTTCGTTTCTCCGCGATATCCGGCCCAAGTGTTGGCACCGGGAGCAAGTTTTGCAGTATTCGAATGCATCTTTGAAGAGTCGTGGCCAATAGAAACCACACAGCAAAACTTTCTCGGCTGTCTTCTTTGGGCCAAAGTGCCCGCCACATGCTTGATCGTGGCAAAAAGCCAGCACACTCTTAACCTCATTTTCTGGTACACACCGACGAATGATTTGGTCGGAACAGTATTTAAAAAGATAAGGTTCATCCCAGTAAAAATGCTTTACTTGGGACAAAAATCGAAGTTTATCTTGTTTCGACCAATCTTTAGGTGTCAAGCCGGTGGCTAAGTAGTTTACAATATCAGGGAACCATGGCTCGCAAGAAACGGTCAAGAGTTGCTCATCTGGGAAAACATCAGTGATAGGAAGTTCAAGTGTAGGCGAAGAAGGAAGTCGTGAAAGGTGATCGGCCACTACGTTTTCACATCCCTTTTTGTCCCTTATAACAAGATCAAATTCTTGCAGCAAAAGGATCCAACGTATTAGCCTAGACTTAGCATCCTTCTTCGCAAAAAGATGGTGAAGAGCTGAGTGATCCGTGTACACTATAACAGGAGAGCCGATTAAAAAAGGCCGAAATTTTTCAAGTGCAAACACAACCGCTAAAAACTCTTTTTCTGTTGTTGTGTAGTTTAATTGGGCCTTATTTAATGTTCGGCTAGCGTAGTAAATTACATGCGGCATCTTGTTAATGTGTTGTCCAAGAACAGCACCAATGCCAAAATCTGATGCGTCGCACATAATTTCGAAGGGATGCGTCCAGTCTGGAGATGAAAGGATGGGCGCAGAAATGAGTGAGTGTTTAAAAGACTCGAACGCTTCCATGCAACTTGAGTCGAAAACAAAAGTAGTGTCCTTGGCCAATAAGAGAGTCAAGGGTCTAGCAATCTTGCTAAAGTCCTTGATGAACCGTCTATAAAAACCGGCATGGCCAAGGAAAGCTCGGATATCTTTGACGCATTTAGGAGGATGAAGATTAGAAATGACTTCGATTTTAGCTCTGTCAACCTCTATGCCGTTTGCGAGATGACATGTCCTAAGACAATGCCTTCTCGTACCATAAAGTGGCATTTCTCCTAATTCAAAGTTAGGTTCTTTTCCCTACAGCGGGTAAGAACTGCGTCAAGATGTTGTAAGCACTCGTCGAAGGAGTCACCGAAAATGGAGAAATCATCCATAAAGATTTCCAAAAACTTCTCCACCATGTCCGAAAAGATCCGCATCATACACCGCTGAAATGTAGCGGGTGCATTGCATAACCCAAAGGGCATGCGACGATAAGCAAAAGTGCCAAAGGGACAAGTAAATGTAGACTTGTCTTGATCCTCTTTGGCTATGGGGACTTGATTATAACCGGAATAGCCATCTAAAAAGCAGAAGAACTCGTGCCCCGCCAATCGTTCTAGCATTTGGTAAATGAATGGTAAAGGAAAGTGGTCCTTCCTTGTCGCGGCATTGAGTTTCCGGTAGTCGATGCAAACTCGCCACCCAGTTTGGGTGCGAGTGGGAATTAACTCATTTGCCTCATTGGTGATGACCGTGATGCCCGATTTCTTTGGCACGACATGAATGGGGCTAACCCATTGGCTATCCGAGATAGGCTAAATGATACCGCTATCAAGACACTTAACAATCTCCTTCTTGACCGCCTCTTTCATAATAGGGTTGAGGCGTCTTTGTGGATCCCTTACCGGCTTGGCATCATCCATCAAGTGTATGTGATGTTCAACTATGAGGGGACTAATCCCCTTGATGTCCGCCATAGTCCAGCCGAAAGCTTGCCGATTATTGTATAAGACCGTTAAAAGAGTCTTCCCTTGCTCAAGAGCTAGAGAGGCCGATATGATAACGGGTAAGGCTTCATTTTCACCTAGATAAGCATATTTTAGGTGCGACGGCAAAAGCTTTAGCTCGAGTTTAGGTGGTGAAACAATAGATGGTAATAATGGAGTAACTGTTTCGAACTCGAAGGATTCCATCAAAGGTTCAAATCGAGTGTACGCTACCGAGTCAGATGGTTCAACTAACTCATCTGAAAAAGCAAAAGACTCAAACTCGGGTGGAGAGTCTTCAAGATCGTCAACAAAGGTGAAACACTCATAATCTTTGTCCGTCGTGAAAGCTGTGTCGGATTCTAGGAGGAACGCACTAGTGGCGTTAACAATGCTGTGATCAAACATTAAATTCTCGAACTCACAGTCCTCCTCCGCGATCTCATCGATCGAGCACACATCAAGTACGCTAGAATTAGGCTCGCAAGGCTGACTTCCTAACTTGAAAATGTTGAGTTCAACTGTCATATTACCAAAAGATAGATTCGTTGAACCATTACGACAGTTGATTATCGCGTTAGAAGTCGCGAGGAATGGTCGACCAAGTATCACCGGAATTTGATTACGGGGGTTAGTGACAGGCTGTGTATCCATAACAATAAAGTCAACGGGGAAAATGAAATCCCCTACTCTAATTAACAAATCCTCCAACTCTCCCCTAGGATGGGTGATCGATCGGTCGGCCATTTGGAGAGTGCAATGAGTGGGCTTAAGCTCTCCAACGCCTAATTGTTCGTACACCGAATAAGGTAGCAAATTGACACTAGCGCCAAGATCTAATAGTGCTCTATTGATGGTCTTGTTCCCAATTGTGATCGAAATAGTAGGATAACCGGGGTCCTTGTGCTTTGGGGGTAAAGAATTGACAAGAGCATCACTAACTGCACTAGCCACGAAAACTTTCTTTGGTACTTTTGACTTCCTCTTTTTGGTGCATAAGTCCTTTAAGATTTTTGCATATGAAGGAACTTGTTGGATTGCATCCAAAAGAGGGATATTTATGCTAACCTGTTTGAACAACTCTACAATCTTCTCCATCTGTGGAGTTGGTTTATTGGATCTCAACCAATTTGGAAAAGGAACATTTTGAAAAGTTGTTGAGTCTAATTTTTGCGGATCAGATTGTTGAGTTGGAACGGAACCCCGTATAGATGTGTTCGTGTTGTGAGAAGAGGGTCCGTTCGAGCTAGAAGAAGTAGAGCCATGTGAAGGATGGAGAATAGGCTCTAACGAAGAAGAAGAAGAAGAAGTTGAAGAGGATGAAGAACCACCGGCTGAGGTGTCATGGTTAATACCCACGTTGTTTTGCAGCACTTTTCCGGATCTCAATGTGGCCACAGCATTCACGTTATGATTCTGCTGTTCATGTGCAACATGTGCGTGACCGGGATTTGGGAGTGGTTGAGACGGAAGCTTTCCTTTCTCTCGCTCATTCAATGCTGCGTTGAGTTGTGCAATTTGTGCCTCAAT
This sequence comes from Agapanthus africanus, assembly GCA_030015575.1. Taxonomy (NCBI): domain Eukaryota; kingdom Viridiplantae; phylum Streptophyta; class Magnoliopsida; order Asparagales; family Amaryllidaceae; genus Agapanthus; species Agapanthus africanus. The sequence continues at coordinate 354,746,151 of CM057350.1, read as the reverse complement.
AGCTTTGATGCTTTGATCCTGTGAGGCACTGTTTAGCACCAAAGATTGAACAGAAGTCTCTATCCTAGCTGCGGATTGTGCATATTGCTTTAGGAATGCTTCTAGACTTCTTTCGAGCGAGCTAACAGCATTTTGAGGGGGAACAAAATTGTTGGGCACAAAATTGTTCATCTGATTAGGGTAAGGTTGCTGTTGGGGAGATTGCTGAAATTGAGTTTGTGGAGGTGCTTGTTGTTGTGGAGGAGGAGCCCTTTGAAAATTGTTGTTTCGTTGGACTTGTTGATTTTGGTTCCAAGCGAAATTTGGGTGGCTCTTCCAACCCGGATTGTATGTTGAAGAGTATGGATCGTTTCTTTGTCGTTGCTGAAAGGCAGCATTGACTTGATCTTGTCCTTGAGTAGATGCAGTGTAAGGACACTCTTCGGTGAGATGTGATGGATCCGAACAACAAGCACAAACAGTTCGTGGAGGCACAACAGGGGCAGGAGAAGGTACTGAGATTTTGGTCTCAAGCGCTTCTAGCTTTTTCGTAAGAGAGGCCATCTCGGCCATCATAGCAATTGACATCTCTACTTGATGTATGCCTGCCCTAGGTTGACCAATAGAAGAAGATGATGATGTGGTCTTGGTGCTCTCCCACTGAATTGTTTGTTCACTAAGATCCTCAAGGAACTGCCAAGCTTCCTCTCTAGATTTGGACAGAAAGTGACCTTGACTAATGGTTTCTAGCAACTGCTTCGTTGCTGGGTTCAATCCTTCGTATAATGTTTGGCAAAGTTGCCATCTTTCGATCCCATGGTGAGGGCATTGAACGAGTAGGTCTTTGAATCTTTCAAAACATTTCCAAAATGGTTCGGCGGGAAGCTATGAAAATTGTATAATCTCATTACGGATTTTAGCAGTTTTGTGATGAGGATAGAACTTTTTAAGAAAAGCTTTCACAAACTCGTCCCAATTTCTAATTGAATGTGATGCGGTGCTGTATAGCCACTTCTCGGCTAGGTCACATAAGGTGAAAGGAATGACCCTTAGCCTTATAGCGTCATCACTTAATTGGGTAGTTTTCATCATGGCACAAACGTTTTGGAATTTGTTGATAAAGATATATGCATCTTCGGATTCCAAACCATGAAACTTAGGCAGCATATTGATGAAGTGGAGTTTGATCTCAAAATTGTCCCTATTAGCCGGTGGTAGGGAAAGACAAGTAGGAAGGGCGGTGCGGACGGGGTAGAAAAGATCCTGGAGCGCGGCTCGTGCGGGGGCTTCAACAGGTGGGAGATTCGGGTTATTCGCACCTAACGGAGGTGGAATCCTTCCCGTCGGTAAGGTGTTGTTAGGATCGTATCCCGACATACCTTTGGAAGAATGTGATGGTGAAAGTGAAGAAGTGGACAAGATTTCGACTTCGGAGTCGAAAGGTTCGTCGGTCGGTACCAACGAAACACGGACTAATCGGGCGCTAGGGTCCCTAGTCCAACCGGACATACACTAAAAGGGTTAGTGTAGTCGAAAGATGAAAGACAGAATGTGAAGGTAAGAAAACGTCAATGAGAAGAAGTGGTGTAAGTGAGTGCAAAGATTTTTTAGCGACAAGTTGCAAGTTTTGAAAAGATTTTTCCTTTCACTTCTTTTATGTGTGCTTTTGCAAAAAGATTTTTGAAAAGAGACTTGTGACACAAATGCAATTAACCACACATGCACAATCAGGCCTAGATCTAGGGCCACCTAGGTCAGCTAGACAGCTCCTAACTGTTCCAAAGGGCTAGAAATAGGACCTCAAACCGCCTCTTCACCGCCAATTGCGGCCAGGTAAGTGCCAGGTAAGTGGGAAGGAACCACGCTGTGGGCCTAATTAAAAACCACTAGCCTTGACACACTTGCATGGGCACCGCAAAGTCAGGTTAGGATAAACGGCCGATGCCTATACTAGTCCTCTGTCCTATTGAGCTCAACGTCCTTAGGGCCGAGTCTAATATTTTTTAATTAAAAGTGGTCAATGCAAATGCTTTAAGTGATTTTTGGGGTCCTGGGAAGGGTGATGAAATCCCCACCCAATCTGAATTGGTCAATAGCCTCTTAAATTCAGATTAAAGTATGTAAAGCAGTAAATCACTTGCAATCAATTTGCTTTTTAGCGCGGCGCAAAGAATCCTGCAGAAAATCAATTTATTGGAAGGGGGAAGAAGATTTTTAGCGCAAAGAATCCTGTAGAAGATTTGACAAAAGATATATGGGGATTTGCAGAGGGGAGAATGAGGAAACAAACAGTGCAAAAATTGCACAGAGATCTCCACAGAAAGCCGCGGAATCGCGGTCTTAGGTAGGCAAAAGCCGCGGAATCGCGGTCAGTTGGAGAGATCGTCTTCTGAAAAAAAATTCTGTAGCTCCTCTGTTCCAATCTTCTACTGTTCTGATGTACGTTTTTCTGTTTCTCCCTCAGAATATTTCCAGATCCGTCAATCCTGCAAAGATCCACAAAGAAAACCCTTCAAACAATAAAAGATGAAAAAGTAAATGAAGCAAGTGAAACCCTAACCATTGACTAACCATGGTTTAAACCAAACATACACCCAAGTTTTCATGTATCATCAAACATGATACAAACTTGTGCACAAAAATATATCACATATACAATGTGCACAAACAAGTGAGAAAAACATCTTAAGTGAACCAATATTAGTTAATGTAAAGTAATATATCAAATATATAATTATACATTAAATCATTAAATCAATACTTGATTTAACGATCCGGTCATATCGCATATAACCGACTAATATCAATAGTAACAACTTATCGAATCAACACTTGATCCGATAACCCGGCTATATCGCATATAACCGATCAATGTCATAAATCGCGAGAATCGAATACAGTATCACATACTGGTATTATTCTCGGTCCCGCACATATCTCATATGCGCTCCTATTTCATTTTGCTTGAGCCAGGAAACCCTTATGTAGGACTCTAAAGACTCGTCAATACGCCGGTAGCAGGTGATGATCATATCAAACACCCATAAGCCGCAAGCGGTCTGCTAAACGTAATGGCCACCCGGGTATTGAGCGATCAGAAGATCGACGAGCAAGCCCGCTCACACTCCTGTGAATCCAACCAGTAACACTTACCGTACAGTCCGGTCTCGTCGTCTGATATGTCGCATATCTCGCCTAGGGGTGGTAAACGTCAGACCCCAATAGCTCGATAAGTCATGTCGATATGAGGTCTATAACAGTTTGAGAAACTACCGGTAACACTTACCAGTAAATCTCAGCAACCCTGGCCAGGGATTTCTGGTTATAGCCAATCGAACACAGTGCAATATCAACTCCCTATATCGGGAGAGACGAATCCCCTCCTATCGCTCATTGCCTCCATGTGAATCGGGACTGTACCCAAAAACCACCGTTTTGCACGCCCTCTTGGACGTGGTAAGGTGGAAATCAAAGCACAGTGGGAATCACACAAGACTCTATGACGATATCGGGTCAACAGACTACTCTGTACCAGTGTCACCAGAGAAATGCCATCTGGCGTAAGGTATAATACCATCTGGGAGTTCTCGGCGAGTCCGTTCAGTGTACCCAGTCTCCACTGAGCACCCGCATACCATCTCTGATGTCAAACACCAATGGATATGGGATCAGCCATCGCCCATCACATGGGTCGAGAAGATATACACTAGTCTACTCTGGAATATCGATGCTCCGTCTCGATATTCCCGCGACTTGGGACCTTGAAGGATGAACTTATGGACTACCATGTCCCTACTAGTATGATCCGCATCATAGTCCAGGTAGTCAAGTACACATCCTAAGGGCTTTACCAACATGTAACAGAGAGACAATTAGTATACACGTTTAGGTAAAGAGTAACTAGATAGCATACTATCATGTCGAGCAAGAAAGTCCTCCCTATATATGTCCCCGCATCCACTAAAATATACATCCTATGTATAGCAATGGCCTCTTGGGCATACATATAACTAACACTCCACATATTGATTATACCTGCTAGTGTACTTTCCATTATTCTTCATTCACATGACCTGTTATTACTGTAAATTGCATATCTTAGATTCATGCTGTACATACATACCTGCAATTACCTGCATATGTTATCTACTATTCACTAGTTGGCAACTCACCCCCGTTGTGCCACAGTTGTTTTGCAGGGTGATTCCCCAGAGTAGTCGAGGCAGGCTATTCATCTATCATCTTTTGCTACAGATACCCCATCGGCTCACGGTGTGCTATTTTGCTTAGGTGGGTATTGCAGGTTATCTGTATTTTGTATTGTACATTCGTTGTATCTTGTACTCTCAATCTACTATTATGTTGTTGACTTAGAGACTTGGTGAGGATGTTATTGTATATTAATTGTGGATTTGTTGTCTTTTATACAGCTTTATCTCAATTGTCTTTATTTCTTCGTTACGGCGTCGTATATTTGTAGTGGTGATTGTTTTCCGCCTTTGGGCGTGTATTTTCTCCCGTTTGGAGATGCTTTATTTTTCTTTATTTGTTGTACCCATTTTGGGGTCAGTTTTTACAAGGGGGGTGTTGCCAAAATTTTAAAGAAAGAAAGTTGGACTTTTAAAGAATTTGGGTTGTGATTTCAAATGTTTCAAAACTACTATTGTAACGTTTTGAAAATCATTTCGGTGAAATTTCAGAAAATCGGTAAAATAAGGGGGTTTTCTGTAAAAAGTCAAAATACAAATATCTTTATTATAAAATTAAATATACATATTCTTGCTATGAAATTTCTAGTATTTGGTGTTTATTGAGCCACTGGTGAAATTTCAAATTTTCTGAAAATTTTCCGAAATTAATTATTTTAATATTATTTTAAGCCGTCAGTAATACATTTAATTAGGGAAAATTACAAAGTAGAATGAGTTGAAACAATTTTTGTGCATCATAACACATTAAATAAAATTTTAACATGTTCTTTTTGAATCAAAATGAAACTGCCAAACGGTGTTAGAATTATTGAAGAAAAAAGGCTTTTTTGGTGAGATTAGTGTAAATAGATATTGGGGTATAACATTTATCATTTTTTTCTCACCCACACTCACCCACACCCTCTCTCCTCCCCACCTTGTGGCTGGCCGAAATTTGTAGGAAGACCCCCTGATTTATAGGTGTTTTGTCGATCAAAAATATTACTGCAATCAAGAACGGCGTCGCTTTGCAGCCATAGTCACAAATTCGTGATTCGGAAATAATTCGGCGAGGTCGAAAATTCGGATTCGGTGAACTATTCGGAAAAAATCGGCAAGTATTCGTGAAAGATTCGGAAAATATTCGGGTAATGTTCGGAAAGGATTTCGAGGAAGAAATTAATATATGAGTATGTACATAACATGTAATATTCTAGACTACAGAGAGCAAATGAGAAGACAAATATGTAATATTCTTTATGATACTTGTTGACAAAAGAAAAAGACTATATTTCATCATCAACTATTCAACATGCTATTTCACTTACATAGATCTTGAAGATTGATGACCAACCCAAAATTCAAAATGACAAAAATACCATAAAAACATATGTCAATAAAGCAAAAAATCTATGGCACTCCGGAAGGAGAAATATCCGTAGCATTTAAAAAGTCAACTTCTACGGCATTTTCATCATCATTGCCTCTATCATCTTCATCGCCATGATCATCATTCTCATCATCATAATTGCCACGAATGCGATCATCTTGAATGCAAGCTCCACCATCTCCATAAAATATATCGGCAATATTACAATCAAGTTTTTCAAGATTGATCGGAGTCGAATCAAGTTGCTCTTTCTTTTGCATTGTCCTCTTCAAATGATTGTTCACTCTCACATACACTAAATCTTGTAATCTAGTAGGATCAAGTCGGTTCCTCTTTTTAGTGTACGCCGCATCAAAAGCACTCCAATTTCTCTCACACGCCGATGAACTACATGTTTGACTCAATATTCTAATTGCCAACTTTTGCAATACAGGCACCGCACTACCCCACATGTCCCACCATAGTCCTAATACCATAAACAAAAAGAAAAAATTAATTAAAAACATTTAACATGATATTTGAAATAATATGCAAAAGGAAAAATTGTAACTATGCTTACTTGGATGAGCAACATGTAAAGATCCAATTGCCATCTCTCCAAATATGCTCGGATCCTTTGAATGGTAATCCTTGAGCTCTCTAACTATGTTGATCCTTTCATTGTAAGCCAACATCTTTAATATGACTTTCTCCAAACCATTTCTTACATCGGTATCCATTTTTGCATGCCCATCATAAAACAAGTGAGGATTCAAATAAAAAGCCGCCGCATACATATCACAATATAAAGATTTCTTCCACCTTTCATCAATGATTGTCCAAAATGGCAAATATTTGGCACTATCTTCTTTGAAAATAAGCTTTATGGCCTCTTTAGCTTTCCGAATTCCATAATATATGTATCCGGATGAAGAACTATCACCATCAACCATTCTTAAGATTCGAAAAAGTGGTTCCATAACCCTTATAAGTTGTCTACCACAATCCCAAAACTCATTCCCTTGAAACAAGTTTTGTATCTCCATACCCTCCAAACTTTTACATGGAGCCAATTCCCTCCATTCCGAAGAAGCAACCATATATCGGAGAGATTGCTCTTGTTCCAAGATAGATTGAAGGCAAATAAATTGTGTAGCAAACCTTGTAGCTCCGGGCCTTTTTAACTCACGACCACCCGTGTGAGTTCTCATCAAATCCAACACATGTTGGTATCTATACATGAACTTAGCAACTCTTCTTGCACTATGAAGAATAGGAGCCACACTTTCAAGTGCATCAAATTCTTTGAACATTAGATTGATGCAATGTGCCGCACAACTAGTTTTGAAAATATGCTTGTACTTATCCACAATCATATTTCCGGCGGCTAGGTAGTTTGAAGCATTGTCCGATATGAATTGAATAACATTGTTCGGACCAATATCTTCAATAACCGATGAGATGAAGTTATATATATATAATGCATCATTTTTGTTTCCCACCGTGCATAAAGACTTCAAGAATACCACACCTTTAGGGCAAGAAACGAGCAAATTCAAATAAGGTCGATTCCTTCCATCCGTCCATCCATCCGACATTACTGTGCAACCACAAGTCTCCCATGATTGTCTCATACCTTGCACATATTCATTTGCTTCGCCCTTCAAATCCTCCAATAGTATTGTTCTTGCTAATTCACTACTCGGCGGCTCATAACCCGGTCCAACTTTGGCAATGGCACGAATAGCTTCATGAAAGCTAGGAGAACGCAACAAGTTAAATGCCAAGTTATCATTAACCATGCATCTAACTAGTGATTTGTCTGCTTCCTCCTTTTCCGCCTTCTTAATCATTGCATTAATGGTTCTTTGAATTCCACTTTGTGGTTGAGTCACTTGAGTGGCCTCTTGAGAAATTAAAGATTCTTGTGCAATAGAACCTGAAGAACTACCAGAGGGATTCCAAAACCCCGAAATTTTTGTCTTCTTATTTTTAGATTCCAAATCGTGTACTCCTTTCAAAGAAAGATCACGAATAGGATCGGTAACATTGGGGCAAGGCCGAATATCTTTGCAAGTGATCTTTGAGAAATGATATCTCATCCGAGTTATACCCCCGACAAACATTTCTTGACAAAAGTTGCATTTAACTTTTGCGCCTCCAACTTTTGTAATATATTCCCACAAGGGATCCCTTTCGCAAGGCATATTCCTATATGAAAAATATAATTCACAAAACAATATATTATTATATAATTCACATAATTTAATTAAATATAAGTCCTAACATTTTCTTCAATCCATCCTTAAAAATCGATTTTTAGCACTAAAATGAAATAACAATCAATACATATCCAAATACTTGACAATTGAGATAGCGTGCATATCGATTTATGAAACAACAATCAACACATATGGTATACTAGAGGTCATATACTCCACAGCTCCAAGACTCTTTTCTTAGTTCTTATCGTCTTGATATTTCCTTCCTTTGTGTCTTGTGTGTATGTTGAATTAATAGATCAACAAATCACACCTTTTCCTTCTCTTTTCCATGATCCATCCCACTATTGATAGAAACCCAACAGATCCCCTCAAGATCTAAAGTTCTCTTCTTTATTCCTTTTTTGGGGTTTTAATCTAAAGACCCATTTGGATTTTTAGAAATTTGAGCTCATGGGTATTGAACCACTGTCCATTATTTTGCATAAATTTCAAGTTTTTTGAAGATTTCTTGGCAAACTAGAGAAATCCATTTGAAAATTTCAAATGGGTACCCTGCCCTCTTCTCAAATTTCTCTATCGAAGGAGAACATGGGAGAAAATGAAACCATTGAGCTCACTGGACTGCTGGAGAGTATCAAATGGAGAAAAAACCTTTTGAGGTGAGGTGCAGATCTGTTCTTTGCTCCCGATATGCTCTCTAGATTTGGGAATTTGGGAATTTTGCATCAAAAATTGATTTTGCATCAAAAATTGATTTGGGAATTTGGGAATTTTTCATCAAAAATTGATTTCGATATGCTCTGTGTGTATGTTGATTTGGGAATTTTTCATCAAAAATTGATTTTGCATCAGAATCCAATTTCATCAGAACCCAAAAAGAAAAAAAAATAGCCGACAAGAAAAATATACCTTGGGAATCTCCGGCGGTCTTGGAATCGAAAGAAGGTGAGGAGAAACTCCGGCGAGGCGGCGGTGGAGTCTGGAGATTCGAGTCTGGAGAGATGGATTTGGGTCGAGGAGGCGGCGGTGGGGTTGAAAAAAGGCCGAAGACGAGTCTGGACTGGAGTCTGGACTGGAGAAACCCTAATTAATCGAAGAGGCGGTGAGGCTGCAGTGGAGTCATGGTCCTCGTACAGACGGTGGAGTCGTGGAGGCGGTGGAGTCGTCATGGAGGCGCTGGAGTCGTGGAGGGCCTAGAGTCGTGGAGGCGTGGAGTCGTGGAGGCGGTGGAGTCGTCGTGGAGGCGGTGGAGTCATGGAGGGCCTGGAGTCGTGGAGGCGTCAGGAGTGGAGAGCCTGGAGTCGTGGAGGCGGTGGTGGAGTCGTGGAGGCGATGTAGTCGTGGAGGCGACTAGGTGAGGGTTGTGGAAGTGAGGCCAGTGAGAGACTTGAGAGAAGAAATGGATCTGAAGCTCAAGTTGGAACTTTTGATTTTGAAATTTGGAGTGCTACAGTGTAGTGTGTGCTGTCAATTCAATTGTCAAATTGTGTCAATCTGTGCTCGTATATTGTGAGGAAACTTTGTGACTAAAGTTTAGGCAGGGTTGTGAATAATTCGTTTGGTACGCGAATTATTCGCGAATTTTGCGAATAATTCGCGAATAATTCGCGTACTAAATGAATCATCCGCCAATGGCGATTAAAACGCAGAGTTATTCGTCAAGCCAATTATTCGCGAATTATTCACGAATTTTCCGAATAATTCGTGAATATTGTGACTATGTTTGCAGCTAGCCGGTGAGTACGGGTCGGTCCACAGGGATGTGTAAATCTCCTTTAAGTTCTTACGAGTTAATTCCAAATGGTGTTTGGATTTATAATTAAACCTAAAAATTGAAGTTATATGATACTAGGATTAGAAACTTGCTAGGATTAGGTCTAGGGAAAATTTGGTAAACAAAGATCTACATCTCTTTCCATTGCCATTAATTAAATTTATCATTTTAGTGTTATGGTAAATATTTATAAAGAGGATTAGGATGATTGGGATGATTGATTCTTCCTCTAGATCCTTGTCTATCCTTTATTAATCTTTACCCTAACCTCCATGGAAAACCTTAAAATCCGGGCCTTTAGACTACGGAATCACCGTTACCTCGAGGGTAAAAGTGCCGTAGGGAGCGGAATAAGAAGGTATGCATGGAGTTCTAATGTTCATAAAAGTTTGGCAACGAAAAGAGATGAGAGATCTTCATCTCTCAAATCCTTCCCTATTCCTAACCCTAACAAGCGAGGAAACTACTCGCTCATCGAGGGAATGAAAAAAACATGATTTTATTAAAGAGAGAAAACATCGATTGCAAGTTAATAAAAGCTAAACTAAATTAAACTAAGGCGAGAAAATAATTTACCTAGAGCAGATATGAAAAACTACAACTACTGCAAGGAAAATAACCTACTTACTTTTGATGCGCTCTAACTTCAAGAAAACAGAATTTTATTCATGAGTAGAGGCATAAGAAAATACAAAGCTTTTGGGTTCTATTTATAGGACATAGAAACTCTAGGTTTACAATTGCACCGCATGTCTACAATTACAAATATACCCTCAGAAAATCTTTCCATAGCCTTCAGAACATTTTGGCAAAATTTTCTTTCCATGAAGACCTTATACGGCCGCGGAACCGCGGCATTGGTGCGCTTGGGCCGCGGTTACGCGGCCCAATGATGTGTTCATTTTATTGTTTTTCCTGGGCTTCTTTAGGTTACTCTGGGCTTCTTGGTTCTTTATTCCTCTTATCAATTTGGCTTCTGTATTAATTCCAGATCTTCAGTGAAAACTTTGCAATGGATCTTTTAACCGTCTTTTTTGCAAATTTGGATCTTGCGTTGCCTTATTGATGGTGAACCGTTCTTCTGCTGGCTTTACTAAGATCCTCCTCATTGTTGGTTAAAAGTCCTTCTTTTGTGTCGTCTTTTGTGTTTTTTCACTGTTTTTGCTCCAAGAACCTGTAACCTGTAACATGTAGCAGACATGGGTCAAAAGCACCTGTTTTTATTCTAAAATGAGTAAGAATGGGGAATACAAAATGTAGTATTATGTTATGAACACCCCCCCCCCAAAGTTTGCCCCAATTCAAGTTTAAAAGAAAAGAAAACAATGAATTTAAAGAATAAAAGATTATATAAGTATGTGCTTTGACCTTGGGTTGACTTCATATCATTTTCCCCACTTGACTCTCTCTCCTCTCTCCCTCTCACTGCTGGAAATTTCAGCAGCCATCTCTAAAAAAAATCCCACCCAATTTGCATCAAAAATCCACAAAAATGCTTCAAAATCCAAACAATTTCAAAGCTAATTCCAAATCCAACTCCTACCCATTTTTCCTTAGCCTCTCAAGCATGGTTTTTGGTGAAAAGTTTTCAAATTGGAGGTCAAAATTTTCATGCTAGATCTCAAATCTTGTGATGTAAAAACCTTGAGCTTTTTGTTAATTGTTGGTTATTGCATTAATCTAACTTAATTACGATATGAATTTTGGTTCTAAGTGAAAGTTTTGAAATTCAGGAGAAGAATTTGAATGCAAGTTAGGGTTTTGTGAAATTGGTGTATGGTTGTGTGATGTATTTAGGCTCTTATGACATGTTAAAACAAGATTAGCAGCTAGTTGTTAATGGTTAGTTTAAAAATTGTGTTAATTATGCTAAATTGCTAACTAGGTTTTTGAAATTGGTTAAATAATTGGGATTAAAAATGTGATTAGGTTTTTCTTGACTTCATTAACATTATAAAGTGTAGTTTAACACTTTAGTTCATGGAAATCCAACCTAAATTGTTGTTTGTGTATTTTTGCTATAAAATTGTTAAAATTTGGGTATATTGTAAACTAGAATTTTGGGGTTAATGAAATTTATTGGGATTAAATTATGGAAATTGTTTTTATGACTTATTTAAGATATTTAATAAGTATTATGGTCGCTAGATTTGTTTAAACGTCGAGTTTTGTACTAAAACGGGTAACTTTTGCTTGCTAGACTTTCGGAAAAATGGCTTTTAAGTTGAATTTGGGGTTTTTGTGAATTTTAACCTATTTTATATTATAGTTAGTGTTCGTGGATGTGTAAATGAGTGTGATTGGGTTTTCTCGATGGTTTAACGTTTGTACATCGACATCGAGGGTTGGTTTGACTATTCTTGCATGCGTAGGCGATAGGTTTTGACCTATGCGTGATACGCGTACCGATTTGATTTTCGTCTGCCGTTTCGATTTTGAATTTGGTTTTAATGCGATATGGTGCGTTATGATATGTAGGTAACCCATGTGGACTTCGAGACGACAAGCAAGCGCGTGGCGACGTCGGCACCGGCGAGCGAGGACCAGGTGAGTAGATTTATATCTACGGGGAGAAGTCGGGTGGATGGCGTATAGCACCCCCGCAGTTCGTGGTGATGTATACGAATACGTATACACACATATATTTTGATTATATATTTTATGTTGATATGAGACTTGATGGTAAAGGTAGAATCTAGGTGTTCATGGATTACTTTAGTGTTAGTTGTGAAACCCTAGAGTAGTCCTTACACTCACACACGCACACACGCACATGCATACATCTATGTTATTACCTGTGCATATATGGGGAGATGTGTTTATGTGTTCATCTGGGTATAGGACTAGGTGTTCACATACTGGTTTTGCGGATGATACTTGGGATTAAGATGAGATTTGAGTTGAGGCCGTGAGATTGGTGATATGGCAGGATTCGTACTTAAGATACGTCCTGATGTTATAGCGGATCTTTGGATGACGATGCCATGTGAATAGTGATTTTAGTAGTGTACTAGACGTAGGTCAGTACACCAGATGATGATCCTGATAAAGAGGACACCAGATGAACACTGTGTTGAGTATGATATTGACCCGTACCCAGATTTGGGGATGCCGTACGACTGATTTACGTACGAGCTATATATTGATGATTGATCCGCACTTTTGACTTGGGATGTCTGATTTTAGATATGGTATCGGATATGATATTATTGTGGCGGGATCACCGACTAATATATATATAGGTATGTATATGTATCGACTCGGATGTTAGGCGGTTTCCTTACCTGTAGTTCAGCTTGTTAGTTCAGCCGTATAGTTTAGTGTAGTTGTTAGACTAGATTAAACTCATACCTATTTCAAAACTAACGAATCGTGGGTATTTTAAAAGACAGGTCAAGGGATTCTATGGATATTTCAAAAGACGTATCTTTTCTTAAAAACACCGTAGCCCTTATTTTCAAAACACCGCGATTCGTGTTATTTCAAAAGGCTCTATTGTAGGACTTATATTAGGGTAATGCAGATTAGTTATCGTTGTGTCTAGTATTCAGCTCCCGCACATTATTATTGTTGCTCCGCATCGCATACTTATATTGTTATTTCATATTGCATTATTGATATTATACTGTTAGGACACCAACACCATTACCGATGATGCGTATGTACCACGTACACTTACTTGCCGGCTCACACACATCTTCATCGGTAATTGCCATGTCACGTACACCTTAGGAAATATTATTGCTTAATTTAGCTTGATAGCTAGTAGTTGACATGATATTAGTGTACTTACCTTATATGCCAGCTTTGATATTGTAGTTATTACATGTCACTTCATGCATACTGTTATTCATTGTTATGCCGTATTCATGGATTCTCAAGCCTATATTCATGGTTTTACATGCTATTGATGATTTGGATTCGGATTTCCATGAGATTTTCTGGATTTGGGGGAAAACCGCCAAACTTGTATAAGCTTCTTTCCTCTCTTTTAAATAAAAAGTGCGGTTTTTCCATGATGTATGAGTCGTCCACCATAAGTTTGCTGATGGATTTCGAGACCCGATTCGAGGAGATGGATGAACCGTTTCTGGTACATGGTGGGCCTGGTGCGGTACCCCGGGGTAAGAAGATCGTGTTGTTGACGTTGAGCCTGTGCAGGGGAGCACGACCGACCGGTGATATTACCCGACGCGTTGTATATCCGGAGGATACCGTCGTGGTCATGAGATGGATAGTAGGGGCCGGCCTGGACTGACGGCGCCCTAATCTTTGTGATTGAGACATTGAGATTTCGAGATATTGAGGTACAGAGACTGTGATACAGAGATATCGAGATATTGGGATTACGTTTTTTGCCGATGCTAAGCACTGTTTATGCTGATTTCATTATGATACCTCATTTTTAAAATACAGAAATTTCACTGATTTATGAAAGCAGTTTTCTTCAGTACATGCATTCTGTTTCATGCATTCATACATCATCCATATCATACATTGCTACCTGAGGCACTGACACGGGCATATGGGATTACACTTGGGTTAGATATTTGCCATAACCATGGTTATGGGTTGCTGGTTATATATTTGAGGATTATATATTATGATCGTATGACCTAGGATTGCGTCATACATGTGATTTTTATTCGTAGATGTTTTTCTATTCACGAGTTGGCAACTCACCCCCGTTGTGCCCCAGTTTCTTGCAGGTTTGCCGTACAGGTTTCATTACAGCTTTGCGGGCACAGTTTCGTTCGGGTGACTTGTTAGTAGGTGGGTTTATTGGTATCATACCCATCATATTAACTTGTATAATATTATTCAGTTGTATCTAGTAAATTCCATCAACCAAACATGTATTTATTTTGAGATAGAGACCAGTGATGTTATTCTTTCGACCTTAGAGTCGCGCGTTATATTTCTGTGGATTTCTTGTGGTTTTGAGTTTCCTTTTGAGTTTTGATCCTCGCCCTTGGCGTTGTATATTACATTACTTGTGTGGTTGTGACCGTCGATTAACGAAGAGCTGGCTCCCGCTTGGGGATGCCTTTTATTGATTTCGTATACTATTCATGTTGTATCCCGTTTGGGGGCCAGTATTTACAAAGGAGACTCTGCCGAAATTTTCAACAAATATTTGATGTTTTTAAAAAAAACGCATAATTCGGCTTATGCTAATAAAACTACTTGATTTAAATTGGTTTTTCCTTCACTCTACTACTTTTCTTGGTTTGGATTTCTGGGTTTTTGGCTAACTTAGATTACGTACGCCTCGAGACGTTTCGTAGTTTAAGTGCCGGTCATGTTCCGTACTTTCGGGACGTGACAAAGTTGGTATCAGAGCGCTAGGTTTACCTTCGGAGCATAGGATGACCTATGGTTGTTGGAATAGGTGACTAAAATAGAGAGACGTGCCGTGTGTATGTTCCGCGGCATACTTACGATACGCTACTCCACTTAAGGAGCCATAGGATGTAAATTTCTTTGTTCAGTATTATATTCATTCCTGATCTAGCCTCATCGGTACCAGTTATGGTTTTGCTGCCATGATTACGGGCAGGGAGAGCTACGGCTAGAGTTGCGGTCAGCACGAGCTCGTTACGAACGAGGACTGACCAGGGCGTGATTCCGGCGACATACAATTACATTGAGAGGCGTCGTTCGATTGTGTTTCTGCTCCATGAGTGTTTGGATGGATCGCTGTATGAGATTACTCGGATGTGCAGATCAGCGCCAGAGGATTGAGCCAATGATAGAGGCCAGCCAGATTTTGATGACCGTTGGCGTATTGCTTACTCCTGATGATTGAGGCACTGTTCATCGTGTAGACGAGTGAGCTAGTCATTGCTGCGAATGATGAGATATCTCCCCAGATGTTAGAGCTTTTGCAGTACGAGTGGTACTAAGAGATGATAGAAGGTCGCTAGTCACCAAGGATGAATGACTAGGACATGCGATTTGTTTGCTATCCCGATGCGAGGTCATCAGATAGATTGATTGCAGCTAGAGACGACTTCACGCGGAGACGTTGAGAGTCGACAGAGACGATCGAATGTCGGCAACCTATTATTCCAAGTTTAAAGTATTCGGAAAGACATGCAGGCAATTCTATGGACCCTCTAGAAGAATGAAACCCTAACTCGACATAATGACCGTGTGAAAGCCTTTGAACCTTAGGGTTTGCGGTAGTTCCGCGGCGCCATTAGTGAGGCTTGGGTTTGCCCTTCTACGGCTGGACCATCGATGCTGTGGTATGTACTCGATACTGTTAAACTGTACCCAAGATGTTGAGCTCTTGGGGGGTTATGAGGTTTTGACAAAT
The DNA here is from genome assembly GCA_030015575.1 of Agapanthus africanus. NCBI lineage: Eukaryota > Viridiplantae > Streptophyta > Magnoliopsida > Asparagales > Amaryllidaceae > Agapanthus > Agapanthus africanus. The sequence goes on along the minus strand of CM057350.1, from coordinate 354,730,292 downwards.
CGATCGGATGGTTCGACTTCATTCGGATGCCTGGTGGTGAGATGCATTTCTTGGGAGACTCCAGATACGAGGATAGCCGTAGGAGCTCCGTCCATGCAGCCATGACGAGATGAGTCCGAAGCAGTCGACATTAGAGAAAGTGGAGTAAGAGGTTCGTACGAGATCTTGATGAGACGATGTTCCACTCCACCGACATCAGAGATGCTGAGACATTGTACTTGGATATACCTTCCCGAAGGAGTCACGATGAGTATGCAGCCGTTCCGGAACGAGAACAGATCTAGTAAAGGACGATGACTTCCGGACAGTTCGGCAGAGACGTGATTTGGGAGAGACCTCGACAGGACCTTTCTGGAATAAATTACGAAAATACTTGGACCCAGGAGTGGTCATGTTATGCACACCGCCAGGCCAGAGTTCAAGATCGTTGACGAGACATGCTATGAGTGACCACGACAGTTGGCCAGAGGTTCTTAGAGGAAGTGCTTGAGCGGAGACTATTCCGCCATTTTTGATTTCGGTATTTTAGGCGATCTATTCGCATGATTGATTTTGATGAGTGAGTTTTATGATATTTGTTTTCATGGACCATGATTGCACCTGCTGAGTATTTGCGATTTTGCACAGTTGTTGCACTTGATCTCGTTTTCGTGCCTTGGTTTCACACGTTTATGATTTTATGGGTTTCATACAGTTGAGTTGATTTCGTGCGTATATACGTACACGATTTGGTTTTTTCACTCGGTATGATTCACATATGCTTGCAGTGCAGTGATACGCATTTTGTGCACTTAGATGCACTGGACTTCGATTTCGATTATGATGCTCGATATTGGTTTTGTGCACCTTGTGCACCTGATTGGATTTTGCGCATGTTCGGCGCTTGATATTGGATTTCATGATTTCGTGCATGATAGATGCACCTGCCTTGGATTTTCGTGCATGTTGAGCGCATGTTTTGAGATACGATTTGGTGTACACTAGATGCACTAAATCGAGATTTTTCGAGCATGTCAGATGCACCTGATTTTGCTGTCAGGCACACACGTTGCCTATGACAGATGCTTCGTGCGCACCCGATGCACTTAGATCTTGTTTTTGTGCACTTGTATGGCACGTATATGGATTTGATTTCCGTGCGCACCAGGCGCATGTAGTATTCATATGCTTATTTTGGGATTAATTTCTTATAGAGCAGTACGTTTTTATGATATTTATATATATAGATTTGATATTTACGTGTATAGTTTCGAGTTATATCATATTGGTGTTGTATTGGATTTGACATTTGTGTCTTTACCATGACTCCGATGATTGCGAGATGCTTGACGGAGTTTTGATTTTGAGTTATATGCTCATTTTTCTTGCGCATGCGCTGCGCTACGATTTGTTTTGTGTATTTATGATTTCGGAGCCCCGACGACTTGATAGTTTTGCTTAGGTGTTTTAGTAATTGGGGGGAGTTTTAATTTAAATTCGGGGATCGAATTTCTTTAAGGCGGGAAGATTGTAATGTTTTGAAAATCGTTTCGGTGAAATTTCAGAAAATCGGTAAAATAAGGGGGTTTTCTGTAAAAAGTCAAAATACAAATATCTTTATTATAAAATTAAATATACATATTCTAGCTATGAAATTGCTAGTAATTGGTGTTTATTGAGCCACTAGTGAAATTTCAAATTTTCTGAAAATTTTCCGAAATTAATTATTTTAATATTATTTTAAGCCGTCACTAATACATTTAATTATGGAAAATTACAAATTAGAATGAGTTGAAACAATTTTTGTGCATCATAACACATTAAATAAAATTTTAACATGTTGTTTTTGAAACAAAATGAAACTGCTAAACGGTGTTAGAATTATTGAAGAAAAAAGACTTTTTTTGGTGAGATTAGTGTAAATAGATATTGGGGTATAACATTTATCATTTTTTTCTCACCCACACTCACCCACACCCTCTCTCCTCCACACCTTGTGGCTGGCCAAAATTTGTAGGAAGACCCCCCCCCCCTCAAAGTTTGCCCCAATTCAAGTTTAAAAGAAAAGAAAACAATGAATTTAAAGAATAAAAGATTATATAAGTATGTGCTTTGACCTTAGGTTGACTTCATATCATTTTCCTCACTTGACTCTCTCTCCTCTCGCCCTCTCACTGCTGGAAATTTCACCAGCCCTCTCTCAAAAAAAATCCCACCCAATTTGTATCAAAAATCCACAAAAATGCTTCAAAATCCAAACAATTTCAAAGCTAATTCCAAATCCAACTCCTACCCATTTTTCCTTAGCCTCTCAAGCATGGTTTTTGGTGAAAAGTTTTCAAATTGGAGGTCAAGATTTTCATGCTAGATCTCAAATCTTGTGAGGTAAAAACCTTGAGCTTTTTGTTAATTGTTGGTTATTGCTTTAATCTAACTTAATTAGGATATGAATTGTGGTTCTAAGTGAAAGTTTTGAAATTCAAGAGAAGAATTTGAATGCAAGTTAGGGTTTTGTGAAATTGGTGTATGGTTGTGTGATGTATTTAGGCTCTTATGACATGTTAAAACAAGATTAGTAGCTAGTTGTTAATGGTTAGTTTAAAAATTGTGTTAATTATGCTAAATTGCTAACTAGGATTTTGAAATTGGTAAAATAATTGGGATTGAAAATGTGATTAGGTTTTTCATGACTTCATTAACATTATAAAGTGTAGTTTAACACTTTAGTTGATGGAAATCCAACCTAAATTGTTGTTTGTGCATTTTTACTATAAAATTGTTAAAATTTGGGTATATTGTAAACTAGAATTTTGGGGTTAATGAAATTTATTGGGATTAAATTATGGAAATTGTTTTTATGACTTATTTAAGATATTTAATAAGTATTATGGCCGCTAGATTTGTTTAAACGCCGAGTTTTGTACTAAAACGAGTAACTTTTGCTTGCTAGATTTTCGGAAAAATGTCTTTTAAGTTGAATTTGAGGTTTTTGTGAATTTTAACATATTTTATATTATAGTTAGTATTCGTGGATGCGCAAATGAGTGTGTTTGGGTTTTCTCGATGGTTTGACGTTTGTACATCGACATCGAGGGTGGGTTTGACTATTCTTGCATGCGTAGGCGATAGGTTTTGACCTATGCGTGATACGCGTGCCGATTTGATTTTCGTATGCCGTTTCGATTTCGAATTTGGTTTTAATGCGATACGGTGCGTTATGATATGTAGGTACCCCATGTGGACTTCGAGACGACAAGCAAGCGCGTGGCGACGTCGGCACCGGCGAGCGAGGACCAGGTGAGTAGATTTATATCTACGGGGAGAAGTCGGGTGGATGGCGTATAGCACCCCCGCAGTTCGTGGTGATGTATACGAATACGTATACACACATATATTTTGATTATATATTTTATGTTGATATGAGACTTGATGGTAAAGGTAGAATCTAGGTGTTCATGGATTAGTTTAGTGTTAGTTGCGAAACACTAGAGTTGTCCTTACACGCACACACGCACACACACACATGCATACATCTATGTTATTACCTGTGCGTATATGGGGAGATGTATTTATGTGTTCACCTGGGTATGGGACTAGGTGTTCACGTACTTGTTTTGCGGATGATACTTGGGATTGAGATGAGATTTGAGATGAGGCCGTGAGATCGGTTATATGGCAGGATTCGTACTTGAGATACGTCCTGATATTATAGCGGATCTTTGGATGACGATGCCATGTGAATAGTGATTTTAGTAGTGTACTAGACGTCTCAGTACCCCAGATGATGATCTTGATAAAGAGGATACCAGATGAACACTGTGTTGAGTATGATATTGACCCATAACCAGATTTGGGGATGCCGTACGACGGATTTACGTACGAGCTATATATTGATGATTGATCCGCACTCTTGACTTAGGATGTCTGATTTTAGATATGGTATTGGATATGATATTATTGAGGCGGGATCACCGACTAATATATATACAGGTACGCATATGTATCGACTCAGATGTTAGGCGGTTTCCTTACCTGTAGTTCAGCTTGTTAGTTCAGCCGTATAGTTTAGTGTAGTTGTTAGACTAGATTAGACTCCTACCTATTTCAAAATAAACGAATCGTGGGTATTTTAAAAGACAGGTCAAGGGATTCTACGGATATTTCAAAAGATGTATCTTTTCTTAAAAACACCGTAGCCCTTATTTTCGAAACACCGCGATCCGTGTTATTTCAAAAGGCACTATTGTAGGACTTATAATAGAGTAATGCAGATTAGTTATCGTTGTGTCTGGTATTCTGCTCCCGCACATTATTGCTGTTGCTCCGCATCGCATACTTACATTGTTATTTCATATTGCATTGTTGATATTATACTGTTAGGACACCAACACCATTACCGATGATGCGTATGTACCACGTACACTTACTTGCCGGCTCACACACATCTTCATCGGTAATTGCCATGTCACGTACACCTTAGGAAATATTATTGCTTAATTTAGCTTGATAGCTAGTAGTTGACATGATATTAGTGTACTTACCTTATATGCCAGCTTTGATATTGTAGTTATTACATGTCACTTCATGCATACTGTTATTCATTGTTATGCCGTATTCATGGATTCTCATGCCTATATTCATGGTTTTACATGCTATTGATGATTTGGATTCGGATTTCCATGAGATTTTCTGGATTTGGGGGAAAACCGCCAAACTTGTATAAGCTTCTTTCCTCTCTTTTAAATAAAAAGTGCGGTTTTCCCATGATGTATGAGTCGTCCACCATGAGTTTGCTGATGGATTTCGAGACCCGATTCGAGGAGATGGATGAACCGTTTCGGGTACATGGTGGGCCCGGTGCGGTACCCCGGGGCAAGAAGATCGTGTTGTTGACGTTGAGCCTGTGCAGGGGAGCACGACCGACCGGTGATATTATCCGACGCGTCGGATATCCGGAGGATACCGTCGTGGTTATGAGATGGATGGTAGGGGCTGTCCTGGACTGACGGCGCCCTAGTCATTGTTATTGAGACATTGAGATTTTGAGATATTGAGGTACAGAGATATCGAGATATTGGGATTACGTTTTGTGCCAATGCTAGGCACTGTTTATGCTGATTTCATTATGATACCTCATTTTTAAAATACCGAAATCTCACTGATTTATGAAAGCAGTTTTCTTCAGTACATGCATTCTGTTTCATGCATTCATACATCATCCATATCATACATTGCTACCTGAGGCACTGACACGGGCACATGGGATTACACTTGGGTTAGATATTTGACCTAACCATGGTTATGGGTTGCTGGTTATATATTTGAGGATTATATATTATGATCGTATGACCTAGGATTGCGTCATACATGCGATTTTTATTCGTAGATGTTTTTCTATTCACGAGTTAGCAACTCACCCCCGTTGTGCCCCAGTTTCTTGCAGGTTTGCCGTACAGGTTTCATTACGGCTTTGCGGGCACAGTTTCGTTCGGGTGACTTGTTAGTAGGTGGGTTTATTGGTATCATACCCATCATATTAACTTGTATAATATTATTCAGTTGTATCTAGTAAATTCCATCAACCAAACATGTATTTATTTTGAGTTAGAGACCAGTGATGTTATTCTTTTGACCTTAGAGTCGCGCGTTATATTTCTGTGGATTTCTTATGGTTTTGAGTTTCCTTTTGAGTTTTGATCCTCGCCCTTGGCGTTGTATATTACATTACTTGTGTGGTTGTGACCGTCGATTGACGAAGAGCTAGCTCCCGCTTGGAGATGCCTTTTATTGATTTCGTATACTATTCATATTGTATCCCGTTTGGGGGCCAGTATTTACAAAGGAGACTCTGCCGAAATTTTCAAGAAATATTTGATGTTTTAAAAAAAACGCATAATTCGGCTTATGCTGATAAAACTACTTGATTTAAATTTGTTTTTTCCTTCAATCTACTACTTTTCTTGGTTTAGATTTCTAGGTTTTCGGCTTACTTAGATTACGTACGCATCGAGACGTTTCGTAGTTTAAGTGTCGGTCATGTTCCGTACTTTCGGGACGTGACAACTATTATCTTTTCTTGTCTTCTTTTTATGGTTAAGATTTCTGGGGTTTTGGCTTTCTTTTACTGCGTTACGTCTTTAGGCGTTGCGTAGTATTAGGGCCGTCACGTACCAATTTCGGGTCGTGACACTCATTAGATGATTCACCTTGTGAATTAAATGAAGCATGATAATTATTAGCTAGATATTTATTTTGATGATATTATTATGCTTCATGATATTCACAAATGAGGATAGTTTATGCATTATCACAAAACACTTCTCTCTCCTCAAGTCTTTATCTTCTTCCTCAAACCCTAAAAGCTCTCATGAGTTGAGAATCCTAGGGTTTAAAGTGACTAAGTAATCCATCTAAATACTCTACACCTTCTAGAATTTCTAGATTATCAAACTAGAAGTCATAGTTATCTCAGATTCGAGATAGGAGCTCGGACTATAGACTCTCGGGTGGATCGTCTTTGACTCGAGGAGGCCATTGAGGTACCCATTTTGAATAGAGTCGACGAGGTGTAGAGGACAGCGATGAAGACCCGAAGGACATGTAACATGAGGTATAACTTCGAATCAAAGTAGTTAAACCTCTCGTAGTTTGCTAGTAATGGTTCAGACACGATCCGTGTGCTCAAGTCCATGTTACGAAGCTTTGATAATTGTTTTTCATATATTCCTCCTCCCCGCGAACACGTGGGGTGCGTGACATGGACTAACAATTCCTTACTCTCTGTACTTGCAAAGTGTTTGCTTTTCTATTCCGTCGGATTTCTGGTATACGATTCTAGGGTTAGGGCTAGCTAGAACTGCAAAATTTTAATTTGCCATGGACGATGCATCCCGAAACCGTGCTGCCGTGCTAGGTAACCCTGCAGTGGTATCAGAGCCATGCTAGAAATTTATATGGATTTTGTTAAGATTACAAAACCGAAATACTACGAAACTTGAAACGCCAAAATGAGGTTTCTGTCGATTTGAAATAATTGTAAAAAATTTTTTTAAACAAGTACAGAGTGATGTATGAGATATATCAAGAATACCATGAAAATTTCAGGAAATTCTAAGAATTTTTGGCTGGCCACAACCCCCTCCATCTCGGCCAAATCCGAACTCCCCCCCTGAAATTTTTTATGTGTTCCAGTGACTTAGTTTGATGTTTCAGGTGTTGTTTGTTTTGGCTAATTTTGCATGTGATGTAACTTACACTATAAGCAGTTCAGAGTATTTTGTATTCGTAGTTTTAACATTGTTTCGGGTTATTCGCATGTTATCTAGGCGAAGTTAAAAAGTTCGATCGGATATCAAAAACCCTTTTTTCCAAGATTAACGTATTCGGAAAAACATACAAGTAATTCTATGAACCCTCTAGAAGAATGAAACCCTAACTCGACTTTTTTGGATCGCGGAACCGCAGTCATACCCTAGGGTTTGCCGCAGTTCCGTGGTGACATGAGTGAGGCTTGGATTTGCCCTTCTACAGCTGGTGCACAGGTACTGTGGCATATTCTGGGTATTATTAAAACTGTGCTCAAGTGTTGAGCTGTCGGGAAATTGTGGGACTTTGATAAATCGATCGCAAAGTTTAACCTCATCCGGATATTATATGATGGGATACAATATTTGGAATCCATAAGTAGTTATGAGATAACTAATTTGAATGTTATAAATCTAGCAATTTAGTCTCATTTGATCGGTTGCCACGGAATTTTGATGTGATCAAAAGTCTGTCGCAATCACGTAGCGTACGCGGATACTCGCCGGGTAAACTTAATAGATAACCACGCCCCATAGCCCCGACCAAGTGACTGTAGGAGAACCCCGTCGCCAAAAGCATCCGTTCGGGTGCTCGCGGCAGCGGTGTTCTGCCTTAGTGCACTTCGTCGACGGTATCGGGGTGTGTGGCCGTCTACTAAAGTTTCCGACGAGTATTCGATCAGGACGTCGGGAATCTTGTTGAATTGCCCGACTTGATATTGAAAAGTGTTTTCGAGATCGAGACTAAAATGCGGGGTTTATAATTGTTAGACATGAGATGTCGAAGGAATTCATTTGGTTAGGCATACGATGTCTAAGAAGGTTGCGGATTCCAGCTTTTGTAGTTTTTCACATTCTTTTCTGTGACCGTAAGTGTAATTTGTGGTGTATCGCCGGTTTCGTTACTATATGTCAACGGCAATTGGGATACACATATTTACTTACGTTGATGACATATGATATTATGTGTTGCTGTGATATGTTATATTGGATCGTCGTGCTTTGAATAACCGGGGGTTTTATATGAGATGAGATTTTTTATTTTCATTCATGTAAAATTCATTGTATGTAATATTCATTTATTAGGGCACTTCCTTGTTGAGGATGATATCACCATTGTATATTATTTACTTTTCCGCATTAGGATAGACCCAAGGCGGAGAGCACAAGTAACCGGCTTCTAGGGTCCATTGGGAGACCACCTCGTGGAGTCGAGACCGGGTCTCCTAACTATAGAATTGGTAGGGTTGCTTGCCGCTTTCGTAGGGGTCTAGGGGTACGGGATTGGCTATTCATCACGATCACGGAATTCGTGTTTTATACAGGCGTAATTTAAAACCCAGAAATCCTAGAATATCCAATATTTCATATGTTTTATTCTGCTGCGATATTCTGTGATGTGATCATTGATTATATTCTGAGACGAATACCTATATATTGTTAGTTATATGTATGCCCTAGAGGCCATTACTGTACATACGATATATATTGTAGTGGATACTCGGACATATATAAGGAGGACTTTCTTGCTCGACATGATAGTACGCTATCTGGTTGCTCTTTATCATAACATGTACTCTAATTGTCTCTATGTTACATGTTGATAAAGCCCTTAGGATATGTACTTGACTACCAGGACTATGATGCGGATCATACTAGTGGGAATAGAGTAGTCGCCAAGTACATCTTTCAAATGTTCCTAGTCGTAGGTGTATCGAGACAAGGCATCGATACACCAGAGTAGACTAGCGTATACGTATCTTGACCCATATGATGGGCGATGGATGATCCCATATCCATCGGTGTTTAACATCAAGGATGGTGTACGGGTGCTCAGTAGAGACTGGGTACACTGGACGGACTCGCCGAGAACTCCCAGATGGTATTATACCTCACGTCAGATGGCAGTTCTCTGGTGACACTGGTACAGGTTAGTTTGTAGACCCAAGATCGTCATAGAGTCTTGTGTGATTCCCACTGTGCTTTGATTTCCATCATACTACGTCTAAGAGGGCGTGCAAAAGGGTGGCTTTTGGGTACAGTCCCAAATCACATGGAGGCAATGAGCGATAGGAGGGGATTCGTCTCTCCCGGTATAGGGAGTTGATGTTGCACTGTGTTCGATTGGCTATAACTGGAAATCCCTGGCCAGGGTTGCTGAGATTTACTGGTAAGTGTTATGAGTAGTTTCTCGGACTGTTATAGATCTCATATCGACATGACTTATCAAGCTACTGGGTCTAACGTTTACCACCCTTAGGCAAGATATGCGACATATCAGACGAAGAGACCGGACTGTACGAGAGTGTTACTGGTTGGATTCACGGGAGAATGTACAGGCTTGCTTGTTGATCTTCTGATCGCTCAATACCTGGGTAGCTGTTACGTTTAACTGACCGCTTGTAGCTTGTGGGTGTTTGATATGATCATCACTTACTGCCGGCGTATTGACGATTCTTTAGAGTCCTACACAGAGGTTTCTTGGCTCAGGCAAAACGGAGTAGGAGCACATACATGATATGTGCGGGTCCGAGAACAATACGTATATGTGATACCATATTAGATTCTCGCGATATGAGATATCGGCCGGGTATATGTGATATAGCCGGGTCATCGGATCAAGTGTTGATTCGATGAACTGATACAGATTATATTAGTCGGTTATTTGTGAAATAGCCGGATTATCGGATCAAGTGTTGATTCGATAATTTAATGTATAATTATATATTTGATATATTAAATTACATTAACTGATATAGGCTCACTAAAAGATTCTTTTTCTCTCTCGGGTAATACATTGATATATATGCGATATATGTTAATTGTATTATTTTATTTTGTTACAATAAATATTGTATATGTGATATATAATATTGTAACATGTTAGGGTTACTAATACAACATGTTTAGTGGAGATTAAACATGGTTAGGGTTTGATTTGGGTTAATCTTTTGTAGAACCTTCTAGAAGGTTTTGTTTTGTTTTGAGCAAAGATATTTGTGTTGATATTTTGCATAGATATTTGTTTAACCCAACCAAACCTTTTAACCATGGTTCAATCTCTTCAAGGGTTAGTTCTTCTAACTTATACCATGGTTGCATTTCTATTCTCACACTTGAGTTATTCATTATTCATCACAAAAGAGTTAGCTTCTTCTTCTTGTTTCTTCTTACTTGAAAAGCTTTCTAACTTTTTGAGAGGTGATGAAAATGAGTGAGATTAAGAAAACAAATGACAGCTAAAATCCTAGCTCATCATCCTAATCTATCCTAGCCATTTAGATTAAGGTGTTCACTTCTTTAGTGAGTGAGAGCTTGTGTTAAAGAAACTTCAAGGTAGATCATCTTTGTTATCGAAGATCGGAAGCAAGCTTGCATCTTTCTCTTCGTGGAGCCTCTCAAGAGTCTGGGAACTCGATGATCGCAGCGAAGGGACCTCAACACGGAGCTTATGAAGCAAAGGTTGTAAACCCAAACTCTTAGATGTTAAAGTGTTTAACATGCTTTTTTTCGCCTAATCTCTAGTTTAAAGATTTTGGTTAGGGTTGTTCGGCACGTCTAAATTTTAAATCGGGCATGGTTGATTCCTTATAGACCCTTGTGAGAGTGCTTAGTAACCCTACAGTGGTATCAGAGTCAAGATAGAGCTTTAGGCGAAGTCTAGACGAAGTTAGAAGTCCGATCGAACCCCAAAACCCCATATTTTACCCTTCTCTGGAAATTTTATAAAAACGGTGATTTTTCTGTATTAAAAATACTCAAAAAAATGTGTAGGGAATTCTATGGAGTTATGTGAAAAACGAGCCATTAATTCACTTAAACTGCCGCGGAACCGCGGCAAGACCATGCCTTGCACGGCGGTTTCGCGGCCAAACAGTGGAATTGGGGTTTGACTTTTACACAGTAATATCCGAACATATTTCCTGATTCTTCTGGGAATTTTTAATTCTACTCAAGTGTTGAGTTTTCTGGGATGTATTGGGAACTCGTTGATTCGATCGTAAAGTTTAACTTCGTTTAAGTTTTTCCGGATAATTTTAGAACGTGTTAAAAAGTTCGAACGGATATCAATAACTCACTTTTTCCCCTGCCGGAAAATTTCCAAGCGTTGGATTTTTCTGTAGTTTAAGAACGTTCTAAGTCGTGCAAGTAACGCGGTGGACCCTCTATAAGAACACAAACCTTAACTCGATTATGTGACCGTCTGAACTGCCTTTAAACCTTAGAGTTTGGGGCAGTACGGCTTTGCCACATGTGAGGTGTTGGTTTGACCCTTCTACGGCTGGACCATTGATACTGTGGCATGTGATGGATACTTTTTGAACTCCGCTCAAGTGTTGAGCTATTTGGGAAAACTTAGGTGTTTGATTATTCGATCGCAAAGTTTAACATTGTCTATTTATCTGGAATATGATACAATATTTGGAATCCACAAGTAGTTATGAGATAACTAGTTTGAATGTTATAAATCTAGCAGTTCAGTCTCAGATGATCGGTTGCCACAGGATTTTGACGTGATCAAAAGTACGTTGCAATCACGTAGTGTATGCGGATACTCGCCGGGTAAACTTAACAGACAGCCACGCCCCATAGCCTCGACCAAGTGACTGTAGGAGAACTCCGTCGCCAAAAGCATCCGTTCGGGTGCTCACGGCAGCGGTGTTCCGCTTTAGTGCACTTCGTCGCCGGCATTGGGGGTGCGGCCGTCTACTAAAGTTTACGACGAGCATTCGATCAGGATGTCGGGAATCTTGTTGAATTGCCCGACTGGATATTGAAAAGTGGTTTCGAGATCGAGACTAAAATGCGGGGTTTATAATTGTTAGGCATGCGATGTCAATGGAATTCATTTGGTTAGGCATGCGATGTCTAAGGTGGTTGCGGATTCCAACTGTTGTAGTTTTACACTTTCTTTTCTGCGACCGTAAGTGTAATATGTGGTGTATCGCCGGTTTCGTTGCTATACATCAACGATAATTGGGATACGCATATTTACTTACGTTGATGATATGTGATATTATGTGTTGCTGTGATATCTTATATTGGATCGTCGCGCTTTGAATAGCCGTGGTTTTTATGTCAGATAAGAGTTTTTCTTTTTCATTCATGTAAAATTCATTGTATGTAATATTCTTTTATTGGGGAACTTCCGGGCTGAGGATTATGTCACCATTGTATGTTATTTACTTTTCTGCATTAGGTTGACCCAAGGCGGGGAGCATAAGTAACCGGGTTCTAGGGTCCAGTGGGAGACCATCTCGAGGAGTCGAGACCAGGTCTCCTAACCCTAGAATTGGCAGTTTTGCTTGTCGCTCTCGTAGGGGTCTTGGGATGTGGGTTTGGCTATTCATCGCGACCGTAGAATCCGTGTTTTATACAGGCTCGTATTAAAACACGGACCTCCTAGCATATCCAATATTTCATATATGTTCTTCTGCTGCAATGTTCTATGATGAGATCATATTACTGCCTTAGACGAATGTTTATATTATATATATGAGATATATGTTATATTGCAGATTTCGTTTCAAATGTGATGCTTGTGAAGCATAATAAAATGGGACTTCATTAATAAGATTAATGAAAATAAAAGAAATCTAAAGATGTTGTAGAAACTTGTTTAAAAACCGGTAGCTCTAGTTCTTGCTTTGCATAGCGGTGTTCCTTGTAGAACATCCAGCACCTTATTCGATAAGGAAAGAGCCAAGATCCTTTCATCGGGAGTGACCTCTTTAGCGAAACTAGTAGATGCTACAAACCCGGTTTGTCTTTTAATTGTTTCTATAGCTTTTGCTTTGCATAGTGATATTTGTGAAATATTCTGCACCTTATTCGATGACGAAAGAGCCAATGATCCCTTCATCGGGAGTGACCTCTTTAGCAAAACTAGAAAAGGCCTCAGAAACATTCCATTTAAAATCACTGGATTCTATAACGATATTAAGTTCATTACGCAAAGGGTTTTCTTAAAAAAACCTGTTGTAGCCCTCCGTCATTTCAGATAAGTACTTGTTAGTATTCGTGCTGTGTTTGTTGACCTTAGCCAAGGCGTAAGGTGCAGTAGCTGATTAGTGCTTATCTGTATAAGCATATTATGCGATTGAGTTAGGTTAGTCGTGCGACTTTGTTGACCTTAGCCAAGGGTCATGCGGGTGGGTTTAATTCAATCCGAAAATGACGGGCTGAACTTGGCTAGCACTTATGATTTGTTGACCTTAGCCAAGGTTATAAGTTGCTAGGGGTAAAATATTATTGGGAATTTCAAGTGTTGAAATTTGCAATGAGATTACATACTTTCTATGAGATAGTTGGATTCCGATACCTGCTGCGAGTAAGTGTTACTCCTGGGAGAGTTTTACACATTAAAATTAGCCGATCAAGTAGCTGTCTAGGAAGGTGTCAACGGGGTTACGCCCTGGGAAAACGAGGTTTATTTTAATTAGGTCCGTGCAAAGGCACGGGGAACCTCCCTGAAAGTACCGGCACTGGCCTGGCTGAAAGATTAGCGAACTTGTAGTGTGTAATTAATCCCGGCTAGTCTTTCCTTTTAGGGTTTGAAGCAAGATTTGACTAAAACAGTGGGAGCCATCCTGATTAGATAAATTGATAACCAATCTATTTTTGTAAAAGCGCACGCTGAATGTTTTCTTCTCTCTCTCAAGGTAGTGACTATGTCACGCCTTAATCAAGATAATAATACAGATGAATTGACCGAACCCGCTTGTTATACTAAGTTGGGGAACGTTGGTCCCGCTCCAACTTATAATTGTTATAAGACAGAGCAGGAATTTGGGGATTACCAGAATTCCCGTGCTGCCCAAACGAAGAAAGTGCATGCTGATGCATCTTCTTCGGGTGTGTTCATTATAGAGAACTGTTTCTCAGTATCCTTTATGTCCTGCGTATGAGACACCGGATCAGGATCCCACATATATAATTTGTTACATGGGCTACAGATAGGTAGAGAACTGAGAACCGGTGATAAGTTTCAAGAGTTGGAAATGGTGCAATTGTTGCAAGCCAAGCAGTTGGCAGTTATTACCCTGTATTACCAGAATACATTGATTCTGAACGAATGTTATTAGATACCGAACCTGATATACAACATCATATCAGTCTCTTTATTAAGTAAAGAAGGATATAATTTTGTATTGTTGGATAATGTTTTGAACATTTCCTATATCAAGAATTGATTGGTTCAGGCACGTTATCTAAAAGCATAGACGTTCTAAATCAAACCACAGTTCTTAGTATACAGAACACACGTAAGAGGAAGTGTTCAGAAATGAACGGATCCTTCTTGAGGTATTATAGACTAGGTCAAATCAATGTGACCCGACTAGCTGAAGTTATATTTAGATGCATATTTAAATTAGTTTGAATTTACATCTTGTGAAAATTGCTGGTCATATCACAAAGATAGAATTACCACAGCTCCATTTATTGGAAACAAAGAAAGAGTTAGTGAACTCTTGGGATTGATACATGCTGATGTATGAAGGTCCCCTGTCTACACATACCAAGACCGGTTCTTTGTACTTCATTACATTCACTGATTATCTTTTAAGATCCGGACATATGTTCCTGTTGAAACACAAGTCTGGAACTTTTGAGAAATTCAATGAATATAAGTTAGAATTAGAGAACCAAAAACGGGTATAAGTATTATGTCCTTTGATGAGATCAAGGAGGAGAATACTTGAGCACGGAATTCCTGGACTATTCTAAAGGTGAATGAGATTCTCTCTCAGCATTACTCCTCCATATACACCACAGCACGTCGGTGTATCGGGGCAGAGCAATCACACCCTATTTGATATGGTGCGCTCTATGATGAGTACTACTGAGTTTCCTATTTCCTTTTGGGAGTTATGCACTTGAGAAGCTGCATACCTATTGAATAGGGTTCAAATCAAATCAGTTGCCTACCACTTCATATGTGATATGGAATGGGAAGAGCCCATATCTTAAGTATGCTAAGATTTAGGGTTGTCCAGCCTATGTCTAAAAGCATAATCCGGACAAGCTCGAGGCAAAGTCAGTTTTGTAGATGTTTGTTGGATATCCCAAGCATTCGCAAGAGAATATCTTCTACCAAACAGAGGAACAAAAGATGTTTTGTTTCTCAACATGCCACCTTTGTGAAAGGGAATTTCTTGTGAAGAAATTAGTGGACATGAGGTAGAACCGGAAACAGTTCCATCAATACAAACTGCAGCTGATGATTTGGTAGAACCGAAGGATTCAATAGTTTCTAACGAACCTCAGCCTCTCCGCCGATCTAGTAGGGTTCCTCACCCACCTGAGATATACTTCGGTTTCTCTGTCACAGTGGGAGCAAGGATTGCATCATGAGATGATGACCCAACTTTTTTCGAGCAGGCCATCACGAGTGGGACTCTGTAAGAATGGCTGGATGCTTAGCGATCTGAGATTGAATCCTTATACACCAACAAAGTATGGACTTTGGTTGCTTTATCTGAAGGGTTAAATCTCCATCAGGAGGAAGTATATCTTGAGAAGATTACTTGGTGTAAATGGAAAAGTTGAGACTTTCAAAGCTATGCTTAAGTCTATCCAGATCCTACTTACCATGGCTACATCCATGACTACGATATTTGGCGGTTAGGTGTCATGACTGCTTTTCTAAATGATGATTTGGAAGAGAGCGTCTGTAAGTACACAGCCAGAGGGTTTCGTAAACAGTGGGAGCAGCAGAAACGTGTGCAAGTCGTTTTATATGATAAATCAGGCATCGCGGAGTTGGAACGTCTGTTTTGATGTGGTAATCAAAGAGTTTGACTTCATCAAAATGGTAGATGAACCTTGTATATACAAAAAGGTAGTAGGGAGTATGGTGGTGATCCTCGTAGAGTACGTGGATGACATACTTTTGATAGGAAAGGAGTTTCCTATGCTACGCTCGGTCAATCTCCACTTATCACAATGATTCTCCATATAGGATCAAAGTGATACCTCCTAAATCCTGGGTTTTGGATCTATGAGATAGATCTAATTGGATGTTTGGATTCTCACTAGTTGTAGTGAGATGGTATCAATCGATCCTGGGGAGAATCACTGCAAAAGTTCCAGGGTGATAAGGACGAATGAATGTCAGTCGCAGGCATTGTCTTTACCCTCAGTGGAAGGACGGTATGTTGGAAGAGTTCCAAACTAGATACCGTGACTTACTAGACGATTAAAGGCAAGATACATTGTTACCAAGGATGCTACCAAAGAGGTAGTCTGGATATATATAAGTTCATGAAATGAACTTCGTTCCAACCATTGTGTGACAATGGAGTTATGGTTTTGGCCTAGGAACCCCCGTCCCATCAGAAATCCAGATATAATTCTTAGGCAGTATCACCTGATCATGGAGATGGTTGATCTCTAGGGAGATCGAGGTTAGGAGAGCAGACACAGAGGAAAACAGCGCGGATCCACTCACAAAGGCATTTTTCCCAGTAGAGAATTTTTTTTGGGATTGTTGGGTATGAGATACTTCAACCACAGCTGATTGTTGGGTATGCGATACCACAACAGATGGCCCTAGTGCATGTGGGAGATTGTTAGTTATATGTATGCCCTAGAGGCCATTACTGTACATACGATGTGTATTGTAGTGGATGCTTGGACATATATAGGGTGGACTTTCTTGCTCGACATGATTGTACGCTATCTGGTTGCTCTTTATCTTAACATGTACTCTGATTGTCTCTATGTTACATGTTGATAAAGCCCTTAGGATGAGTACTTGATGTAGGGTTACTAGGCACACTAACAAGGCTCTACAAGGCATCGACCATGCCAAATTAAAATTTTTATGTGCCTAACGACCCTGAGCAAGATCGTATACTAGAGTATAGGCGAAACATAAAGCAAGTAAACAACTTTACTCTAAAGGGATACGAAATACAACCTTTGTAGATCGGTCATTCACTTCATTTGCTCCTTGTTGAAGTTCCTTCGCTGCGATCGTGGATCTCCCGGACCCTTGCATGGCTTCACGAGGCGAAAGGTGCGACCTTGCTTGAAGTCTCCGAAGCCGAAGATGATCTACGTCGAGGGAATTCCGACTCAAGCTACTACTTCACTAATTTGAGAATTAGCGGAGCAAACACCCTATACAAGAGTGCTAGTCTTGTTGAGGATGGAGAAATAGGAAGTGGGTTCTCATTGGATTTTTAATTCTCACAAACTTTCACTCTTTTTTCAAAACCCTAGCAAGCAATTTCTTTTGCTCAATGAAGAAGATGAACAAAAGAAAGGAATGAGGATAATGATCAAGTGTAAAGAGTAACCATGGTGAGTGAGTATCATATACTAACCCTTGTAGAGACTTAACCCTAGGCTAATGGTTATGGTTGGGTTAATAAAAATCCATAGTAAAAACAAAATCAAGTTGGATTAGTCAATGAATCCACAAGCTTCCACAAGCTTCATGTATTTTCAAATCCTCCACTTGATTTTGAAATTACTTTAAATATTAAAAACCCAAAATAAACATTAGCATAGTGTAAGTCTCATACACCCATGGATTGTGTATCATCAACCATGATACAATATGAAAACACATTTTAACATATATCATATTTATGTTAAAATACAAGTGAGAAAAAGCCTAAATTGAACAAGTGTTAGTAAATGTAAACTAGTATATCTAATATACAATTATACACTTAATTATTAAATCAACACTTGACTTAATAATCCGGTCACATCTCATATAACCGGCTAACATCCATTGTATCGACTTATCGAATCAACACTTGATTCGATAACCCTGCCATATCATATATAACAGACCGATACATATAGTCGCGAGAATAGAATACGGTATCACATACACGCATTTATTCTCGGTCTCGCACATATCACATACGTGCTCCTATTTCGTTTTACCTGAGCCAGTAAAACTGCTGTGTAAGACTCTAAAGACTCGTCAATACACCGGCAGTAGGTGATGATCACATCACGCACCCACAAGCCGTCAGCGGTACTAGCTGGACGTAACGGCTACCCGGGTATTTACCGATCAGAAGATCAGCAAGCAAGCCCGCTCCAACTCCTGTAAAAGCCAGCCGGCAACACTTCCCATACAGTTCGGTCTCCTCGTCTGATATGTCGCATATCAAGTCTAGGGGTGGTAAACGTCAGCACCCAATAACCGAGAAGTTATGCCAATGTGAGGCTCATAACGGGTCAAGAAACTACTAGTAACACTTACCAGTAAATCTCTAATCAGCCCTGGCCAGGGACTTCCCTATTACGGCCAATCGAGCACAGCGCAACATCAACCCCTAATACCGGGAGAGACGAAACTCCTCCGATCGCTCATTGCCTCAATGTGACTTGGGACTGTACCCAAAAACCACCATTTTGCACGCCCTCATGAACGTGGTAAGGTGGAAATCAAAGCACAGTGGGAATCACACAAGACTCTATGACGATCTCGGGTCCACAGACTAACCTGCACAAGTGTCACCAGAGAACTGCCATCTGACGTGAGGTATAATACCATCTGGGAGTTCTCGGCGAGTCCGTCCAGTGCACCCAGTCTTCACTGAGCACCCGTATACCATCTCTGATGTCAAACACCAATGGATATGGGATCATCCATCGCCCATCTCATGGGTCGAGAAGCGTATACGCTAGTCTACTCTGGTATATCGATGCCCTGTCTCGATACACCCACGACTAGGGACCTTGAAGGATGTACTTATGGACTACCATGTCCCCACTAGTATGATCTGCATCACAGTCCAGGTAGTCAAGTACACATCCTAAGGGCTTTACCAACATGTAACTATAAGACAGTATAAAGAGACAAGTACACATGTTAAGATAAAGTGCAACCAAATAGCATACTATCATGTCGAGCAAGAAAGTCCTCTCTATATATGTCCAAGCATCCAATATAATATACATCATCTGTACAATACTGGCCTCTAGGGCATACATACAACTAACAATCTCCCACTTGCACTAGGGCCAGCTGCTGTAGTACGCATACCGAGCATCCCGAAGAGTCTCTCAAACTGTATCTAGGGAATGGCCTTCGTGAGTGGATCCGCTGTGTTGTTCTTCGTGTCAACCTTCCTGACCTCGATCTCCCGGCGATCAACTATCTCCCGGATCAGGTGATACCGCCTCAGAATATGCCTGGATCGCTGATGGGACCTGGGTTCCTTGGCCAAAGCCACCGCTCCATTGTTATCGCAATACAAAGGTATTGGATTCTCAATGGATGGAACCACTCCAATTTCAGTAATGAACTTCTTGATCCAGACAGCCTCTTTGGCAGCATCTTTGGCAGCGATGTATTCATCCTCCATCGTCGAGTCCGCCACGGTTTCCTGCTTGGAACTCTACCAGCTAACCGCCCCTCCGTAAAGGGTAAAGACAAATCCCGACTGCGACTTAAAGTCGTCCTTATCACTCTGGAAGCTCGAATCGGTAAATGACTCCACTTGGAATTCTCCGTTACCATACACCAAGAGCATCTCTTTAGTCCTTCGTAAGTACTTGAGAATGCTCTTCACAGCTGTCCAGTGACTCTCTCCAGGATCAGCTTGATACCTACTCACTACACATAGTGAGTATGCTACATCGGGTCTGGTACATAGCATCGTGTACATGATAGAGCCTACAGCCGAAGCATAGGGTATCCCTTCCATGCGAGCTCTCTCCAAATCAGTCTTGGTAGACATCTCTTTGGAGAGAGTGAGCCCTGAGATCGTGGGTAAAAACCCACGTTTGGACTCTTCCATACTAAACCTCTTTAGTATGGTGTCAATGTACTTGGATTGGGACAATCCCAATATCCTTTTAGATCTATCGCTATAGATCATAATTCCCAATATGCAGGAGGCATCACCAAGATCTTTCATAGAGATTCTTTGTGATAAGAAGAGCTTGACCGATTGCAGCATAGGAATGTCATTTCCTATCAGGAGTATGTCGTCGACGTACAATACGAGGAAGACAGCCTTACTCCCTGCTACCTTCTTATAGATACAAGGTTCATCTACGTTTTTGACGAAATCAAACTCTTTGATAACGATGTTAAAGAAGATGTTCTAACTCCACGATACTTTGTTTAATCCATAAATGGATTTAAGCAGCTTGCACACCTTCCCACTGCTCCCACTATCTACGAAGCCCTCTGGCTGAGTCATGTACACGCACTCTTCTAAATCACCGTTTAAAAAGGCGGTCTTAACATCCATTTACCAGATTTCGTTGTCAAGATATGCAGCGATGGCAAGCATGATCTGGATAGATTTAAGCATAGCCACTGGAGAAAAGGTTTCGTCATAGTCCACACCTGGTCTTTGACGAAAACCCTTTGCAACAAGTCTAGCTTTGAAAGTCTCCACTTTCCCATCTACACCAAGTTTTTTCTTGAAGATCCACTTGCTCCCAATGGGTTTTACCCCTTCAGGAGCAACTTCCAAAGTCCATACTTTGTTGGTGTACATGGATTCCATCTCGGACCGCATTGCATCCAGCCATTTCAATGAGTCCCCACTCGTGATGGCCTGCTCGAAGCTAGTTGGGTCATCATCAACTATGATGCAATCCTCGCTCCCACCATCCATGAGAAAACCGTAGTATCTCTCAGGTAGGTGAGGAACCCTACTAGATCGGCGGAGTGGCTGGGGTTCATCGGAAACTACCGAATCCTCCGGTTCTACTAAATCTTTAGTTGCAGTTTGTGCATCTGGAACATCTTCCAGCTCTACCACTTTGCCACTAATTTCTTTTACAAGAAATTCCTTTTCCAAAAAGGTGGCATGTTGAGCAACAAACACCTTTTGTTCCTCACTGTTGTAGAAAAAATACCCATATGAGTTATTTGGATATACCACAAACTTGCAAAGAACTGACCGTGCCTCGAGTTTGTCCGGATTTTGTCTTTTGACATAGGCCGGACAGCCCCATATCTTAACTCGTTTATGATATGGCCTCTTCCCACTCAATATCTCATATGGTGTGGTAGGTACAGATTTAGATGGAACTTGATTCAGTAGGTATGCTGCTGTCTCCAGCGCATACCCCCAGAAGGAAATAGGTAACTCAGCTGTGCTCATCATAGAGCGCACCATATCTAATAGGGTGCGGTTCCTCCGTTCAGATACACCGTTGTGCTGTGGTGTATATGGAGGAGTCAGCTGAGAGAGAATCCCATTCTTTTTTAGGAAGTCCAGGAATTCATTGCTCAAGTATTCACCTCCTCGATCAGATCGAAGGATTTTAATACTTTTTCCGGTTTGGTTCTCGACTTCATTTTTATATTCTCTAAATTTCTCAAAAGCTTCAGATTTGTGTTTCATCAGGAACACATATCCGAATCTAGAGAGAACGTCAGTGAATGTAATGAAGTACGCAGAACCATTCCTGGCATGTGTAGACATGGGGCCGCATACATCACTATGTACCAGTCCCAAGAGTTCTGTAACTCTCTCCGTGTCCCGTAAGCGGAGTTTTGGTCATCTTTCCTTTGAGACATGACTGGCAAGTGTCATAAGATGAAAATTCAAATGGATTCAAATATCCATCCTTATGCAACTTAGCTAGTCGTGTCGCATTGATGTGACCCAGTCTACATTGCCACAAGAAGGATTCGTTCAGTTCTGAACACTTCCTCTTGTGTGTGTTTGTTATGCTCAGAACTGTTGATTGATTTAGAACATAAATGCCATTGCACAACGTGTCTGATCCAACCAACTTTTGGTTAAGGAAAATGTCCATAACATTATCCTGTAATACAAAATTATATCCCTCTTTACTTAGTAAAGAAACCGATATAATGTTGCATATAAGGTTCCGGATGTAATAGCATTCGTTCAGAACTAATGTATTACCAGTTGGCAATACAAGGTGATATTCCCCGACGGTTTTAGCTGCAACAATTGCACCATTTCCAACCCTTATGTCTTTATCACCTTCTCCAAGTTCTCAACCTTTTCTAAGCCCATGTAACTGATTGCATATATGGGATCCTGACCCGGTATCTAATACCCAGGATGTAGAGCAAATGGAGAAACAGTTCTCCGTAACGAACACACCCGAAGAAAATGCATCAACATGTACTTTCTTTACACGGGTGGCATAAGAATCCTGGTATTCCCCTATATCATGTTCAGTCTTATAACTCTTATAAGAAAGAACGGAACCAACGTTCCCCACCACAATATAACATGCGGGTTCGGTCAATACATCCATATTATTATCTTCATTAAGGCATGATATGGTCGCTACCTGGAGAGAGAGAGAAGAAAACACATTAGCGTCTGCTCTTGCAAGATCAGATTGGTTGTTATTTTATCTAATCAGGATGGCTCCCACTGTTTTTATCAAATCTTCCTTCAAACCCTAAAAGGAAAGACTAGCCGGGATTAATTACACCCTACAACTTCGCCAATCTTTCAGCCAAGCCAGTGTCGATAATTTGAGGGAGGTTCCCCGTGCTTTCGCACGGACCTAATTAAAGTAAACCTCGTTTTCCCAGAGGCGTAACCCCGTTGACACCTTTCTAGACACCTACTTGATCGGCTAATTGTCCTGTGTAAAACTCTCCCAGGAGTAACAATTACTCACAGTGGGTATCGGGATCCAACTATCTCAAAGAAGGTATGCAATCTCATTGCAAATTTCAACACTTGAAATTCCCGATAATATTTTGCCCCAAACGATCTATGACCTTGATAAGGTCAACAAACCATAGACCGTAAGTCAAGTTCAACCCGTCATTTCTTGATTGAATTAAACCCACCCGCACGACCCTTGACAAGGTCAACAAGGCCGTACGACTACCCTAAAACAATCTGCATCATATGCATAAACAGATAAATACTGGTCAGCTACCGCACACTACGCTTTGACAAGGTCAACAAACGTAGCACGAATACTAAGCAGGACTTATCTGAAATGACGGAGGGCTACGACAGGTTTTTCTGAAAACCTATTGCGTAATGAACTTGATATCGTCGTAGAATCATGTGAAATTTTGAAATGGAGTGATCCTGAGGCTTTCATTAGTTTTGCTAAAGAGGTCACTCCCGGTGAAGGGATCTCGGCTCTTTCCTCATCGAATAAGGTGCAGGACATATCATATATATCACTATGTAAAGAAAATCTCCAAAAGCAGTCAAAAGTCAAACCGAGTGTTGTAGCATCTGCCAGTTTTGCTAAAGAGGTCACTCCCGGTGAAGGGATCTCGGCTCTTTTCCCATCGAATAAGGTGCAGGGTACATCATATATACCGCTATGCAAAGCAAAACTGTAGCTACCCTTTTATTTAAAAATTTGATTCTACAACATCTTTTAGGTTTCTTTTCTTTCATTAATCACATTAATGAAGTCCAATCATTTAAGTCACCTAAACATCACAGATAAATACGACGTACACTTATTCCATCCGCATTCGCCTCGATGTCCCCTCGTGCACCGTTAGGTTAGGTAACTAACGACAGAGCAGGGCAGGGCTAGTGCGGGTGTAAAACATAAGTAACGTCTATATAATATATCATATATACTATTTACTGTATCCATCACAACATATCAAATGATCACATCACAGATATCGTAGCAGAAACATAGATATAATGTGGGATATACTAGGACGTCCGTATTTAGTATTTAGCCAATAATAGAAAATACGGATTCCACAGTCACGATGAATAGCCAAGCCCACACCCTGGACCCCTACGAGAGCGGCAAGCGACCTTACCAATTCTGGAGTTTAGCAGACCCGGTCTCGACTCCTCGAGATGGCCTCCCACTAAACCCCAGAACCCGGTCACATGTGCTCCCCTACTTGGGTCCATCCTAATACGGAAAAGTAAATAATATACAACACTGGTGGCATCAACTTCAACCCGGAAGTGCCCCAAATAAAAGAATATTACATTACATTTGAATTTACATGAATGAAAATATAAAACTCTCATCTCACAAAAAAAAACCCCGGCTATTCAATCGCGACAATCCTGCACATCATATCTCAGCAACACATAATATCTCATATCATCAACGTAAGTATGCATACACCGATTGTCGTCGATGTATAGCAACGACAATCGGCAATACCACTACATACTACACTTACGGTCACAGAAAAGAAAGTGTAAAACTGCAATATTTGGAATCCACATTCTCTTTAGACTTCGTAAATGCGAAATATCACAAATTTCGCATTTCATGCCTAACTGTATGAATTCCACATATTGTATCACATTCCAGATAAATAGACAGTAGTAAACTTTCCGATCGAATAATCAAATACCCAAGATTTCCATAATAGCTCAACACTTGAGCGGAGTTCAAAAATTCCAGAATGCGTCACAGTAGCAACGGTCCAGCCGTAGAAGGGTCAAGCCAAGGCCTAACATGTGGCACGCCGTACTGCCCCAAACCCTAAGGTTCAAAGGGTAGTTCAAGACGGTCACATAATCGAGTTAAGGTTTGTTGTCTTCTAGAGGGTCCATCGCGTCACATGCACGTATTTCCGAAAGATTTAAACCCGAGAAAAATTCAACACTTGAATGTTTTTCGTGCCGGAAAAAATGAGTTAATGATATCCGTTCGAACATTTTAATACTTACTAAATTATCCGGAAAACAGAATAACGAATTTAAAATTCCCGATCGAATCGACGATTACAAAATAAACCCCAAAATACTCAACACTTGAGTCAGTTTTAAAAATACCCAGAAAATATCAATTACAGAAATAGAAATTACAGTGTAAAAATGATGGCTTATCTCCTCTGTACGGCCGCGGAACCGCGGCCCAAGCAGGGTATTGCCGCGGTTCCGCGGTGGAATGTACGGAATAGGCTGTCGTTTTTCACCACAATTCTTATATTTCCCTGCTGAATTTTTCAGGTATTTTTAATTCAGAAAAATCACAGATTTGAAAAAATGTCCAGAGAGGGGTTGATTTTGACGTTATCGGGTTCGTTCGGAGTTTTAACTTCGTTAACACATCGCCTAATACTCTAGATAGGCTCCGATACCACTGTAGGGTTACTAGGCATACTAATAAGGCTCTACAAGGCATCGACCATGCCAAATTAAATTTTTTATGTGCTTAACGACCCTAAGCAAGATCGTATACTAGAGTTTAGGCGAAACATAAAGCAAGTAAACAACTTTACTCTAAAGGGATACGAAATACAACCTTTGTAGATCGGTCCTTCACTTCATTTGCTCCTTGTTGAAGTCCCTTCGCTGCGATCGTGGATCTCCCGGACCTTTGCATGGCTTCACGAGGCGAAAGGAGCGACCTTGCTTGAAGTCTCCGAGGCCGAAGATGATCTACGTCGAGGGAATTCCGACTCAAGCTACTACTTCACTAATTTGAGAATTAGTGAACCAAACACCCTATACAAGAGTGCTAGTCTTGTTGAGGATGGAGAAATAGGAAGTGGGTTCTCTTTGGATTTTTAATTCTCACAAACTTTCATTCTTTTTTCAAAACCCTAGCAAGCAATTTCTTTTGCTCAATGAAGAAGATGAACAAAAGAAAGGAATGAGGATAATGATCAAGTGTAAAGAGTAACCATGGTGGGTGAGTATCATATACTAACCCTTGTAGAGACTTAACCCTAGGCTAATGGCTATGCTTGGGTTAATAAAAATCCATAGTAAAAACAAAATCAAGTTGGATTAGTCAATGCATCCACAAGCTTCCACAAGCTTCATGTATTTTCAAATCCTCCACTTGACTTTGCAATTACTTTAAATATTCAAAACCCAAAATAAACATTAGCATAGTGTAAGTCTCATACACCCATGGATTGTGTATCATCAACCATGATACAATATGATAACACATTTTAACATATATCATATATATGTTAAAGTAGTGTACAAGTGAGAAAAACCCTAAAGTGAACAAGTGTTAGTAAATGTAAACTAGTATATCTAATATACAATTATACTCTTAATTATTAAATCAACACTTGACTTAAGAATCCGGTCACTTCTCATATAACCGGCTAACATCCATTGTATCGACTTATCGAATCAACACTTGATTCGATAACCCGGCCATATCATATATAACCGACCGATACATATAGTCGCGAGAATAGAATATGGTATCACAACCATGCATTTATTCTCGGTCTCGCACATATCACATACGTGCTCCTATTTCGTTTTGCCTGAGCCAGTAAAACCTCTGTGTAGGACTCTAAAGACTCGTCAATACGCCGGCAGTAGGTGATGATCACATCACGCACCCACAAGCCGTCAGCGGTACTAGCTGGACGTAACGGCTACCCGGGTATTGAGCGATCAGAAGATAAGCAAGCAAGCCCGCTCCAACTCCTGTAAAAGCCAACCGGCAACACTTCCCGTACAGTCCGGTCTCCTCGTCTGATATGTCGCATATGAAGTCTAGGGGTGGTAAACGTCAGACCCCAATAACCGATAAGTCATGCCGATGTGAGGATCATAACGGGTCAAGAAACTACTGGTAACACTTACCAGTAAATCTCTAATCAGCCCTGGCCATGGACTTCCCTATTACGGCCATTCGAGCACAGCGCAACATCAACCCCCAATACTGGGAGAGACGAAACCCCTCCTATCGCTCATTGCCTCCATGTGACTTGGGACTGTACCCAAAACCACCGTTTTGCATGCCCTCATGGACATGGTAAGGTGGAAATCAAAGCACAGTGGGAATCACACAAGACTCTATGACGATCTCGGGTCTACAGACTAACCTGCACAAGTGTCACCAGAGAAATGCCATCTGACGTGAGGTATAATACCATCTGGGAGTTCTCGGCGAGTCCGTCCAGTGTACCCAGTCATCACTGAGCACCCGTATACCATCTCTGGTGTCAAACACCATTGGATATGGGATCATCCATCGCCCATCTCATGGGTCGAGAAGCGTATACGCCAGTCTACTTTGGTATATCGATGCCCTGTCTCGATACACCCACGACTAGGGACCTTCAAGGATATACTTATGGAATACCATGTCCCCACTAGTATGATCTGCATCACAGTCCAGGTAGTCAAGTACACATCCTAAGGGCATTACCAACATGTAATTATAAGACAGTATAAAGAGACAAGTACACATGTTAAGATAAAGTGCAACCAAATAGCATACTATCATGTCGAGCAAGAAAGTCATCTCTATATATGTCCAAGCATCCAATATAATATACATCATCTGTACAATACTAGCCTCTAGAGCATACATACAACTAACACTTGACTACCAGGACTATGATGCGGATCATCCTAGTGGGGACAGAGTTGTCGCCAAGTCCATCCTTCAAATGTTCCTAGTCGTAGGTGTATCAAGACAGGGCATCGATACACCAGAGTAGACTAGCGTATACACATCTTGACCCATATGATGGGCGATGGATGATCCCATATCCATCGGTGTTTGACATCAAGGATGGTGTATGGGTGCTCAGTAGAGACCGGGTACACTAGACGGACTCGCGGAGAACTCCCAGATGGTATTATACCTCACGTTAGATGGCAGTTCTCTGGTGACGCCGGTATAGGTTAGTTTGTTGACCCGAGATCGTCAAAGTGTCTTGTGAGATTCCCACTGTGCTTTGATTTCCATCATACCACGTCCAAGAGGGCGTGCAAAAGGGTGGCTTTTGGGTACAGTCCTGAATCATATAGAGCCAATGAGCGATAGGAGGGTATTCGTCTCTCCCGGTATAAGTAGTTGATGTTGCGCTGTGTTCGATTGGCTATAACTGGAAATCCCTGGCCAGGGTTGCTGAGATTTACTAGGAAGTGTTATCAGTAGTTTCTCGAACTATTATAGACCTCATATCGACACGACTTATCAAGCTGCTGGGGTCTGACGTTTACCACCCATAGGCGAGATATGCGACATATCAGACGAAGAGGTCGGATTGTACGGTAGAGTTACTGGTTGGATTCACGGGAGAATGTACAGTCTTGCTTGTTGATCTTCTGATCGCTCAATACCTGGGTGGCTGTTACATTTAGCAAACCGCTTGCAGCTTATGGGTGTTTGATATGATCATCACCTACTGCCGGTGTATTGACGATTCTTTAGAGTCCTACACAGAGGTTTCTTGGCTCAGGCAAAACGGAGTAGGAGCACATATATGATATGAGCGGGACCGAGAAAAATATGAGTATATGATACCGTATTAGATTCTCGCGATATGAGATATCGACCGGGTATATGTGATATAGCCGGGTCATCGGATCAAGTGTTGATTCGATGAACTGATACAGATTATATTAGTCGGTTATTTGTGAATTAGCCGGATTATCGGATCAAGTGTTGATTCGATAATTTAATGTATAATTATATATTTGATATATTGAATTACATTAACTGATATAAGCTAACTAAAAGATTCTTTTTCTCACTCGGGTAATATATTGATATATATGCGATATATGTTAATTGTATTATTTTATTTTGTTACAATACATATTGTATTTGTGATATATAATATTGTAACATGTTAGGGTTATTAATGCAACATGATTAGTGGAGATTAAACATGTTTAGAGTTTGATTTGGGTTAATCTTTTCTAGAACCTTCTAGAAGGTTTTGTTTTGTTTTGAGCAAAGATATTTGTGTTGATATTTTGCAAAGATATTTGTTTAACCCAACCAAACCTTTTAACCATGGTTTAATCTTTACAAGGGTTAGTTCTTCTAACTTATACGTGTAAGTCCGTGCTACCTCTCCCGGTACTTTCGGGCATGCGGAATTTGACGAAAAACAATTTTCTTAGAGGTGGTAACATGGACTTAAAGACCCGGATCTTTGTTAAACATCTAACTAACAACCTAACTACGAGTTGCTAACTACTCGGTTAGGGGGTTATACCTATCTTTTTCTCGAACTCCTTCGTCTTCAAGCTTCGATGGTCGTCTGAATCGGCTTCTCCCGTCGTCTCCTTGCGCCGAAGATAGATCCACCTGAAAGCTTCAACCTTTGGCTCCTTCTTCGAACTTTGAAGAAACTAGTTCACTCGGTTTGCTAAACCTTGTGAACTAGAGTGAGTAGAGAAGAGTTTGTATGGGATTTTATCTATGGTTCTTGGTTCTCAACTCATGAGACAAGTGAACCATAGAGTCAAGAGAGGGAGAGCAAGAGGAGGAGATGAGAGCTCAAGAACAAGAGAGAGAATGAGTATGAAAGAATGAGAGAAGACTTTTCTCATTTGGCTCTCATAATCCAAAACAATCATAACACCTCATATCAATCAAGTATTATGTGATGGTTTAAGCAACCACAGCCATATCATTTCATGCACTCATTTTGCACAAGAGAGCTAGCAAGCAAAAGTCTTTGCCATGAAATGATAGCTATTGTTATCATGATGGTCAACTAGTCAAGCCTAGTCAACCGGTCAACAAAGTCAACAAGTCAACAAAAGTCAACAAGTCAACAAAGTCAATCTCTCAACAACCATGTCACCATAATACTTAATTAATATAATTGTTAATCACATATCATATTCTCATTAGGGTTGAGCAAAAAGTCAATAGTCATCTGTCAACGGTCAACAACCCTAATGACAATCCTCTGCCTCTGCCTCTCCGTCAACTGTGCATACACACCCGCATCCGCGTTCCGAGGAACACGAATGCATACTGGATAAAACCAATCCCAAAAGGTACACTAGGATCTGGCTTAAACCAAAGCCCGCTAGTGTGAACTGTCCGGACACTGTACGTGCACAAGTGCACGGATGTGACCGAACCCTGTCGCAAAACCATGCGACCTGTCGCAAAACCATGCGACCTTTACTCTTTTGCCTAAAGGAAAATAGCTTTCTGTGTGGGACTCTAAAGACTCGACACTACGCTGGCAGTGGGTTTAACCACAGACCGCAAGCGGCACTAGCTGTGCGTAACGGTCCCCAGGTAGATGCCGACAAGAAGACTGACAAGGCGAAACCCATCTGAACTCCTACTGAGCCTGAATGTGACATTCTTCGTACAGTCCGGTCTGTTCGTCTGATACATCGCATGGCGGGCATAGGGGGCGGTAAACGTCAGTCCCCCAATAGCGGTACAAGTCGTGTCGGAGTGAAGCCCAAAACACCCCGAGATAATACTGGAAGCCTACCAGTATATCTCGTTTGCCCTGGCCAGGGACTACTCGTGTAATGGCTCTCCTAGCCACAGCGCGATGTCAACCCCCAATACCGGGAGAGACGAGTCCTATCTAACCGTCACTGCCTCCAAGTGCTTCGGGACTGCACCCAACTACCACCTGTTTGCACGACTCCTTTGAGCCGTGGTAGGGTAGTAATCAAAGTACAGTGGGAACACACTCAAGGTGAAGTGACAGTGTCAAGTCAGCGGACTAAGCTGTACTCATGTCACCTGGGAACTGATAACTGACGATAGGCATAATACCAACTAGTCAGTTCCCGACGAGTCCTGTCCAGTGTACTCGTAACCCAACGAGCACCCGCATACTATCTCAAGTACGACGTACCGACGGTTGTGGGACAGACCGTCTCCCACACTGGGATGAGAAGCGCATGCGCCAGTCTACTCCGGAGTATCGATGCCCTGTCTCGATAGTCCTGCGACCAGGGACCTGCATAAGGATGTGCTTATAGATTACCCAGCCCCACTAGTGTGACTGCCATCACAACGCTGGTAATCAAGCAAAGATCCTAAGGGCTCCACTAATGTGTATAGGCGATATACTAAAATAAACACATGTACACATTGAAGTAGAAACAAACCAAGTAGCATACTACTATTTTGAGCAAGATTGTATATACAAGGTGAATATCCCAAGCTTCCATTAAGTAATATACAAACTAGTATGATACAGTAATGGCCTCTAGAGCATATACACTAACAATCTCCCACTTGCACTAAGGCCATGTACTGGCGTATCGAAGACCTATCATCTCGATCAGCCGCTCGAACTGAGTCTGGGGCAAGGCCTTGGTGAATGGATCTGCAGTGTTATCTTCTGAAGCGACTCTCAGAATCTCGATCTCCTGGCGATCCACGATCTCCCTGATCAGGTGATACCGCCTCAAGATGTGTCTGGATCTCTGATGGGACCTGGGTTCCTTCGCTAAAGCTATAGCCCCGTTGTTGTCGCAATACAGAGGTATTGGATCAATAATGGACGGAACCACCTGAAGCTCTTTCAAGAACTTCCTCATCCAGACAGCTTCTTTTGCGGCATCAGATGCAGCGATGTATTCCGCTTCCATCGTCGAGTCTGCAACGGTTTCCTGTTTGGAACTCTTCCAACACACCGCCCCTCCATTGAGGGTAAAGACAAAACCCGACATGGACTTGGAATCATCCTTGTCACTCTGGAAGCTGGAGTCAGCAAAGGCCTCGATCTGGAGGTCTTTTCCGCCATACACCAAGAACATCTCCTTAGTCCTTCTGAGGTACTTGAGAATGTTCTTTACTGCTATCCAGTGTTTCTCCCCAGGGTTAGACTGATACCGGCTTACCACACTCAGTGCATAAGCTACATCCGGTCTGGTACACAATATCGCATACATTATAGAGCCTACCGCAGAAGCGTAGGGTATAATAGACATGCGATCCCTATCCAAATCAGTCTTGGGAGACATCTCTTTAGAGAGGGTGATCCCGTGACAAGCCGGTAGGTTACCGCGCTTGGAATCTTCCATACTGAATCTTTTGTTAGTGTTTATGCCATAGAAGGCCATTACTGTATCATACTAGATTGTATATTACTTAATGGAAGCTTGGGATATTCGCATGTATATAACAGTCTTGCTAAACATGGTAGTATGCTACTTGGTTTTTCTATCTTAATATGTGAGTGTACGTATTGATAGAGCTCTTAGGATCTTGCTTGTCTACCAGCGTTGTGATGGCAGTCACACTAGTGGGGGCTGGGTAGTCTACAAGCACATCCTTATTCAGGTCCCTGGTCGTTGGATTATCGAGACAGAGCATCGATACTCCGTAGTAGACTGGTGTGTACGCTTCTCATCCCAGTTGGGGAGATGGTCTGTCCCACAGCCGTCAGTACGTCGTACTGGAGATAGTATGCAGGTGCTCGTTAGGTTACGGGTACACCGGACAGGACTCACAGGGAACTGTTGGTTGGTTTGATACTAGTCGTCAGTGAGCAGTTCCCAGGTGACATGAGTACAGCGTAGTCCGCAGACTTGACACTGCTACTTCGTCTCGAGTGTGTCCCACTGTTCTTAGATTGCTACCCTACCACGGCTCAAAGGAGTCGTGCAAACAGGTAGCAGTTGGGTGCAGTCCCGAGCACTTGGAGGCAGTGGCAGTTAGACAGGATTCGTCCCTCCCCGTATTGGGAGTAGATATCGTGCTGTGTCAGAGAGCCATTACGCAAAGTCCCTGGCCAGGGCAAGCGAGATTTGCTGGTAGGTTCCAGTAGTTTCTCAGGGTGTAATGGGCTTCACTCCGACACGACTTATACCGCTATTAGGGGACTGACGCTTGCCGCCCCCCTAGGCCCGATATGCGATAGTCTTGGACGAACGGACCGGACTGTATGGAGATTGTCACATCAGACTCAGTAGGAGTTCGGATGGGTTTCCTCATCGGCCTTCTTATCGACAACTACCTGGGGACCGTTACGTACAGCTAGTGCCGCTTGCGGTCTGTGGTTAAACCCACTGCCAGCGTAGTAGTCGAGTCTCTAGAGTCCCACACAGAGAGTTTCCTACTCCAGGCGAAACGATATAGAGGTCGCATGGTTTTGCGACAAAGGGTTCGGACGCATACGTGCGTTTACGCACGTATGACTTTCGGACAGTTTTTTACCAGTCGGCTTTGGTTTAAGCCATTTACTGGTATCCGGTTATTGGATTTTTACAGTCTAAAGTTTTTCCGTATTTTTGCGGATTGGAGGGGCGTTCTCGTAATTGTACGAGAAGCTTCTAGAAGATGTGACTAAGGAGGTTAAGGTGACATAAGCTTTGGATAAGATTAGTGATGTCATGAGGGTGATTCATCATGATCATTAATGCACCATAAATGCTTAATGACTCATGTTAATGAATCACCTCTTTTCATTTATGAAGCATGCTTATTCATTTCTTTTATTCATTATTCTAAAATAAGAATGCTTCATAATATATTATGATACACTCTCTCTCATCTCATTATCTTATCTCACATTCTCTCTCCTCAAGCTCTCATCTTCAAGAAACTAATCCTTAATCCTCATGTGTTGAGATCAAAGGTTTAGTTAGACTTAAACATCCATTACCTTCACTCTATATCATCCTTTCTTCTTTGATTAGCAATCATAGTAGATTAGTTACCTCAAGTTAGAGGTTTAGCTTGGTGTTTTGCTCTCGGGTGGATCGTCTACTACCTAGAGAAGGCCGAGGAGAACAAGGAGATCGTAAAGACGAAGGACTTGTTTCATTTGGTATAATCCCTAAACACAATAGTTAAGAAACACTTTGTGTACGGTTATTTATAGTTTAGCTTCGATTTAAGCGGTTAGTCGATGTTCATTCTTTAAACTTGATCGTTTTTGAAAATTCCGCCTCCCCACAAGTACTGGGGTGTACTACATCGACTTACAGTGGTATCAGAGCCTCGCTAAACACTAAATAACTTGATTGCAAATTTGTACGAATTTCGAACGGAAAAACGAAGCCGGAAAACCCTAAAACTGTTCAGTTTCTGTCGAACTTAAAATGAAGTCCTAAAATTTTTCAGGTGATCTCAGAAAGCTAGTAAACAGTCCAGAAGAACACCCAAGAAATTAGAGCCCATGAATCGGCTAAAGCGCCGCGGAAGGGCGGCGGATCCCACCGATCCGCCGCGGTTCCGCGGCCGAGTTGCCGAGTCATGGACTCGTATTTCTTGTGTGGGTCCTCTCTGGTATTTGGGGTTCTCTGGAATATTTAATATTTGCCCAGGTTTCAGTTTAACAGAGCAGTTTTTGGAGCAATATTAATGTTGTTTCATCGATCGAAATTGTACAGTATTTGCATGTTGGATTATATCTGTGATTGTTTAATGTGTTCGTAAACCTCCCCTAACTGCTAGTATGTCGGTTGGCAGGGGGTTGCACATTTCTGAAATGGTTATATCTGTTTGTGCATATAAACTGTATTGGACTGTTGTGGTGTATAGCCGGGGTTTGCAATGGGTTATTGTTTAATTCATTTGTTGTAAATGTAATTTGTTGTAATATTATTTTTGCGGGGCACTTCCAGGTTGCGGTTGTAGCCACCGTTGTATTATTTCATTTTACTGTTTTTGCTCCTAGGACTGACCCAAGGTGGGGTACACAAACTGCCGGGCGGGTAGTTTGCCGTACCCGTAGGGGTCGAGGGTAGGGTATCGGCTATTCATCACAACTGTGTAATCTGTCTTTTCTTGCAGGCTCGAAAGAAATACAGATTGCTTGCAAATCCAATATTGTTTATCTGTGTTCTGGAATGAATATCATTGCGTCAGACGAATGTAAAATATCTATATTTATGATAGCTATTTAGACGTCATTTATGTTTTACACCCGCGCTAGCCCAGCCCCCGCTCTGTCGTTAGTTAAGTAACCTAACGGGTGATGACGGGACCCAGTGGCGAATGCGGATGGCATAAGAGAACGTTGTATTTTCGTTGTTTTCTGCAATGATAGGTTAATGATGGGACGCATTATCTATAATGCAAAGTAAAACAAACCAAAGTTTAAATCGTTGGAACAATTTAAAAGAAACCACTCGGTTATTTTTAAAACAGATATTTTTAAATGCGGAGACTTAACCACTCCTTTTAAAAGCTATCAGGTTCCTTCGGTTATATCAAGTTCACTACGTTCACGGTTTCGCCAAAACCAGTCGTAGCCCTCCGTCATTTCATCTGGGTATTCAGTAGTATTCAAGCTATGTATTTTGACCAACGCCAAGGCATAGTGTTTGGTAGCTACTGGGTATTCATTTGTTGCATAGATAGATGAGTTAGTTTGGGACAGTCGTATGATCATTTTGGCCAACGTCAAGGATATGTACGGGTGGGTTCAAATTAACAAGATAATGATGGGCAGAACTTGACATGTGACTTATGATATTTTGACCAACGCCAAGGTCATAAGAGCATGGGGCAAAAACATATATCGGGAATTTCTAAAGAAACTGAAATTTGCAAAGAGATGCATACCATTTTGAGTTTGATGAATGTTGGTAGCATTCCTACAACATTATCAGACGATGATATTTGGATCCCGATCCTACTGTGAGTATATGCTACTTATCAGGATATTCGTCACTTAACGATCAATGCTATAAACCTAGTAGGTGTCCAGAAAGGTGTCAGCGGGGTTACGCCCCCAGAGAAAAGAGGTTATTTAATTAAGGAACTTCGCGAAAGCGTTGGAAAACCTCCCTCGAAGTATCGACACTGGCCTGGCTGAACGGTTAAGCAAGTATTGTACGGTGAGAATAGTCCTGGCTAATTCTTCTTTTATGGTTTGAGGAAGGATTCGAGAAACAGTGGGAGCCATCCAGTTTAGATAAACTAAAAACCACTCTAAACTTGCAAGAGCATCATGCTAAAGTGTTTTCTTCTCTCTCTCCTAATTGCAGCGACCCTGAAAATGACTGGACTTAAGTTACTTTTAGAAAAGAATATACTGACGGGGCCAAACTATAAAGATTGGCTGCGGAATGTCAAAATGGCCTTGACCTATGACAAACTGGGGTACGTCCTCACCACTACGGCACCTGCTGTCCCTGGTCCCAAATCCAGCAATGCGGATAAGGAAATCCGCAAAACCTGGGATTTAGATTGCGCGAGAGCCAAGTGCGTCGTGCTTGCCTCTATGGACAATGAACATCAGAGGAGGCACGAGGATATGTCCCTAGATGGCATATTTCTCCATACAAAGGAACTTTATGGAGAGCAATCTCGTATAGCAAGATACGAGACCTCTAAGAACTTGTTTCGAGCGAGGTTGGCTGTTGGGTCATCGGTAGGTGAACATGTCCTACAGATGATCGGCTATATTGAAGAGCTCGCAGACCTTGGGACGACTTTGG
This sequence comes from Agapanthus africanus, assembly GCA_030015575.1. NCBI lineage: Eukaryota > Viridiplantae > Streptophyta > Magnoliopsida > Asparagales > Amaryllidaceae > Agapanthus > Agapanthus africanus. The sequence goes on along the minus strand of CM057350.1, from coordinate 354,693,964 downwards.
ATAATGAGCTGTATACAGACCTTATTCTCCAGTCCCTTCCTCCCACCTACGCCCAGTTTATCCTCAACTTCAATCTTCAAGGAAAAGAAGTTGAACTTGCGGAACTCCTGAACATGTTAAGGAGTGCAGAGGGCACCTTGAAGAAAGCAAGGGAAACACCCGCTATGTTTGTTGGCGGTGCATCTTCTTCCGGGTCCAAGGCTAGGGCCAAAGGAAGGAAGAAGAAGGCCGCACCCAAACCTAGAGGAGGTGTTAGTAAGGTGAGAGGGAAGGGAAAGAAAAAGATAGCAGTACCGATAGTTGGCCCGGATGAGTGCTTCCATTGTCACAGGAAAGGGCACTGGAAGAAAGATTGCAAGGCGTGGAACGCCAAGAACCAGGAACCGAAGCAAGCTGTGGCTTCGACTTCAGGTGTGTTTGTAATTGAGAATTGTCTGTCGATCAACTCTACTTCCTGGGTATTGGATACCGGATCAGGATCTCATATTTGCAATTCATTGCAGGCACTGAGAAACCGTAGAGTGCTGAAGGAAGGTGATATGATCCTCAGGGTTGCTAACGGAGCTAGCGTGGGAGCTGCGTCCGTTGGGGATTATCACCTAGGATTGACGAGTGGACACATTTTGGTTTTACATAACTGTTATTTTGTACCAAGCTTAACGTGTAATATCATATCAGTTTCCTTGTTATCAAATAAAGGTTATGATTTCACGTTTGAAAGAGATGTTGTTAACATCCACCTTAATCATGGTTTGATTGGGTCCGGTACTCTAAATAACGGAATATATGTTTTAAACCAACTCCAAATTTTCAATGTCCAGAACACACTAAAAAGAAAGTCTCCAGATTTAAATAAAGCTTTCTTATGGCATTGTAGACTGGGTCACATCAATGAGAGAAGGTTGACTAAGTTGCATAGAGAAGGATATTTGGACACGTTCGAATATCAATCTTATGACACTTGTCAATCCTGTCTCAAAGGAAAGATGACAAAGACTCCATTTACTGGACAAGGAGTAAGAGCGAGCGAGCTCTTAGGACTCATACACAGCGATGTATGCGGTCCAATGTCTACACATGCGAGAGGTGGTTTTTCCTATTTCATTACTTTCACGGATGATTACTCAAGATACGGATTCATTTATCTGATGAAACATAAATCCGAGGCTTTTGAGAAATTCCAAGAGTATAAAAATGAAGTAGAAAACCAAACCGGCAAAAGTATTAAGTCACTAAGATCTGATCGAGGTGGAGAATACTTAAGTGCCGAGTTCCTAGGTTACCTAAAAGAGAAAGGAATTCTCTCTCAGCTTACTCCTCCATACACTCCACAGCATAACGGTGTATCGGAGAGACGGAATCGAACCCTATTGGATATGGTACGATCCATGATGAGTAATGCTGAGTTACCGCGATCTTTCTGGGGTTATGCGCTAGAATCAGCGATATATCTTTTGAACATGGTTCCTACCAAGACTGTGCCTACCACACCATATCAGATGTGGAGTGGGAAGAAACCCTATCTTCAGTATCTAAAGATTTGGGGATGTCCAGCTTTTGTTAAGAAGCAGCATGTGGACAAGCTCGAGGCACGATCAGTAAAGTGTCAGTTTGTGGGATATCCAAAGAACTCCAAGGGATATCTATTCTATTACGCAGAGGAACAAAAGGTGTTTGTTTCTCGAAATGCCCATTTTCTAGAATATCAGTTTTTAGAAAAGGAAATAAGTGGGAGCGAAATAGAACTGGAAGAAATTCCAGAACCACAAACTGCTACTGAAAGTTTGGTAGAACCAGAGGTTCAAGAAGAACAGAACATTCCCGCACCCCTCCGCAGGAGTAGTAGGCCGTCTCATCCGCCTGAGAGATACTACGGTTTTCTCATAGATGGGGATAGAGAGGATTGCATCATAGATGATGATGAACCTACTGACTTCCGGCAGGCCATCCAGAGCGGCGACTCGGTACGATGGCTAGATGCAATGCGGACCGAGATGGAGTCCGTGTACACCAACAAAGTATGGACTTTGGACTTTGCTCCAGATGGGGTAAAACCCATAGGATGCAAATGGATCTTCAAGAAAAAGATTGGTGTAGATGGACAGGTGGAAACCTATAAGGCTAGACTTGTTGCAAAGGGTTTTCGTCAAAGACCTGGTTTGGACTATAACGAAACTTTTTCTCCAGTGGCTATGCTCAAATCCATTCGGGTCCTTCTTGCTATTGCTGCCTTCCATGATTATGAAATCTGGCAGATGGACGTAATGACGGCTTTTCTAAATGGAAATTTAGAAGAGTGCGTCTATATGGATCAGCCAGAGGGTTTCAATCAGAGTGGGAGCAGCGGGAAAGTATGCAAGCTGCTTAAGTCCATTTATGGACTAAAGCAAGCATCGCGGAGTTGGAACATCTGTTTTGATGAGACAGGCAAAGAATATGACTTTATCAAAAATCCAGATGAACCGTGCATATATAGTAAAGTTGTGGCCAGAAGTGTCGTATTCCTCGTCTTGTACGTGGATAACATTCTATTGATAGGAAATGACGTTCCTATGCTACAATCTGTCAAAGGATTCTTGTCACACAAGTTCTCCATGAAAGACCTGGGTGATGCCTCGTACATTCTGGGGATCCGGATCTATCGTGATAGATCCAAGAGGATGTTGGGACTTTCGCAGTCCAGGTATATCGACACCGTACTGAAAAAATTCAGTATGGAAGATTCTAAGCGCGGTAATTTACCGGCTTGTCACGGAATCACCCTCTCCAAAGAGATGTCTCCCAAGACTGATTTGGAAAGGGAACGCATGTCTATTATACCCTACGCTTCTGCGGTAGGCTCTATAATGTATGCGATGTTGTGTACCAGACCAGATGTTGCTTACGCACTGAGCGTGGTAAGCCGGTATCAGTCAGACCCAGGGGAGAAACACTGGATAGCAGTAAAGAACATTCTCAAGTACCTGAGGAGGACTAAGGAGATGTTCTTGGTTTACGGCGCTAAAGACCTCAGGTTGGAGGCCTTTGCTGATTCCGGCTTCCAGAGTGATAAGGACGATTCCAAGTCCATGTCGGGTTATGTCTTTACCCTCAATGGAGGGGCGGTGTGCTGGAGGAGCTCCAAGCAGGACACCGTTGCTGACTCAACGATGGAAGCGGAGTATATTGCTGCTTGCGATGCCGCAAAAGAAGCAGTCTGGATGAAGAAGTTCCTAACAGAACTTCAGGTGGTTCCTACCATAGTTGATCCAATACCTCTGTATTGCGACAACAACGGAGCTATAGCTTTAGCGAAAGAACCAAGGTCCCATCAGAAGTCCAGACACATCTTGAGGCGGTATCACCTGATCAGGGAGATCATTGATCGTCAGGAGATTGAGGTTCGGAGAGTTGCTTCAGAAGAGAACATTGCTGATCCATTCACGAAGGCCCTTCCTCAGATTCAGTTCGAGAGGCTACTCGAGATCATTGGTCTACGATATGCCAGTACATGGCCCTAGTGCAAGTGGGAGATTGTTAGAGTTTATGCCCTAGAAGGCCATTACTGTATCATACTAGATTGTATATTACTTAATGGAAGCTTGGGATATTCGCATGTATATAACAGTCTTGCTAAACATGGTAGTATGCTACTTGGTTTTTCTATCTTAATATGTGAGTGTACGTATTGATAGAGCTCTTAGGATCTTGCTTGTCTACCAGCGTTGTGATGGCAGTCACACTAGTGGGGGCTGGGTAGTCTACAAGCACATCCTTATTCAGGTCCCTGGTCGTTGGATTATCGAGACAGAGCATCGATACTCCGTAGTAGACTGGTGTGTACGCTTCTCATCCCAGTTGGGGAGATGGTCTGTCCCACAGCCGTCAGTACGTCGTACTGGAGATAGTATGCAGGTGCTCGTTAGGTTACGGGTACACCGGATAGGACTCACGGGGAACTGTTGGTTGGTTTGATACCAGTCGTTAGTGAGCAGTTCCCAGGTGACATGAGTACAGCGTAGTCCGCAGACTTGACACTGCTACTTCGTCTCGAGTGTGTCCCACTGTTCTTAGATTGCTACCCTACCACGGCTCAAAGGAGTCGTGCAAACAGGTAGCAGTTGGGTGCAGTCCCGAGCACTTGGAGGCAGTGGCGGTTAGACAGGATTCGTCCCTCCCGGTATTGGGAGTAGATATCGTGCTGTGTCAGAGAGCCATTACGCAAAATCCCTGGCCAGGGCAAGCGAGATTTGCTGGTAGGTTCCAGTAGTTTCTCAGGGTGTAATGGGCTTCACTCCGACACGACTTATACCGCTATTAGGGGACTGACGCTTGCCGCCCCCCTAGGCCCGATATGCGATAGTCTTGGACGAACGGACCGGACTGTATGGAGATTGTCACATCAGACTCAGTAGGAGTTCGGATGGGTTTCCTCATCGGCCTTCTTATCGACAACTACCTGGGGACCGTTACGTACAGCTAGTGCCGCTTGCGGTCTGTGGTTAAACCCACTGCCAGCGTAGTAGTCGAGTCTCTAGAGTCCCACACAGAGAGTTTCCTACTCCAGGCGAAACGATATAGAGGTCGCATGGTTTTGCGACAAAGGGTTCGGACGCATACGTGCGTTTACGCACGTATGACTTTCGGACAGTTTTTTACCAGTCGGCTTTGGTTTAAGCCATTTACTGGTATCCGGTTATTGGATTTTTACAGTCTAAAGTTTTTCCGTATTTTTGCGGATTGGAGGGGCGTTCTCGTAATTGTACGAGAAGCTTCTAGAAGATGTGACTAAGGAGGTTAAGGTGACATAAGCTTTGGATAAGATTAGTGATGTCATGAGGGTGATTCATCATGATCATTAATGCACCATAAATGCTTAATGACTCATGTTAATGAATCACCTCTTTTCATTTATGAAGCATGCTTATTCATTTCTTTTATTCGTTATTCTAAAATAAGAATGCTTCATAATATATTATGATACACTCTCTCTCATCTCATTATCTTATCTCACATTCTCTCTCCTCAAGCTCTCATCTTCAAGAAACTAATCCTTAATCCTCATGTGTTGAGATCAAAGGTTTAGTTAGACTTAAACATCCATTACCTTCACTCTATATCATCCTTTCTTCTTTGATTAGCAATCATAGTAGATTAGTTACCTCAAGTTAGAGGTTTAGCTTGGTGTTTTGCTCTCGGGTGGATCGTCTACTACCTAGAGAAGGCCGAGGAGAACAAGGAGATCGTAAAGACGAAGGACTAGTTTCATTTGGTATAATCCCTAAACACAATAGTTAAGAAACACTTTGTGTACGGTTATTTATAGTTTAGCTTCGATTTAAGCGGTTAGTCGATGTTCGTTCTTTAAACTTGATCGTTTTTGAAAATTCCGCCTCCCCACAAGTACTGGGGTGTACTACATCGACTTACATCTTTTCAGTATGGTGTCGATGTACCTGGACTGTGAAAGTCCTAATATCCTCTTGGATCTATCACGATGGATCCGGATCCCCAGGATGTATGAGGCATCACCCAGGTCTTTCATGGAGAACCTGTGTGACAAGAACCCCTTGACAGATTGTAGCATAGGAATGTCATTTCCTATTAAGAGAATGTCATCCACGTACAAAACGAGGAATACTACAGTTCTCGCTGCAAATCTACAATAGATGCATGGTTCATCTGGATTTTTGATAAAGCCAAATTCCTTGACCGTCTCATCAAAACAGATGTTCCAACTCCGCGATGCCTGCTTTAGTCCATAGATGGACTTAAGCAACTTGCACACCTTTCCACTGCTCCCACTCTGAATGAAACTCTCTGGTTGGTCCATATAGACACACTCCTTTAAATTTCCATTTAGAAAAGCGGTCTTTACGTCCATTTGCCAGATCTCATAATCGTGGAAGGCAGCAATGGCAAGAAGGATCCGAATGGATTTCAGCATAGCCACTGGAGAAAAGGTTTCGTCATAGTCCAAGCCAGGTCTTTGACGTAAACCCTTTGCAACAAGTCTAGCTTTATAGGTCTCAACCTGTCCATCTACACCAATCTTCCTTTTGAAGATCCACTTGCATCCTACGGGTTTTACCTCGTCTGGAGCAATGTCCAACGTCCATACTTTGTTGGTGTACATGGACTCCATTTCGGTCCGCATTGCATCCAGCCATTTTACCGAGTCAACGCTCTGAACGGCCTGCTGGAAGCTAGTAGGCTCATCATAATCTATGATGCAATCCTCTCTATCCCCGTCTATGATAAAACCGTAGTATCTCTCGGGCGGATGAGACTGCCTACTACGCCTGCGGAGCGGCGTAGGAATGTCCTGTTCTTTTGAACCCTCTGGTTCCACTAAGCTTTCAGTAATAGCTCGTGGTTCTGGAATTTCTTCCAGTTCTACTGAGCTCCCACTTATCTGGGTTTCCAAAAACTCAGTTTCCAAGAAGTAGGCATGACGAGAAACAAGAACTTTTTGTTCCTCTTCGCGGTAGAAAAAATATCCCTTGGAGTTCTTTGGATATCCCACGAACTTACACTGTACTGAGCGTGCCTCGAGCTTGTCCGCATGCTGCTTTTTAACAAAAGCTGGACATCCCCATGTCTTAATGTGCTTAAGATAGGGTCTCTTCCCACACCACATCTCATATGGTGTAGTAGGCAGAGTCTTAGTTGGAACTCGGTTCAAAAGGTATGCAGCTGATTCTAGCGCATACCCCCAGAATGATCGCGGTAACTCAGCGTTACTCATCATGGACCATACCATATCCAATAGGGTTTGGTTCCGTCTCTCCGATACACCATTATGTTGTGGAGTGTATGGAGGAGTAAGCTGAGAGAGAATTCCGTTCTCTTTTAAATAGTCCAGGAACTCGGCACTCAAGTATTCACCACCTCGATCCGATCTTAGAATCTTGATACTTTTGCCGGTTTGTTTTTCTACTTCATTTTTATATTCCTGGAATTTTCCAAAGGCTTCGGACTTATGTTTCATTAAGAAGACATAACCGTACCTTGAAAAGTCATCCGTAAAAGTAATGAAGTAAGATAAACCGCTTCGCGCATGTGTAGACATTGGACCGCACACGTCGCTGTGTACGAGTCCCGAGAGCTCACTCGCTCTTACTCCGTGTCCAGTGAACGGAGACTTTGTCATCTTTCCTTTGAGACAGGATTGACAAGTGGCATACGATTGATATTCGAACGGATTCAAATATCCTTCTGTATGTAACTTTGTCAACCTTCTCTCATTGATGTGACCCAGTCTACAATGCCATAAGAAAGTCTGATTTATTTCCGGAGACTTTCTTTTGTGTGTATTCTGGACATTGAAAATCTGTGGTTGGTTTAATACGTATATACCATTGCTCAATGTACCTGACCCAATCAGAACTTGATTAAGGTGAATGTTTACAACATTGCTTACAAACGCAAATTCATAACCTTCTTTAGAAACCAAAGATACAGAAATGATATTACAAGTTGCGTTGGGTACAAAAAAGCAATTACGCAAAACCAAAACATGTCCATCTGACATTCCCAGGTGATAGTCCCCCACGGCTTTAGCATCCATGCTAGCTCCGTTCGCAACTCTGAGGGTCATGTCACCTGATTTCAAAACACTACGGTTTCTCAACGCCTGTAAAGAATTACAGATATGAGATCCTGATCCGGTATCCAATACCCCGGAAGTAGAGTTTATTGAAAGACAGTTTTCAATAACATACACACCTGAAGCTGAAGCTGCAACCTGCTTCAATTCCTGTATTCTGGCCTTCCAGGCCCTGCAATCATTCTTCCAGTGTCCTTTCTTATGACAATAGAAGCATTCTTCCTTATCCACAAGCTTCCCCGCTATCTTTGTTGCTTTAGCTTTTCCCTTCGTATCCACTTTAGTAACACCGCCTCTTGGTTTGGCGGGGGCTTTCTTCTTCTTTCCCTTGGCTTTCGCCTTGGACCTAGAAGAAGATGATCCTCCTACAAACAAAGTGGATGTTTCCCTACCTTTCTGTAGGGTGCCCTCTGCGCTCCTCAGCATATTGAGGAGCTCTGAAAGTTCAACTTCTTTTTCTTGTAAGTTGAAGTTCAGTATAAACTGGGCGTAAGTGGAAGGAAGGGAATGGAGAACTAAGTCCGTATAGAGCTCACTCTCCAATGTGGTCCCTAGGTCCGCGAGCTCCTCAATGTAGCCGATCATCTTAAGCACGTGTTCTGCTACTGATGATCCGACGGCCATCCTTGCCGAAAATAACTTTTTCGACGCTTCGTATCTTGCGATACGAGATTGCTCTCCATACAGTTCTTTTGTATGAAGAAATATGGATTCCAAGTCCATATTCTCGTGCCTCCTCTGATGTTCATTGTCCATAGAGGTAAGTACGAGGCACTTGGCTTTCGCGCTATCAATCTCCCAAGTCTTACGGATTTCCTTATCCGCAACGCTGGAAGTGGGACCAGGGACAGGGGGAGCTTTGGTGGTAAGAAGATACCCCAGCTTGTCGTAAGTGATTGCCATCTTGACATTCCTGAGCCAATCTTTGTAGTTTGGCCCTGTCAGTATGTTTTTATCTAGAAGTAACTTAAGTCCAGTCATGTCGATTGGTCGCTGCAATTAGGAGAGAGAAGAAGAAACACTCAGCATGATGCTCTTGCAAGTTTAGAGTGGTTTTTAGTTTGTCTAAACAGGATGGCTCCCACTGTTTCTCGAATCCCTCCTCAAACCAAAAAGGATGAATTAGTCAGGATCAATCTTACCGTACAATACTTGCTTAACCGTTCGGCCAGGCTGGTGTCGGTACTTCGAGGGAGGTTTTCCAACGCTTTCGCGAAGTTCCTTAATTTAAGAACCTCTTTTCCCTGGGGGCGTAGCCCCGCTAACACCTTTCTAGACACCTACTTGGTTTATAGCATTGATCGTTAAGTGAGAAATTTCCCGAGGAGTAGCATATACTCACAGTAGGATCGGGATCCAAATATCATCGCGTGACGAAACTGAAGGAATCCTACCAGAGTCATCACACTCCAAATGGTATGCAATCACTAGCAAGTTTCAGTTCTTTTGAAACTCCCGATGTGGATTTTTGCCCCATGCTCTTATGACCTTGACTTTGGCCAACAAATCATAAGTCACATGTCAAGTTCTACCCGTCGTTCTCCAGGTTAATTTGAATCCACCCGTACCTACCCTTGACTTTGGCCAACAAGGCAGTACGACTGTTCCAAACCAACGCATCTATCTATGCTGCACATGAATACCCAATAGCTACCAATCACTATGCCTTGACTTTGGCCAACAAACACAGCTTGAATACTATTGACTATTCATATGAAACGACGGAGGGCTACGAATGGTTTTGGCGAAACCGTGAACGTAGGGAACTTGATATAATCGATGGAACGAGATAGCTTTTAAAAGGAGTGGCTCAAACGCCGCATTTTAAAAGTTTGTTTTGAAAATAACCGAGTGGTTTTTCGAAAGTGTTCCAACGACTTTTGCTTGGTTTATTTTCTTGCATTAGTTCTTTTAATGCGTGATATTCTTGCATTAGTTCTTTTAATGCGTCCCATCATTTAATCCTACCATTGCAGAAAACAACCAAAATATGACGTACGCTTATACCATTCGCATTCGCCACGGGGCCCCGTCATTACCCGTTAGGTTACTTAACTAACGACAGAGCGGGGGCTGGGCTAGCGCGGCTGTAAAACATAAGCAACGCCTAAATAATATCATATATAGATATACTGCAATGATAGCCATTTCAGATCACAGATGAACACATTGAATATACTAGGAAGCTGCAATTCGTACGAGCCTGTAACGAAAAGCAGATTACACGGTCGCGGTGAATAGCCAATACCCCATCCAAGACCCCTACGGGTGCGGCAAACTACCCGCCAAGTACCCGAAGCGAAGCAACCTCCCGCAACCCCGTGGGTAGGCCACTCGGCACTTCGGCATACCCGGTAGTTTGTGCACCCCCTCCATGGGTCTATCCTAGGAGCAAAAACAGTAAAAAGAAATTATACAATGACGGCTACAACCCCGACCCGGTTGTGCGGCCATACAAATAATTATTACATCAATTTACAAATTTACATGAATTGAAAGAAAAGAAAACTCTCGTCTCACAACCCCCGGCTATTCACCCGCGACAATCCAATGAATTCATATACACATTCCAATAACATTACAGATCACAGATTTGTATAACCCCCACTAATCGACATATAGCGATTAGCAGACGTTCAATACAAAAGTCACATTACAGAAAAACCCGTCAGCTTAAGTCTTTTAGAAGTTCGATCAAAAATACGGATTTACATGCCCCAAACACAAAATTTTCGTTCTGGAAAATCTAGGCAGAAAATAAATATTCCAAAAATCCTAAAACAACCCCAGAAATACACTGCACCAAATTTGGACCTCGGCTGTCACGACCCGAAAGTACGGAACGTGACCGGCACTTAGATTACGAAGCATCTAGAGGCGCCACGTAACCTAAGTAAGCCGAAGCCCAGAAATCTAAACCATAAAAGAAGAAGAAGAAGAAAAAAGAAAACAAGTTTAAAAGCATCAGCAAATTTTCTCAAAAATTTCGGCAGAGTCTCCTCTGTAAAAACTGGCCTCCAAACGGGTACAACAAGTATAATATAAATAAACAATAAAAAGCATCCCCAAACGGGTGCTAGCTCAACGCCAACAGGCGGAAACAACCACAACAAATACAATAATATACAACGCCAAAGGGCGAGGCTCAAAACTCAAAAGAAAACAAAACCACCAGATCAGAATAATACATGCGCGACTCTAAGGTCGAAATAAAAGACTGGTCCAATAAACTTATCAAGTAATACAAGTATGGTTGATGGAGCTTACTAGATACAAATGAATGAATAAAAGTACAATGGTGGTTCGGATACAAGTGAACCAACCTACCGTGCAAATCATCCTGAAGAAAAGATGTGCCAACAAGCTGCCACGGAAACCTGTACATCGAACCTGAAATAAAATTTGGCACAACGGGGGTGAGTTGCCAACTCGTGAGTAGAAGACATCTACGAAAAAAAATCGAATGCACGACGCTATCCTAGGTCATAATAATACACTATAATATCCCAATCATCTAGTAATAGCAGGGTAAAACTTCGTGTAAGTGCAGATACTCCGTGCTTGTGTCAGTGCCTCATATAATACTATGTCATATGAAATGAAATGCATGCACCATGAATGTAAAGTAACAAATCCTGAAATCCAGATATATATGTATAAGAAATCTTTAGCTGTTATCATAGTAAAATGTGTATAAGAATCTGAAATCTCAACAATAAAATCCATGGAAATCCGTGTCAAGCGTCGACACAACACATGTAATCTCAAGTCTCAATATCTCGGGCTCCGTCAGTCCGGATCGGCCCATATCATCAAATCTAACGACAACGGTCGGTATCCTCCGGATATACGCCGCGCCAGACATCACCGGTAGGTAGCCTTCCCCTGCCAGGCTCATCGTCTACAACTCGATCTTCTTGCCCTGGGGTACCATACCGGGCCCACCATGTACCCGAGACGGTTCATCCACTCCTCGAATCGGGTCTCGAAATCCAACAGAAAACATGAAATCTCATGGTGGACGACACATACATCACGAGAAAACCGCATCTTATGTTTTTAAAAAGAGAGGAGGAGGAGAGAGAGAAGTTTTTTTTACATATTCTTGCGGTTTTCCCCAAAATCCAGAAATCTCATAGAAATACAAATCTCAAAATCTTGAGTAACTATATGATAAGTGTCGGCATATGCCCATAATACTGCATGATAACATGAAAATATGAATGCATGAATGTCTAAGTAATAAATATCATGTCTATACTAACATCAGAGAATAATCACAATATTATATCGGTCTAGTTGTTAACTGATTCTATACATAAAAGACAATATGATCTAAAGTGTACGTGACATAGCAATTACCGATGATGATGTGTGTGAGCCGACAAATAAGTGTGCGTGGAATATGAGCATCATCGGTAATGATGCTGGTGTCCTAATAGGTAAAGTTTATACTGATTATAGCAACATATATAAGAACATGCAACATTATGATTACAATGTGAAAGTAAAGACGGATGTGTGTTATTCACTCATTTGATATACAATTACCACTACCACTATACGACTCGAACCTAACGTAGTGTCCATCTAACCCCCCTAAGGAAAACTAAACCTAAGAACTGGTCGATAGAAGTATACCTAAAGCCTGAGTCCATATCTCTAATAGTCGGCGATCCTGCCTCAATAGCGTCACGTACATAGTACGACTTTCTCAAATCAAGAGTGCGGATCAATCATCACATCTATGCCTCGTACGGTAAAATCCATCGTACGGCATCCCAATATCGGGGTACGGGTCAAATATCACCTACGTGTCTCATTATTCGTATAATATCATCATCAACACATGTCATGATCGAGGTGCTATGCTGTAATCGCATACATCAATTATATAACATTGCCATCATAAATATACCTCATTAATTTATCCTCAGAAATAGCATGTCATATGTATCATGTTGTGATCCAGTCATACTGATATCATATCGTCATCAAGTCACACCTATATGATATCGACATCCGGTCACACCATATGATGTCGTAATCAAGTCATACATATATCATATCGTGATCAGTCACAAGTTACAGTTCGGGTTCTATTTTAGAGTCCCATGTACCTCAATATCATCACTACCCATTATAATTTAGGTATACCTGTTCATTATCTCATTCTCTAATGATCCGCTAACACTTTAATACGACTGTATAGTCAAGAATCACGGCATCAAGCCCAGTTATCCTGTTTCATTCCCGTGTATCAATGTATCCCACATACGTGTTGTATATATCTATATATATATCTATACCTAGTCCTATATATGTATACACATATCCGTATAAACCATGTCGAGTTTCAGTGTGTGCGTGTGTGTGTTTCTACCTGAAACCTACGAACCTCTTCCAGGGTATTCATCCTCTGGTATGGTCTTCCTAAATCAGTCTAGTCATTACTAGGGTCCTGCTCATTAAGAATCTAGGGTCACATCCGGTTTCCTAATGTCAATAAATACTATTCCTATTCTACGTTGCGGGGGTGCTAAACGCCATCCACCCGACTTCCCCCCGTAGATATGCATCTACTCACCTGGTCCATGTCTGCCGAAGACGGTGTCGCCATCATCCTCTTCATCGCCCGCAGTTCACGTGAGGGGTACCTTCAAAATATGAAACCCAAACATGAAAATGAGCCTCCAAAATGCATGCTTTCCATCTCCAAAATCCATGCTAAATAGGTCAAAGGAAAATGGTAGAGGTTGAATGTTGATTTTTGAGATTTATTTTTGGAATTTTTGATGAATTTTGATGATTTTTATTGCAAAAATGATGGGGGGAAAATTTTGGGGCTACCCATGGAGGGGAGGCCGGCCATGGAGAGGGAGGAGGGTGGAGAGAGAAAAAATGTGTGGTATTGTGTAGAAAGTTCATAAATAATGCATTTTTTTCACTTAAACCCTTTATTATCTAACTTTTTCAATTTAACCCTTTTCCTAGAAATTTCTAGAACCATGGAGAGATTTTGGAAAAGATTTTGCATATTACACACTTGATTCTAATATACCATGGCTCATTTTTACAAATTAAAACCATTCAAATTTGTAATTTACACTAATTTAGTTTAAAAAATAAAGCTTATGTTAATATTTAAAATAATTAATTTAGGAAAAATATTTAATTAAAATAAAAATTTATAAGTGGCTAAATAAACACCATTTACTAGTAATTACATAATTAAAACATGTATTTTTGAAATTATAATGAAAAACAATTACGGTTTAATTTTACGAAAAATACATTTTACTTTACCGAAATTCATAAAATTCACTTAAACAATTTTATTCATTTAATTATTTATTTAATTATTTTTAAAACGTTACAATCTTCCCCCCTTTAAGAAATTCGGTCCCCGAATTTAAATTAAAACTCCCCCTCCAAATACTAAAACATTTAGCAAAACACTCAAATCGTCGGGGCTCCGAAATCATCAATACATAACAAAAATCAACTCCGTCAAGCATAACGCAATCATCGGAGTTATGGCGAGAATAAAATATCAAAACCCAATATGAAAACCAACATAATATACATCAATCTACAACTTATATATAGTGTGCATCATAGTGAAATCACCTAAATATCATAATAAAGAAGCATACGAAAACCCCTCTTGAAAATCGCCGTGCAATGCACGTGTCACGGCATAAGTAGTGGACGTTTATTTAAAAAAAATTAACTATATATATATATCTTTTATTTAACATACACGTCCCGCCTGGTTACTAAATCAAATAATAATGATTATGAAACATACTGCTCAAACTGAAATCAATCCCAATCACATCAATAAAATATCATGTGCGTCCGGTGCGCACTGAAATCGAAACCAAATACAGATACCATGAATACACACAAAAACAAAATAAGTGCAACAGGTGTACACCAAAACATCTGTCAAGTGCAACGGGCGTGCACGACTCACTATCAGGTGCATCTAATCTGTACAAAACCCCGATTTAGTGCATCTAGTGTGCACAAAATCGCATCAAGTGCGCCAAGTATGCGCAAGAATCCTAATCAGGTGCACATGGTGCACGAAAACATACATCGAATATCAGAATCGAAATCACAATACGAAAATGGATAAAAACTAGGTCGAAGCATATATCAAAATCATGTGTAACCCATATGCACGAAATCAAAAAATAAAAAAAATCTCAAAATATATAAAACCAAATCAAGTGTACCGGGTGTATAGTAAGCAACATCAATACAGCTGATATGTGAAACACGGATAGAATGCAATGAAGGTACACATAAGAAATACCAATCGTAGAACAAAATCCTCAAAATACCAAAATCTAATAACAGAAATATGAAATTCAAATCACCAAGTCACATCGTAATCACTATCGTCAATGTGCGCCTCTTTCCTCTGATGTCGATTGCTTCAAACTTATCTCTTCATAAGTGTGCTGACTGCGCTACCGACGGCAATACTCATATCTAGAGTCTCCCACATAGTCGATCCCTTCACTTGATATCCGTACTACATTAAACCTTTCGATCGATCCATCAAATCCCATAATTCCCCGAGAGCTCAACACTCAAGTACAGTTTAAAATATCCGGTACATACCCCAGCATCGATGATCCAGCCGTAGAAGGGCAAACCCAAGCCTCACTAATGGCACCGCGGAACTGCCGTAAACCCTAAGGTTCAAGGGCGTTCTCGTGGTCATTATGTCGAGTTAGGGTTTCATTCTTCTAGAGGGTCCATCGAAATACCTGCATGTTCTTCCGAATATCATAAACTTGGGAAAATGGTTTTCTGATAATCGTTCGAACCCTTTAACTTCATCCGGACGGCATGTGAATACCCTTTATCCGCACGCTAAGCAATGCTTCAATCCTCAAGAATAACCAATACTCTAATGGTTATCGCATTCGAGCCGCAGCTCCTTCTGCCAGTGTGCCCGTGGTTAACAGAAACCACCCTCAAACATTGACGAAGATAGATCAAAAGAACGAATGGAATACGGTGCAAACAATTGTACATCCTAAGGCTCCTTAAGCAGAGTAGCGTATCGTAAATATGCCGCGGACCATACCCACGGTACGTTACTCTACCTAAATCGCCTACTCCATCAACCAAGGGTCACCTAGACTTATACAAGGTTAAACCTAGCGCTCTGATACCAACTTTGTCACGACCCGAAAGTACGGAACGTGACCGGCACTTAGATTACGAAGCATCTAGAGGCGCCACGTAACCTAAGTAAGCCGAAGCCCAGAAATCTAAACCATAAAAGAAGAAGAAGAAGAAAAAAGAAAACAAGTTTAAAAGCATCAGCAAATTTTCTCAAAAATTTCGGCAGAGTCTCCTCTGTAAAAACTGGCCTCCAAACGGGTACAACAAGTATAATATAAATAAACAATAAAAAGCATCCCCAAACGGGTGCTAGCTCAACGCCAACAGGCGGAAACAACCACAACAAATACAATAATATACAACGCCAAAGGGCGAGGCTCAAAACTCAAAAGAAAACAAAACCACCAGATCAGAACAATACATGCGCGACTCTAAGGTCGAAATAAAAGACTGGTCCAATAAACTTATCAAGTAATACAAGTATGGTTGATGGAGCTTACTAGATACAAATGAATGAATAAAAGTACAATGGTGGTTCGGATACAAGTGAACCAACCTACCGTGCAAATCACCCTGAAGAAAAGATGTGCCAACAAGCTTCCACGGAAACCTGTACATCGAACCTGAAATAAAATTTGGCACAACGGGGGTGAGTTGCCAACTCGTGAGTAGAAGACATCTACGAAAAGAAATCGAATGCACGACGCTATCCTAGGTCATAATAATACACTATAATATCCCAATCATCTAGTAATAGCAGGGTAAAACTACGTGTAAGTGCAGATACTCCGTGCTTGTGTCAGTGCCTCATATAATACTATGTCATATGAAATGAAATGCATGCACCATGAATGTAAAGTAACAAATCCTGAAATCCAGATATATATGTATAAGAAATCTTTAGCTGTTATCATAGTAAAATGTGTATAAGAATCTGAAATCTCAACAATGAAATCCATGGAAATCCGTGTCAAGCGTCGACACAACACATGTAATCTCAAGTCTCAATATCTCGGGCTCCGTCAGTCCGGATCGGCCCATATCATCAAATCTAACGACAACGGTCGGTATCCTCCGGATATCCGCCGCGCCAGACATCACCGGTAGGTAGCCTTCCCCTGCCAGGCTCATCGTCTACAACTCGATCTTCTTGCCCCGGGGTACCATACCGGGCCCACCATGTACCTGAGACGGTTCATCCACTCCTCGAATCGGGTCTCGAAATCCAACAGAAAACATGAAATCTCATGGTGGACGACACATACATCACGAGAAAACCGCATCTTATGTTTTTAAAAAGAGAGGAGGAGGAGAGAGAGAAGTTTTTTTACATATTCTTGCGGTTTTCCCCAAAATCCAGAAATCTCATAGAAATCCGAATCTCAAAATCATGAGTAACTATATGATAAGTGTCGGCATATGCCCATAATACTGCATGATAACATGAAAATATGAATGCATGAATGTCTAAGTAATAAATATCATGTCTATACTAACATCAGAGAATAATCACAATATTATATCGGTCTAGTTGTTAACTGATTCTATCCATAAAAGACAATATGATCTAAAGTGTACGTGACATAGCAATTACCGATGATGATGTGTGTGAGCCGGCAAATAAGTGTGCGTGGAATATGAGCATCATCGGTAATGGTGCTGGTGTCCTAATAGGTAAAGTTTATACTGATTATAGCAACATATATAAGAACATGCAACATTATGATTACAATGTGAAAGTAAAGACGGATGTGTGTTATTCACTCATTTGATATACAATTACCACTACCACTATACGACTCGAACTTAACGTAGTGTCCATCTAACCCCCCTAAGGAAAACTAAACCTAAGAACTGGTCGATAGAAGTATACCAAAAGCCTGAGTCCATATCTCTAATAGTCGGCGATCCTGCCTCAATAGCGTCACGTACATAGTACGACTTTCTCAAATCAAGAGTGCGGATCAATCATCACATCTATGCCTCGTACGGTAAAATCCATCGTACGGCATCCCAATATCAGGGTACGGGTCAAATATCACCTACGTGTCTCATTATTCGTATAATATCATCATCAACACATATCATGATCGAGGTGCTATGCTGTAATCGCATACATCAATTATATAACATTGCCATCATAAATATACCTCATTAATTTATCCTCAGAAATAGCATGTCATATGTATCATGTTGTGATCCAGTCATACTGATATCATATCGTCATCAAGTCACACCTATATGATATCGACATCAGGTCACACCATATGATGTCGTAATCAAGTCATACATATATCATATCGTGATCAGTCACAAGTTACAGTTCGGGTTCTATTTTAGAGTCCCATGTACCTCAATATCATCACTACCCATTATAATTTAGGTATACCTGTTCATTATCTCATTCTCTAATGATCCGCTAACACTTTAATACGACTGTATAGTCAAGAATCACGGCATCAAGCACAGTTATCCTGTTTCATTCCCGTGTATCAATGTATCCCACATACGTGTTGTATATATCTATATATATACCTATACCTAGTCCTATATATATATATACACATACCCGTATACACCATGTCGAGTTTCAATGTGTGCGTGTGTGTGTTTCTACCTGAAACCTACGAACCTCTTCAAGGGTATTCATCCTCTGGTATGGTCTTCCTAAATCAGTCTGGTCCAGCCTAGGGTCATTACTAGGGTCCTACTCATTAAGAATCTAGGGTCACATCCGATTTCCTAATGTCAATAAATACTATTCCTATTCTACGTTGCGGGGGTGCTAAACGCCATCCACCCGACTTCCCCCCGTAGATATGCATCTACTCACCTGGTCCATGTCTGCCGAAGACGGTGTCGCCATCATCCTCTTCATCGCCCGCAGTTCACGTGAGGGGTACCTTCAAAATATGAAACCCAAACATGAAAATGAGCCTCCAAAATGCATGCTTTCCATCTCCAAAGTCCATGCTAAATAGGTCAAAGGAAAATGGTAGAGGTTGAATGTTGATTTTTGAGATTTATCTTTGGAATTTTTGATGAATTTCGATGATTTTTATTGCAAAAATGATGGGGGGAAAATTTTGGGGCTACCCATGGAGGGGAGGCCGGCTATGGAGAGGGAGGAGGGTGGAGAGAGAGAAAAAATGTGTGGTATTATGTAGAAAGTTCATAAATAATGCATTTTTTCACTTAAACCCTTTATTATCTAACTTTTTCAATTTAACCCTTTTCCTAGAAATTTCTAGAACCATGGAGAGATTTTGGAAAAGATTTTGCATATTACACACTTGATTCTAATATACCATGGCTCATTTTTACAAATTAAAACCATTCAAATTTGTAATTTACACTAATTTAGTTTAAAAAATAAAGCTTATGTTAATATTTAAAATAATTAATTTAGGAAAAATATTTAATTAAAATAAAAATTTATAAGTGGCTAAATAAACACCATTTACTAGTAATTACATAATTAAAATATGTATTTTTGAAATTATAATGAAAAACAATTACGGTTTAATTTTACGAAAAATACATTTTACTTTACCGAAATTCATAAAATTCACTTAAACAATTTTATTCATTTAATTATTTATTTAATTATTTTTAAAACGTTACATCGGCCGAGTCAACTCGGCAGCGGAACCGCGGCGGGAGCGTGCTCCCGCCGCGTTTCCGCGGCGCTTTGAACGGTTCGTGGGACCAAATTTTGTGGTTAATCTATAAAAAGCCTGAGCCGATTTTTAAGATAAAATTTATCAACTTTTGAACAGAATAAAAATCGGCAGAAACTTGACAATCTCGGGTTCGTTTCGTGACTTTTTCTTTGATCGATCTTCTAGTTACTTTGCTAACATGTTAGATAAAGTTTAACTAGTCTCTGATACCAATGTAAGTCCATGCTACCTCTCCCGGTACTTTCGGGCATGCGGAATTTGACGAAAAACTATTTTCTTAGAGGTGGTAACATGGACTTAAAGACCTGGATCTTTGTTAAACATTTAACTAACAACCTAACTACGAGTTGCTAACTACTCGGTTAGGGGGTTATACCTATCTTTTTCTCGAACTCCTTCGTCTTCAAGCTTCGATGGTCGTCCGAATCGGCTTCTCCCCGTCGTCTCCTTGTGCCGAAGATAGATCCACCTGAAAGCTTCATCCTTTGGCTCCTTCTTCGAACTTTGAAGAAACTAGTTCACTCGGTTTGCTAAACCTTGTGAACTAGAGTGAGTAGAGAAGAGTTTGTATGGGATTTTATCTATGGTTCTTGGTTCTCAACTCATGAGACAAGTGAACCATAGAGTCAAGAGAGGGAGAGCAAGAGGAGGAGATGAGAGCTCAAGAACAAGAGAGAGAATGAGCATGAAAGAATGAGAGAAGACTTTTCTTATTTGGCTCTCATAATCCAAAACAATCATAACACCTCATATCAATCAAGTATTATGTGATGGTTTAAGCAACCATAGCCATATCATTTCATGCACTCATTTTGCACAAGAGAGCAAGCAAGCAAAAGTCTTTGCCATGAAATGATAGCTATTGTTATCATGATGGTCAACTAGTCAAGCCTAGTCAACCGGTCAACAAAGTCAACAAGTCAACAAAAGTCAACAAGTCAACAAAGTCAATCTCTCAACAACCATGTCACCATAATACTTAATTAATATAATTGTTAATCACATATCATATTCTCATTAGGGTTGAGCAAAACGTCAATAGTCAACTGTCAACGGTCAACAACCCTAATGAGAATCCTCTGCCTCTGTCTCTCCGTCAACTGTGCATACACACCCGCATCCGCGTTCCGAGGAACACGAATGCATACTGGATAAAACCAATCCCAAAAGGTACACTAAGATCTGGATTAAACCAAAGCCCGCTAGTGTGAACTGTCCGGACACTGTACGTGCACAAGTGCACGGATGTGACCGAACCCTGTCGCAAAACCATGCGACCTGTCGCAAAACCATGCGACCTCTACTCTTTTGCCTAAAGGCGAATAGCTTTCTGTGTGGGACTCTAAAGACTCGACACTACGCTGGCAGCGGGTTTAACCACAGACCGCAAGCGGCACTAGCTGTGCGTAACGGTCCCCAGGTAGATGCCGACAAGAAGACTGACGAGGCGAAACCCATCTGAGCTCCTACTGAGCCTGAATGTGACATTTTCCGTACAGTCCGGTCTGTTCGTCTGATACATCGCATGGCGGGCCTAGGGTGTAACACCTTAGGATATGTTTAGTGAATAATTATATTTAAATAATGGTTTTTAACAAAAATTTTACCAAATTGTGTTTTAAATATTTTTCCTAATTTAATAAATATTTTTCTAAAATTTTCCTAGGCTTGCACACACATGTGCATGTAAACTAGGGTTTTTAAAATAAGATTTTACCATGATTAGTTGCCATAGTGGATTAATCTTGAGGATTAAGTCTTATGGGTTTTTAAATGGGTTTAATTAGTTAATTAAAAGTTACTTTAATTTGAATTGTTAAGTGTTGACTTGTGGGAGAGAGAGAGTGTGTGCATCATGGCTTTAAGCCATGCTTGCAATTAATGAAGAGAGATAGAGGAGGGTTGACATTGAGTGGTGATTGTTCCCTCTCAACTCTTTTTGTTTTCTCTCAAGTCTCACACACACACACACACTCACACAACACTCACACTTACCTCTGAGCTCCAGAACCAAGCAGCACAGCAGCAAGCACAGCAGCAAACACAGCAGCAGCAGCAGCAAGAAGCAATAGCAGCAGCACCAGTGAACAGCAACAGCAACAGCACCTAGTGCAGCCTCTTCCCTGCACCTCTTCTTCTTCCTTCAGCTCCCTAGGGTTAAGTATGAGGTATATTTCCTAAACTTATTCCCTAGTTTGCTTGATTAGTGTAGTTTTGCTTCGGTTAGTGGTTTTTAGTGCGTTTTAGTGCGATATGAGGTGTTTTGTGGGAACCTTGTGCTAATGTGGTGTGAATTGGTTTCAGTAGGTTGTTAGTGGGTTGTTGGGACCATATTAACTTAGCCTAACCCCCAATTGCACTAAAATACCACCAGTTTCCCAAATTGATGCAAATCCGTAGTTTTTAAGCAAAACTGAGTTTTCTGGAACCGCTTTTGACCCGATGAGTTCTGAATGAAATTGAGAAGACTGCAGTATAGTGGATAGGTGCTGATACCCCAGATTTAACCCGACCCCCAAATTCCATCTTGTGGCCGCCAATTAATTCATTCTGGCCGCAATTTGCGGCCAGATGGGTAGGGTTTGGGTTAGGGTTTGGTTCTGTAGGTGTCTGCTAGTGTGTAGGGTGCTGTGATATATATATTTTTGTAAGTTTTGCTTTGTATAGAAATCTGGGACCAAATACCTGTTTTGCCGTTTTTCTAAACCTTCGCGACATGCGTGATACGTGAGTGGGTTTGGGGTTTTTGCGTATCGCGACGCGTCGGGGTAGTTTCAGGCGCGTGATCAAACGTTTAAGTGTATCGCGCACACGCGCGATTGGTTTGCGACACAGGTTTCTAGTTGGACCGTAATGTCGCGTTTCTGTGAAATTGAGCTTATGTATGACATATGTTATGTGATTCTAGGTTCGCAGGCCAGTGAGACGGACGCTGCGAAGAAGGGCAAGCAAGTCGTCGGCTACACTTAGCGCGAGACTCGGTGAGTAGATTTCACATCTACGGGGATATCGCCCGCATGGTGTTATGCGTCAGGGCTGATAGGACTTTATTATTATATGATGCATGTACCCCATAGACTGTCATCGCATATTGCATTCCCTGCTACATATATATATATATATATATGCTTAGAACTGATAGAACACTGCACTATTACTAACGGTTTATGTTGCACGGGCACTAATTTACATGCTACACACACATCGTTAGTAATTGCCATGCCACACTCACTGTAGAGCTGCCATGATTACATTGCTGTAGTTCATCTTACATATGATTGGTTATGATTTTCTATAAATTGGGAGCCGCATGACATCTTTAAGAACGAAAACTATTTTAAAAAGCGGTTTTCCCCTTATACACATACCATGGATTGATTTACATTGTACCTCGCATCGGATTTACTTATTGGTGTTGGATTTCATGCGATTTCTGGTTTTGAGGACCGTGGAAATATTTAAGAAAAAATGCTCTATTTTGAAAAAAAACCCGGTACCTCGTGATATGATATTTTGGTGCGTCCACCACGCGTTTTCTCGGTGCTGAGACGTGTGCTTGAAACCCGATTCGAGGAGTGGATGATCCGTCTGCGGGTTCGTGGTGGGCCCGGTATGGTTCCCCTCGGCGAGATGATCGATGGGTTTTGCCGATTGAGCCTGGAGGCGGGCGAGTACTTACCGGTGATTGGTTGGACCTGGCAGTTGTCCGGAGGATACTGGCCAGAGTCGAGAGATGGATGCGGGATGATCCGTACTGCCGGGGCCGAGGGCCGATACCGCAGACGGACCCCGTGGGCCGATCCGGACTGATGGAGCCCGATATACGAGGATTTGCATGTCGATACTGGACACGAGTATTTTATGATATTTTGGGTGCCGATGTTGGGCACTCGTGATTTCTCAGAGATGTACAGGATTTGAGGGCCGATGGGTGTGCCGGCGCCTGAGTGTATTTGGGATTTGGGTGCTGTCTGAGGCACCGTCTATTGTTTTCCATGATGACATATTCCATGTAGATGTTATTTATCCCATGCTCAGTATTGATTACTATGTACTTCATCCTGTAGTATTTACCTGATAGAGCATTTGCATTACTATTGCATCCACTGTTGGCATGCATTGATATTATCTGCTGGCATTAGTAGAGCCACGCTATATGTGCATGCTCGCGATCACCTTTATATGTTATCTCTATTCACGAGTTGGCAACTCACCCCCGTTGTGCCACAGTATTTGCAGGTTGCCCTTGGGTGTAGTCGCGGCTGGCTGTTTACCGCATCTTTTGGCGCAGATACCCTTTCTGAGGCGAGTTAGCCTTTTGCTGATAGGTGGGTTTTTGTATGGTATCTGTTATCCTTCAGTTGTATATTGATGTATCTAGTATTCTCCATCTACCTTTCTGTATTGACTTGGAGACAGTTGTGAGGACGTTATGTATGATTTTATACTCTGGTGTCGAGCTCGCATGTGAGCCGACTTTATTTTATGCAGTCTTATCTTTGTGATATTTGTCCTTGCTTTACTGTGTATTCTTCGCTACGGCGTCGTATATCATATTGTGATGCTTTATTCATTTCACTTGTTATTTCTGCGACACCTTGCTTTTACCCGACTTGCGGGACAAATGTTTAAAAAAGGAAATGTTGCCAAAATTATAAAAATTATAACTGTTGAATTAAAAAGGATTTCTACTAAATAAATGGAAGTTTCTCAGATATGTATGACTGTTTTTACAAAAATGTTTCAATCACTCTTTATTTATTGGTTTTGATTTCTGGGTTCGGCTTACTTAGCCGCGTTACGCCGGTAGACGTTGCGTGGTTAAGTGCCGGTAATGAGTCGAAATTCTCGGGTCGTGACAAAGTTGGTATCAGAGCTTAGGTTTTACTTTCGGAGTGTAGGATGACCCTGGTATGATGGAGTAGGTAGCTGCAGCAGGGTACCGTAGCGTGTGTATATTCCGCGGCATACTCACGACACGGTACTCCGCCTAAGCGACCTTAGGACTTATTGATTTAATCCCTTCTTATATTCTTGTGATTCGATTCCTGCAATCTTATCGAATTCTAATTTCTTTTCAGCCATTATGCCGCCAAAGACTACGAGGGCGCAGAGAGCGGCCGCGAGGGCCGAGATTCGAGTTGACTCGTCCGAGACGAGGACTGATCCGGGCAGTACACCGGTTGTGCCCGAGCAGGATGTTCCTGCCGTGACAGATCAGATCGCCACGCTAGGGGCTGGTATGCAGGAGATGCGCCAGACGGTGGGATCTAGCATGCAGGAGATGCGACAGATGATAGGATCGCTTGTTGAGACGCTTCGAGCGCAGCGACCAGAGGTAGCTCCACCCGTTCCAGAGACCGCGATGGTACCTACCGCACAGCTAGTTGCCCCTGCAGCCACGGAGGTGATCACAGTATCGTTATCAGAATTCATGAGGCTGAAGCCTCCGGTCTTCACAGGCACCGATACAGCCGAGGACCCACAGTCTTTCATCGACAGGATGGCCAGGATATGCCGTTCCCTCAGATGCGCAGATGCGAGATGGGTCGAGTTCACGAGCTTTCGCCTAGAAGGTCTTGTGCAGAAGTGGTATGACTCAGTTGAGAAGGGCAGAGCAGCAGGTCTTCCTCCAATGACCTGGACGGAGTTTGTGACCATATTTCTAGCCCGTTTCCTTCCCCAGAGTGTCAGGGATGTCCGAGCACGCAGATTTGAGTCCTTGCGCCAGACGCCAGGGATGACAGTGGCAGAGTATGACGTGCTGCTTACAGAGCTAGCAGTCTATGCCCCATATTTAGTGGCTACCGAAGAGTTGCGAGTCAGGAGATTTGTTCGAGGCTTTCTTACACCACTGTTCCTCGCGATCAGCGCGCAGCACTACGAGACCTATGCAGCAGCTGTAGACGCAGCCCTAGTAGTCGAGGAGCACCTTGCTGAGACTTCGGTAGTTCCAGAGCCGAAGAGAGTTCGTACCAGTATTTCCGCACGGAGGCAGTCATTCAGACGCCGCGACAGGTATCGTTCTGGTACGAGGAGTAGTAGAGATTCGGGACGAGGCTAGATGATTAGTTCGTATCCCCAGGAGAGTCAGCAGTCGCCGCGGGGTTGCTTTAGGTGCGGCGGTCTACTTCACCTCGTTAGAGATTGTCCTGAGATACACCGGAGGGAGGCGGCAGCACCGCATGTTACCTTACCACGTTCACCACCCCAGAGGGCGTTGCCTGTTGTACCTACTGTTGCTCCACGCCAGACTCATACACAGAGAGGTCGTGGACGTAGAGGAGTTGCTCAGAGAGGGCGAGATGACCGAGGCAGAGGGCAGTCAGTCGCAGGTGGTGGACAGGCGCGGGTTTTTGCTTTGACGCATCAGGACGCGCAGGCGTCTAATGCGGTGGTTTCAGGTATCCTTCCAGTATGTTCAGTTGATGCACACGTTTTGTTCGATCCCCGATCCACGCACTCGTACGTATCCACACACTTCGTGCCGAGTTTGGATAGAGAGTCCGGTTTGCTCGATCAGCCGCTTGTTGTGACCACTCCTGTGGGAGAGTCGTTTGTTGCTAGGCACGTGTTCCGATCCTGTACCGTCTGTATTGGCGAGAGGGAGTTGCCTGTCGACTTGATCCTTCTTGAGATGTTGGACTTCGACGTTCTTTTGGGCATGGATTGGTTAGCCACGTTCTATGCTTCTGTGGACTGCCGTGAGAAGACAGTTAGATTTTGTTTTCCCGGTGAGTCGGTTTTTGTTGTGTTGGGGGACCGTGGTGCCGCCCCTCGCAGTGTGATTTCTTCTTTTCGCGCTGGACAGCTTTTGAGGAAGGGATGTCAGGGATTTCTCGCCTATGTTTGCGATGCTAGTGCTACGCAGGTTCCATTGGATCAGGTTCCGACTGTTAGCGAGTTCCCTGATGTGTTCCGTGACGAGCTTCCTGGGCTACCGCCCGAGCGCGACATTTCTTTCTGTATTGATTTGGTTCCTGGCACGGGGCTTATTTCCATACCGCCTTATCGGATGGCCCCGGCGGAACTTCGAGAGTTGAAGGGTCAGTTGCAAGATTTGCTGGACAAGGGACTTATTCGACCCAGTGTTTCTCCTTGGGGTGCTCCAGTCCTGTTCGTCAAGAAGAAGGACGGCAGTTTCCATCTGTGTATCGACTACCGCCAGCTGAACAGGGTGACAGTGCGGAACAGGTATCCTTTGCCGCGCATCGACGATTTGTTCGACCAGCTTCAGGGGGTAGGGTACTTTTCGAGGATCGATTTACGATCGGGCTATCATCAGCTGCGGGTTAGACAGGAGGACATTCCCAGGACAGCTTTCCGTACGCGCTACGGCCATTATAAGTTTTTGGTGATGTCGTTCGGACTCACTAACGCGCCAGCAGCATTCATGGACTTGATGAACCGTATTTTCCGGCCATATTTGGATCTGTTCATTATCGTGTTCATTGACGATATCTTGGTGTATTCCCGGAGTAGTGAGGAGCACGAGCAGCACCTACGGATTACACTGCAGACTTTGAGGGAGCACCAGCTTTATGCGAAATTCTCCAAGTGTGCTTTTTGGCTGGACAGCGTAGACTTCTTGGGGCATGTGATTTCAAGAGACGGTATATGTGTAGACCCGAGGAAGATCGAGGCCGTTCAGTGTTGGCCCAGACCCACATCGGTTACGGAGATTCGCAGCTTTTTGGGGTTGGCCGGTTACTACAGGCGATTTGTGCAGGACTTCTCTAGTATTGCTACCCCTTTGACCGGGTTGACCCGAAAGGGAGTCCCTTTCAATTGGACGGAGGAGTGCGAGCACAGTTTTCAGCAGTTGCGGACTCGGCTGACGACGGCACCGGTGTTATCATTACCTTCAGGCTCAGGCGGGTTTGTGGTCTATTGTGATGCTTCTCGAGTGGGGCTAGGGTGCGTTTTGATGCAGCACGACAGGGTGATCGCGTATGCTTCGCGACAATTGAAGAAACATGAACAAAACTACCCCACTCACGACTTGGAGATGGCTGCAGTGGTCTTTGCACTTAAGATCTGGCGACATTACCTAAACGGCGAGTCGTGCCAGATATTCACTGATCACAAGTGTCTAAAGTATATATTTCAGCAGCGGGACCTGAACCTTAGACAGCGCAGATGGATGGAGTTAGTGAAGGATTACGACTGCGAGATCTTGTATCACCCGGGCAAGGCAAATGTGGTGGCGGATGCTTTGAGCAGGAGGCCCGGGGGTAGACTATCTTATTTGAGCGCAGTACAGGGACAGTCGTCGGCAGATTGGCAGATATTATGCGACAGCCGAGTACAGTTCGAGTTCACGCCGATCGGAGGACAGATCGCGCATGTTCGTGCACGCCCACAGTTACTTGACCGTATACATGAGGAACAGCTCAGTGATGACCGATGTTCAGAGATCATGGCACGGATTGGACAGGGCAGATTTTCCGAGTTCGTGATCGATGGTCAGGGGATACTACGATTTGGGACTAGACTGTGCGTACCAGATGCTGAGGGACTGAGGCGCGAGATTCTTGAGGAGGCACATCGATCGGTATATAGCGTCCATCCTGATTCCCCCAAGATGTATCATGATATGAGAGGTGTTTATTGGTGGGACGAAATGAAGTGGGACATCTCAGATTTTGTTTCGAGATGCCTGACTTGTCAGCAAGTCAAGGCTGAGCACCAGAGGCCCGCGGGAGAGATACAACCGTTACCCATTCCGGAGTGGAAATTGGAGCAGATTTTGATGGATTTCGTTGTGGGTCTACCCAGGACTAGTCGAGGGTATGACTCCATCTGGGTGATCGTGGATCGTTTGACGAAGGCGGCTCACTTCCTACCAGTGAAGACGACTTTCGGATTTACTCAGTATGCCCAGATCTATATCGATGAGATTGTGCGACTACACGGTGTCCCGACATGTATTGTGTCCGACAGAGGCACCCAGTTTACCAGCCGATTATGGCAGAGGCTTCAGGAGGCTTTGGGAACTCGCTTGAGTTTCAGTATAGCATTTCATCCGCAGACCGACGGACAGTCAGAGCGGACTATTCAGACTCTCGAGGACATGCTCAGAGCGTGTGTATTAGATTTCGGAGGTAGCTGGGATCATCACTTACCCTTAGTAGAGTTCTCCTACAATAACAACTACCAGGAGACCATTCAGATGGCACCGTTTGAGGCTCTTTATGGGAGGAGATGCAGATCGCCCGCCTGTTGGACAGAGCTCAGTGAGAACAGTATCTTAGGGCCACAGATTGTTGAGGAGACGACCGCGAAGATCCAGTTGATTCGTGATAGGATGAAAGCAGCGCAGAGTAGGCAGAGATCTTATGCGGACCGTCGGCAGCACAGGCTTGAGTTTTCTGTTGGTGATCATGTTTTCTTGAGGGTCTCCCCTATGAAAGGTGTGATGAGGTTTGGGAAGAAGGGGAAGCTCAGTCCCAGGTATGTGGGTCCCTTCGAGATCCTCGAGCGTGTTGGTGCAGTAGCATACCGATTAGCTCTTCCGCCCAGTTTTCCAGATGTGCACCCCGTATTTCACGTTTCGATGCTCCGTAGATATCTTCATGACCATTCGCATGCGATTCAGCATCCGACGATCCAGCTTGAGCGCGACCTTTCCTATGCAGAACAGCCGGTGATGATCTTGGATCGACAAGTGAAGAAATTGAGATCGAAGGACATCCCATCAGTTAAGTTACTTTGGCATGGCCAGAACCGTGAGGAGGTCACTTGGGAGACCGAAAGCGAGATGATGAAGACGTATCCCCATCTTTTTGAAGGTACGTGTAGTTGGATTTTTGAAATTCGGGGACGAATTTCTTTAAGGGGGAGAGATTGTAACACCTTAGGATATGTTTAGTGAATAATTATATTTAAATAATGGTTTTTAACAAAAAGTTTACCAAATTGTGTTTTAAATATTTTTCCTAATTTAATAAATATTTTTCAAAAATTTTCCTAGGCTTGCACACACATGTGCATGTAAACTAGGGTTTTTAAAATAAGATTTTACCATGATTAGTTGCCATAGTGGATTAATCTTGAGGATTAAGTCTTATGGGTTTTTAAGTGGGTTTAATTAGTTAATTAAAAGTTACTTTAATTTGAATTGTTAAGTGTTGACTTGTGAGAGAGAGAGAGAGTGCATCATGGCTTTAAGCCATGCTTGCAATTAATGAAGAGAGAGAGAGGAGGGTTGACATTGAGTGGTGATTGTTCCCTCTCAACTCTTTTTATTTTCTCTCAAGTCTCACACATACACACAAACTCACACAACACTCACACTTACCTCTCAGCTCCAGAACCAAGCAGCACAGCCGCAAACACAGCAGCAGCAACAGCAAGAAGCAGTAGCAGCAGCAGCAGAGAGCAGTAGCAGCAGCACCAGTGAACAGCAACACCAACAGCACCTAGTGCAGCCTCTTCCCTGCACCTCTTCTTCTTCCTTCAGCTCCTTAGGGTTAAGTATGAGGTATATTTCCTAAACTTATTCCCTAGTTTGCTTGATTAGTGTAGTTTTGCTTCGGTTAGTGGTTTTTAGTGCGTTTTAGTGCGATATGAGGTGTTTTGTGGGAACCTTGTGCTAATGTGGTGTGAATTGGTTTCAGTAGGTTGTTAGTGGGTTGTTGGGACCATATTAACTTAGCCTAACCCCCAATTGCACTAAAATACCACCAGTTTCCTAAATTGATGCAAATCCGTCGTTTTTAAGCAAAACTGAGTTTTCTGGAACTGCTTTTGACCCGATGAGTTCTGAATGAAATTGAGAAGACTGCAGTATAGTGGATAGGTGCTGATACCCCAGATTTAACCCGACCCCCAAATTCCATCTTGTGGCCGCCAATTAATTCATTATGGCCGCAATTTGCGGCCAGATGGGTAGGGTTTGGGTTAGGGTTTGGTTCTGTAGGTGTCTGCTTGTGTGTAGGGTGCTGTGATATATATATTTTTGTAAGTTTAGCTCTGTATAGAAATCTGGGACCAAATACCTTTTTTGCCGTTTTTCTAAACCTTCGGGACACGAATGATACGTGAGTGGGTTTGGAGTTTTTGCGTATCGCGACGCGTCGGGGTAGTTTCAGGCGCGTGATCACACGTTTTAGCGTATCGCGCACACGCGCGATTGGTTTGCGACACGGGTTTCTAGTTGGACCGTAATGTCGCGTTTCTGTGAAATTGAGCTTATGTGTGATATATGTTATGTGATTCTAGGTTCACAGGCCTGTGAGACGGACGCTGCGAAGAAAGGCAAGCAAGTCGTCAGCTACACTTAGCGCGAGACTCGGTGAGTAGATTTCACATCTACGGGGATATCGCCCGCATGGCGTTATGCGTCAGGGCTGATAGGACTTTATTATTATATGTTGCATGTACCCCATAGACTGTCATCGCATATTGCATTCCCTGCTACATATATATATATATGCTTAGAACTGATAGAACACTGCACTATTACTAACGGTTTATGTTGCACGGGCACTAATTTACATGCTACACACACACCGTTAGTAATTGCCATGCCACACTCACTGTAGAGCTGCCATGATTACATTGCTGTAGTTCATCTTACATATGATTGGTTATGATTTTTTATAAATTGGGAGCCGCATGACATCTTTAAGAACGGAAACTATTTTAAAAAGCGGTTTTCCCCTTATACACATACCATGGATTGATTTACATTGTACCTCGCATCGGATTTACTTATTGGTGTTGGATTTCATGCGATTTCTGGTTTTGAGGACCGTGGAAATATTTAAGAAAAGATGCTCTATTTTGAAAAAAAACCCGGTACCTCGTGATATGATATTTTGGTGCGTCCACCACGCGTTTTCTCGGTGCTGAGACGTGTGCTTGAAACCCGATTCGAGGAGTGGATGATCCGTCTGCGGGTTCGTGGTGGGCCCGGTATGGTTCCCCTCGGCGAGATGATCGATGGGTTTTGCCGATTGAGCCTGGAGGCGGGCGAGTACCTACCGGTGATTGGTTGGACCTGGCAGTTGTCCGGAGGATACTGGCCAGAGTCGAGAGATGGATGCGGGATGATCCGTACTGCCGTGGCCGAGGGCCGATACCGCAGACGGACCCCGTGGGCCGATCCGGACTGACGGAGCCCGATATACGAGGATTTGCATGTCGATACTGGACACGAGTATTTTATGATATTTTGGGTGCCGATGTTGGGCACTCGTGATTTCTCAGAGATGTACAGGATTTGAGGGCCAATGGGTGTGCCGGCGCCTGAGTGTATTTGGGATTTGGGTGCAGTCTGAGGCACCGTCTATTGTTTTCCATGATGACATATTCCATGTAGATGTTATTTATCCCATGCTCAGTATTGATTACTATGTACCTCATCCTGTAGTATTTACCTGATAGAGCATTTGCATTACTATTGCATCTACTGTTGGCATGCATTGATATCATCTGCTGGCATTAGTAGAGCCACGCTATATGTGCATGCTCGCGATCACCTTTATATGTTATCTCTATTCACGAGTTGGCAACTCACCCCCGTTGTGCCACAGTATTTGCAGGTTGCCCTTGGGTGTAGTCGCGGCTGGCTGTTTACCGCATCTTTTGGCGCAAATACCCTTTCTGAGGCGAGTTAGCCTTTTGCTGATAGGTGGGTTTTTGTATGGTATCTGTTATCCTTCAGTTGTTATCCTTCAGTTGTATATTGATGTATCTAGTATTCTCCATCTACCTTTCTGTATTGACTTAGAGACAGTTGTGAGGACGTTATGTATGATTTTATACTCTGGTGTCGAGCTGAGCCGACTTTATTTTATGCAGTCTTATCTTTGTGATATTTGTCCTTGCTTTACTGCGTATTCTTCGCTACGGCATCGTATATCATATTGTGATGCTTTATTCATTTCACTTGTTATTTCTGCGACACCTTGCTTTTACCCGACTTGCGGGACAAATGTTTAAAAAAGGAAATGTTGCCAAAATTATAAAAATTATAACTCTTGAACTAAAAAGGATTTCTACTAAATAAATGGAAGCTTCTCAGATATGTATGACTGTTTTTACAAAAATGTTTCAATCACTCTTTATTTATTGGTTTTGATTTCTGGGTTCGGCTTACTTAGCCGCGTTACGCCTGTAGACGTTGCATGGTTAAGTGCCGGTCATGAGTCGAAATTCTCGGGTCGTGACATAGGGGGCGGTAAACGTCAGTCCCCCAATAGCGGTACAAGTCGTGTCGGAGTGAAGCCGAAAACACCCTGAGATAACACTGGAAGCCTACCAGTATATCTCGTTTGCCCTGGCCAGGGACTACTCGTGTAATGGCTCTCCTAGACACAGTGCGATGTCAACCCCCAATACCGGGAGAGACGAATCCTATCTAACCGTCACTGCCTCCAAGTGCTTCGGGACTGCACCCAACTACCACCTGTTTGCACGACTCCTTTGAGCCGTGGTAGGGTAGTAATCAAAGTACAGTGGGAACACACTCGAGGCGAAGTGACAGTGTCAAGTCAGCGGAATAAGCTGTACTCATGTCACCTAGGAACTGATAACTGACGATAGGCATAATACCAACTAGTCAGTTCCCGACGAGTCCTGTCCAGTATACTCGTAACCCAACGAGCACCCGCATACTATCTCAAGTACGACGTACCGACGGCTATGGGACAGACCGTCTCCTACACTGGGATGAGAAGCGCATGCGCTAGTCTACTCCGGAGTATCGATGCCCTGTCTCGATAGTCCTGCGACTAGGGACCTGCATAAGGATGTGCTTATAGATTACCCAGCCCCACTAGTGTGACTGCCATCACAACGCTGGTAATCAAGCAAAGATCCTAAGGGCTACACTAATGTGTATAGGCGATATACTAAAATAAACACATGTACACATTGAAGTAGAAACAAACCAAG
Organism: Agapanthus africanus; assembly: GCA_030015575.1. Taxonomy (NCBI): domain Eukaryota; kingdom Viridiplantae; phylum Streptophyta; class Magnoliopsida; order Asparagales; family Amaryllidaceae; genus Agapanthus; species Agapanthus africanus. Next base: position 354,660,643 of record CM057350.1, on the reverse strand, counting down.
TAGCATACTACTATTTTGAGCAAGATTGTATATACAAGGTGAATATCCCAAGCTTCCATTAAGTAATATACAAACTAGTATGATACAGTAATGGCCTCTAGGGCATATACACTAACAATACGATGGTTGCATTTCTAAACTCACACTTGAGTTATTCATTATTCATCACAAAAGAGTTAGCTTCTTCTTCTTCTTCCTTCTTGCTTGAAAAGCTTTCTAGCTTTTTGAGAGGTTATGAAAATGAGTGAGATTAAGAAAACAAATGAGAGACAAAATCCTACTTAATTATCCTAATCTATCCTAGACATTTAGATTAAAGTGTTTACTTCTTTAGTGAGTGAGAGCTTGTGTTAAAGAAACTTCAAGGTAGATCATCTTTGTTATCGAAGATCAGAAGCAAGCTTGCATCTTTCTCTTCGTGGAGCCTCTCAAGAGTCCGGGAACTCGATGATCGCAGTGAAGGGACCTCAACACGGACCTTATGAAGCGAAGGACCGGACTACAAACGTTGTAATCCTAAACTCTTAGATGTTAAAGTGTTTAACATACTTTGTTTCGCCTAATCTCTAGTTAAAGATCTTGGTTAGGGTTGTTCGGCACGACTAAATTTTAAATCGGGCATGGTTGATACCTTATAGACCCTTATGAGAGTGCCTAGTAAACCTATATATATTATATATATGAGATATAATTAATATTGTTGCTTTCGTTTCATATGTGATGCTTGGGAAGCATAATAAATGAGACTTCATTAATGAGATTAGTGAAATAAAAGAAACCTAAAAGATGTTATAGAAATTTGTTTCAAAAACAGGTAGCTCTAGTACTTGCTTTGCATAGCGGTATTCCTTGTAGGATATCAAGCACCTTATTCGATAAGAAAAGAGCCGAGATCCCTTCACCGGGAGTGACCTCTTTAGCGAAACTAGCAGATGCTACAAATTCGGCTTGTCTTTTGATTACTTTTATAGTTTTTGCTTTGCATAGTGGTATTTGTTAAATATCCTGCACCTTATTCGATAAGGAAAGAGCCGAGATCCCTTCACCGGGAGTGACCTCTTTAGCAAAACTAGTAAAAGCCTCAAAAGCACTCCTTTTCAAAATCTCTCGATTCTACGACGATATCAAGTTCATTACACAAAAGGTTTTCTTAGAAACCTGTTGAAGCCCTCCGTCATTTCAGATAAGTAATAGTTAGTTATCGTGCTGCGTTTGTTGGCCTTTGTCAAGGCGTAGTGTGCGATAGCTGTTTACTGCTTATCTGCATAAGCATATGATGCGATTGAGTTAGGGTAGCCGTGCAACTTTGTTGGATTTCGTCAAGGGTTGTGCGGGTGGGTTTAATTCAATCAGGAATGTACGGGTTGAACTTGACTAGCAACCTATGGTTTGTTGGCTTTCGTCAAGGTCATAGAATGCTAGGGGCAAAATATTATCGGGAATTTCAAGTGTTGAAATTTGCAATGAGATTGCATACCTCCTATGAGACAGTTGGATCCCAATACCCACAGCGAGTAAGAGTTACTCTTGGGAGAGTTTTACACATTACAATCCGATGATCAAGTAGGTGTCTAGAAAGGTGTCAACGGGGTTACGCCCGTGGGAAAACGAGATTTATTCTAATTAGGTCCATGCGAAAGCGCGGGGGACCTCCCTTAAAGTACCGATACTGGCCTGGCTGAAAGATTGGCGAACTTGTAGGGTGTAATGAATCCCGGTTAGTATTTCCTTTTAGGGTTTGAAGGAAGATTTGACTAAAACAGTGGGAGCCATCCAGATTAGATTAAATAATAACTAATCTAATCTTGTAAGAGCATACGCTGAGTGTCTTCTTCTCTCTCTTCAGGTAGCGACCATGTCACGCCTTAATCAAGATAATAATATGGATGTATTGAACGAACCCGCTTGCTATACTGAGCTGGGGAACGTTGGTCCCGCTCCAACTTATAATTATTATAAGACCGAGCAGGAAATAGGGGAATACCAGGATTCCCATGCCGCCCGAACGAAGAAAGTACATGATGATGCATCTTCTTCGGGTGTGTTCATTACTTAGAATTGTTTTTTCAGTATCCTTTACGTCCTGGGTATGTGATACCGGATCAGGATCTCATATATGTAATATGTTACATAGGCTACAGATAGGTAGAGAACTGAGAACGGGTGATAAGTTTTAAGAGTTAGAAACGGTGCAAATGTTGCAGCCATAGCAGTTGGCAGTTATCACCCTGTATAACCAAATACATTGATCCTGAACGAATGTTATTAGATACTGAACCTGATATAGAATATCATATCAGTCTTTTTATGTAGTAAAGAAGGATATAATTTTGTATTGTTGGATAATGTTTTGAACATTTCCTATATCAAGAGTTGATCAGTTCAGGCATGTTATCTAAAACCATATACCTTCTAAATCAAACCACAGTTCTTAACGTACAGAACACACACAAGAGTAAGAGTTCAGAAATGAATGAATCCTTCTTGAGGAATTTTAGACAAGGTCATAACAATGCGACCCGACTAGCTAAGTTACATTTAGATGCATATTTAAATCAGTTTGAATTTAAATCTTATGAAACTTGCCAGTCATGTCACAAAGATAAGATGACCATAGCTCCGTTTATTGGAAACAGAGAAAGAGTTAGTGAACTCTTGGGATTGATACATGATGATGTATGAAGGTCCCCTGTCTACACATGCCAGGACTGGTTCTTTGTACATCATTATATTCGCTGATGATCTCTCAAGATTCGGACATATGTTCCTATTGAAACACAAGTCTGAACCTTTTGAGAAATTCAAAGAATATAACTTAGAAGTAGATAACCAAAACGGGTATACGTATTATGTCCTTTGATGTGATCAGGGAGGAGAATACTTAAGCACGGAATTCCTGGACTATTCTAAAGGAGAATGAGATTCTCTCTCAGCATTACTCCTTCGTATACACCACAGCACGTTGATATATTGGGGCGGAGCAATCGCACCATATGTGATAAGGTGTGCTCTATGATTAGTACTACTGAGTTGCCTATTTCCTTTTGGGGTTATGCACTTAAGAAGCTGCATACTTATTGAATAGGGTTCCAACCAAATCAGTTGCCTACCACTCCGTATGTGATATGGTATGGGAAGAGCCCAACTCTTAAAGATGTTAAGATTTGGGGGTTGTCCGGCCTATTTCTAAAAGGAAAATCCGGACATGCTCGAAGCAAGGTCAGTGCTGTGGATGTTTGTTGGATATCCCAAGCATTCGCGAGAGAATATTTTCTACCACACCGAGGAACAAAAGGTGTTTTATTTCTCGGCATTCCACCTTTTTAGAAAAGGATGTTCTTGTGAAGAAATTAGTGGTCATGAGGTAGAACTGGAAGGAGTTCCAGCTATTCAAACTACAGCTGATGATATGGTAGAACCGGAGGATTCAATAGTTCCCGAAGAACCTCAGCCTCTCCGCCGATCTAGTAGTGTAACGCATTAGATTTCGGTTAATGTTAGTTTAGACGGTAATGCAGGTTTACTGTAAAAAGTTTACCAATTCGGGTTCCTCACATTTATAACATTTAATTATATTTTTAATATTATTTGTTATGGGCAAGCATGCATGTGTGCACGTAAATGTGAGGGTTTGTTTGTGCTAAACTAGTATTAGCAACCATGACACATAACCGTAATTCCAATCCTTGCTTTAATCTATTCTTTGCTTTAACCCTAACCTTAATCCTCTTGTCAATTGTTGTGAGAGGGAGAGATATTTTCTTTTGGAAGAGAAGAGGTGGCAAGGTGACATGGTATGAAAGCATTAATGAGAGAATTAATGCAAGGTGCATCACCTCTTGTACTCACCTCCCTCTTTCTCTTTATCTTTTCTTTTCCAATTCTCTCTCACTTAGTATTTTCTCTATTCTTTTTCATTTCCTCATCACTCAAACTGAACACTTGAGCTTCTTCACAAAAAATCCATCACAAACCTCATCCAAACTCATTAAATAACAACTTTTTCTTGGATATTGCCTCTTGGATGCCTAGGAGCTTGGATAGCTTGGATTTTTGAGTTCTTGAGGATAGGTAATGATCTATATCCGTTCTTTATATTGTGGTAGTGATGTGTAGCCTTTTAGTTTCAGTTTTGATCACTTTAAGTTAAGTTTTGTGCGAAATATCGTATTTTAGTGTCGATTTATGATATCTGTAACCTACTCTGACCCCGAGAAAATACTAGAAAACCAAACAATGTAGTTGTGTTGTACCTGTGACCATTGTACCTCACCTGGAGCACGAATCCTAGAATCTCGGATCTGGCCGGCGACTTATGAGGGACGATCCGGCGACCCCGGCCAAGGGGTGGGGTTTTGGGTTGGTTCAAGGTAGGTAGCTGTATATTGTGGTTTTAGTATGTTTGGTACTGTTTAAATTTTTAGTATTTACAGTACGCAAAATCTGTGATCACATGGGTAGTTTCTGGTGAAACGACGCGCGATACGTTATCCGACACGGTCCGTGCACTTCGTGCTGGTTTTGCTCTTGGGTTGGTTTCGTCGTGTTGCTACGTACTTTAGCCACAATACGAACACTTTGGAGTAGGTTTGGAGTTGGTGTGACGGTAAAACGTAGCTGGTGCGTGTTTTTAGTCGTTTGCTAATATACCCTTGTGTTATCGTTTTGTTGTTTTAGGTTCGCAGGCGGGGACTTCGGACGCTACGAAGAAGGGGAAACAGGTGGTTGGCTTTGTTAGTGTATATGCCCTAGGGGCCATTATTGTATCATACTAGCTTGTATATTACTTAATGGAAGCTTGGGATATTCACAGTTATATTAACAGTCTCGCTCAACATAGTAGTATGCTACTAGGTTTGTATCTATCTTAATATGTGTATATGTTTCTTTTAGCATATCACAAACACATATTGATAGAGCCCATAGGATCTTGCTTGACTACCAGCGTTGTGATGTCAGTCACACTAGTGGGGGCTGGGTAGTCTACAAGCACATCCTTTTTCAGTTCGCTAGTCGTAGGATTATCGAGACAGGGCATCGATACTCCGGAGTAGACTAGTGTGTACGCTTCTCATCCCAGTTGGGGAGATGGTCTGTCCCACAGCCATCAGTATGTTGTACTGGAGATAGTATACAGGTGCTCGTTGGGTTACGGGTACACCGGACATGACTCGTAGGGAACTTTTGGTTGGTATTATACCCGTCGTCAGTTAGTGGTTCCTAAGTGTGATTAGTACAGCATAGTCCGCAGACTTGAAACTGCTGCTTCGTCTCGAGTGTGTTCCCACTGTTCTTAGATTGCTACCCTACGACGGCTCAAAGAAGTCGTGCAAACAGGTAGCAGTTGGGTGCAGTCCCGAAGCACTAGGAGGCAGTGGCGGTTAGATAGGATTCGTCTCTCCCGGTATTGGCAGTTGATATCGCACTGTATTTGGAGAGCCATTACGCAAAGTCCCTGGCCAGGGCAAACGAGATTTACTGGTAGGATTTCTAGTATCTTCTCAAGGCGTAATGGGCTTCGCTCCGACACGACTTATACAGCTTTTAGGGGACTGACTCTTGCCTCCCCCTAGGCCCGATATGCGATAGTCTTAGACGAACAGACCGGACTGTACAGAGATTGTCACATCAGGCCCAGTAGGAGTTCGGATGGGCTTCCTCATCGGCCTTCTTATCGACATCTACCTGTGGACCGTTACGTACAGCTAGTACCGCTTGCGGCCTGTGGTTAAACCCACTGCCAGCGTAGTATCGAGTCTTTAGAGTCCCACACAGAGAGTTTCCCTGTTTCAGGCAAAACGATATAGATGTCGTATGGTTTTACGACAGGGTTCGGACACACACGTGTATTTATGTAAGTACGATGTTCGGACAGTTTTTACTAGCAGGCTTTAGTTTAAGCCAGATTCTAGTATTGGATTATTGGATTTATACAGTTTTAGTATTAACGTGTTTTACGGATGGGAGGGGTATTCTCATAATTAGTCGAGAAGCTTCTAGAAGAAAGGCGAGGTGGACAGCTTAGGCGTAATTTGCATTAATTGAATTTGTGACACATGAAGTGATTCATCCAAATGAGTTAATGAAGCATTTATTGCTTAATGACTCTTGAGATGATTCATTCGTTTGCATTAAATGAAGCATGCTTGTAATTATCTATATGATTTATTTGATAATTATTATGCTTCATTATATACATAATGAGTTATATTTTCAATTCATTATTACAAACACTTTCTCTCTTCTCAAGCTCTCTCTCTTCAAAACCTAACCCTAATACTCTTATGTGTTGAGATCCCAAGGGTTAGCAAGACTAATATATCCCTAATTCATCTCTATATCCTCTAGGTTACCTTGATTAGCAATCATAGACACCTAGTTACATCAAGTGAGAGGTTAAAGCTTGGAGAAGGAACACTCGGGTGGATTTTCTATCACATCGAGGAGGTGAGCAACAAGAACAAGAAGGACTAAAATCTTGAGGTATAATCATCTATCATAGTAGTTAATCACTTCTCGATAGCTGTTAGTTAGGGTTTAGCAAAGATCCGTAAAGTTAGTCGATGTTAACTTAAACAAAATGATTGTTTTACCTATTCCGCCTCCCTGCATCATGTAGGGTATCTAACCTCGACTTACAGTGGTATCAGAGCCCAGCTAAACCATAACTAACAGTTTAGCATAGTCGTTAGAAATTCGATCGCAAAACAAACCCGAAAAAACATCATTTTCACATAGTTTCTGCAGTTTTTAAAACGGGGTCTAAAAATTTTTCAGGGACCCATAAAAATACAAGCAGGGGGTTGTTAGTTATATGTAAGCCCTAGAGGCCATTACTGTACATACGATGTATATTGTAATGGATGCTTGGATATATATAGGGAGGACTTTCTTGCTCGACATGATAGTATGCTATCTGGTTGTACTTTATCTTAACATGTACTATGGTTGTCTCTATGTTACATGTTGATAAAGCCCTTAGGATATGTACTCGACTACTGGGACTATGATGAGATCATACTAGTGGGGCCACGTTAGTCGACGAGTATATCTTATAACTGTTCCTAGTCGAGGGTGTATCGAGACAGGGCATCGATACACAAGAGTAGACTAGCGTATACGCATCTTGACCCATACGATGGGCGATGGATGATCCCATATCCATCGGTGTTTGACATCAATGATGGTGTACGGGTGCTCAGTGGAGACTGGGTACACTGGACGGACTCGCCGAGAACTCCCAGATGGTATTATACCTCGCGCCAGATGGCAGTTCTCTGGTGACACTGGTACAGAGCAGTATGTTGACCCGAGATCGTCATAGAGTCTTGTGTGATTCCCACTGTGCTTTAATTTCCATCATACTACGTCCAAGAGGGTGTGCAAAAAGGTGGCTTTTGGGTACAGTCCCGAATCACATGGAGGCAATGAGCGATAGGAGGGGATTCGTCTCTCCCGGTATAGGGAGTTGATGTTGTGCTATGTTCGATTGGTTATAACTGGAAATCCCTGGCCAGGGTTGCTGAGATTTACTGGTAAGTGTTATCAGTAGTTTCTCGATCTGTTATAGACCTCATATCGACACGACTTATTAAGCTACTGGGGTCTGATGTTTACCACCTCTAGGCGAGATATGTGACATATCATACGAAGAGACCGGACTGTACCGGAGTGTTACAGACTGGATTCACAGGAGAATGTACAGGCTTGCTTGTTGATCTTCTGAGCGCTCAATACCTGGGTGGCTGTTACGTTTAGCTGACCGCTTGCAGCTTGTGGGTGTTTGATATGATCATCACCTACTGCCGGCGTATTGAAGATTCCTTAGAGTCCTACACAGAGGTTTCTTGGCTCAGGCAAAACGGAGTAGGAGCACATATATGATATGTGCGAGACCGAGAACAATACATATATGTGATACCGTATTAGATTCTCACGATATGATATATCGGCCGGGTATATGTGATATAGCCGGGTCATCGGATCAAGTGTTGATTCGATGAACTAATACAGATTATATTAGTCGGTTATTTAAGAAATAGACGGATTATCGGATCAAGTGTTGATTCGATAATTTAATGCATAATTATATATTTGATATATTAAATTACATTAACCGATATAAGCTCACTAATTGATTCATTTTCTCACTCGGGTAATACATTGATATATATGCGATATATGTTAATCGTATTATTTTCTTTTGTTACAAAATACATTATATATGTGATTTATAATATTGTAACAAGTTATGATAACTAATGCAACATGATTAGTGGAGATTAAACAAGGTTAGGGTTTGATTTGGGTTAGTCCATTCATGAAGCTTCTAGAAGCTTTTTGTTTTGTTTCTTGCAAAGATATTTTTGTGAGATATTATTAAACCCAACCAAAACCCATAACCCTAGTCAATTCTCTACATTGGTTAGCCTTTTCATTTAGCAACCATGGTTGCATAAGTTATTATTATTAGATATTTATTATTCATCACAAAAGGATCATTATTCATTCTTCTTCTTTTTCCTCCTTGCAAAGCTTTCTTGCTTTGATTTTTGTGATGAAAGTGAGTGAGAATAAGAAAACAAATGAGAGCTAAAATCCTACTTCATCATTCTCATCTATCCTTGCCATTTAGATGAGGTGTTCACCTCATTAGTGAGTGAGAGCTTGGGTTAAGAAAACTTTAAGGTAGATCATCTTTGTTATCGAAGATCGGAAGTAAGCTTGCATCTTTCTCTTCGTGGAGCCTCTCTAGAGTCCGGATGCACGATGATCGCAGTGAAGGGACCTCAACACGGAGCTTTAGAAGTGAAGAGCCGGACTACAAAGGTTGTAATTCCAAACTCTTAGATGTTAAAGTGTTTAACATGCTTTGTTTCACCTAAACTCTAGTATAAAGATCTTGGTCAGGGTTGTTCGGCACGGCTAAATTTTAAATCAGGCATGGTTAATGCCTCGTAGACCCTTGTGCGTGTGCCTAGTAACCCTACTGTGGTATCAGAGCCAAGCTAGAGCTTTAGGCGAAGTCTAGGTGATATTTAAAGTCCGATCGAACCCGGAAACCCCGATTTTTACCATTCTCTTGAAATTTTGTAGAAATGTGATTTTTTCTGTATTAAAAATGCTTATAAAAATAAGCAGGGAAATCTAAGGATAACTGTAGAAAACGAGTACCTAATTCTACTGTAGCGCCACGGAACCGCGGCAATACCCTACTTTTAGCGGCGGTTCCGCAGCCGTATGTAGAGATCAGGGACTCATTTTTCTACAGTAACGTCCGTAGGTGTTTCCTGATTCTTCTGGGAACTTTTAATTCTACTCAAGTGTTAAGTTTTCTGGGTTGTATTGGGAGCTCGTTGATTCGATTGGAAAGTTTAACTTCTTTTATTTTTTTCCGGGTAATTTTTGAAACTGTTAAAAAGTTCGAACAGATATCAATAACTCACTTTTTCCTCTGTCGGAAATTTTTTCAAAAGTTGGATTTTTTCTAGAGTTTGAAACTTTCGGAAAATCATGGAAGTAATGCGGTGGACCCTCTAGAAGAACACAAACGTTAACTCGATTATGTGACCGTCTGAACTGCCTCTGAACCTTAGGGTTTAGGGAAGTACGGCGTTGCCACATGTGAGGCGTTGGCTTAACCCTTCTACGGCTGGACCATTGGTACTGTGGCATGTGATGGATAATTTTTGAACTCTGCTCAAATGTTGAGCTATTTGGGAAAACATGGGTGTTTGATTATTAGATCGGAAATTTTAACATTGTCTATTTATCTGGAATGTGATACAATATTTAGAATCCACAAGTAGTTATAAGATAACTAATTTGAATGTTATAAATCTAGCAGTTCAGTCTCAGTTGATCGGTTGCCACGGAATTTTGATGTGATCAAAATTCCGTCGCAATCACGTAGCATACACGGATACTCGCCAGGTAAACTTAATAGATAGCCATGCCCCATAGCCCCGACCAAGTGACTGTAGGAGAACCCTGTCGCCAAAAGCATCCGTTCGGGTGCTCACGGCAGCGGTGTTCCGCCATAGTGCACTTCATCGATGGCATCCGGGGGTGGGGCCGTCTACTAAAGTTTGCGACGAGCATTCGATCAGCATGTCGGAAATCTTGTTGTATTGCTCGACCTGATATTGAAAAGAGTTTTCGATAAAAGAGACTAAAATGCGGGGTTTATAATTGTTAGGCATGCGATGTCTAAGGAATTCATTTGGTTAGGCATGCGATGTCTAAGGTGGTCGCGGATTCCAACTGTTGTAGTTTTACACTTTTTTTTCTGCGACCGTAAGTGTAATATGTGGTGTATCGCCGGTTTCGTTGCTATACATCAACGACAATTGGGATATGAAGGGTTCCTAGGCACACTCAAGAGGTTCCACAAGGCATCAACCATGCCAAATTAAAATTTTACGGTGCCGAGAAACCCTAATGAAGATCGTTAACTAGAAGTTAAGGCGAAAAGCAAGCAAGCAAATGACTTTGCTACTAAGTGAAAGGGATTACAACCTTTGTAGATCCGGTCCACCACTTCTTTAGCTCCGTGTTGACGTCCCTCCACTGCGATCATCGGGTCCAGGACTCTTGCGATGGTTTCATCGGAGAAATGATCGGACTAGGTCATTGACTTCGAGGCCGAAGATGATCTACGTCGGGGAGACTCAAACTCAAGCCATTCCTTCACTTGGTCAAAAACTTTATGAAGAGAACACCCTATACTACATGGCAAGTGGTAGAGGATGAAGAAATAGGAAGTGGGTTCACTTTAGAATTGGATTTCTCACTCTTTTTCTCATGATGTCATTGGAGCTAGCAAGCTTTTTCAAGCTTGATGAAGATGAAGAAGAAGAAAAGAATTATATCCAAAATGAAAACTTATCCAAATGAATGATGGCACCATGGTTGAGTTAAGCCCTCATACTTAACTCATGTAGAGATTTAACCAAACCATTAGGTTAAAGGTTGAGTTAACTAATATCTAAAAACATATGACAAAAGAGTTGACTTTGTCAATGTTTATCAAGCTTCATGAAGCTTGATAACTTTGACCAAAGTCACACTCTTTTGTTATATGCTTAAGAAAATAGTAAACCCTAATCTAACCTTGATATGGTTCAAGTCTCATACACACAACTTGTTTGTAACATCAAGCATGATACAAACATGTACACTTGCATATATCACATATAAACAATGTGCACATTCAAGTGAGAAAATTAATCTTAAGTGAACCAATACTAGTTAATGTAAAGTAAAATATATCAAATATATAATTATACATTAAATCATTAAATCAACACTTGATTTAACGATCCGGTCATATCGCATATAACCGACTAATATCAATAGTAACAACTTATCGAATCAACACTTGATCCGATAACCCGGCAATATCGCAAATAACCGATCAATGTCACAAATCGGGAGAATAGAATACAGTATCACATAATGGTACTATTCTCGGTCCCGCACATATCTCATATGCGCTCCTATTTCGTTTCGCTTGAGCCAGAAAACCCCTGTGTAGGACTCTAAAGACTCGTCAATACGCCGGCAGTAGGTGATGATCATATCAAACACCCACAAGCCGCAAGCGGTCTGCTAAACGTAACGGCCACCCGGGTATTGAGCGATCAGAAGATCAACGAGCAAGCCCGCTCACACTCCTGTGAATCCAACGAGTAACACTACCGTACAGTCCGGTCAGTTCGTCTGATATGTCGCATATCTCGTCTAGGGGTGGTAAACGTCAGACCCCAATAACTCGATAAGTCGTGTCGATATGAGGCTCATAACGGGTCGAGAAACTACTGGTAACACTTACCAGTAAATCCCTTGGCCAAGGACTTCCTGTTATAGCCAATCGAGCACTGCGCAACATCAACTCCCTATACCGGGAGAGACGAAACCCCTCCTATCACTCATTGCCTCCATGTGACTCGGGACTGTACCCAAAAGCCACCTTTTTGCACGCCCTCTTGGACGTGGTATGATGGAAATCAAAGCACAGTGGGAATCATACAAGACTCTATGATGATCTCGGGTCTACAGACTAACCTGTACCAGTGTCACCAGAGAACTGCCATCTGACGTTAGGTATAATACCATCTGGGAGTTCTCGGCGAGTCCGTCTAGTGTACCCAGTCACCACTGAGCACCCGTATATCTTCTCTGATTTCAAACACCAATGGATATGGGATCATCCATCGCCCATCTGTATGGGTCGAGAAGGTATACGCTAGTCTACTCTGGTATATCGATGCCCCGTCTCGATACACCCACGACTAGGGACTTTGAAGGATGTACTTATGGACTACCATGTCCCCACTAGTATGATCCGCATCATAGTCCAGGTAATCAAGTACACATCCTAAGGGCTTTACCAACATGTAATAGAGAGACAATCAGTGTACACGTTAAGGTAAAGAGTAACCAGATAGCATACTATCATATCGAGCAAGAAAGTCATCCCTATATATGTCCAAGCATCCACTACAATATACATCCTATGTATAGTAATGGCCTATAGGGCATAGATATAACTAACAATCTCCTACTTGCACTAGGGCCATCTGATAGCAGTGGTTGTAGTATCTCATTCTCAACCATCCCATAAAATTCTCTCTTTGGGAAAAGTCCTTTGTGAGTGGATCCGCCGTGTTGTCCTCTGAGTCTACTCTCCTAACCTCGATCCCTTGGAGATCAACTATCTCCACGATCAGGTGACACTGCCTTAGAATATGTCTGGATCATTGATGGGACGGGCGTTCCTTGGCATAAGCCACATCTCCATTGTCACACAATGGGAGGAACGAAGTTCATCTCATGAACTAATATACACCCAGACTTCCTCTTTGGTAGCATCTTTGGTAACGATGTATCTTGCCTTTAATCGTCTAATATGTCACGGTATCTATCTTGGAACTCTTCCAACATACCGTCCCTTTACTGAGGGTAAAGACAATGCCTGCGACTGACATTCAGTCGTCCTTATCACCCTGGAACCTTTCCAGTGATTTTCCCCAGGATCAATTGATACCATCTCACTACAACTAGTGAGTATCCTAATGTCCAATTAGATCTATCTCATAGATCCAAAACTCAGGATTTAGTAGGTATCACTTGGATCCTATATGGAGAATCCTTCTGATAAGCGGAGATTGACCGAGCGTAGCATAGGAAACACCTTCCCTATCAAGAGTATGTCATCCACGTACTCTACGAGGATCATCACCATACTCCCTACTATCTTCTTTTATATACAAGGTTCATCTACCATTTTGATGATGTCAAACTCTTTGGCAAACTCATCAAAACAGATGTTCCAACTCCGTGATGCCTGCTTTATCATATAAAACATCTTGCACACGTTTCCGCTGCTCCCACTGTCTACGAAGTCCTCTGACTGTGTACTTATAGACTCTGTCTTCTAAATCATTATTTAGAAAAACAGTCATGACATCCAACCGCCAGATATCGTAGTCATGGTATGTAGCCGTAGCAAGTAGGATCTGGATGGACTTAAGCATAGTTACTTAGAAAAGGTTTCATTATAATCCATACCTGGTCAATGATGCAAACTTTTAACAAGTCTAGCTTTGAAAGTCTTAACTTTTCCATGTACACCAAGTAATCTTCTCAAGATATACTTGCTCCTGATGGGGATTTAACCCTTCAGATAAAGCAACCAAAGTCCATACTTTTTTGGTGTATAAGGATTCCATCTCAGATCTCTAAGCATCCAGCCATTCTTACAGAGTCCTACTCCTGATGGCCAGCCCGAAACTAGTTGGGTCATCATCTCATGATGCAATCCTCGCTCCCACTGTCATAGAGAAACCGAAGTAACTCTCAGGTGGGTGAGGAACCCTACTAGATCGGCGGAGAGACTGAGGTTCGTCGGTATCTACTGAATCCTTTGGTTCTACCAAATCATCTGCTGCAGTTTGTATAGCTGGAACCTTTTCAGTTGTACATAACAGACCTTGCCTTGAGCTTGTACGGATTTTGCTTTTAGACATAGGCCGGACAACCCCAAATCTTAACTAACTTAAGATATGGGCTCTTCTCTTTCCATATCACATATGAAGTGGTAGGCAACTGATTTGATCGGAACCCTATTCAATAGGTATGCAGCTTCTCAAGCGTATAACTCCCAAATAGGTAACTCAGTAGTACTCATCATAAAGCACACCATATCACATAGGGTGCTATTGCTACGCCCCGATATACCATCGTGCTATGGTGTATACGGAGGAGTAATGCTGAGAGAGAATCTCATTCTCCTTTAGAATGATCCAGGAATTCCGTGCTCAAGTATTCTCGTCCTTGATCACATCAAAGGACATAATACTTATACCCGTATTTTGGTTCTCTACTTCTAACTTATATTCTATGAATATCTCAAAAGGTTCGGACTTCTGTTTCAACAGGAACATATGTCTGAATCTTGAGAGATTATCAGAGAATGTAATGAAGTACAAAGAACCGGTCTAGCATGTGTAGACAGGGGACCTTCATACATCAACATGTATCAATCCCAAGAGTTTACTAACTCTTTCTCTATTTCCAATAAACAGAGCTATGGTCATCTAATCTTTGTGACATGTCTGGCAAGTTTCACAAGATGTAAATTCAAACTAATTTAAATATGCATCTTAATGTAACTTCAGCTAGTCGGGTCGCATTGATATGACCTAGTCTACAATGCCTCAAGAAGGATTCGTTCATTTCCGAACTCTTCCTCTTGTGTGTGTTCTATATACTAAGAACTGTAATTTGATTTAGAACGTCAATGCTTTTAGATAACGTGCCTGAACCGATGAACCTTTGATATAGGAAATGTTCTGTCACGTCCCGAAAGTACAGAATATGACCGGCACTTAAATTATGAACGTCTCGAGGCGTACGTAATCTAAGTAAACCGAAAACCCAGAAATCCAAACCAAGAAAAGTAGTAGAGTGAAGGAAAACCAATTTAAATCAAGTAGTTTTAATAGCATAAGCCGAATTATGCGGTTTAAAAACATCAAATATTTCCCGAAAATTTCGGCAGAGTCTCCTTTGTAAATACTGGCCCCCAAACGGGTTACAACATGAATAGTATACGAAATCAATAAAAAGGCATCCCCAAGCGGGAGCTAGCTCTTCGTAAATCGACGGTCACAACCACACAAGCAATATAATATACCACGCCAACGGCGAGGATCAAAATTCAAAAGGAAACTCAAAACCACAAGAAAACCACAGAAATATAACGCGCGACTCTAAGGTCGAAGGAATAACATCACTGGTCTCTATCTCAAAATAAATACAGGTTTGGTTGATGGAACTTCTAGATACAACAGAATAATGATATACAAGATATATAATGGGGGTACGATACGAGTAAACCCACCTACTAGCCAGTCACCCGGAAGTGGGAAGCAGTGCCAGCAAAGCCGTAATGAAACCTGTACGGCAAAACCTGTAAGAAACTGGGGCACAACGGGGGTGAGTTGCCAACTCGTGAATAGAAAAACATCTACGGAAAGAAATCGCATAAATAACGCAACCTAGGTCAATGATCATAATATATTCTCAATTATATATATAACATGCAGCCTATAACAAAGGCCAGGGTAAATATCTAACCGAGTGTAATCTCAAGGGCCCGTGTCAGTGCCTCAGGTAGCAATATATCATATGGATGATGTATGAATGCATGGAACAGAATGCATGTACTGAAAAAACTGCTTTCATAAATCAGTGAGATTTCTGTATTTTAAAAGTGAGGTACCATAAATGAAATCAGTATAAAACAGTGCCCAGCATCGACACAAAACAAGTGTCCAAATATCTCGATATATCTGTATCACAATCTATGTACCTCAATATCTCAAAATCTCAATATCTCAATCACAATATCTAGGGCGCCGTCAATCCAGACCGGCCCCTACCATCTATCTCAAGACCACGACGGTATCCTCCGGATATCCGACGTGTCGGGTAAAATCACCGGTCGGTAGTGCTCCCCTGCCAGGCTCAACGTCAACAACACGATCCTCTTGCCCCGGGGTACCGCACCGGGCCCACCATGTACCCAAAACGGTTCCTCCACTCCTCGAATCGGGTCTTGAAATCCATCAGCAAACTCATGGTGGACGACTCATACATCATGGGAAAACCGCACTTTTTATTTTAAAAGAGAGAAAAGGTTTATTTATGTTTTTGCGGTTTTCCTCCAAATCCAAGAAATCTCATGAAATCCGAATCCAAGTCATCAATAGCATGTAAACAGTGAATAAAGGCATGAGAATCCATGAATGCGACACAACAGTGAATAATAACATGCATGAAGTAGTAGGCAATAACTACAATGTCTAACTAGCATATAAAGCAAGTACACTAATATCATGTCTAAACTATTAGCTAACAACTTATGTCAAATGAAATAGTATTTTCTAAAGTGTTCGTGACATGGCAATTACCGATGAAGATGTGTGTGAGCCGGCAAGTAAGTGTACGTGGTACATACGCGTCATCGGTAATGGTGCTGGTGTCCTAACAGCATGATATTAATAATAGGATATGAATCATAATATAAGCATGCGATGCGGAGTGAACAACAATAATGAGCGGGAGCTAAATACTAAACAATGGTGCCCTTTGAAATAACACGAATCGTGGGGTTTTGAAAATAAGGGCTACGGTGGTTTTAATAAAGGATACGTCTTTTGAAATATCCGTAGATCCCTTGACCTGTCTTTTAAAATACCCACGATCCGTTAGTTTTGAAATAGGTAGAAATATAATCTAGTCTAACAACTACACTAAACTATACGGCTGAACTAACAAGCTGAACTACAGGTAAGGAAACCGCCTATCATCTGAGTCGATACATATACATACCTGTATATGTATAGTCGGTGATCCCGCCTCAATAATATCATATCCGATACCATATCTATAATCAGGAATCCCAAGTCAAGAGTGCGGATCAATCAACAATATAGCTCGTACGTAAATCCGTCGTACGGCATCCCAAATCTAGGTACGGGTCAATATCACATTCATCATACTATTCACCTGGTATCCTCTTTATCAAATATCATGATCGGGGTACTGATCTACGTCAAGGACCCGCTACAACGTCATGTCGTATCTCAAATACGAACCCTGCTATATCACCGATCTCACGGCCTCAAATCAAATCTCATCGACTCATCATAAATCCCAAGTACTATCCTCATTATCCATGCATGCGTATATGAATGTACATATGCATAGTCCCATACCCACGCATATATACATATATACACATCCCAATCTGTGCACAAGAAAGTAAAGTATGCAAGTCTGTGTGTGCGTATGTGGGTATAACAACTACTCTTGGGTTTCGCAACTAACCCAAAGGTAAACCATGAACACATAAACATAACATGAATAAACATTCTCGTATCATAAAACACCTATATAAACATATATATATGAGCTACACTACGGACTGCGGGGGTGCTATACGCCATCCACCCGACTTCTCCCCGTAGATATAAATCTACTCACCTGGTCCTCGCTCGCCGGTGCCGACTTCGCCACGCGCTTGCTTGTCGTCTCGGAAGTCCACATTGGGTACCTACATATCATAACGCACCGTGTCGTATTAAAATCCGACTCATGACCCAAAACGACACGTGAATCCCACATAGGTCAAAACCTATGGTTGCTTTCACAAATCAACCCAAATACCCTCGACGTCGGTGTACAAACGCCAGACCATCGAGAAAACCCAAATACACTCATTTTCACATTCACGAACACTAATTTTAATATAAAATAGGTTAAAACTCACAAAAACCCCAATTTCACTTAAAAAGTCATTTTTCCGAAAATCTAGCAAGCACAATTCGCCGTTTTTGTACAAAACATGATGTTTTAACAATTCTAGTGACCAAGATGATAACTTAATATCTTAATTATGCCATAGAAACCATTACGTAAATTTTAAACCCACAATTTTAATTCGATTTCAAAAACCTAGTTTGCAATATTAACCAATTTTAACAATTTTATAGCAAAAATTAACAAACTACAATCTAGCTTGGATTTTCATGAACTAAAGCATTAAACCACTCAATATAATATTTATAATGACATGAAACCTAAATTTGAATTTTATCTCATAAGAATATAATTATTTAAAAAAAACTAGTTTACCAATTATATAATTATCACTTTTAAATCAACAAATATGCAAACTAGCAACTTAAATTGGATTTAGCATAACATTAATATGTCAATTATATCACATAAACTAAATCTCACAACACAAAATACCAATTTGAAATTAAACCCCTCTCTTGAATTTTAAATCATGCACCTAGAACTAATTAAAAACCTAATTAAACAATTAATTAAGCTAACCTAAGCAATTAACAACACATTAAGCAAAAATGTTGGAATTTATACCCAAATAATTTGAAGCTCCCACAAGCACACTTAGCCACCCAAATTGAAATCTAAATCCCTAGATCCATGCTATGGTAGCCAAGGAAAAATGGGTAGGAGGTGGATTTTGATTTTGGTTTGATTTTGGATGGAATTTTGGAGATTTTTGGAAGGGTTTTGAGTGGAATGAGATGAGGAAAAAGGGGAGGGCAACATGAGGAGGCTCGGCTGCAGCAAGGGAATGAGAGGAGAGAGAGTGAGGTGGGGAAAATAATTGGCCAAGTCAAGAAAAGTCCAAGTCAACCCAAATCCATACCTCATTTCTTATTCTTTCTTTTTTTTCTTTTCTTCTTAACTTTGAATCTTCAAGTGGGGAAAATAGGTGGGGCTGCTGAATTCAGCCAAAGGAAGAAATAAATGGGGGTGTGTGAGTGTGGGTATGGGTGTGGGGTGATGGAAAATGATAAATACAATACCCTAAACATCCATTTACACTAAAAAAAGCCTTTTTTTCTTCAATAATTTCTAAACCATTTTGGCATATGATTTCGTTTCAAAAACCACATGATAAAATTTTATTTAATGTTTTATGATGCACAAAATTTGTTTCAACTCATTCCAATTTGTAATTTTCCCTAATTAAATGTATTAGTGACGGCTTAAAATAATATTAAAATAATTAATTTCGGAAAAATTTTCAGAAAATTTGAAATTTTACCAGTGGGTCAATAAACACCAAATACTAGCAATTACATAGCTAGAATATGTATATTTAATTTTATAATAAAGATATTTGCATTTTGACTTTTTACAGAAAACCCCCTTATTTTACCGTTTTTTCGAAATTTCACCGAAACGATTTTCAAAATGTTACATGTTCAAAACATTATCCAACAATACAAAATTATATCCTTCTTTATCTAAATAAAGAGACTGATATGATTTTGTATATCAGGTTCGGTATCTAATAACATTTGTTCAGAATCAATGTATTCTGGTAATACAGGGTGACAGTGACTAACAGACTTGGTTGCAACACTTGCACCGTTTTCTGTCTCATGAAACTTATCACCCGTTCTCAGTTCTCTACCTTTCTGTAGCCCTATGTAACAAATAATATATGTGGGATCCTGATCTTGTATCACATACCCAGGACGTAAAGGATACTGAGAAATAGTTCTATGTAACGAACACACCCGAAGATGATGCATCATATGCACTTTCTTCGTTTGGGCGGCACGGGAAATCTGGTATTCCCCAATTTCCTACTCTGCCTTAAAACAATTATAAGTTGGAGCGGGACCAACGTTCCCCAGCTCAGTATAACAAGCGGGTTCGGTCAATATATCCGTTTTATTATCTTGATTAAGGCGTTACATGGTCGCTACCTAGAGAGAGAGTGAAGAAAACACTCTGCGTGCGCTCTTGCAAGATCAGATTGGTTATTATTTTATCTAATCAGGATGGCTCCCACCGTTTTTATCAAATCTTCCTTCAAACCTGTTACGACCCGAAAGTACGAAACATGACCGGCACTTAAACTACGAACGTCTCGAGGCGTACGTAATCTAAGTAAACCGAAAACCCAGAAATCCAAACCAAGAAAAGATGTAGAGTGCAGGAAAAACCAACTTAAAGCAAGTAGTTTCAATAGCATAAGCCGAATTATGCGGTTTTTTAAAAACATCAAAAATTTCCTGAAAATTTCGGCAGAGTCTCCTTTGTAAATACTGGCTCCCAAATGGGATACAACATGAATAGTATACAAAATCAATAAAAAGGCATCCCCAAGCGGGAGCTAGCTCTTCGTCAATCGACGGTCACAACCACACAAGCAATATAATATACAACGCCAACGGCGAGGATTAAAACTCAAAAGGAAACTCAAAACAACAAGAAACCACAGAAATACAACGCGCGACTCTAAGGTCGAAAGAATAACATCACTGGTCTCTATCTCAAAAATAAATACATGTTTGGTTGATGGAACTTCTAGATATAACTGAATAATAATATACAAGATGTAATGATGGGTACGATACAATAAATCCACCTACTAGCAAGTCACCCGGAAATGGAAATAGTGCCAGCAAAGCCGTAATGAAACCTGTACGGCGAAACCTGCAAGAACTGTGGCACAACGCGGGTGAGTTGCCAACTCGTGAGTAGAAAAACATCTACGCTCAGAAATCGCATAAATAACGCAATCCTAGGTCAAAGATCATAATATATCCTCAAATAAATAACCAGCAACCCATAACAATGGTTAGGGCAAATATCTAACCCAAGTGTAAATCCATGTGCCGTGTCAGTGCCTCAGGTAGCAAGGTATGAATGCATGAAACAAAATGCATGTACTGAAGAAAACTGCTTTCATAAATCAGTGAGATTTCTGTATTTTAAGAGTGAGGTACCATAAATGAAATCAGCATAAAACAGTGCCCAGCATCGACACAAAACAAGTGTCCAAATATCTCGATATCTCTGTATCACAATCTCTGTACCTCAATATTTCAAAATCTCAATCACAATATCTAGGGCGCCGTCAATCCAGACCGGCCCCTACCATCTATCTCAAGACCACGACGGTATCCTCCGGATATCCGACGCGTCGGGTAATATCACCGGTAGGTAGTGCTCCCGTGCCAGGCTCACATCGTCATCTTCACGCGCTTCATGCCCCGGGGTACCTTACCGGGTCTACCATGTACCCGAAACGGTTCATCCGTCTCCTCAAATCGGGTCTCGAAATCCATCAGCAAACTCATGGTGGACGACTCATACATCATGGGAAAAACCGCACTTTTTATTTAAAAAGAGAGAAATCAGTTTATATAAGTTTTGCGGTTCCCCCCCCCCCCCCCCCAAATCCAGAAAATCTCATGGAAATCCGAACCCAAATCATCAATAGCATGTAAAACCATGAATATAGGCATAACAATGAATAACAGTATGCATGAAGTGGCAAGTAATAACTACAATGTTAAGCTGGCATATAAGGCAGGTACACTAATATCATGTCAAATTACTAACTAACAAACTAAGTCAAGCAATAATATTTTCTAAGGTGTACGTAACATAGCAATTACTGATGAAGATGTGTGTGAGCCGGCAAGTAAATGTACGTGGTACATACGCATCATCGGTAATGGTGCTGGTGTCCTAACAATATGATATCAACATTGCAATAAGAAATTATAACATAAGTGTGCGATGTGAAGCGAACCACAATAATAAGCGGGAGCTGAATACAAGACGCAACTGTAACTAACCTGCATTAATCTAATATAAGTCCTACAAATGGTGCCTTTTGAAATAACACGAACCATGGGGTTTTGAAAATAGGGGCTACGGTGTTTTTATGAAAAGATACGTCTTTTGAAATATCCGTAGGATCCCTTGGGCTGTCTTTTAAAATAACCACGATTCGTTGGTTTTTGAAATAGGTAAGAATCGAATCTAATCTAATAACTAAACTAAACTAAAGGGCTAAGCTAACAAGCTGGACTACAGGTAAGGAAACCGCCTAACATCTGAGTCGATCCATATACATACCTGTATATATATTAGTCGGTGATCCCGCCTCAATAATATCATATCCGATACCATATCTACAATCAGACATCCCAAGTCAAGAGTGCGGATCGATCATCAAGATATAGCTCGTACGTAAATCCGTCGTACGGCATCCCCAAATCTGGGTACGAGTCAATATCATATTCCTCACACCATTCCTCTGGTATCTTCTTTATTCAAGATCATAGTCTAGGGTACTGACCTATGTCTAGTACAATACTAATATCCTCAATATACTCATGATCTGACTACAGATCGACAATCTCGTACAAACCGATACCGTCGGCACATAGCATCATCAAAGGTAAACATCGCCCGATACGGCCTAATATCAATATCCTAGCATATCATATCTCATATCACGATCACATGCCGACCATTTTGATTATAGCACTATTCACCCGTATCGTCGTTCAAAGACCCGCTATAATATCAGGACGTATCTCAAATACGAATCCTGCCATATCACCGATATCACAACCACAAAACAAATCTCAACGACTCAGCTCAATCCCAAGTATCATCCTCAAATCCCTATGTGAACACATAGTCCCATATCCATGTGAACACATAACTATAAAGAATCCCATGAGCACATATAAATAGGAATGTATGCAAGTATGTATGTGTGTATGTGTAGTGCAACACTACCCTAGGGTTCGCAATACTAAAATAATCCAACACACCAATATCCATCCTAAACATCGTTATTAATCCCAAATAACATATAATAATTGTTGGTGTGTATACGCATCCGTATACACCACCACGGACTGCGGGGGTGTTATACGCCATCCACCCGACTTCTTCCCGTAGATATAAATCTACTCACCTGGTCCTCGCTCGCCGGTGCTGACGTCGCCACGCGCTTGCTTGTCGTCTCGAAGTCCACATGGGTTACCTACATATCATAACGCACCGTATGGCATTAAAATCCGACTCAAAAACCCTCGACGTCGGCGTACAAACGCCAAACCATCGAGAAATCTCTCAACACACTCATTTGTACAATTACAAGCACTAATTATAATATAAAATAGCTTAAAATTCACAAAAACCCCAATTTCACTTAGAAGGTCATTTTCCCGAAAATCTAGCAAGCACAAATCACCGTTTTAGTACAAAACTCGATGTATAAACGAATCTAGCGGCCACAATATTCACTAAATATCTTAAATAAGTCATAAAAACAATTCCCATAATTTAATCTCATTAAATTCCAAAAACCCTAAAATTCTAGTTTACAAAATTCTAAATTTTAACAATTTCATTGCAAAAATGCACAAACTACAATCTAGCTTAGATTTGCATGATCTAAAGCATTAAACTACACTTAATAATGTTAATGAAGTCATGAAAAACCTAATTAGATTTTTAGTCTAACATTTGCAATAAATTTCCAAAACCCAGTTTGCATAAAATTCCAATTTTAACAATTACAAGCATCAATTAGTAAACTAGCAACTAGGTTAGTTTTAGCATCACATTAACATGTTAATCCCCACATCAAGATCAATACCCAATGAAGAAAACCCTAATTTGATTTACAAACCCCTTTTCTTGAATTTTCCAACCAACCAATTAAACCTAATTAAACACCTAATTAGCTTCAAATGAGGTATGATAGCAACAATTAAGTAACTAAGCAACAAACAAACCATGGAACAAGGATTTATACCTCACAAAACATGAATCAACATCCAACCTGGCCTCACAAACTTGCTTCTTGCTCCAAGATCCACACTAGAATAGATCAAGGAAAAATGGGTAAGAGTTGGATTTGGGTTTTAGCTTGATTTGTGATGGAATTTTGGAGGTTTTTGATAGGTTTTTGATGAGGAAATGAGAGGAGAAAATTAGGGGGCTGTACTTGGGGAGGGCTCGGCCAGAAATTCAGGTGGGGGAGAGGAGAGAGGGGGTGTGGTGTGAGGTATGGTGAGGGAAAAGTCCAAGTCAACAAAAGGTCAACTCTTTTATCCATTTTCTTTTCTTTTCTTTTCTTTCTTTTCTTCTCTTTGAAATTCAAGTGGGGAAAAAGGGTGGGGGCTGCTGAATTCTGCCAAGGGAAGAAGTAAATGGGGGTGTGTGAGTGTGGGTATGGGTGTGGGGTGATGGAAAATGACAAATACAATACCCCAAACATCCATTTACACTAAAAAAAAGCCTTTTTTTTTCTTCAATAATTTCTAAACCGTTTAGGCAAACGATTTCGTTTCAAAAACCACATGATAAAATTTTATTTAAAGTTTTATGATGCACAAAATTTGTTTCAACTCATTCCAATTTGTAATTTTCCCTAATTAAATATATTAGTGACGGCTTAAAATAATATTAAAATAATTAATTTCGGAAATTTTTTCAGAAAGTTTGAAATTTCACCAGTGGGTCAATAAACACCAAATACTAGCAATTACATAGCTAGAATATGTATATTTAATTTTATAATAAAGATATTTGTATTTTGACTTTTTACAGAAAACCCCCTTATTTTACCGTTTTTTCGAAATTTCACCGAAACGATTTTCAAAACGTTACAATCTTCCTCCCTTAAAGAAATTCGGTCCCCGAATTTAAATTAAAACTCCCCCCAAATACTAAAACATCTAAACCAAAACCATCAAGTCGTCGGGGCTCCGAAATTGTAAATACATAAAACAAATCGTAGCACAGCGCATGCGCATGAAAAATGAGCATATAACTCAATCAAAACTCCGTCAAGCATCCCGCAATCATCGGAGTCATGGGGAAGACATCAATGCCAAATCCAAAGCAAAACCAATATGATATAACTCGAAACTATACATGTAAATATCGAATCTATATATGTAAGTATCTGAAGGAAATGCATGCCAAATCTCTTTAAGTCGCTGTGCAACGCGCATAACACGGCACAGTGGCGGAAGTCTATCATAAGAAAATAACTATATACATATATACCTTTGTTTGAAATGTACGTTCCGCCGTTTTGGAAACAATTTAGAAGGGTCTCCTTGTTTTAATCATTTCGTGTCATATCAGACACGTAGGTAAATACTGAGGCTATAGCTCGCTTTCTGGAAATCCCTTCAATAACTATCAATGCATGCAAAATACATTCAGGTACTGTCCTCTGACTAGTCCTGCTTAGTACGAAAACACATTGCAATT
The DNA here is from genome assembly GCA_030015575.1 of Agapanthus africanus. Taxonomy (NCBI): domain Eukaryota; kingdom Viridiplantae; phylum Streptophyta; class Magnoliopsida; order Asparagales; family Amaryllidaceae; genus Agapanthus; species Agapanthus africanus. The sequence goes on along the minus strand of CM057350.1, from coordinate 354,635,485 downwards.
ATCATAAAAAAAATGTACTGCTCTATAAGAAATCAATCCCAAAATACGCGTATGAATACTACGTGCGTCTGGTGCGCACGACAATCAAAATCTATATACGTGCCATATAAGTGCACAGAAACAAGATCTAAGTGCATCGGGTGTGCACAAAGCATCTGTCGTAGGCAACGTGTGTGCCTGACTGCAAAATCAGGTGCATCTGATATGCACGAAAAATCTCGATTTAGTGCATCTGGTGTGCACCAAAATCACATCTCAAAACATGCGCTCAACATGTGCGAAAATCCAAGGTAGGTGCATCCATTATGCACGAAATCATGAAATCCAATATCAAGCGCCGAACATGCGCAAAATCAAATCAGGTGCAAAAGGTGCACAAAACAAATATCGAGTATCACAATCGAAATCGAAATCCAGTGCATCTAAGTGCACAAAAGGCGTATCACTGCACTGCAAGCATATATACACTATACAGAGTGCAGGAACCAAATCGTGTGCGCGCATACGCACAAAATCAACTCAAATGTCTAAAACCGTAAAATCACAAACATGTGAAACCAGAGCACGAAAACGATATCAAGTGCAACACTGTGCAAAGATCGTAAATCCTCAATCATCAAAATCAAATCATGCGAATAAATCCCCCAAAACATCGAAATCGATAATGGCGGAATAGTACCGCTCAAGTGCATCCTCTAAGAATCTCGGGCCAACTGTCCGGAAGTCATCGTCCTTTCCTATATCTGCATCTTGCTCTGGAACGACTGCATACTCATCGCGACTCCTTCTGGAAGGTAAATCCAAGTGCCATACCTCGGCATGCGCATCGCATCTCTGATGTCGGCGGAGTGGAACGTCATTTCATCAAGATCTCGTATGAACCTCTTACTCCACTTTTCTAATGTCGACTGCTCTGGACTCGTCTCGTCGTGGCTGCATGGACTGAGCTCCAACGACTATCCTCGTATCTGGAGTCTCCCAAGAATGCATCTCACCACCTAGCATCCGAATGAAGTCGAACCATTCGATCGATTCGTCAAAACCTCATAATCCCCCAAGAGCTCAACATCTTGGGCACAGTTTAATAGTATCGAACACATACCACAGCATCGGTGGTCCAGCCGTAGAAGGGCAAACCCAAGCCTCACTAATGGCGCCGCAGAACTGCCGCAAACCCGAAGGTTCCAAGGCTTTCACACGGTCATTAAGTCGAGTTAGGGTTTCATTCTTCTAGAGGGACCATAGAATTGCATGCATGTCTTTCCGACTACTTTAAACTTAGAATAATAGGTTTCTGACATTCGATCGTCTCTGTCGACTCTCAACGTCTCCGCGTGAAGTCGTCTCTAGCAGGAATCAATCTATCTGATGACCTCGCATCGGGGTAGGCGAACGAACCACCGGTCCTAGTCATTCATCATCGGGTGACTAGCGACCTTCTATCATCTATTAGTACAACTCGTCCCGTAATAGCTCCAACATATGGGGCGATATCTCGTCACTCGCAGCAACAACTGGCTCACTCGTCTGCACGCTGAACAGTGCTTCAATCATCATGAGTAAGCAATACACCAACGGTCATCAAAATCTGGCTGGCCTCTGTCAGTGGCTCAATTCTCTAGTGCTGATCAGCACATCCGAGTAACCTCATAAAGGCGATCCGCCAAACGCTCGTGGCGCGGAAACACAATAAAAAGACACATCTCCGCAATCGTGTGTCGCCGGAATTTCGCCCTGGTCAGTCCTCGTTCGTGACGAGCTCGTACTGACCGCAACTCTAGCTGTAGCTCTCCCTGCCCGTAATCGTGGCAGCAAAACCATAACTGGTACTGATGAGGCTAGATCGGAATGAATATAATACTGAGCAAAGAAATGTGCATCCTAAGGCTTCTTAAGTGGAGTAGCGTATCGTAAATATGCCGCGGAACATACCTAGGGTACGTCACTCTACTTTAGTCACCTATTCCATCAACCAAGGGTCATCCTACGCTCCGAAAGTAAAACCTAACGCTCTGATACCAATTTTGTCACGACCCGAAAGTACGGAACATGACCGGTACTTAAACTACAAACGTCTCGAGGCGTACGTAATCTAAGTAAACCGAAAACCCAGAAATCCAAACCAAGAAAAGATGTAGAGTGCAGGAAAAACCAACTTAAAACAAGTAGTTTCAATAGCATAAGCCGAATTATGCGGTTTTTTAAAAACATCAAAAATTTCCTGAAAATTTCGGCAGAGTCTCCTTTGTAAATACTGGCTCCCAAATGGGATACAACATGAATAGTATACAAAATCAACAAAAAGGCATCCCCAAGCGGGAGCTAGCTCTTCGTCAATCGACGGTCACAACCACACAAGCAATATAATATACAACGCCAACGGCGAGGATCAAAACTCAAAAGGAAACTCAAAACAACAAGAAACCACAGAAATACAACGCGCGACTCTAAGGTCGAAAGAATAACATCACTGGTCTCTATCTCAAAATAAATACATGTTTGGTTGATGGAACTTCTAGATATAACTGAATAATAATATACAAGATGTAATGATGGGTACGATACAATAAACCCACCTACTAGCAAGTCACCCGGAAATGGAAATAGTGCCAGCAAAGCCGTAATGAAACCTGTACGGCGAAACCTGCAAGAACTGTGGCACAACGGGGGTGAGTTGCCAACTCGTGAGTAGAAAAACATCTACGCACAGAAATCGCATAAATAACGCAATCCTAGGTCAAAGATCATAATATATCCTCAAATAAATAACCAGCAACCCATAGCAATGGTTAGGGCAAATATCTAACCCAAGTGTAAATCCATGTGCCGTGTTAGTGCCTCAGGTAGCAAGGTATGAATGCATGAAACAAAATGCATGTACTGAAGAAAACTGCTTTCATAAATCAGTGAGATTTCTGTATTTTAAGAGTGAGGAACCATAAATGAAATCAGCATAAAACAGTGCCCAGCATCGACACAAAACAAGTGTCCAAATATCTCGATATCTCTGTATCACAATCTCTGTACCTCAATATCTCAAAATCTCAATCACAATATCTAGGGTGCCGTCAATCCAGACCGGCCCCTACCATCAATCTCAAGACCACGACGGTATCCTCCGGATATCCGACGCGTCGGGTAATATCACCGGTAGGTAGTGCTCCCCTGCTAGGCTCACATCGTCATCCTCACGCGCTTATTGCCCCGGGGTACCTTACCGGGTCCACCATGTACCCGAAACGGTTCATCCGTCTCCTCGAATCGGGTCTCGAAATCCATCAGCAAACTCATGGTGGACGACTCATACATCATGGGAAAAACCGCACTTTTTATTTAAAAAGAGAGAAATCAGTTTATATAAGTTTTGCGGTTCCCCCCCCCCCCCAAATCCAGAAAATCTCATGGAAATCCGAATCCAAATCATCAATAGCATGTAAAACCATGAATATAGGCATAACAATGAATAACAGTATGCATGAAGTGGCAAGTAATAACTACAATGTTAAGCTGGCATATAAGGCAGGTACACTAATATCATGTCAAATTACTAACTAACAAACTAAGTCAAGCAATAATATTTTCTAAGGTGTACGTGACATAGCAATTACCGATGAAGATGTGTGTGAGCCGGCAAGTAAGTGTACGTGGTACATACGCATCATCGGTAATGGTGCTGGTGTCCTAACAATATGATATCAATATTGCAATAAGAAATTATAACATAAGTGTGCGATGCGAAGCAAACCACAATAATAAGCGGGAGCTGAATACAAGACGCAACTGTAACTAACCTGCATTAATCTAATATAAGTCCTACAAATGGTGCCTTTTGAAATAACACGAACCATGGGGTTTTGAAAATAGGGGCTACGGTGTTTTTATGAAAAGATACGTCTTTTGAAATATCCGTAGGATCCCTTGGGCTGTCTTTTAAAATAACCACGATTCGTTGGTTTTTGAAATAGGTAAGAATCGAATCTAATCTAATAACTAAACTAAACTAAAGGGCTAAGCTAACAAGCTGGACTACAGGTAAAGAAACCGCCTAACATCTGAGTCGATCCATATACATACCTGTATATATATTAGTCGGTGATCCCGCCTCAATAATATCATATCCGATACCATATCTACAATCAGACTTCCCAAGTCAAGAGTGCGGATCGATCATCAAGATATAGCTCATACGTAAAACCGTCGTACGGCATCCCCAAATCTGGGTACGGGTCAATATCATATTCCTCACACCATTCCTCTGGTATCCTCTTTATTCAAGATCATAGTCTAGGGTACTGACCTATGTCTAGTACAATACTAATATCCTCAATATACTCATGATCTGACTACAGATCGACAATCTCGTACAAACCGATACTGTCGGCACATAGCAACATCAAAGGTAAACATCGCCCGATACGGCCTAATATCAATATCCTAGCATATCATATCTCATATCACGATCACATGCCGACCATTTTGATTATAGCACTATTCACCCGTATCGTCGTTCAAAGACCCGCTATAATATCAGGACGTATCTCAAATACGAATCCTGCCATATCACCGATATCACAACCACAAAACAAATCTCAACGACTCAGCTCAATCCCAAGTATCATCCTCAAATCCCTATGTGAACACATAGTCCCATACCCATGTGAACACATAACTATAAAGAATCCCATGAGCACATATAAATAGGAATGTATGCAAGTATGTATGTGTGTATGTGTAGTGCAACACAACCCTAGGGTTCGCAACACTAAAATAATCCAACACACCAATATCCATCCTAAACATCATTATTAATCCCAAATAACATATAATAATTGTTGGTGTGTATACGCATCCGTATACACCACCACGGACTGCGGGGGTGTTATACGCCATACACCCGACTTCTCCCCGTAGATATAAATCTACTCACCTGGTCCTCGCTCGCCGGTGCTGACGTCGCCACGCGCTTGCTTGTCGTCTCGAAGTCCACATGGGGTACCTACATATCATAACGCACCGTATCGCATTAAAATCCGACTCAAAAACCCTCGACGTCGGCGTACAAACGCCAAACCATCGAGAAAGCTCTCAACACACTCATTTGTACAATTACAAGCACTAATTATAATATAAAATAGCTTAAAATTCACAAAAACCCCAATTTCACTTAAAAGGTCATTTTCCCGAAAATCTAGCAAGCACAAATCACCGTTTTAGTACAAAACTCGATGTATAAACGAATCTAGCGGCCACAATATTCACTAAATATCTTAAATAAGTCATAAAAACAATTCCCATAATTTAATCTCATTAAATTCCAAAAACCCTAAAATTCTAGTTTACAAAATATCTATATTTTAATAATTTCATTGCAAAAATGCACAAACTACAATCTAGCTTAGATTTGCATGATCTAAAGCATTAAACTACACTTAATAATGTTAATGAAGTCATGAAATAGCTAATTAGATTTTTAGTCTAACATTTGCAATAAATTTCGAAAACCTAGTTTGCATAAAATTCCAATTTTAACAATTACAAGCATCAATTAGTAAACTAGCAACTAGGTTAGTTTTAGCATCACATTAACATGTTAATCCCCACATCAAGATCAATACCCAATGAAGAAAACCCTAATTTGATTTACAAACCCCTTTTCTTTAATTTTCCAACCAACCAATTAAATATAATTAAACACCTAATTAGCTTCAAATGAGGTATGATAGCAACAATTAAGTAACTAAGCAACAAACAAACCATGGAACAAGGATTTATACCTCACAAAACTTGAATCAACATCCAACCTGGCCTCACAAACTTGCTTCTTGCTCCAAGATCCACACTAGAATAGATCAAGGAAAAATGGGTAAGAGTTGGATTTGGGTTTTAGCTTGATTTGTGATGGAATTTTGGAGGTTTTTGATAGGTTTTTGATGAGGAAATGAGAGGAGAAAATTGGGGGGCTGTACTTGGGGAGGGCTCGGCCAGAAATTCAGGTGGGGGAGAGCAGAGAGGGGGTGTGGTGTGAGGTATGGTGAGGGAAAAGTCCAAGTCAACAAAAGGTCAACTCTTTTATCCATTTTCTTTTCTTTTCTTTTCTTTCTTTTCTTCTCTTTGAAATTCAATTAGGGAAAAAGGGTGGGGGATGCTGAATTCAGCCATGGGGAGAAGTAAATGGGGGTGTGTGAGTGTGGGTATGGGTGTGGGGTGATGGAAAATGACAAATACAATACCCCAAACATCCATTTACACTAAAAAAAAGCCTTTTTTTCTTCAATAATTTCTAAACCGTTTAGGCAAATGATTTCGTTTCAAAAACCACATGATAAAATTTTATTTAAAGTTTTATGATGCACAAAATTCGTTACAACTCATTCCAATTTGTAATTTTCCCTAATTAAATATATTAGTGACGGCTTAAAATAATATTAAAATAATTAATTTCGGAAAATTTTTCAGAAAGTTTGAAATTTCACCAGTGGGTCAATAAACACCAAATACTAGCAATTACATAGCTAGAATATGTATATTTAATTTTATAATAAAAATATTTGTATTTTGACTTTTTACAGAAAACCCCCTTATTTTACCGTTTTTTCGAAATTTCACCGAAACGATTTTCAAAACGTTACAAAACCCTAAAAGGAAAAACTAGCCGGGATTGATTACATACTAAAAGTTCGCCAATCTTTCAGCCAGGCCAGTGTCGGTATATTGAGGGAGGTCCCCCGTGCTTTCGCACGAACCTAATTAATGTAAACCTCGTTTTCCCCGAGGCTTAACCCCATTAACACCTTTCTAGACACCTACTTGATCGGCTAATTGTAATGTGTAAAAATCTCCCAGGAGTAACAATTACTCGCAGTGGGTATCGGGATCCAACTATCTCTTAGAAGGTATGCAATCTCATTGCAAATTTCAACACTTGAAATTCCCGATAATATTTTGCCCCAAGCGATCTATGACCTTGACTGAGTCAACAAACCATAGACCGCTAGTAAAGTTCAACCCGTCATTTCCCGATTGAATTAAACCCACCCGCACGACCCTTGACTGAGTCAACAAGGCCGCACGACTACCCTAATCCAATCGCATCATATGCTTTGCAGATAAGCACTAATCAGCTACCGCACACTACGCCTTGACTGAGTCAACAAACGCAGCACGAATACTAACTTTTACTTATCTGAAATGATGGAGGGCTACGTCAGGTTTTTATGAAAACCCTTTGCGTAATGAACTTTATATCGTTGTAGAATCAAATGATTTTAAATGGAGTGTTTTTGAGGCTATTCTAGTTTTGCTAAAGGGGTCACTCCCGGTGAAAGGATCGTCGGCCCTTTCCTCATCGAATAAGGTGCAGGATATATCATATATACCGCTGTGCAAAGCAAAAACTATAGGAGCAATCAAAAAACAAACCGAGGGTTGTAGCAACTGCCAGTTATTGCTAAAGGAGTCACTCCCGGTGAAGGGATCTCGGTCCTTTCCTTATCGAATAAGGTGCAGGATGTTTTACAAGGAACACCGCGATGCAAAGCAAGAACTGTAGCTACCTGTTTTTGAAAATTCGATTCCACAACATCTTGTGTTTATTTTCTTTCATTAATCACATTAATGAAGTCCCATCATTTAAATCACCTAAACATCATAGATAAATACGACGTACACTTATGCCAACCACATTCGGCTCGATGTCCCCTCGTGCACCGTTAGGTTAGGTAACTAACGGCAGAGCGGGGCAGGGCTAGCGCGGGTGTAAAACATAAGTAACATCTATATAATATATCATATATACTATATACAGTATTTATCACAGAACATCAAATGATCACATCATAGATATCGCAGCAGAAGAAACATATGAAACATTGGATATACTAGGACGTCCGTGTTTTCAATACGAGCCTGTATAAAACACGGATTCCACGGTCGTGATGAATAGCCAAACCCACACCCCTAGACCCCTACGAGAATGGCAAGTAACCCTACCAATTCTAGAGTTAGGAGACCCGGACTCGACTCCTCGAGTTGGTCTCCCACTGGACTCCAGAACCCGGTTACTTGTGCCCTCCTCCCTGGGTCTATCCTAGTGCGGAAAAGTAAATAATATACAAAAGGCGACATCTTCCGCTACCTGGAAGTGCCCTAATAAAAGAATATTACATACAACAAATTTTACATGAATGAAAATAAAAACTCTCATCTCACATAAAACCCCCGGCTATTCAAAACGCGACGATCCAATATAACATATCCAGCAACACATAAAATCATATGTTATCAACGTAAGTAAATATGCACATCCCAATTGTCGTTGACATATAGCAACGAAACCGGCGATATCACATATTACACTTACTGTCGCAGAAAAGAAAGTGAAAAACTACACAAGTTGGAATCCACAAACTCTTTAGACATCGCATGCCTAATCAAATGAATTCCTTAGACATCACATGCCTAACAATTATAAACCCCGCATTTTAGTCTCTTTATCGAAAACACTTTTCAATATCAAGTCGGGCAATTCAACAAGATTCCCGGCATTTTGATCGAATGCTCGTCGCAAACTTTAGTAGGCAGCCGCACCCTCGTTGCCGTCAACGAAGTGCACTAAGGAGGAACACCGCTGCCGTGAGCACCCGGACAGATGCTTTCGGCGACAGGGTTCTCCTACAGTCACTTGGTCGGGGCTATGGGGTATGGCTGTCTATTAAGTTTACCTGGCAAGTATCCGCGTACGCTAGGTGATTGCGACGGACTTTTGATCACATCAAAATCCCGTGGCAACCGATCATTCGAGACTAAAGTGCTATGTTTATAACATTCATATTAGTTATCTCATAACTACTTGTGAATTCCAAATATTGTATCACATTTCAGATAAATAGAAAATGTTAAACTTTCCGATCGAACAATCGAACACCCAAGTTTTCCCGAAACAGCTCAACTCTTGAAATAAGTTCAAAAACATCCAGTTCATGCCACAGTACCAACGGTCCAGCCGTAGAAGGGTCAAGCCAACGCCTCACATGTGGCACGCCGTACTGCCCCAAACCCGAATGTTCAAAGCGCAGTTCAAGACGGTCACATAATCGAGTTAAGGTTTGTTGTCTTCTAGAGGGTCCATCGCATTACTTGCACTACTTAGAACGTCTTTAAACTACGGAAAGATCCAACACTTGGAAATTTCCCGGCAGGGGAAAAAGTGGGTATTTATATCCGGTCGAATTTTTTAACATGTTCTAAAAATATCCGGAAAACATAACAAAATTAAATTCTCCGATCGAATCGACGATTACAAAATAAACCCCCAGAAAACTCAACACTTGAGTCAGTTTAAAAATACCCATAAAATAGCACTACAGAATATAAGAATTACTGTGACAAGAAAAAGATCCAATCCCTCCGTACGGTCGCGGATCCGCGGCCCAAGCATGGTACGGCCGCGGTTCCACGGCGGTTTGGAAGGATTAGGAGGTCGAATTTCACCAAAATTCTTATATTTCCCTGCTTGATTTTTCAGGTATTTTTAATTCAGAAAATACACAGTTTTGAAAAAATGTACAGAGAGGGGGTAAACTTGGACGTATCGGGTTCGTTCAGAGTTTTAACTTTGTTAACACATCGCCTAAAGCTCTAGTTAGGCTCTGATACCACTGAAGGTCAGGCAGCCAACCCATCCAATGGGGTCTCCGTGGCACCAACGGATCCTTCTGCCGCTACTTTTTATGCATACCCCCTCGCGAGGACTACAACCCGCCGGAACACCCTCTGGTCTCGGGACACCCTGGGGGTAAGAGCCTATGCTTCGCCACACTGTCACACAGTGAGAACGCCCCATAGGTCGACATCCAATGCCTAGTAGCTCTGATACCTTTGAAGGTTTCCTAGGTACACTGAAGAGGTTCCACAAGGCATCAACCATGCCAAATTAAAATTTTACAGTGCCGAGAAACCCTAATGAAGATCGTTAACTAGAAGTTAAGGCGAAAAGCAAGCAAGCAAACGACTTTGCTACTAAGTGAAAGGGATTACAACGTTTGTAGATCCGGTCCACCACTTCTTTAGCTCCATGTTGACGTCCCTCCGCTGCGATCATCGGGTCCTGGACTCTTGCGATGGTTTCATCGGAGAAATGATCGGACTAGGTCATTGACTTCGAGGCCGAAGATGATCTACGTCGGGGAGACTCAAACTCAAGCTATTCCTTCACTTGGTCGAAAACTTTATGAAGAGAACACCCTATACTACATGGCAAATGGTAGAGGTTGAAGAAATAGGAAGTGGGTTCACTTTAGAATTGGATTTCTCACTCTTTTTCTCATGATGCCATTAGAGCTAGCAAGCTTTTTCAAGCTTGATGAAGATGAAGAAGAAGAAAAGAATTATATCCAAAATGAAAACTTATCCAAATGAATGACGGCACCATGTTTGAGTTAAGCCCTCATGCTTAACTCATGTAGAGATTTAACCAAACCATTAGGTTAAAGGTTGAGTTAACTAATATCTAAAAACATATGACAAAAGAGTTGATTTTGTCAATGTTTATCAAGCTTCATGAAGTTTGATAACTTTGACCAAAGCCACACTCTTTTGTTATATGCTTAAGAAAATAGTAAACCCTAATCTAACCTTGATATGGTTCAAGTCTCATACACACAACTTGTTTGTAACATCAAGCATGATACAAACATGTACACTTGCATATATCACATATAAACAATGTGCACATTCAAGTGAGAAAATTAATCTTAAGTGAACCAATACTAGTTAATGTAAAGTAATATATCAAATATATAATTATACATTAAATCATTAAATCAACACTTGATTTAACGATCCGGTCATATTGCATATAACCGACTAATATCAATAGTAACAACTTATCGAATCAACACTTGATCCGATAACCCGGCTATATCGCATATAACCGATCAATGTCACAAATCGCGAGAATAGAATACAGTATCACATACTGGTATTATTCTCGATCCCGCACATATCTCATATGCGCTCCTATTTCGTTTCGCTTGAGCCAGGAAACCCCTGTGTAGGACTTTAAAGACTCGTCAATACGCCGGCAGTAGGTGATGATCATATCAAACACCCACAAGCCGCAAGCGGTCTGCTAAACGTAATGGCCACCCGGGTATTGAGCGATCAGAAGATCAACGAGCAAGCCCGCTCACACTCCTGTGAATCCAACGAGTAACACTACCGTACAGTCCGGTCAGTTCGTCTGATATGTCGCATATCTCGTCTAGGGGTGGTAAACGTCAGACCCCAATAACTCGATAAGTCGTGTCGATATAGGGCTCATAACGGGTCGAGAAACTACTGGTAACACTTACCAGTAAATCCCTAAAGCTGCCTTGGCCAAGGACTTCCTGTTATAGCCAATCGAGCACTGCGCAACATCAACTCCCTATACCGAGAGAGACGAAACCCCTCCTATCGCTCATTGCCTCCATGTGACTCGGGACTGTACCCAAAAGCCACCTTTTTGCACGCCCTCTTGGACGTGGTATGATGGAAATCAAAGCACAGTGGGAATCACACAAGACTCTATGACGATCTCGGGTCTACAGACTAACCTGTACCAGTGTCACCAGAGAACTTCCATCTGACGTAAGGTATAATACCATCTGGGAGTTCTCGGCGAGTCCGTCCAGTGTACCCAGTCACCACTGAGCACCCGTATATCATCTCTGATGTCAAACACCAATGGATATGGGATCATCCATCGCCCATCTGTATGGGTCGAGAAGGTATACGCTAGTCTACTCTGGTATATTGATGCCCCGTCTCGATACACCCACGACTAGGGACTTTGAAGGATGTACTTATGGACTACCATGTCCCCACTAGTATGATCCGCATCATAGTCCAGGTAATCAAGTACACATCCTAAGGGCTTTACCAACATGTAACAGAGAGACAATCAGTGTACACGTTAAGGTAAAGAGTAACCAGATAGCATACTATCATATCGAGCAAGAAAGTCATCCCTATATATGTCTAAGTATCCACTACAATATACATTCTATGTATAGTACTGGCCTCTAGGGCATACATATAACTAACAGGATACGCATATTTACTTACATTGATGATATGTGATATTATGTGTTGCTGTGATATGTTATATTGGATCGTCGCGTTCTGAATAGCTGGGGGTTTTATGTTAGATGAGAGTTTTTCTTTTTCATTCATGTAAAATTATTTTGTATGTAATACTATTTTATTGGGGCACTTCTGGGCTGAGGATGATGTCACCATTGTATACTATTTACTTTTCCGTATTAGGTAGACCCAAGGCGGGGAGCACAAGTAACCAGGTTCTAGGGTCCAGTGGGAGACCATCTCGAGGAGTCGAGACCGGGTCTCCTAACCCTAGAATTGGCAGTGATGCTTGCCGCTTTCGCAGGGGTCTAGGGATGTGGGTTTGGCTGTTCAACGCGACCGTGGAATCCGTATTTTATACTGGCTCGTATTAAAACACGGACGTCCTAGTATATCCAATATTTTATATATCTTCTTCTGCTGCAATGTTCTGTGATGAAATCATATTACTGCCTGAGACGAATGTTTATATTATATATATGAGATATATGTTATATTGCAGATTTCGTTTCAAATGTGATGCTTGTGAAGCATAATAAAATGGGACTTCATTAATGAGATTAATGAAACTAAAAGAAACCTAAAGATGTTGTAGAAACTTGTCTAAAAACTGGTAGCTCTAGTTCTTGCTTTGCATAGCGGTGTTCCTTGTAAAACATCCAGCACCTTATTCGACCAGGAAAGACCTGAGATCCTTTCACCGGGAGTGACCTCTTTTGCGAAACTAGCAGATGCTACAAACTCGGTTTGTCTTTTGATTGTTTCTATAGTTTTTGCTTTGCATGGTGATATTTGTGAAATATCCTGCACCTTATTCGATGAGGAAAGAGCCGACGATCCCTTCACCGGGAGTGACCTCTTTAGCGAAACTAGAAAAGCCTCAAAAACACTCAATTTAAAATCACTCGATTCTACAACGATATCAAGTTTATTAGGCAAAGGGTTTTCTTAAAAACCTGTCGTAACCCTCCGTCATTTCAGATAAGTACTACTTAGTATTCGTGCTGCGGTAGTTTGGCATGCTTCAAGGCATAGTGTACGGTAGCTAACTAGTGCTTATCTGCTAGCATACGATGTGATTAGATTAGGGTATTCGTACGGCGTTGTTTGGCATATGTCAAGGGTCGTGCAGGTGGGTTTAATTCAGTCACGGAATGTACGGGTTGAACTTAACTAGCGGACTATAGGTTGTTTGGCATGCGTCAAGGTCATAGCACGCTAGGGGTAAAATATTATTGGGAATTTTAAGTGTTGAAATTTGCAATGAGATTGCATACCATCTATGAGATAGTTGGATCCCGATACCCGTTGTGAGTTAGAGTTACCCCTGGGAGAGTTTTACACATTACAATTAGCCGATCAAGTAGGTGTCTAGAAAGGTGTTAACGGGGTTACGCCCCTGGGAAAACGAGGTTTACTTTAATTAGATCCATGCGAAAGCACGGGGAACCTCCCTCAAAATACCGGCACTGGCCTGGCTGAAAGATTGGTGAACTTGTAGAGTTTAATTAATCCCGGCTAGTCTTTCCTTTTTGGGTTTGAAGGAAGATTTGACTAAAACAGTGAGAGACATCCTGATTAGATAAATTGATAACCAATCGTAAAAGCGCACGCTGAGTGTTTTCTTCTCTCTCTCTCCGGGTTATGACTATGTCACGCCTTAATCAAGATAATAATACGGATGTATTTGACCGAACCCGCTTGTTATACTGCGCTAGGGAACGTTGGTCCCGCTCCAACTTATAATTGTTATAAGACAGAGCAGGAAATAGGGGATTACCAGAATTCCCGTGCCGCCCAAACGAAGAAAGTACATGTTGATGCACCTTCTTCGGGTATGTTCATTACCGAGAACTGTTTCTCATTATCCTTTACGTCCTGGGTATGAGATACCAGATCAGGATCCCGTAAATGTAATTTGTTACATAGGCTATAGATAGGTAGAGAACTGAGAATGGGTGATAAATTTCATGAGATATAAACGGTGCAAGTGTTGCAACCAAGTCTGTTGGCAGTTATCACCCTGTATTAGCAAATACATTGATTCTGAACGAATGTTATTAGATACCGAACCTGATATACAACATCATATCAGTCTCTTTATTAGTAAAGAAGGATATAATTTTGTATTGTTGGATAATGTTTTGAACATTTCCTATATCAAGAGTTGATCGGTTCAGGCACGTTATCTAAAAGCATAGACGTTCTAAATCAAACCACAGTTCTTAACGTACAGAACAAACAGAAGGGGAAGAGTTCAGAAAATGAACGAATCCTTCTTGAGGTATTATAGACTAGGTCATATCAATGCGACCCGACTAGCTGAAGTTACATAAAGATGCATATTTAAATTAGTTTGAATTTACATCTTGTGAAACTTGCCGGTCATGTCACAGAGATAAGATGACCACAGCTCCGTTTATTGGAAACCGAGAAAGAGTTAGTGAACTCTTGGGATTGATACATGCTGATGTATGAAGGTCCTATGTCTACACATGCTAAGACCAGTTCTTTGTACTTCATTACATTCACTGATTATCTCTTAAGATTCGGACATATGTTCCTGTTGAAAAACAAGTCTGGAACTTTTGAGAAATTCAATGAATATAAGTTAGAAGTAGAGAACCAAAAACGGGTATAAGTATTTTGTCCTTTGATGAGATCAAGGAGGAGAATATTTGAGCACGGGATTCCTGTACTATTCTAAAAGAGAATGAGATTCTCTCTCTGCATTACTCCTCCGTATACACCATACCATGATGGTATATCGGGGCGGAGCAATTGCACCCTATGTGATATGGTGTGCTCGATGATGAGTACTACTGAGTTTTTCTATTTCCTTTTGGGAGTTATGCACTTGTGAAGCTGCATACCTATTGAATAGGGTTCCAATCAAATCAGTTGCCTACCACTTCATATGTGATATGGTACGGGAAGATCCCATCGCTTAAGTAAGTTAAGATTTGGGGTTGTCCGGCCTATGTCTAAAAGAAAAATTCGGACAAGCTCGAGGCATAGTCAGTTCTGTGGAAGTTTTTTGGATATCCCAAGCATTCGCAAGGGAATATCTTCTACCAAATTGAGGAACAAAAGAAGTTTTGTTTCTCAGCATGCCACCTTTATGAAAGGGAATTTCTTGTAAAGAAATTATTGGTCATGAGGTAGAACTGGAAAGGTTCCAGCTAAACAAATTGCAGCTGATGATTTGGTAGAACCAAAGGATTCAATAGTTTCCAACGAACTTCAGCCTCTCCGCCGATCTAGTAGGGTTCCTTACCAACCTGAGAGATACTTCGGTTTTCTCTATGACAGTGGGAGCGAGAATTGCATCATGAGATGATGACCTAACTAGTTTCGAGCTGGCCATTAGGAGTGGGACTCTGTAAGAATGGCTGGATGCTTAGCGATCTGAGATGGAATCCTTATACACCAACAAAGTATGGACTTTGGTTGCTTTATCTGAAGGGTTAAATCCCCAACAGGAGCAAGTATATCTTGAGAAGATTACTTGGTTTATATGAAAAAGTTGAGACTTTCAAAGCTATGCTTAAGTCCATCCAGATCCTACTTGCCACGGCTACATACCATGACTACGATATCTGGCGGTTGGGTGTGATGACTGCTTTTCTAAATGATGTTTTGGAAGGGAGCGTCTGTAAGTACACAGCCAGAGGGCTTCGTAAACAGTGGGAGCAGCGGAAACGTGTGCAAGATATTTTATATGATAAATCAGGCATCGCGGAGTTGGAACGTCTGTTTTGATGTGGTAGTCAAAGAGTTTGACTTCATCAAAATGGTAGATGAACCTTGTATATACATGTAAGTCTACGGTAGTGCCCCGGCCGTCTAACAGACGCCAAATGCAGAACAAAAACTTTTTACAAACTGGCGCAATCGTGTACCGTAACCCGGATCTGCCATTAAAGCTAAACTAACAAACTACAAAGTGGGTTAGAATTGTTATACCGAACGATCTGAGTCCTTCGGTCTTCAACCATCATCCCACGCTTGTTGCGGCTGCTCCGATCTTCTTGAACTCCGGTCTTCTTGTCCAGGTGGCACCACGTCGACGGATCTTTAAACGGGCTCCCGCCTCTGAACCGAGGCAACTCGATCGTCAAGTTTGCTAAAAGAGACGACCAAGATGAAGTAGAGAATGAGTAGAATACTTTGTCTCGTTACGTCCAAGACTATGGACGAACGGTTAATGAAGTTGCCTTTTGGATCGAATGAAAATGAGAGAATGAACTTATGAAATTTCCATGAGACAAATTTCATATACTTTTTCCAAATTAACAACCATCATCTATTTAAAGAGGGGCCGACCACTTATAGATGAGGGGGAGGTGAGTGTAGGAAGGGGAAGGTGACCACAAGGAATAAAAGATCAAGTAGAAATATCTTAGCACAAACAAAACTCCATTAATGTAAATGACACCAAGTATGAACACAATAAATGCATCATTAAAGCTCAAATGACTCACTAGCCTCATCACCACTTCTAGAGCCTTCTAGAAGCATGACTCACCCTCATCAAGAAAAGATAAATCCGCATTTAACCGAATGTTAAATACGGCCGATAGAAAACTGGAAACTGCCAACTTCCAAAAGTGATCCTGAAACGAATTTCAGGATAACCCCGTATTAGTATAAACATACCCGCATTTATATTACGACCGAATACAAATGAAACTGAGACAAAGATATTATATCTACACAGTATAATACTCGGATCCGGCTTAAACTAAAGCCGACCAGTATTATCTGCCCGAAAAATGACACGTGCGAAAACGCACGTGCATTTTCCGAACCTTGCCATAAACCCATACGGCCTCTACGACGTTTCGCCCAAACTTGGGAAAGTGTCTGTGGGGGATTCTAATGACTCATCAACACACTGTAACTGGGTATAACCTCTAGCACGTCAGAGGTACAAGCTGTACGTAACGGTTTGCCTATGTATTGATTGGAAGAGAAGCTGATGAGCTAACTCATCTATAAACCCTACTGAGCCTGACAGTGACAATGTATATACAGTCTGGTCCGTTCATCTAAAAAGTATCACATATCGAGTCTAGGGGGGTGGATAAAGTCAGACGCCTAATAACGCGATAATTCGTGTCGGTATGAAGCCCATCACCACCTGAGAAACTACTGATCCAAATAAGTAATTCTCCACTACCATGGCCAAGGATTTCTAGTGATGGCCACCCGTGCACTGCGCGACATCAACCCCCAATACCGGGAGAGACGAACCCCCGACGATCCACTCAGTTGCCTCCAATGTGGCTCGGGACTGTACCCAACTAAAACCTGTTTGCAAAACTCCTTTGAGCGTAGTAGGGTAGTAATCTAAGCACAGTGGGAACTCACATGTGACAAATGACGATCTCAGGTCGATGAACTAACCTGTACACATGTCACCAGCGAACTACTATCTGACGATATGTATAATACCAACTAGCATGTTCCCGGCGAGTCCTGTCCGGTGTACTCATAACCTAATGTGCACCTGTATACATCTTAGGTGATCCAACCGACACCAGTGGTTTGTGAGACCAGCCACCGCCCCTCGTTGGGGTCTCGACTGTATACACTAATCTACTCTGTAGTATCGATGCCCTGTCTCGAAACTCCCACGACTAGGGACACTTTTAAGGATGTGCTTATAGTCCCCAGCTCCCACGTATATGATCACCATCATACTGCTGGCTGTCAAGCAGAATCCTATGGGCTCTATCATCATGCAATAGTGAACTAAAGCGTGTATACGATGATAAAGACAAACCAGATAGCATACTATCATCTCGAGCAAGACTGTCATAACGGTATAGGTCCTGCCTCAATCATTGCAATCACCTACCTGCGATCCAATAATTGACTTTGAGGGCACTATCTCCAACAATCATCCACTTGCACTTAAGGCTAATTATTGCGATGCCACATACTCACAGCCCGTGTGATATAGAACATCCAACTCCTCTACTAATCAGTTTCACAAAGTTAGTTTGTAAAACTCTTGTGTTCGAGAAATAGCCTCAGTGAGTGGATCCGCCCTGATGTTTCTTTCTATGTCTCTCTTAATCTCAAGTTCGCGAAGAAAACCATCTACCGAGACGAGTAATACCTATCTTAGAATATGTCTGAATATCTGATGGGACCTAGTTCATAAATGAACTCTAAATCCAAACTTCTTAGACTATATCGATAACTGAACCTAATCAGCTTCCAGCACCATGCCTCCCACGGTATCCTCTTGGACCACCTGTCCATAATACTGTCTCTCGTCAGAGGGAAAACTATAATTCTGACAATCACTCTGTCATCCATGTCACCTTTGAAGCCTGGAATGATAACCGTCTCCCGAAGGAGGCTGCCGTCATCAAATCAATAGAACATGCACTTATGTTCTAAAACTGCTTCCTAATGTTTCTTCAGGATTGGATTCATATAAATTTATCACATCTAGTGCAAAAACAACATCTGGTGCAGTATTTGATATCTCATGATTGACTCAATTGCCTAAGCAAGTGATCTGCCAATCATGCACATCCCTCTCTCCTTTAGTCTATAAGACACCTTTAGAGAGGGTGACTCCATCACCTGCAGGTACACCACCATGCCAGGTGTCCTATATTCTAAAATACTATTAGAATACTGTGAAAATACCCTTATTGGGAAACTACCCAAATCTAGATCTAAAACCATAGATCTAGTAACCAGAATGTCTGTTATTATATCCATATCCTGTCTGGAGAAACAACTGTGTGATGACCACAGTACAACCGATCGTAGTATAGGAATTTTACTTCCTACAATGTATATGTCATCCAAATACCAGGACATCACACTCTACTACCTTCTTAACAGATCCATCCCCTATTCTGATGAAGTCAAAGGTATGACTGTCTCATCAAAATTAGATGATCTAATCTCCGCTATATTTGCTCAAGCCTATAAATAGACATAAGCAACTTGCCCACTACGCTTCCGCTGCTCCCACTGACTACGACAACACTCTGGCAGAATAATATACACGTACACTTCTAAAGCTAGTTTAGAATGATGCTATACTTATCCTCTTGCCGGATTTCATAGTCTGGAACAACAGTAGTGTCAAGTCTGGGTAAACAAGAACCTCCCTGTCATCGTCCTTGAGGCTACCTGAGTACCTCTCGGGTGTCTGAGGTTACCCACCATATCTGTGGAGTGGCTAATGGAATGTCAAACGTGATTGAATATTTAGGTCCTATTAAATTTTCCGTAATCGTTTGCGGTTCTGGAATCACTTCCAGTTCTACCATTCTTCCACTACTGTTTTCTGAAAAAATCCATTTTACTAAAACTGTGGCGAGTGAAGAACAATATCACTATTGATATATCAGATGGTAGAAATGTCAACCCTCGTCAAAGCCAGGGTCAACCCACAAACAGCCATTACGGAAACGTGCCTTGAGTTATCCAGTGTCTGGTTTTAAGCATAAGCTGGACAACTCCCCTTACCTTAACATCGTTAAGATATGAACCATTCTATATCCAATATAGAAACAGAGGCACTAATTTAATTGGAACCAGATTCAAATCATGCAGCTGTCTCCAGTGCATATCAACTTAATGAAAAGTGGCTACTCCGCATTACTCAACTTAGGAATCCATACAATTATGAGTAACCTGAAAGAGAAACGAGTTTCTCAAGAAAAAAAACCATTACTATCATCTGAATACCAATCACAAGAATCTGTATCTTCAATATCTTTAAAGAATCCTGATACTTGTGACACCTGGTTCTCTACTTTATTCTTATACCCACAACTTCTCAAAACATAGACATTGTATTTCTACGAAACACTTGTCTAAAACTAGAGAAGTCACAAGTAAATACAACATAGTGCGAGGACCAACCCCTTTGTCCTGACGGACACTGGACAACATACAATACTCTGTATAAGTCCGTTGAGTTGAATAACTCAAAACCTGTGCATCGTAGGTTGAAAACTGTATCCAGGCGATTTCCTCAAATATCACCAATTACAACGAATTCCGATATAATGAGGATGAACTCCTAATTCCCAATCACTTACTCCCAATCATCATCTGTAAAAATCCATACGGATATAAGAATGTAACCTGGTAAATACATACCTTGGAGTAAGTATCTAATCGGAAATCAGTTTTCCTTTAACAATACACAGTGTAACTGAAACATGAAAATGTTTCGTAGGGGTATCCTGGTATTCCTAGTAATGCCTCTTCCATTATCCAATTCATGGCTATAACCGTATATTTCATTTGCTATCTCTCCAAATCCCTTTATTTGTCTTTAGTCGATACCTTCTGTACACCATCGTTAGGCTAAATGGTTTTCTTCCTTCCCTACCGTTCGGCACCCGCCTATGACTTGGAAGAAGACTATCCAGTAAGAATAATAGGTGTACTCTCTTAATCCTAGGAGTACTCGCAATTTGAGAGAAGGTGATGATAAAAGACAACTGAATAATACCTTATTCTATTTCTCCCGAACTGGGGGAAAAGCAAAGGTGAAATAGGAGTGGCGATGAAGTACGCGGTTTGGTCGTGAATGATAACAGTCGCAATTTACTTTGCCCTCTTTCTAATCCCTTTATTCTTGTCTTTACATATTACCTTCTGCACACCCTACTTAGGCTAATTGGTTTTCTTCATTTCCTACCTTTCCGCACCAGCCTATGGTTTGGAATAAGACTATCCAATAAGCGTAATAGGTGTACTCTCCTAAACTAAGGATCCCTCGCAACCTGAGAGAAGGTGATAATAAAAGACAACTGAATAAACTAATTCTATTTCTCCAGAACCTGGATCCATCCTCGAAGTAGTATCTTCGAGTTCGTATATAACCATACGATGGATCTATCCAATGGAAGTGGATATCCGTAGTAATACGAGGTGTTCTGAGAAATGTAAAGGGTAAAAGAAGGAGCGGCAATGACTTATGCAACTTGGACAATCCAAAAGCCAGTATTTTAAGAAGATTCGGTCAATTTGGTCACTGAGTCATAGTCTAAGGTCGGTCAAAGATCGCTGCCAAAGAGAGAGAGAAAAGAAACACTCTGCGTGCACTCTAACCTAGATCAGAACGTTTATCACTGTATCTAATCAGGAAACCTCCCACTGTAATCTCAAATTCTCCTCCAAACCTGAAAGAAGAATTAGTCGGGATCACCCGAAGAGTAAATCAAGTCATCAGTGGGAATCGGGATCCAACTATCATCGCATGATAACTTTATGGAAGCCACTCAAGTTATCACACTCCAGAAGGTATGCGCATGCCTGGCAAGTTTGCTGTATGTTTAAAACTCTCGATGTTATTTTTGCCCCATGCTCTTATGACCTTGACTAAGGGCCAACAAATCATAAGTCACATGTCAAGTTCTTCTCGTCATTGTCCTGGTTGATTTGAACCCACCCGTACATACTCTTGACTAAGGGCCAACAAAGTAATACAACTGTCCCAAACCAACGCATTCATCTATGCTACAAATGAATACCCAGCAGCTAACAAACACTATGCCTTGACTAAGGGCCAACAAACATATCTTGAATACTACTGACCATCCATAAGAAATGACGGAGGGCTACGGCTGGTTTTTGGCGAAAAACCTTTAACGTAATGAACTTGATCTCGATGAAGGAAACTGATAGCTTTTTATAAAAATATAGTGGCGAAAACGTTTTGCTAAAGAGGTCACTCCCGGTGAAGGGATCTCGGCTCTTTCCTCGTGGAATGAGGTGCAGGATATTCCAACTGAATACCGCGATGCAAAGCAACTTGTAATGGACTATATTGAAGTTATTACCCTGACGTAAACTTCTGCCCAAGGGGTCACTCCCGGTGAAGGGATCTCGGCCCTTGCCTCGTCGAATGAGGTGCAGGATATTCTGACTGAATATCGCTGTGCAAAGCAACTGGAAACATCTTTGTAATAACACCTTTTAAAATTTGTTCCAACAACATCGAATATAGGTTGGTTTTATCCTTGCATTGATCAGAATCAATATAGTCCCATCAATCAATCACACCAGAAAAGAACGAAAATAAAATGTGCGTATATGCCATCCGCATTCGCCACTGGGTCCCGTCATCATCCGTTAGGTTACTTAACTAACGACAGAGCGGGGGCTGGACTAGCGCGGGTGTAAAACATATACAACATCTAATAGTATATATACCAATATACAATAATCGCTCCAGGCGTGATAATATGCAACATTACAGAAAAGTAATAAGCATCACAGAACAATACAGATAATCTGGGATCCCCAAGTTTCACAGAGCCGCTGCTGAAACCCGACGTTCCCCTGGTCGTGTGGATAGCCTGTGCAATGAATCCTAGACCCCTACGGGTGCGGAAAGTTACCCGCCAAAACCTGAAGCGAGGTAGTCCCCACAGCATAGTGAATGGAACCCCCGGCACTTCACGGAATCCGGTAAATTGAGCACCCCTCCTTGGGTCAACCTGTACCCCCAACGATTGCGGCGAATAGTCTGCCAATTCTAGAGTGAGGTCCGTTTGCCTCTCAAAGCCATGAGATACGGACCCGTTGGCCTCCAGAACCCGGCTATCCGTGCACTCCGTCACGGGATAAACCTAGTACAGAAATAAAAATATGTACAACAGGTACATCGACCTCTACCCGGTTGTGCTCCAAAAAGAATATTATACAAACAGGCAGTGACGGCAGTCCACATGTTGGACGCTCACCCCGCAATATCAAATGTACAAATAAATCCAAACTGCACTACCATTGCACACTGCTATCCACCACGACATATCCGCAACATCACAGCACAACACAGAACATCAACGCGAATGTCACGTTCGCAAACCCGTCTAAAAGAACTATAGCAATCAGACGCGGTTTACCGATCAAATGACATTCCCGGTCGGAGATATAATGTAAATACTGCATACTAACAAGTTTAAAATTTCGATCGACTAAATTTCCCGAAGTGGGCCCCACAAACATCTACTGTACAGTAAAAAAAACTGGGCCTAAAAGAACAGTAGCAGAAACCATAATTCCATGTGTAGGGAGCGTCTATAAGTACACAGCCAGAGAGCTTCATAAACAGTGGGAGCAGCGGAAACGTGTGCAAGATGTTTTATATGATAAATCAGGCATCGCGGAGTTGGAACGTCTGTTTTGATGTGGTAGTCAAAGAGTTTGACTTCATCAAAATGGTAGATGAACCTTGTATATTCATGTAAGTCCACGGTAGCGCTCCGGCTGTCTAACAGACGCCAAATGTGGAACAAAACTTTTTACAAACTGGCACTATCGTGTACCGTAACCCGGATCTGCCATTAAAGCTAAACTAACAAACTACAAAGTGGGTTATAATTGTTATACCGAACGATCCAAGTCCTTCGGTCTTCAACCATCATCCCACGCTTGTTGCGGCTGCTCCGATCTTCTTGATCTCCGGTCTTCTCGTCCAGGTGGCACCACGTCGACGGATCTTTAAACGGGCTTCCGCCTCTGAACCGAGGCAAATCGATCGTCAAGTTTGCTGAAAGAGACGACCAAGATGAAGTAGAGAATGAGTAGAACACTTTGTCTCGTTACGTCCAAGACTATGGACGAACGGTTAATGAAGTTGCCTTTTGGATCGAATGAAAATGAGAGAATGAACTTATGAAATTTCCATGAGGCAAATTTCATATACTTTTTCCAAATTAACAACCATCATCTATCTAAAGAGGGGCCGGCCACTTATAGATGAGGGGGAGGTGAGTGTAGGAGGGGGAAGGTGACCACAAGGAATAAAAGATCGAGTAGAAATATCTTAGCACAAACAAAACTCCATTAATGTAAATGGCACCAAGTATGAACACAATAAATGCACCATTAAAGCTCAAATGACTCACTAGCCTCATCACCACTTCTAGAACCTTCTAGAAGCATGACTCGCCCTCATCAAGAAAAGATAAATCCGCATTTAACCGAATGTTAAATACGGCCGATAGAAAACTGGAAACTGGCAACTTCCAAAAGTGATCCTGAAATGAATTTCGGGATAACCCCGTATTAGTATAAACATACCCGCATTTGTATTACGACCGAATACAAATAGAACTGAGACAAAGATATTATATCTACACAGTATAATACTCGGATCCGGCTTAAACTAAAGCCGATTAGTATTATCTGCCCGAAAAATGACACGTGCGAAAACGCATGTGCATTTTCCGAACCTTGCCATAAACCCATACGGCCTCTACAACGTTTCGTCCGAACTTGGGAAAGTGTCTGTGGGGGACTCTAATGACTCATCAACACACTGGCACTGGGTATAACCTCTAGCATGTCAGAGGTACAAGCTGTACGTAACGGTTTGCCTATGTATTGATTGGAAGGGAAGCTGACGAGCTAACTCATCTATAAACCCTACTGAGCCTGACAATGACAATGTATATACAGTCCGGTCCGTTCGTCTAAAGAATATCGCATATCGAGTCTAGGGGGGTGGATAAAGTCAGACCCCTAATAACGCGATAATTCGTGTCGGTATGAAGCCCATCACCACCTGAGAAACTACTGATCCAAATCAGTAATTTTCCACTACCTTGGCCAAGGATTTCTAGTGATGGCCACCCATGCACGGCGCGACATCAACCCCCAATACCGGGAGAGACGAACCCCCGACGATCCGCTCACTTGCCTCCAATGTGGCTCGGGACTGTACCCAACTAAAACCTATTTGCACAACTCCTTTGAGCGTGCTAGGGTAGTAATCTAAGCACAGTGGGAACTCACATGAGATAAATGACGATCTCAGGTCGATGAACTAACTTGTACACATGTCACCAGGGAACTGCTATCTGACGATATGTATAATACCAACTAGCATGTTCCCGACGAGTCCTGTCCGGTGTACTCATGACCTAATGAGCACCTGCATACATCTTAAGTGATCCAACTGACACCAGTGGCTTGTGAGACCGGCCACCGCCCCTCGTCGGGGCCTCGACTGTATACACTAGTCAACTCGGAGTATCGATGCCCTGTCTCGAAACTCCCACGACTAGGGACACTTTTAAGGATGTGCTTACAGACCCCATCTCCCACGTATATGATCGCCATCATACTGCTGGCTGTCAAGCAGAATCCTATGGGCTCTATCATCATGCAATAGTGAACTAAAGCATGTATACGATGATAAAGTCAAACTAGATAGCATACTATCATCTCGAGCAAGACTGTCATAACGGTATAGGTCCTGCCTCAATCATTGCAATCACCTACCTGCGATCCAATAATTGACTTTGAGGGCACTATTGTAAGTCCATGCTACCTCTCCCGGTACTTTCGGGAATGCGGAATTTGGTAAAAAACAATTTTTACGGAGGTGGTAACATGGACCTATAACCCGGATCTTGGTTAAACATCTATCTAACAACCTAACTATGAGTTTCTAGCTACTCGGTTAGGGGGTTATACCTTGCTTGTCTTGTACTCCTTCGTCTTCAAGCTCCGGTGGTGGTCCGATTGGCTTCTTCTCGTCGTCTCCGTACGCCGAAGATAGATCCACCTGAAAGCTCCAACCTTTAGCTCCTTCTTCATTCTTTGAAGAAACTAGTTCACTTGGTTTGCTAAACCTAGTGAACTAGAATGAGTAGAGAATACTTTGTGTGGGATTTTATCTATGGTTCTTGATTCTCAACTCATGAGACAAGAGAACCATAGATTAAAGAAAGGGAAAAAGAGCAAGAGGGTGAGAGCAAAAGGAGAGCTCAAGAACAAGAGAGAGAATGAGCAAGAAAGAATGAGGCTCTCTTTTTTCTTTCACCCTCTCATAATCCAAAGTCATCATAACTCATCATACTAAAGAAGTCTTATGTGATGGTTTGAAGCAACCATAACCAAATCATATCATGCACTCATTTTTACACAAATGAGCAAGCAAGTAAAAGTCTTTGCCATGAAATGATGGCTATGGTTATCATGATAGTCAACTAGTCAAGCCTAGTCAACCGGTCAACAAAGTCAACAAGTCAACAAAAGTCAACAAGTCAACAAAGTCAACAAAAGTCAACAACCATGTCACCATAATACTTAATTAATATAATAGTTAATCACATATCATATTCTCATTAGGGTTGATCAAAAGGTCAATAGTCAACGGTCAACTGTCAACAACCCTAATGAGAATCCACTGCCTCTGTCTCCCTGTCAACTGTGCATACACACCCGCATCCGCGTTCCGAGGAACACGAATGCAAACTGGATAAATCCAATCCCAAAAGGTACACTAGGATCTGGCTTAAAACAAAGCCCGCTAGTGTAAACTGTCCGGACACTGTACGTGCAGAAGTGCACGGATGTGACCGAACCCTGTCGCAAAACCATGCGACCTGTCGCAATACCATGCGACCTCTACTCTTTTGCCTAAAGGCGAAAAGCTTTCTGTGTGGGACTCTAAAGACTCGACACTACGCTGGCAGTGGGTTTAACCACAGACCGCAAGCGGCACTAGCTGTGCGTAACGGTCCCCAGGTAATGCCGACAAGAAGACCGACGAGGCGAAACCCATCTGAACTTCTACTGAGCCTGAGTGTGACATTCTCCGTACAGTCCGGTCTGTTCGTCTGATACATCGCATGGCGGGCCTAGGGGGCGGTAAACGTCAGTCCCCTAATAGCGGTACAAGTCGTGCCGGAGCGAAGCCCAAAACACCCTGAGATAACACTGGAAACCTACCAGTATATCTCGTTTGCCCTGGCCAGGGACTACTCGTGTAATGGCTCTCCTAGACACAGCGCGATGTCAACCCCCAATACCGGGAGAGACGAATCCTGTCTAACCGTCACTGCCTCCAAGTGCTTCGGGACTGCACCCAATCACTACCTGTTTGCACGACTCCTTTGAGCCGTGGTAGGGTAGTGATCAAAGTACAGTGGGAACACACTCGAGGCGGAGTGACAGTGTCAAGTCAGCGGACTAAGCTGTACTCATGTCACATGGGAACTGATAACTGACGATAGGTATAATACCAACTAGTCAGTTCCCGACGAGTCCTGTCCAGTGTACCCGTAACCTAACGAGCACCCGCACACTATCTCAAGTACGACGTACTGACGGCTGTGGGACAGACCGTCTCCCACACTGGGATGAGAAGCGCATGCGCTGGTCTACTCCGGAGTATCGATGCCCTGTCTCGATAGTCCTGCGACCAGGGACCTGCATAAGGATGTACTTATAGATTACCCAGCCCCACTAGTGTGACGGCCATCACATCGCTGGTAATCAAGCAAAGATCCTAAGGGCTCTACTAATGTGTATAGGCGATATACAAAAATAAACACATGTACACATTGAAGTAGAAACAAACCAAGTAGCATACTACTATTTTGAGCAAGATTGTATATACAAGGTGAATATCCCAAGCTTCCATTAAGTAATATACAAACCAGTATGATACAGTAATGGCCTCTAGGGCATATACACTAACAATCTCCCACTTGCACTAAGGCCATGTACTGGCGTATCGAAGACCTATCATCTCGATCAGCCGCTCGAACTGAGTCTGGGGCAGGGCCTTGGTGAATGGATCTGCAGTGTTATCTTCTGAAGAGACTCTCCGAACCTCGATCTCCTGGCGATCCACGATCTCCCTGATCAGGTGATACCGCTTCAAGATGTGCCTGGATCTCTGATGGGACCTGGGTTCCTTCGCTAAAGCTATAGCCCCGTTGTTGTCGCAATACAGAGGTATTGGATCAACAATGGACGGAACAACCTGAAGTTCTTTCAAGAACTTCCTCATCCAGACAGCTTCTTTTGCGGCATCAGATGCAGCGATGTATTCCGCTTCCATCGTCGAGTCTGCAACGGTTTCCTGTTTGGAACTCTTCCAACACACCGCCCCTCCATTGAGGGTAAAGACAAAACCCGACATGGACTTGGAATCATCCTTGTCACTCTGGAAGCTGGAGTCAGCAAAGGCCTCGATCTGGAGGTCTTTTCCGCCATACACCAAGAACATCTCCTTAGTCCTTCTTAGGTACTTGAGAATGTTCTTTACCGCTATCCAGTGTTTCTCCCCAGGGTTTGACTGATACCGGCTTACCACACTCAGTGCATAAGCTACATCCGGTCTGGTACACAACATCGCATACATTATAGAACCTACCGCAGAAGCGTAGGGTATAATAGACATGCGATCCCTCTCCAAATCAGTCTTGGGAGACATCTCTTTAGAGAGGGTGATCCCGTGACAAGCCGGTAGGTTACCGCGCTTGGAATCTTCCATACTGAATCTCTTCAGTATAGCGTCGATGTACCTGGACTGTGAAAGTCCTAATATCCTTTTGGATCTGTCACGGTAGATCCGGATACCCAGAATGTACGAGGCATCACCCAGGTCTTTCATGGAGAACCTGTGTGACAAGAACCCCTTGACAGATTGTAGCATAGGAATGTCATTTCCTATTAAGAGAATGTCATCCACGTATAAAACGAGGAATACTACAGTTCTCGCTACAAATCTACTATAGATGCATGGTTCATCTGGATTTTTGATAAAGCCAAATTCTTTGACCGTCTCATCAAAGCAGATGTTCCAACTCCGCGATGCCTGCTTTAGTCCATAGATGGACTTAAGCAACTTGCACACCTTTCTGCTGCTCCCACTCTGAATGAAACCCTCTGGTTGGTCCATATAGACACACTCCTCTAAATTTCCATTTAGAAAAGCGGTCTTTACGTCCATTTGCCAGATCTCATAATCGTGGAAGGCAGCAATGGCAAGAAGGATCCGAATGGATTTCAGCATGGCTACTGGAGAAAAGGTTTCGTCGTAGTCCAAGCCAGGTCTTTGACGGAAACCTTTTGCTACCAGCCTAGCTTTATAGGTCTCAACCTGTCCATCTACACCAATCTTCCTTTTGAAGATCCACTTGCATCCTACGGGTTTTACCCCGTCTGGAGCAATGTCCAACGTCCATACCTTGTTGGTGTACATGGACTCCATTTCGGTCCGCATTGCATCCAGCCATTTCACTGAGTCAACGCTCTGAACGGCCTGCTGGAAGCTAGTAGGCTCATCATAATCTATGATGCAATCCTCTCTATCCCCGTCTATGAGAAAACCGCAGTATCTCTCGGGCGGATGAGACTGCCTGCTACTCCTGCGGAGCGGCGTAGGAATGTCCTGTTCTGTTGAACCCTCTGGTTCCACTAACCTTTCAGTAATAGTCTGTGGTTCTGGAATTTCTTCCAGTTCCACTGCGCTCCCACTATTTTCCTTTTCCAAGAACTGGTGTTCTAGAAAGTGGGCATTACGAGAAACAAGGACTTTTTGTTCCTCTGCGTAGTAGAAAAGATACCCCCTGGTGTTCTTTGGGTATCCCACAAACTTGCACAGTACTGAGCGTGCCTCGAGTTTGTCCGCATGCTGCTTTTTGACAAAAGCTGGACATCCCCAGATCTTCAGATATTGAAGATAGGGTTTCTTCCCACTCCACATTTCATATGGGGTGGTAGGCACAGTCTTAGTCGGAACTCGGTTCAAAAGGTATGCAGCTGATTCTAGCGCATACCCCCAGAATGATCGCGGTAACTCAGCGTTACTCATCATGGACCGCACCATATCCAATAGGGTGCGGTTCCGTCTCTCCGATACACCGTTATGTTGCGGGGTGTATGGAGGAGTAAGCCGAGAGAGAATTCCGTTCTCTTTTAAAAAGTCCAGGAACTCGGCACTTAAGTATTCTCCACCTCGATCCGATCTTAGAATCTTAATACTTTTGCCGGTCTGTTTCTCTACTTCATTCTTATACTCCTGGAATTTTCCAAAGGCTTCGGACTTATGTTTCATTAAGAAGACATAACCGTACCTTAAGAAGTCATCCGTAAAAGTAATGAAGTAAGAATCTCCGCTTCGGGCATGTGTAGACATTGGACCGCACACGTCACTGTGTACGAGTCCCAAGAGCTCGCTCTCTCTTACTCCATGTACAGTAAACGGAGTCTTTGTCATCTTTCCTTTGAGACAAGATTGACAAGTGGCATACGATTGATATTCGAACGCATTCAAATATCCCTCTGTATGTAACTTAGTCAACCTTCTCTCATTGATGTGACCCAGTCTACAATGCCACAAGAAAGTCTGATTTATTTCTGGAGACTTTCTTTTGTGTGTATTCTGGACATTGAAAATCTGTGGTTGGTTCAATACGTATATACCATTACTCAATGTACCTGACCCAATCAAAACTTGATTAAGGTGAATGTTTACAACATTACTTACAAACGCAAATTCATAACCTTCTTTAGAAACTAAAGATACAGAAATGATATTACAAGTTGCGTTGGGTACAAAAAAGCAATTACGCAAAACCAAAACATGTCCATTTGACATTCCCAGGTGATAGTCCCCCACGGCTTTAGCATCCATGCTAGCTCCGTTCGCAACTCTGAGGGTCATGTCACCTGCCTTCAAAACCCTACGGTTTCTCAACGCCTGCAAAGAATTACAGATATGAGATCCTGATCCGGTATCCAATACCCAGGAAGTAGAGTTTATTGAAAGACAGTTTTCAATAACATACACACCTGAAGCTGAAGCTGCAACCTGCTTCAATTCCTGTGTTCTGGCCTTCCAGGCCCTGCAATCATTCTTCCAGTGTCCTTTCTTATGACAATAGAAGCATTCTTCCTTATCCACAAGCTTCCCCGCTATCTTTGTTGCTTTACCTTTTCCCTTCGTATCCACTTTACTAACACCGCCCCTTGGTTTGGCGGGGGCCTTCTTCTTCTTTCCCTTGGCTTTCGCCTTGGACCTAGAAGTAGATGATCCTCCTACAAACAAAGTGGATGTATCCCTACCTTTCTGTAGGGTGCCCTCTGCGCTCCTCAGCATGTTGAGGAGCTCTGAAAGTTCAACCTCTTTTTCTTGTAAGTTGAAGTTCAGTATAAACTGGGCGTAAGTGGAAGGAAGGGACTGGAGAACTATATCCGTATATAGCTCACTCTCCAATGTGATCCCAAGGTCCGCGAGCTCCTCAATGTAGCCGATCATCTTTAGCACGTGCTCGGCTACTGATGATCCGACGGCCATTCTTGTCGAAAATAACTTTTTCGACGCTTCGTATCTTGCGATACGAGATTGCTCTCCATACAGTTCTTTTGTATGAAGCAATATGGACTCCATGTCCATATTCTCGTGCCTCCTCTGATGTTCGTTGTCCATCGAGGCAAGCAGGAGGCATTTGGCCTTCGCGCTATCAATCTCCCAAGTCTTGCGGATTTCCTTATCCGCGACGCTGGAAGTTGGACCAGGGACAGGCGGAGCTTTGGTGGTAAGAAGATACCCCAGCTTGTCGTAAGTGATTGCTATCTTGACATTCCTGAGCCAATCTTTGTAGTTTGGCCCTGTCAGTTTGTTTTTATCTAGGAGTAACTTAAGTCCAGTCATGTCGATTGGTCGCTGCAATTAGGAGAGAGAAGAAGAAACACTCAGCATGATGCTCTTGCAAGTTTAGAGTGGTTTTTAGTTTGTCTAAACAGGATGGCTCCCACTGTTTCTCGAATCCCTCCTCAAACCATAAAGGAAGAATTAGTCAGGATCAATCCCACCGTACAATACTTGCTTAACCGTTCAGCCAGGCCGGTGTCGGTACTTCGAGGGAGGTTTTCCAACGCTTTCGTGAAGTTCCTTAATTAAAGAACCTCTTTTCCCTGGGGGCGTAGCCCCGCTAACACCTTTTTAGGCACCTACTAGGTTTATAGCATTGATCGTTAAGTGAGAAATTTCCCGAGGAGTAGCATATACTCACAGTAGGATCGGGATCCAAATATCATCGCGTGACGAAACTGAAGGAATCCTACCAGAATCATCACACTCCAAATGGTATGCAAATCTAGCAAGTTTCAGTACTTATGAAACTCCCGATGTGGATTTTTTCCCCATGCTCTTATGACCTTGGCGTGAGGTCAAAATGTCATAAGTCACATGTCAAGTTCGTCCCATCATTGTCCAGGTTAATTTGAACCCACCCGTACATACCCTTGACGTAGGCCAAAATGGCAGTACGACTGTCTCAAACCAACGCATTCTATCTATGCAACAGATAAATATCCGGCAGCTACCAATCACTATGCCTTGGCGTGAGGTCAAAATACATAGCTTGAATACTACCGAACATTTAACTGAATTGATGGAGGGCTACGGATGGTTTTGGCAAAACCGTGAACGTAGTGAACTTGATTTGGTCGATGGAACGAGATAGCTTTTAAATGGAGTGGCTCAAACTCCGTATTTTAAAAGTTTGTTTTGAAAAGAACCGAGTGGTTTTTCGAAAGTATTCCAACGAATTTAACTTGGTTTATTATCTTGCATTAGTTCTTTTAATGCGTGATATTCTTGCATTAGTTCTTTTAGTGCGTCCCATCATTTAATCCTACCATTGCAGAAAACAACCAAAATATGACGTACGCTTATGCCATTCGCATTCGCCACGGGGCCCCGTCATTACCCGTTAGGTTACTTAACTAACGACAGAGCGGGGGCTGGGCTAGCGCGGCTGTAAAATATAAGCAACGCCTAAATAATATCATATATAGATATACTGCAATGATAAACATTTCAGATCACAGATGAATACATTGGATATACTAGGAATCTGTAATTTGCACGAGCCTGTAACAAAAACAGATTACACGGTCGCGGTGAATAGCCAAAACCCCACCCAAGACCCCTACGGGTGCGGCAAACTACCCGCCAAGTACCCGAAGCGTAGCAACCTCCCTCATCTCCATGAGTAGGCCACTCGACACTTCGGCATACCCGGTAGTTTGTGCACCCCCTCCATGGGTCTATCCTAGGAGCAAAAACAGTAAAAAGAAATTATACAATGACGGCTACAACCCCGACCCGGTTGTGCGGCCATACAAATAATTATTACATCAATTTACAAATTTACATGAATTGAAAGAAAAGAAAACTCTCGTCTCACAACCCCCTGGCTATTCACCCGCGACAATCCAACATATTCATATACACATTCCAGCAACATTACAGATCAAAGATTTGTATAACCCCCACTAATCGACATATAGCGATTAGTAGACGTTCAATACAAATATCACATAACAGAAAAACCCGTTAGCTAAAGTCTTTTAGAAGTTCGATCAAAAATACGGATTTTCGGGACCCCAAAATAAAATTTTCGTTCTGGAAAATCTGGGTTGAAAATCTATGTACTAAAAATCCCAAAATACCCCAATGAATAAACTGCAAAAACGAAAACCCTTGACCGAGTCAACTCGGCCGCGTTTCCGCGGCGGGAGCGTGCTCCCGCCGCGGAAACGCGGCGCTTTGATCGAGTCAGGGGCCCAAATTGTTGCAGTTTCTTTAAAAAAGCCTGAGTCGATTTTAGGTGTGTTCCAAAAAAATTTTCCAGTACTTTTGAAATCGACAGAAAGTTGAAAATTCATGGGTTCGTTTTTGGGACTTTTTCTTTGATCGATCTTCTAGTTACTTGCTAACTTGTTAGATAGAGTTTAACTAGGCTCTGATACCACTGTAAGTCCATGCTACCTCTCCCGGTACTTTCGGGAATGCGGAATTTGGTAAAAAATAATTTTTACGGAGGTGGTAACATGGACCTATAACCCGGATCTTGGTTAAACATCTATCTAACAACCTAACTATGAGTTTCTAGCTACTTGGTTAGGGGGTTATACCTTGCTTGTCTTGTACTCCTTCGTCTTCAAGCTCCGGTGGTGGTCCGATTGGCTTCTTCTCGTCGTCTCCGTACGCCGAATATAGATCCACCTGAAAGCTCCAACCTTTAGCTCCTTCTTCGTTCTTTGAAGAAACTAGTTCACTTGGTTTGCTAAACCTAGTGAACTAGAATGAGTAGAGAATACTTTGTGTGGGATTTTATCTATGGTTCTTGATTCTCAACTCATGAGACAAGAGAACCATAGATTAAAGAGAGGGAAAAAGAGCAAGAGGGTGAGAGCAAAAGGAGAGCTCAAGAACAAGAGAGAGAATGAGCAAGAAAGAATGAGGCTCTCTTTTTTCTTTCACCCTCTCATAATCCAAAGTCATCATAACTCATCATACTAAAAAAGTCTTATGTGATGGTTTGAAGCAACCATAACCAAATCATATCATGCACTCATTTTTACACAAATGAGCAAGCAAGTAAAAGTCTTTGCCATGAAATGATGGCTATGGTTATCATGATAGTCAACTAGTCAAGCCTAGTCAACCGGTCCACAAAGTCAACAAGTCAACAAAATTCAACAAGTCAACAAAGTCAACAAAAGTCAACAACCATGTCACCATAATACTTAATTAATATAATAGTTAATCACATATCATATTCTCATTAGAGTTGATCAAAAGGTCAATAGTCAACGGTCAACTGTCAACAACCCTAATGAGAATCCACTGCCTCTGTCTCCCTGTCAACTGTGCATACACACCCGCATCCGCGTTCCGAGGAACACGAATGCAAACTGGATAAATCCAATCCCAAAAGGTACACTAGGATCTGGCTTAAAACAAAGCCCGCTAGTGTAAACTGTCCGGACACTGTACGTGCAGAAGTGCACGGATGTGACCGAACCCTGTCGCAAAACCATGTGACCTGTCGCAATACCATGCGACCTCTACTCTTTTTCCTAAAGGCGAAAAGCTTTCTGTGTGGGACTCTAAAAACTCGACACTACGCTGGCAGTGGGTTTAACCACAGACCGCAAGCGGCACTATCTGTGCGTAACGGTCCCCAGGTAATGCCGACAAGAAGACCGACGAGGCGAAACCCATCTGAACTTCTACTGAGCCTGAGTGTGACATTCTCCGTACAGTCCGGTCTGTTCGTCTGATACATCGCATGGCGGGCCTAGGGGGCGGTAAACTTCAGTCCCCCAATAGCGGTACAAGTCGTGCCGGAGCGAAGCCCAAAACACCCTGAGATAACACTGGAAACCTACCAGTATATCTCGTTTGCCCTGGCCAGGGACTACTCGTGTAATGGCTCTCCTAGACACAGCGCGATGTCAACCCCCAATACCGGGAGAGACGAATCCTGTCTAACCGTCACTGCCTCCAAGTGCTTCGGGACTGCACCCAATCACTACCTGTTTGCACGACTCCTTTGAGCCGTGGTAGGGTAGTGATCAAAGTACAGTGGGAACACACTCGAGGCGGAGTGACAGTGTCAAGTCAGCGGACTAAGCTGTACTCATGTCACCTGGGAACTGATAACTGACGATAGGTATAATACCAACTAGTCAGTTCCCGACGAGTCCTGTCCAGTGTACCAGTAACCTAACGAGCACCTGCATACTATCTCAAGTACGACGTACTGACGGCTGTGGGACAGACCGTCTCCTACACTGGGATAAGAAGCGCATGCGCTTGTCTACTCCGGAGTATCGATGCCCTGTCTCGATAGTCCTGCGACCAGGGACCTGCATAAGGATGTACTTATAGATTACCCAGCCCCACTAGTGTGACGGCCATCACATCGCTGGTAATCAAGCAAAGATCCTAAGGGCTCTACTAATGTGTATAGGCGATATACAAAAATAAACACATGTACACATTGAAGTAGAAACAAACCAAGTAGCATACTACTATTTTGAGCAAGATTGTATATACAAGGTGAATATCCCAAGCTTCCATTAAGTAATATACAAACCAGTATGATACAGTAATGGCCTCTAGGGCATATACACTAACAACTATCTCCAACATTCATCCACTTGCACTTAAGGCTAATTATTGCGATGCCACATACATACAGCCCGTGTGATATCGAACATCCAACTCCTCTACTAATCATTTTCACAAAGCTAGTTTGTAAAACTCTTGTGTTCGAGAAATAGCCTCAGTGAGTGGATCCGCCCTGATGTTTCTTTCTATGTCTCTCTTAATCTCAAGTTCGTGGAGAAAACCATCTACCGAAACGAGTAATACCTATCTTAGAATATGTCTGAATATCTGATGGGAGCTAGTTCATAAATGAACTCCAAATCCAAACTTTAGACTATATCGATAACTGAACCTAATCAGCTTCCAGCACCATGCCTCCCACAGTATCCTATTGGACCACCTGTCCATAATACTGTCTCTCGTCAGAGGGAAAACTTAATTCGGACAATCACTCTGTCATCCATGTCACCTTTGAAGTATGGAATGCCAACCGTCTTTCGAAGGAGGCTGCCGTCATCAAATCCATAGAACATGCACTTATGTTCTAAAACTGCTTCCTAATATTTCTTCAGGATTGGATTAATATAAATTTATCGCATCTAGTGCAAAAACAACATCTGGTGCAGTATTTGACATCTTTTGATTGACTCAATTGCCTAAGCAAGTGATCTGCCAATCATGCACATCCCTCTCTCCTTTAGTCTCTAAGACACCTTTAGAGAGGGTGACTCCATCATCTGCAGGTACACCATCATGCCAGGTGTCCTATATTCTAAAATACTATTAGAATACTGTCAAAATACCCACATTGGGAAACTACCCAAATCTAGATCTAAAACCATAGATCTAGTAACCAGAATGTCTGTTATTATATCCATATCCTGTCTGCAGAAACAACTGTGTGATGACCACAGTACAACCGATCGTAGTATAGGAATTTTACTTCCTACTATTTGTATGTCATCCAAATACCAGGACATCACACTCTACTACCTTCTTAACAGATCCATCCCCTATTCTGATGAAGTCAAAGGTCTGACTGTCTCATCAAAATTAGATGATCTAATCTCCGCTATATTTGCTCAAGCCTATAAATTGTAAGTCGATGTACAACACCCCACGACTTGCGGAGAGGCGGAAATATGAAAAACGATCTTGTTCTTTGCTTAAACATCGACTAACCGCATGAATCGAAGCTAAACGATAACTAACATCAAACATAGAAGTTAACAACTAGTATAGGAATTTTACTTCCTACTATTTGTATGTCATCCAAATACCAGGACATCACACTCTACTACCTTCTTAACAGATCCATCCCCTATTCTGATGAAGTCAAAGGTCTGACTGTCTCATCAAAATTAGATGATCTAATCTCCGCTATATTTGCTCAAGCCTATAAATTGTAAGTCGATGTACAACACCCCACGACTTGCGGAGAGGCGGAAATATGAAAAACGATCTTGTTCTTTGCTTAAACATCGACTAACCGCATGAATCGAAGCTAAACGATAACTAACATCAAACATAGAAGTTAACAACTACTATGTAAAGGGATTATACCTAAAGAACCGTGTCCTTCGTCTTTACGAACTCCACCTCCTCCTCGGCCTTCTCGAACTAGTAGACGATCCACCCGAGAGCTTTACTCCAAGCTTAGCCTCTAAACTTGAGGCAACTAACTTTCTTTAAGTGCTAATCAAAGAAGCTAGGTGATATAGAGTGAGGGTTATGGTTTAATTAGTCTAACTAATCCTTGTACTCAACACATGAGAGGGGAGGATTAGGGTTTGAAGAGGGAGAGCTTGAGGAGAGAGAAGATGAACATAATAATGAGAAGAGAAAATGAGTTATCATAATATATATCAAGCATTTTATTTTATCAAGAAAAGAAAAGAAAATGATTTACAACTATGCTTGATAAATATCTTGTGGTGATTCATCTCCATGAGTCATTAAGCAATTATGAAGCATTAATGACATGGATGAATCATCCATATGACTCACTAATCTCATTCAATGTATATGCCACCTAAACCTCCTTAGTCACCATCTTCTAGAAGCTTCTCACGCAATTACGAGAACGCCCCTCCTTTCCGCAAAAATACGGAAAAAATTTAGACTGTATAAATCCAATAACCGGATACCAGTAACTGGCTTAAACCAAAGCCGACTGGTAAAAACTGTCCGAAAGTCGTACGTGTGTAAACACACGTATGCGTCCGAACCCTTGTCGTAAAACCATACGACCTCTATATCGTTTCGCCTGGAGTAGGGAAACTCTCTGTGTGGGACTCTAGAGACTCGACTACTACGCTGGCAGAGGGTTTAACCACAGACCGCAAGCGGCACTAGCTGTACGTAACGGTCCCCAGGTAGATGTCGATACGAAGGCCGATGAGGAAACCCATCCGAACTCCTACTGAGTCTGATGTGACAATCTCCGTACAGTCCGGTCCGTTCGTCTAAGACTATCGCATATCGGGCCTAGGGGGGCGGCAAGCGTTAGTCCCCTAATAGCGGTATAAGTCTAGTCGGAGGGAAGACCATTACATCCTGAGAAACTACTGGAACCTACCAGCAAATCTCGCTTGCCCTGGCCAGGGACTTTGCGTAATGGCTCTCGACACAGCGCGATATCAACCCCCAATACCGGGAGAGACGAATCCTTTCTAACCGCCACTGCCTCCAAGTGCTCGGGACTGCACCCAATTGCTACCTGTTTGCACGACTCCTTTGAGCCGTGGTAGGGTAGCAATCTAAGAACAGTGGGACACACTCGAGGCGAAGTAGCAGTGTCAAGTCTGCGGACTATGCTGTACTCATGTCACCTGGGAACTGTTCACTGACGACTGGTATAAAACCATCCAACAGTTCCCTGTGAGTCCTGTCCGGTGTACCCGTAACCCAACGAGCACCTGCATACTATCTCCAGTACGACGTACTGACGGCTGTGGGACAGACCATCTCCCCAACTGGGATGAGAAGCGTACACAATAGTTTACTCCGGAGTATCGATGCCCTGTCTCGATAATCCTACGACTAGGGACCTGAATAAGGATGTGCTTGTAGACTACCCAGCCCCCACTAGTGTGACTGCCATCATAACGCTGGTAGTTAAGCAAGATCCTAAGAGCTCTATCAATACGTATACTCACATATTAAGATAGAAAAACCAAGTACCATACTACCATGTTTAGCAAGACTGTTATATACATGTGAATATCCCAAGCTTCCATTAAGTAATATACAAACTAGTATGATACAATAATGGCCCCTAGGGCATATACACTAACAATCTCCCACTTGCACTAGGGCCATGTACTGGCATATCGAAGACCGATGATCTCGAGTAGCCTCTCGAACTGAATCTGAGGTAGGGCCTTCGTGAATGGATCAGCAATGTTCTCTTCAGAAGAAACTCTCCGTACCTCGATCTCCTGACGATCAATGATCTCCCTGATCAGGTGATACCGCCTTAAGATGTGTCTGGACTTCTGATGGGACCTTGGTTCCTTTGCTAAAGCTATAGCTCCGTTGTTGTCGCAATACAGAGGTATTGGATCAACTATGGTAGGAACCACCTGAAGTTCTGTTAGGAACTTCTTCATCCAGACTGCTTCTTTTGCGGCATCGCAAGCAGCTATATACTCCGCTTCCATCGTTGAGTCGGCAACGGTGTCCTGCTTGGAGCTCTTCCAGCACACCGCCCCTCCATTGAGGGAAAAGACATAACCCGACATGGACTTGGAAGCGTCCTTATCACTCTGGAAGCCAGAATCAGCAAAGGCCTCCAACCTGAGGTCTTTTCCGCCGTAAACCAAGAACATCTCCTTAGTCCTTCTCAGGTACTTGAGAATGTTCTTTACTGCTATCCAGTGTTTCTCCCCTGGGTCTGACTGATACCGGCTTACCACGCTCAGTGCGTAAGCTACATCTGGTCTGGTGCACAACATCGCATACATTATAGAGCCTACCGCAGAAGCGTAGGGTATAATAGACATGCGTTCCCTTTCCAAATCAGTCTTGGGAGATATCTCTTTGGAGAGGGTGATTCCGTGACAAGCCGGTAGATTACCGCGCTTAGAATCTTCCATACTGAATCTTTTCAGTACAGTGTCGATATACCTGGACTGCGAAAGTCCCAACATCCTCTCGGATCTATCACGATAGATCCGGATCCCCAGAATGTAAGAGGCATCACCCAGGTCTTTCATGGAGAACCTGTGTGACAAGAATCCTTTGACAGATTGTAGCATAGGAATGTCATTTCCTATCAATAGAATGTCATCCACGTACAAGACGAGGAATACGACACTTCTGGCTACAACTTTACTATATATGCACGGTTCATCTGGATTTTTGATAAAGTCATATTCTTTGACTGTTTCATCAAAACAGATGTTCCAACTCCGCGATGTCTGCTTTAGTCCATAAATGGACTTAAGCAGCTTGCATACTTTCCCGCTGCTCCCACTCTGATTGAAACCCTCTGGCTGATCCATATAGACGCACTCTTCTAAATTTCCATTCAGAAAAGCCGTCTTTACGTCCATCTGTCAGATTTCATAATCATGGAAGGCAGCAATAGTAAGAAGGACCCGAATGGATTTGAGCATAGCCACTGGAGAAAAAGTTTCGTCATAGTCCAAACCAGGTCTTTGATGAAAACCCTTTGCAACAAGTCTAGCCTTATAGGTTTCCACCTGTCCATCTACACCAATCTTTTTCTTGAAGATCCATTTGCATCCTATGGGTTTTACCCCATCTGGAGAAAAGTCCAAAGTCCATACTTTGTTGGTGTACATGGACTCCATTTCGGTCCGCATTACATCTAGCCATCGTACCGAGTCGCCGCTCTGGATGGCCTGCTGGAAGTCAGTAGGTTCATCATCACCTATGATGCAATCCTCTCTATCCCCATCTATGAGAAAACCGTAGTATCTCTCAGGCGGATGAGACGGCCTACTACTCCTGCGGAGGGGTGCGGGAATGTCCTGTTCTTCTTGAACTTCTGGTTCTACCAAACTTTCAGTAGCAGCTTGTGGTTCTGGAATTTCTTCCAGTTCTATTTCGCTCCCACTTATTTCCTTTTCTAAAAACTGATGTTCTAGAAAATGGGCATTACGAGAAACAAAAACCTTTTGTTCCTCTGCGTAATAGAAATAATATCCCTTGGAGTTCTTTGGATATCCCACAAACATACATTTTACTGATCGTGCCTCGAGCTTGTCCACATGCTGCTTTTTAACAAAAGCTGGACATCCCCAAATCTTCATATGCTGAAGATGGGGTTTCTTCCCAGTCCACATCTGATATGGAGTGGTAGGCACAGTCTTGGTAGGAGCCCTGTTCAGAAGATATGCTGCTGATTCAAGCGCATAACCCTAAAAAGATAGCGGTAACTCAGCATTACTCATCATGGATCGTACCATATCCAATAGGGTTCGATTCCGTCTCTCCGATACACCGTTATGCTGTGGAGTGTATGGAGGAGTAAGCTGAGAGAGAATTCCTTTCTCTTTTAGGTAACCTAGGAACTCGGCACTCAAGTATTCACCACCTCGATCAGATCTAAGTGTCTTGATACTTTTGCCGGTTTGGTTTTCTACTTCATTCTTATACTCTCGGAATTTCTCAAAAGCCTCGGATTTATGTTTCATCAGATAAATGAATCCGTATCTTAAGTAACCATCCGTGAAAGTAATGAAATAGGAAAAACCACCTCTTGCATGTGTAGACAATGGACCACATACATCGCTGTGTATGAGTCCTAAGAGCTCGCTCGCTCTTACTCCATGTCCAGTAAATGGAGTCTTTGTCATCTTTCCTTTGAGACAAGATTGACAAGTGTCATAAGTTTGATATTCGAACGAGTCCAAATATCCTTCTCTATGCAACTTAGTCAACCTTCTCTCATTGATGTGACCCAGTCTACAATGCCATAAGAAAGCTTTATTTAAATCTGGAGACTTTCTTTTAAGTGTGTTCTGGACATTGAAAATTTGGAGTTGGTTTAAAACATATATACCGTTATTTAGTGTACCGGACCCAATCAAACCATGATTAAGGTGGATGTTAACAACATCTCTTACAAACGTGAAATCATAACCTTTATTTGATAACAAGGAAACTGATATGATATTACACGTTAAGCTTGGTACAAAAAAAACAGTTATGTAAAACCAAAATGTGTCCACTCGTCAATCCTAGGTGATAATCCCCGACGGACGCAGCTCCCACGCTAGCTCCGTTAGCAACCTTTAGGGTCATATCACCTTCCTTCAGCACTCTACGGTTTCTCAGTGCCTGCAATGAATTGCTGTCACGACCCGCAGGGTACGGAACGTGACTGGCACTTAAGTTTACGAAACGTCTAAAGACGTCCGTAAAATAAGTAAGCCAAAGCCTAGAAAACAAAACCAATTAAGCAAAAGAGTGAAGAAAACCCAATCAATTGAAAGCAAGTTTATTAAATAAGTCATGTAAAACCCTTTTTAAAAACCATACTAATTTTCCCGAAAATTTCGGCAGAGTCTCCTTTGTAAATACTGGCCCCCAAAATGGGTACAACAAAAATATACATGAATCCAACAAAATAGGGCATCCCTAAGCGGGAGCTAGCTCTTCGCCACAAGGCGGTCACAAATCCCACGCAATGTAAATGACAGCAAGCATAATAATCATAATAAAGCATAAGAAAACATCATGTCGACTCAAGTGAGTTCGACCCCAAAATACAGCATAAAAGTCCACAAACCTCACAGTCTCATCTCTAGGTCAATATACAATAAATCTGGTAGAAACAGTAAATGGAGTACACTAGATACAAGAATATACAAGGTGGTACAAAAATGATAACATAACCCACCTATGAGCAAATCTCGAGCCCAGACAAAAGTGGCAAAAGAACAAGTGCGCCCGCCGCTACTGAACTGACGGAGCGGACCTGCAAAAGACTGTGGCACAACGGGGGTGAGTTGCCAACTCGTGAGTAATAAATAACATCTACTAAGGCTATCGCATGCATGCACACAAGCATCCTAGCATCTAAAATACAGGTATGACGGGATGCACTAGCAGGTGTGTATACAACATCAGTGTACTAATATGTATGCAACATGAATATCTGAGGTCTCAATAGGTATATATAAGAAACATTTTATCTCTTTTTGTGTTTGAAACTCTTTTAGAATGCCAGCATAATGTCAATGAATCGACGAAAAACGGTGTCCAGCAACGACACCCAAAAGCTGTCTCAAATCTCATAAATCCATGTCATAGTGTCTCTGGCCTCAGCCATCCGGCTGACCCATCTCAATATCAATATCTCATCCTCTCGCGGCCCCGGTCGGTATCCTCTGGATATCCGCCGTGCCCAATGAAGTCACCGGTCGGTAATCCGTCCCCTGCCAGGCTCATCGTCAGCACCACGAGCTTCTTGCCCCGGGGTACCCTACCGGGCCCACCATATACCCGAAACGGTTCATCCAACTCCTCGAAACGGGTCTCCAAAATCCACAGCAAACTCATAGTGGACGACACTTACATCACTAGAAAACCGCAATTTACATGTTTTAAAAATATAATAAGTTTAGAAATTTTGCGGCTTTCCCCCCGAAATCCAGAAATATCATAAATCTCAAGAAGTCCTCATAAGTGCATATATCAATAATAATGAATGCATATGGTGTCAATAATCAAGTTGCGATGTGTAATTAATGGATTAGGCATGAACAGTTAATATGATGAAGTACATGCACATGAATAGCAGTCCTACGGTTTCATTTTAAGGAATTAAAGGCAATAGTACCAGTTTAAGTATCAATTAGTAAAAGGTTTCAATTTAAAAGTTATCTAGTGTGGTGGCATGGCAATTACCAGTTTAAGTATCAATTAGTAATGTTGGAGTTAGTGCCCTCAGAGTCAATTATTGGATCACAGGCACGTGATTGCAATGATTGAGGGAGGACCTATCCCGGTAGGACAGTCTTACTCGAGATGATAGTATGCTATCTGGTTTATCTTTATCATCGTGTACTGCTTTAGGTGACCTGACATGTCGCTATTACACGTTGATAGAGCCCCTAGGATTCTTGCTTGACTGCCAGCAGTATGATGGCGATCATATACGTGGGAGCTGGTGGTCTATAAGCACATCCTTAAAAGGTCCCTAGTCGTAGGAGTTTCGAGACAGGGCATCGATACTCCGTTAGTAGACTAGTGTATACAGTCGAGACCCCGACGAGGGGCGGTGGCCGGTCTCACAAGCCACTGGTGTCAGTTGGTTCACCTAAGATGTATACAGGTGCTCATTGGGTTATGAGTACACCGGACAGGACTCGCCGGGAACCTGCTACTTGGTCTTATACCAGATGTCAGATAGCAGTTCCCTGGTGACATGTGTACAGGTTAGTTCATCGACCTGAGATCGT
Source organism: Agapanthus africanus (assembly GCA_030015575.1). Classification (NCBI taxonomy): domain Eukaryota; kingdom Viridiplantae; phylum Streptophyta; class Magnoliopsida; order Asparagales; family Amaryllidaceae; genus Agapanthus; species Agapanthus africanus. The sequence continues at coordinate 354,591,217 of CM057350.1, read as the reverse complement.
CATTTGTCTCGTGTGAGTTCCCACTGTGCTTTGATTACTACCCTACCACGGCTCAAAGGAGTCGTGCAAACAGGTTTTAGTTGGGTACAGTCCCGAGCCACATGGAGGCAGTTAGCGGATCTGCAGGGGTTCGTCTCTCCCGGTATTGGGGGTGAGGTCGCGCTGTGTCTAGGAGAGCCATTACGCAAAGCCCTCGGCCGAGGCAGGAGATTTACTGGTAGGTATTCCAGTAGTATCTCAGGGCGTTCTGGGCTACGCTCCGACACGACTTGTACCGCTTTTGGGGGTCTGACTTTCACCAACCCCCTAGGCCCGCCATGCGATACTCATAGACGAACGGACCGGACTGTACGGATATTGTCACTGACAGGCTCAGTTGGGTGTCGGGGTGAGCTTCCTCATCGACGTCCCATTTGGTCAATACCTGGTGGCCCGTCACGTATTGGCTTATACCTCTGACGTGCTAGTGGTTAAATCCACAGCCAAGGTATTGACGAGTCTTTAGAGTCCACCACACTCAGTTACAGTTACTCAAGTTTCGGGCGAAACGCTGTAGAGGCCGTATGGAGATATGGCAGGGTTCGATCAGATACGTGCGGTATTACACGGATCGTGATCGGACAGTTTTTACTAGCCGGCTTTGGCTTAAGCCGGATTCTAGTATTTGATAGTGTAGTTTTGTCTCTTTGCATTTGTGTTTAGTGGGAATACAAATGCGGGCATGTATTTGCAGTAGCGGGGTTTTCCTGTAATTTATTATGGGATCGGTTTTCTGGGGTTGCCAGTTTGCATTCCGTTCCGCCCGGTTTTCCTTCATTCCTTCTCGGTCGGACTTTCTTGGTGGAGGGTGTTAATTGCAAGTTCGCAATTAACATTTTGTGAGGGGTTTCTTTGCATATTTGTGGCATCATGATTGTTATTTCATCATGAGATCCTTTTTTGGTCTTCTCACTTGCTTTCATTGTGATGGTTGTTTGATATGATAAGAAATGAAATGAGAGTGACTAATTTCTATATGGTTGATTTATTCTTTCTTGCTTTTCTTTCTCTCTCCAATCTCATTCAAGATATGAGAGGGCCGGCCATTTCTTGAGAGGGTGAGAGGAGAGTATCATTTTTCTAGTGGTGGAAAGATATCATCTCATTCTTGCTTGCTCCAAAAATTAACATAACCCTTCTCCAAAGTTCCTTCTTGTTTCCTCCACAAACCATGGCAACCTCAATAACCCCAAGAGACAAGTTCACTACACTATTTCTATAGCAAGCCTTGGACGCGTCGGCTAGCCAACTTCGCGCCCGAGTTGCCTCGGTCAAGAGGCGGGAGCCCGTAAAAGATTCCGGCTACGTGGTGCCCCTTTCCGACGAGCGAGGAGGTGATGGAGATTCCGCAAGAGATCGGAGTGGAGATGAAGACCGAAGGACACGGATCGCTTGGTATAACTTCTCACCCCATCTCTCTAGTTAGCTAGTATAGGTTAATGGTTTCGATCCGGGTAATTGTCCGCGGTAGCGCCGGTTTCCGAGCGAGGGAAAAAAATTTTATTCCGCATTTTGGCCTCGAGAAAGAGGCCGGGGCGCTGCCGTGGCGCAACAAGTAAAAGGTTTCAATTTAAAAGTTATCTAGTGTGGTGGCATGGCAATTACCAGGGTGTGTGTGTAAGCATGAATAGTGCTCGTGCTGCATATAAAAACCCTGGTAATGGTGCAGGTGTCCTATGAAATGGTTTCGTATAGGTATGTCCATATAATGCATGGATGCAGTAAATAGTCAATTAAGTATTTCACCCCTAATTATTAACATTACTAAGGATCTTGTAAGTTACTAAAACTATCGGGCGGCTTGCGCCATCCAACGATAGTCCCCCGTAGATGTTACATCTACTCACCGGAATCCCTGGCTAGCTGTGTCCAATCACCGCCTTTCCCTTTTGCGCCGTGTCTGACGTCTCCGCGACCGAACCTGGAATTAACATCAATACCAAACATAAGGTTACATATCAAGAACGACGCAAAACCCAAACGAAACTACTAACGTTCGCTAGCTAGGTACAACGTGCACAAAGTGCGCGGAACACACGCGAAAATCGCAAAAACTGCCAAAAACGCCGATTTGATCGCCCGGCAAGACTAAAACCAGACTACTCAAAAAAAAAACCGCACTCACGCATCCTAAAAGTCGTAGGACAAGCCATTACAATCATCAAGATATCAAAAATAATTCATCCCATAACTTTATAACAAAACTAGTAAGCAATTGCATTCCAAAATCGGTGCAAGAATCGCCGATTGGCTACAAAAAGACTACTATCAAGCTTGAACACCCAACCACACTACAAGCAATCTACAAACACTAATTACAACACAATAACAATGATTCCAATCCTATTTTCCATAACAACCATTTCTTGAATTTATAACCTAGCAAATTCCAAATCAATTTCCACACTTGAAAACTTAAATTAACACAACAAAAGCCCACATAAGAAAATTAATCTCTTAGATTAGGTTAGAAAAATAACTAGATAACAATTTAGGTTTAATCAACTAAATAATGTTTTCTAAACCCTAATCAACTCATTTATCAAGCTTCAAATACCATTTTCCATACATAAACCCCTTTCTAGATTTTCCTAAAACAACAATTTCACACTTCTAAAATTAACTAATTTAGCAAAATTGAAGACTACATAAACAAGGTGACCATATAGATTTGTTAATTAACAACTAGATTAACTATAAAACAATCTAATTAACTATTATGGCTTCAAAACCCTAGTTAAATTTTTCAAGCATAACCTAAGAAAACTAGATTAGAACTACACTAAATTTAACACTACAACAATCTACTTAAGAATCTTAAACAAAAGAATTTAATTAGCAAGGGATTATACCTCACTAGAGATCTAGCAAGAATGGATTTTGCTCCAAATGATGGCCTCAAGCATCAAGATCCAAGCTAGGGAGGTGAAGGAAAAGAAGGATGAAGGATGGTTTTAAATTTGCAAGCTTTAATTTGCAATTTTCTTTGAATTAAACTTGAAGAATTTTGAAGAAATGAGAAGAAAAGAGATGAAGAGGAGGGGTGTGCAGGTTTCGGCCAGCAAGAGGTGAGGGGGAGGGTGTGGGCAAGTGGGGAAAGTCAAGGGTCAAGTCTCCAAAGTCAAATGCACCATACCTTATTCATTTTAATTAAAATAAATCCAATAAACCAACAATTCAACACAAGAAAGCAACCCAAGAAAATGAGGCCAGAAATTTCTGGACTTGCACAAGGTGGGGCTGTCCTAGGGCTGAGGGAAAAGAGAGAGGGGTTTTACAAAAGAAATTTTATGCAAAAAGGCCCCCTACAACTCAAAAATTGCAAGTTTTAGCTCAAAATTCAATAAATTCGTTTCATATCATAAAAATTTGTTAAAAATCAAAATAAATTACTAAAAATTTATGTTATCACTAGATTTTAATTATCATAATTTTAGAGATTAAAATTAGCCCGGAAAAATTTGTATTTATCGCTTATTTAATGTATTTTCTTACTGGCCTAAAATAATATTAAAAAAATTGAAAAATTAGGGAAAATTTTTAAACGACCAGAATTTCATAATTAACTCATTAGCTACTAAAAACAAGCAATTACCTATCCATTTTAGGTATAATTAGCCCTAAACTGCAAAATAACAAGAAAGACGGTTTTCGGAAAAATACCGAATTTTCACCGAATTTCAGGGAAACACCAAAACGACTTTTCAAGACGCTACAATCTTCCCCCCTTAAAGAAATTCGGTCCCCGAATTTAAAAATATAGCTACGCGTACCTTCAAAGAGATGGGGATATTTCTTCCTCATCTCGCCCTCGGTCTCCCAGGTAACCTCCTCGCTGCTCGGGCTACGCCAAAGGACCTTGACGGTTGGTATAATCTTCGACCTCAACTTCTTCACCTGCCGATCCAGGATGGCCACCGGCTGCTCTGCAAAAGAAAGGTCGCGCTCTAGCTGGACTGTCGGGTGCTGAATCGCATGCGAAGGGTCGTGAAGGTACTTGCGGAGCATCGAAACATGGAAGACGGGGTGAACATCGGGAAAGCTGGGAGGAAGAGCCAAACGATAAGCAACAGCGCCAACCCGCTCGAGGATCTCGAAGGGACCTACGAATCTAGGGCTAAGCTTCCCCTTTCGCCCAAAACGCATCACGCCCTTCATCGGGGAGACTTTCAGAAAAACATGGTCGCCAACTGCGAACTCTAATCTGCGACGGCGCCTGTCTGCATAGGATTTCTGCCTGCTCTGAGCCGCTCTCATCCGGTCTCGGATCAACTGTATCTTCGCTGTCGTCTCCTCAACAAGCTGCGGCCCCAAAATGCTGCTCTCGCTGAGCTCTGTCCAACACACGGGCGATCTGCATCTCCTCCCATACAATGCCTCGAAAGGTGCCATCTGAATAGTATCCTGGAAGCTGTTGTTGTAGGAGAACTCCACTAGAGGTAAATGACGATCCCAGCTACCACCAAAGTCTAAAACGCACGCTCTGAGCATGTCCTCGAGAGTCGGAATGGTCCGCTCTGACTGTCCGTCTGTCTGCGGATGAAACGCTGTGCTGAAGCTCAAACGAGTGCCCAAAGCCTCCTGAAGTCTCTGCCAAAGTCGGCTGGTGAACTGAGTGCCTCGATCTGACACGATACAAGTCGGTACGCCATGTAGTCGCACGATCTCGTCAATATAGAGCTGAGCATACTGAGCGAAGCTGAAAGTCGTCTTCACTGGCAGGAAGTGAGCCGCTTTCGTCAATCTATCCACGATCACCCAGATGGAGTCGTACCCTCGACTGGTCCTGGGTAGACCCACAACGAAATCCATCGAAATCTGCTCCCATTTCCATTCTGGAATGGGTAACGGCTGTAACTCTCCTGCGGGCCTCTGGTGCTCGGCCTTGACTTGCTGACAAGTCAGGCATCTCGAAACGAACTCCGCAATGTCCCTCTTCATCCCGTCCCACCAGTAGGTCTCTCTCATATCATGGTACATCTTGGTGGAACCGGGGTGGACACTATACACTGATCGGTGTGCCTCCTCAAGAATGTCGCGCCGTAATCCATCAGCATCTGGTACGCACAGTCTAGATCCATATCGTAAAATCCCCTGATCGTCAACCACGAACTCGGAAAATCTGCCCTGTCCCATCTGTTCCATGATCTCTGAGCAACGGTCGTCACTGCGCTGTGCCTCATATATACGGTCAAGCAACTGTGGGCGTGCACGAACATGCGCGAGCTGTCCCCCTGTCTGAGTGAACTCGAACTCAACTCGGCTGTCGCATAACATCTGCCAATCTGCTAACGACTGCCTCTGCACTGCGCTCAAAAAGGATAGACTACCCCCGGGCTTCCTACTCAACGCATCTGCCACCACATTTGCCTTGCCGGGGTGATATAAGATCTCGCAGTCGTAGTCTTTCACCAACTCCATCCAACGACGCTGTCTGAGGTTCAGGTTTCGCTGCTGAAATATGTACTTTAAGCTCTTGTGATCGGTGAATATCTGACACGACTCGCCGTACAGGTAATGTCGCCAAATCTTCAGTGCAAAGACCACTGCAGCCATCTCCAAATCATGAGTGGGGTAGTTCTGTTCATGCTTCTTCAACTGCCGAGAAGCATAAGCGATCACCCGGCCATGCTGCATCAATACGCATCCTAATCCCACTCGCGAAGCATCACAGTAGACAACAAATCCGCCTGATCCCGAAGGCAAAGATAATACCTGCGCCGTAGTCAAACATGTGCATAGCTGCTGAAAACTGCACTCGCACTCCTCTGTCTAGACGAAAGGAACTCCCTTCCGGGTCAAACTGGTCAACGGTGCAGCTATACGGGAGAAGTCCTCAACAAAACGCCTGTAGTAGCCCGCCAAGCCTAGAAAACTACGGATCTCAGTAACCGATGTAGGTCGGGGCCACTGCTGAACAGCCTCAATCTTCTTCGGGTCCACACAAATGCCGTCTCTCGTAACCACGTGACCCAAGAATCCGACGCTGTCCAGCCAGAATGCACACTTGGAGAACTTCGCGAATAGCTGGTGCTCCCTCAGAGTCTGTAACGTAATCCGCAAGTGCTGCTCGTGCTCCTCTCTGCTCCGTGAGTACACCAAGATATCGTCGATAAACACGATGATGAACAAGTCAAGATACGGCCTGAATGTACGGTTCATCAAATCCATGAATGCTGCTGGGGCGTTGGTGAGTCCGAACGACATCACCAAAAACTCGTAGTGGCCATAGCGTGTACGGAAGGCTGTCCTCGGTATATCCTCCTGTCGAACTCGCAGCTGATGGTATCCTGATCGCAAGTCGATCCTCGAAAAATACCCCGCACCCTGAAGCTGGTCGAACAAATCATCAATGCGCCGCAACGGATATCGGTTCCGAACGGTAACTTTGTTCAGCTGGCGGTAGTCGATACATAAGCGCAAACTTCCATCCTTCTTCTTGACAAACAGGACCGGAGCACCCCACGGAGAAACACTCGGTCGAATAAGCCCCTTATCTAACAAATCCTGCAACTGATCCTTCAGCTCTCGAAGCTCTGCCGGGGCCATCCGATAAGGTGGTATAGAAATAGGCCCCGAACCGGGAATCAAATCAATGCAGAACTCAACATCGCGCTCAGGCGGTAGCCCAGGTAGCTCATCAGGGAAAACATCAGGGAACTCACAAACTACCGGGACCCGGTCTAACGGAACCTCTGCAGCTCGAGTATCACAAACAAACTCTAAGAATCCCTGACATCCCTTCCGCAAGAGCTAACCAGCGCGAAGAGACGAAATTAAGCTGGGAAGGGTGACACTGCGGTCTCCCTGAATAACAAGGACTGGCTCTCCCGGAAAGCTAAATCTGACTGCCTTCTTACGGCAGTCTACCGAAGCATAACAAGTGGCTAGCCAATCCATGCCCAGAAGCACATCAAAGTCCAACATATCGAGGAGTATCAAATCAACTGATGAATCCCTCTCCCCGATACGAACGGAACACAAACGAAATACAAACCGAGCAACAAACGACTCGCCTACCGGAGTAACAACAACAAGCGGCTGATCTAACGACGACGACTCACGGCCCAACATCGGTGCAAAGTGTGTAGATACGTACGAATGTGTGGAACCTGGGTCGAATAATACCCGTGCGTCGAAAGAACAAACTGGCAAAGTACCGTCACAACGGCATTGGATGCCTGCGCATCCTGCGGTGTCAAAGCAAAAACTCGGGCCTGTCCTCCACCGATAGCGGGCTGACCTCAACCTCGGCCTCTGCCTCCTCGTCCTCTCTGAACAGGACCGCCGCGTCCACGGCCTCTCGGTGCACCTAACTGGCGTGGAGCATCGCCTGGGGTAGGAAGTAGAGCTCTCTGAGGAGGGGGTGGTGATGGTGGTAGGGTCACATGCGGAACTGTCGCTGCTCCCTGTCGTCTCACCGGACAGTCGCTGACAAGATGGTGCAAACTCCCGCACCCAAAACATCCTGGCGACGGCTGCTGCTCCTGGGGATAAGAACCATATAACTGTCCCCGCCCAAATCCTCTGCCAGGCCTATCTCTCGGAAAGAATCTGGCGCGCTGCCTCTGAGACGGTACATCGGTGCGCATCCTCTTCGGCCCAGAAACGGCCGAAGTCTGTGATATGCGTGCCTCCATCCGCAATGCCGTATCCCTAGCAGCTGAATAAGTGTCGTAGTGCTGGGCGCCAATGGCAAGATATAGCTGGGCATCAAGTCCCTGTACGAACCTCTTCACCATCTTCTCCTCGGTATCCACCAAATACTGAGCATATCGGGATAACTGTGTAAACTGGATGTCATACTCAGACACCGTCATCCCAGGTGTCTTGACTAAGGCTTCAAAGCTGCGAGCTCTGGCGTCACGAACGCTCTCTGGAAGGAAACGGGCTAGAAAGACCGCTGTAAACTCGGCCCAAGTCATAGGCGGCAGACTTGCAGCTCGACCTCTCAAGACTGACTCCCACCATGTCTACGCGAGACCCTCTAGTCGGAAACTCGCAAGCTCTACCCATCGATCATCCGAACATCTCAGCGAACGGCAGATCCTGGCTAAACTGTCAAGGAACGTCTGTGGGTCCTCCGCTGCCTCGGTGCCGGTGAATACTGGAGGTCTCAGCCTCAAGAAATCCTGTAGTGAAACCGGAATGGCCACGGTGGTAGTAGTAGGAGCAGGTATCATAGTCGTCTGTGATGTAGTAGGTACGTCATCCGGCCTCGGTGTACGACTGGCTGCAACTAGGGATCCTACCATCTGACGTAGCTCCTGCATGCCTCCCATCATTTATCGCAACTCCTCCATACCGGTCTCGAGCCTATCCATACGGCCCGGGGATAGTGGATCGGTCTGTCCCTGCGGCGTAGGCATACCACCCTGCTCAGTCCTAGTCTCGGACGAGCCAGCTCGAATCTCGTCTCTGGCGGCAGCCCTCTGTGCCCTCGTAGCCTTCGGCGGCATAGTGGCTGTTACAGGAAACAGGACAGTAAGAACAGTGCAATAGGATCATAGGATACACGGAATTGAAGAAGGAATTTTTCTAGCAAGAATATCCTAAAGTCACTTAGGCGGAGTACCGTATCGTAAGTATGCCGCGGACAAACGCACGCTACGTTACCCTGCTTAAGTCACTTACTCCATCTACCAAGGGTCATCCTACACTCAAAAAGGTAAAACCTATCGCTCTGATACCAACTTTGCCACGACCCGCAGGGTACGGAACGTGACTGGCACTTAAGTTTACGAAACGTCTAAAGACGTCCGTAAAATAAGTAAGCCAAAGCCCAGAAAACAAAACCAATTAAGCAAAAGAGTGAAGAAAACCCAATCAATTGAAAGCAAGTTTATTAAATAAGTCATGTAAAACCCTTTTTAAAAACCATACTAATTTTCCCGAAAATTTCGGCAGAGTCTCCTTTGTAAATACTGGCCCCCAAAATGGGTTAAACAAAAATATACATGAATCCAACAAAATAGGGCATCCCCAAGCGGGAGCTAGCTCTTCGCCACAAGGCGGTCATAAATCCCACGCAATGCAAATGACAGCAAGCATAATAATCATAATAAAGCATAAGAAAACATCATGTCGACTCAAGTGAGTTCGACCCCAAAATACAGCATAAAAGTCCACAAACCTCACAGTCTCATCTCTAGGTCAATATACAATAAATCTGGTAGAAACAGTAGATGGAGTACACTAGATACAAGAATATACAAGGTGGTACAAAAATGATAACATAACCCACCTATGAGCAAATCTCGAGCCCAGACAAAAGAGGCAAAAGAACAAGTGCGCCCGCCGCTACTGAACTGACGGAGCGGACCTGCAAAAGACTGTGGCACAACGGGGGTGAGTTGCCAACTCGTGAGTAATAAATAACACCTACAAAGGCTATCGCATGCATGCACACAAGCATCCTAGCATCTAAAATACAGGTATGACGGGATGCACTAGCAGGTGTGTATACAACATCAGTGTACTAATATGTATGCAACATGAATATCTGAGGTCTCAATAGGTATATATAAGAAACATTTTATCTCTTTTTGTGTTTGAAACTCTTTCAGAATGCCAGCATAATGTCAATGAATCGACGAAAAACGGTGTCCAGCAACGACACCCAAAAGCTGTCTCAAATCTCATAAATCCATGTCATAGTGTCTCTGGCCTCAGCCATCTGGCTGATCCATCTCAATATCAATATCTCATCCTCTCGCGGCCCCGGTCGGTATCCTCTGGATATCCGCCGTGCCCAATGAAGTCACCGGTCGGTAATCCGTCCCCTGCCAGGCTCATCGTCAGCACCACGAGCTTCTTGCCCCGGGGTACCCTACCGGGCCCACCATGTACCCGAAACGGTTCATCCAACTCCTCGAAACGGGTCTCCAAAAACCAAAGCAAACTCATGGTGGACGACACTTACATCACTAGAAAACCGCAATTTACATGTTTTAAAAATATAATAAGTTTAGAAATTTTGCGGCTTTCCCCCCGAAATCCAGAAATATCATAAATCTCAAGAAGTCCTCATAAGTGCATATATCAATAATAATGAATGCATATGGTGTCAATAATCAAGTTGCGATGTGTAATTAATGGATTAGGCATGAACAGTTAATATGATGAAGTACATGCACATGAATAGCAGTCCTACGGTTTCATTTTAAGGAATTAAAGGCAATAGTACCAGTTTAAGTATCAATTAGTAAAAGGTTTCAATTTAAAAGTTATCTAGTGTGGTGGCATGGCAATTACCAGTTTAAGTATCAATTAGTAAAAGGTTTCAATTTAAAAGTTATCTAGTGTGGTGGCATGGCAATTACCAGGGTGTGTGTGTAAGCATGAATAGTGCTCGTGCTGCATATAAAAACCCTGGTAATAGTGCAGGTGTCCTATAAAATGGTTTCCTATAGGTATGTCCATATAATGCATGGATGCAGTAAATAGTCAATTAAGTATTTCACCCCTAATTATTAACATTACTAAGGATCTTGTAAGTTACTAAAACTATCGGGCGGCTTACGCCATCCAACGATAGTCCCCCGTAGATGTTACATCTACTCACCGGAATCCCTGGCTAGCTGTGTCCAATCACCGCCTTTCCCTTTCGCGCCGCGTCTGACGTCTCCGCGACCGAACCTGGAATTAACATCAATACCAAACATAAGGTTACATATCAAGAACGACGCAAAACCCAAACGAAACTACTAACGTTCGCTAGCTAGGTACAACATGCACAAAGTGCGCGGAACACACGCGAAAATCGCAAAAACTGCCAAAAACGCCGATTTGATTGCCCGGCAAGACTAAAACCCGACTACTCAAAAAAAAACCGCCCTCACGCATCCTAAAAGTCGTAGGACAAGCCATTACAATCATCAAGATATCAAAAATAATTCATCCCATAACTTTATAACAAAACTAGTAAGCAATTGCATTCCAAAATCGGTGCAAGAATCGCCGATTGGCTACAAAAAGACTACTATCAAGCTTGAACACCCAACCACACTACAAGCAATCTACAAACACTAATTACAACACAATAACAATGATTCCAATCCTATTTTCCATAACAACCATTTCTTGAATTTATAACCTAGCAAATTCCAAATCAATTTCCACACTTGAAAACTTAAATTAACACAACAAAAGCCCACATAAGAAAATTAATCTCTTAGATTAGGTTAGCAAAATAACTAGATAACAATTTAGGTTTAATCAACTAAATAATGTTTTCTAAACCCTAATCAACTCATTTATCAAGCTTCAAATACCATTTTCCATACATAAACCCCTTTCTAGATTTTCCTAAAACAACAATTTCACACTTCTAAAATTAACTAATTTAGCAAAATTGAAGACTACATAAACAAGGTGACCATATAGATTTGTTAATTAACAACTAGATTAACTATAAAACAATCTAATTAACTATTATGGCTTCAAAACCCTAGTTAAATTTTTCAAGCATAACCTAAGAAAACTAGATTAGAACTACACTAAATTTAACACTACAACAATCTACTTAAGAATCTTAAACAAAAGAATTTAATTAGCAAGGGATTATACCTCACTAGAGATCTAGCAAGAATGGATTTTGCTCCAAATGATCGCCTCAAGCATCAAGATCCAAGCTAGGGAGGTGAAGGAAAAGAAGGATGAATGATGGTTTTAAATTTGCAAGCTTTAATTTGCAATTTTCTTTGAATTAAACTTGAAGAATTTTGAAGAAATGAGAAGAAAAGAGATGAAGAGGAGGGGTGTGCAGGTTTCGGCCAGCAAGAGGTGAGGGGGAGGGTGTGGGCAAGTGGGGAAAGTCAATGGTCAAGTCTCCAAAGTCAAATGCACCATACCTTATTCATTTTAATTAAAATAAATCCAATAAACCAACAATTCAACACAAGAAAGCAACCCAAGAAAATGAGGCCAGAAATTTCTGGACTTGCACAAGGTGGGGCTGTCCTAGGGCTGAGGGAAAAGAGAGAGGGGTTTTACAAAAGAAATTTTATGCAAAAAGGCCCCCTACAACTCAAAAATTGTAAGTTTTAGCTCAAAATTCAATAAATTCGTTTCATATCATAAAAATTTGTTAAAAATCAAAATAAATTACTAAAAATTTATGTTATCACTAGATTTTAATTATCATAATTTTAGAGATTAAAATTAGCCCGGAAAAATTTGTATTTATCGCTTATTTAATGTATTTTCTTACTGGCCTAAAATAATATTAAAAAAATTGAAAAATTAGGAAAAATTTTTAAACGACCAGAATTTCATAATTAACTCATTAGCTACTAAAAACAAGCAATTACCTATCCATTTTAGGTATAATTAGCCCTAAACTGCAAAATAACAAGAAAGACGGTTTTCGGAAAAATACCGAATTTTCACCGAATTTCAGGGAAACACCAAAACGACTTTTCAAGACGCTACAATTGCAAATATGAGATCCTGATCCGGTATCCAATACCCAGGAAGTAGAGTTGATCGACAGACAATTCTCAATTACAAACACACCTGAAGTCGAAGCCACAGCTTGCTTCGGTTCCTGGTTCTTGGCGTTCCACGCCTTGCAATCCTTCTTCCAGTGCCCTTTCCTGTGACAATGGAAGAACTCATCCTGGCCAACTACCGGTACCGCAAACTTTTTCTTTCCCTTCCCTCCCACCTTACTAACACCTCCTCTAGGTTTGGTGGCGGCCTTCTTCTTCCTTCCTTTAGCCCTTGCCTTGGACCCGGAAGAAGATGTACCGCTAACAAACATAGCGGGTGTTTCCCTTGTCTTCTGCAAGGTGCCCTCTGCACTCCTTAACATGTTCAGGAGTTCCGGAAGTTCAACTTCTTTTCTTTGAATGTTGAAGTTCAGGATAAACTGGGCGTAGGTGTGAGGAAGGGACTAGAGAATAAGGTCTGTATAGAGCTCATTATCCAAAGTCGTCCCAAGGTCTGCGAGCTCTTCAATATAGCCGATCATCTTTAGGACATGTTCTCCTACCGATGACCCGACAGCCAACCTCGCTCGAAACAAGTTCTTAGAGGTCTCGTATCTTGCTATACGAGATTGCTCTCCATAAAGTTCCTTTGTATGGAGAAATATGCCATCAAGGTCCATATCCTCGTGCCTCCTCTGATGTTCATTGTTCATTGAGGCAAGCACGATGCACTTGGCTTTCGCGCAATCTAAATCCCAGGTTTTGCGGATTTCCTTATCCGCATTGCTGGATTTGGGACCAGGGACAGCAGGTGCCGTAGCGGTGAGGACGTACCCCAATTTGTCATAGGTCAAAGCCATTTTGACATTCCGCAGCCAATCTTTAAAGTTTGGCCCTGTCAGTATATTTTTCTCTAAAAGTAACTTAAGTCCAGTCATTTTCAGGGTCGCTGCAATTAGGAGAGAGAGAAGAAAACTCTTTAGCATGATGCTCTTGCAAGTTTAGAGTGGTTTTTAGTTTATCTAAACTGGATGGCTCCCACTGTTTCTCGAATTCTTCCTCAAACCATAAAAGAAGAATTAGCCAGGCTATTCTCACTGTACAATTCTTGCATAACCGTTCAGCCAGGCTAGTGTCGATACTTCGAGGGAGGTTTTCCAACGCTTTCGCGAAGTTCCTTAATTAAAGAACCTCTTTTCTCTTGGGGCGTAACCCCGCTGACACTTTTCTTGACACCTACTTGGTTTATAGCATTGATCGTTAAGTGACGAATATCCTGATAAGTAGCATATACTCACAGTAGGATCGGGATCCAAATATCATCGTATGATAATGTTGAAGGAATGCTACCAACATTCATCAAACTCCAAATAGTATGCATCTCTTTGCAAATTTCAGTTTCTTTAGAAATTCCCGATATTTGTTTTTGCCCCATGCTCTTATGACCTTGGCTTTGGTCAAAATGTCATAAGTCACATGTCAAGTTCTACCCGTCATTATCTTGTCAATTTGAACCCATCCGTATATACCCCTGACTTTGGTCAAATGATAATACGACTGTCCCAAACCAACTCATCTATCTTATGCAACAAATGAAAAACCTAGCAGCTACCAAACACTATGCCTTGACTTTGGCCAAAATGCATAGCTTGAATATTACTGAATACCCAAATGAAATGACGGAGGGCTACGAATGGTTTTGGCGAAACCGTGAACGTAGTGAACTTGATATAACCGAAGGAACCTGATAGCTTTTAAAAGGAGTGGTTAAAGCTCCGCATTTAAAAATATCTGTTTTTAAAATTAACCGAGTGGTTTCTTTTAAATTGTTCCAACGATTAAACTTTTTGGTTTATTTTCTTTGCATTATAAACAATGCGTCCCATCATTAACCTATCATTGCAGAAAACAACGAAAATACAACGTCCTCTTATGCCATCCGCATTCGCCACGGGGTCCCGTCATCACCCGTTAGGTTACTTAACTAACGACAGAGCGGGGGCTGGGCTAGCGGGGTGTAAAACATAAGTGACGTCTAAATAGCTATCATATATAGATATTGTACATTCGTCAGACACAATAATACGCATTCCAGATCACAGATGAACTTTATTGGATTTGCAAGTAATCCGTGTTTGTTTTGAGCCTGCAACAAAAGACGGATTACACAGTTGTGATGAATAGCCATTACCCCACCCAAGACCCCAACGGGTACGGCAAACTACCCACCCGGCAGTTTGTGCACCCCACCTTGGGTCTGTCCTAGGAGCAAAAACAGTAAAATGAAATAATACAACGGTGGCTACAATCGCAACCTGGATGTGCCCCGCAAAATAATATTACAACAAATTACATTTACATCAAATGAATTAAATAATAACCCATCACATAACCCCGGCTATACATCACAACAGTCCAACACAGTTCATATCCACAAACAGTAAAAACCATTACAGAAATGTGCAACCCCCTGCCAACCGATATACTAGCAGTCAGGGGAGGTTTACGAACACAAACACAGATATAATCCAACAAGCAAATACTGTATAATTTCGATCGATTAAACACTTTTAATTTTGCTCCAATACTTCTCTGTAAATCTGAAGCCTGAGCAAAAATAAAATATTCCAGAAAATACCAAATGTCACAGAGAAGCAACACAGGAAAATTGGGTTCCTGAATCGCCAACTCGGCGGCGGAATCGCGGCGGATCGTTGGGATCCGCCGCGGTTCCGCGGCGCTTTAGGCGATTCAGGGGCCCAATTTTCTTGGGTGTTCTTCTACTGTCTTTTCAAGCTTTCTGAACATCCCTGAAAAATTTTTGGACTTCATTTAAAAATCGACAGAAACTTGTGATTTCGGGCTTTTCCGGTTTTGTTTTTTCCGTTCGAAATTCATACAAATTTGCAAGTAAGTTATTTATTGTTTAGCAAGGCTCTGATACCACTGTAAGTCGATGTATAACACCCCACGACTTGCGGGGAGGCGGAAATATGAAAAACGATCTTATTCTTTGCTTAAACATCGACTAACCGCATGAATCGAAGCTAAACGATAACTAACATCAAACATAGAAGTTAACAACTACTATGTAAAGGGATTATACCTAAAGAACCGTGTCCTTCGTCTTTACGAACTCCACCTCCTCCTCGGCCTTCTCGAATTAGTAGACGATCCACCCGAGAGCTTTACTCCAAGCTTAGCCTCTAAACTTGAGGCAACTAACTTTCTTTAAGTGCTAATCAAAGAAGCTAGGTGATATAGAGTGAGGGTTATGGTTTAATTAGTCTAACTAATCCTTGTACTCAACTGTCACGACCCGAAAGTACGGAACATGACCGGCACTTAAACTACGAACGTCTCGAGGCGTACGTAATCTAAGTAAACCGACAACCCAGAAATCCAAACCAAGAAGAGTAGTAGAGAATAGGAAAAACCAACTTAAAGCAAGTAATTTCAATAGCATAAGCCGAATTATGCGGTTTTTAAAACATCGAAAATTTACTGAAAATTTCGGCAGAGTCTCCTTTGTAAATACTGGCCCCCAAACGGGATACAACATGAATAGTATACGAAATCAAGAAAAAGGCATCCCCAAGCGGGAGCTAGCTCTTCGTCAATCGACGGTCACAACCACACAAACAATAAAATATACAACGCCAACGGCGAGGATCAAAACTCAAAAGGAAACTCAAAACCACCAGAAATATAACGAGCGACTCTAAGGTCGAAAGAATAACCAACACTGGTCTCTATCTCAATAAATACATGTTTGGTTGATGGAACTTCTAGATACAACAGAATAATGATATACAAGATATATAATGGGGGTATGATACAAATAAACCCACCTACTAGCAAATCACCCGAATGAAACTGAGCCCGCGAGCCGTAAAGAAACCTGTACGGCAAATCTGCAAGAAACTGGGGCACAACGGGGGTGAGTTGCCAACTCGTGAATAGAAAAACATCTACGCACAGAAATCGCATAAATAACGCAATCCTAGGTCAATGATCATAATATATCCTCAAAATAAGTATATAACATGCAGCCTATAACAAGGCTAGGTTAAATATCTAACCCGAGTGTAAACTCATGTGCCCGTGTCAGTGCCTCAAGTAGCAATATATCCTACGAATGAGGTATGAATGCATGAAACAGAATACATGTAAATGAAGAAACTGTTTTCATAAATTAGTGAGATTTCCTTCGTATTTTTAAACTGAGGTATCATAAATGAAATCAGCATCAACAGTGTCTAGCATCGACACAAAACATAAATCTCACTGTCTCGAAAAATCAATGTCTCAATCTCAATATCTAGGGCGCCGTCAGTCCAGACCGGCCCCTACCATAAATCTCAAGACCACGACGGTATCCTCCGGATATCCGACGCGTCGGATAAAATCACCGGTAGGTAGTACTCCCCTGCCAGGCTCAACGTCATCACCACATTCCTCTTGCCCCGGGATACCGCACCGGGTCCACCATGTACCCGAAACGGTTCATCCGTCTCCTCGAATCGGGTTTCCAAATCCATCAGCAAACTCATGGTGGACGACTCATACATCATGGGAAAACCGCACTTTTTATTTTAAAAGAGAGAATATGTTTATTTGTGTTTTTGCGGTTTTCCTCCAAATCCAGAAAATCTCATAGAAATCCAAATCCAAACCTTAATAGCATGCAAAATAGTGAATATATGCATGAGAATCCATGAATGCGGCATAACAATGAATAACAGTATGCATGAAGTAGCAGGTAATAACTACAATGTCTAAACTATTCGCTAATAGGCTATGTCAAGCAATAATATATTTTCTAAGGTGTACGTGACATGGCAATTACCGATGAAGATGTGTGTGAGCCGGCAAGTAAGTGTACGTGGTACATACGCATCATCGGTAATGGTGCTGGTGTCCTATCAGCATGATATTAAAATGGAGTATGAAACATAATATAAGAATGCGATGCAAAGCGAACCACAAAAAAGTGGGAGCTGAAACTAGACGTAACCAAAACTAATCTGCATTAATCTAATATAAGTCCTACGAATGGTGCCTTTTGAAATAACACGAATCATGGGGTTTTGAAAATAGGGCTACGGTGTTTTTATGAAAAGATACGTCGTTTTTGAAATGTCCGTAGATTCCCTTGAGCTGTCTTTAAAAATGCCCACGATTCGTTAGTTTTTGAAATAGGTAAGAAGTCTAATCTACTCTAACAACTACACTAAACTATACGGCCGAACTAACAAGCTGAACTACAGGTAAGGAAACCGCCTAACATCTGAGTCGATATAAAAATATATATAAGTCGGTGATCCCGCCTCAATAGTATCGCGTACGATACAGTATATCATCTGACATCCTCGAGTCATGAGCGCGGATCTATCATCAATATAGGCTCGTACGGTAAATCGTCGTACGGCATCCCAAAAGCTGGGTACGGTTCAATATCACACTATCTCATCACATTTCAGATATCACTTATCATATCATATAATCTGGGGTACTGATCTAAGTCTAGTACAACTGATATCATCTTCAAAGTATGAATGCGGGGGTAAACACACATCCCGAACCCGCAAGAATCACATTTCGTATCCCAAATACGAATCATATCAAATCACCGATCTCGCGGCACAAAGCCCACATCATCGACTCAACTCCAAAGTCATCCCATATCATCAAACACCGTGCAAGTATAAGAAACATACAAGTGTATGCGTGTGGGTGCAAATCTATCCTATGGTTCGCAACTAGGAACTACGCTAGTTATTTCTACCCCTAACTAACCATAACACACTAACTATCACACATAAAAATATACTACATAGTACTAATTACGGACTGCGGGGGTGCTATACGCCATCCACCCGACTTCTCCCCGTAGATATAAATCTACTCACCTGAACCTCGCTCGCCGGTGCCGACGTCGCCACGCACTTGCTTGTCGTCTCGAAGTCCACCTGGGGTACCTACATATCATAACGCACCGTATCGCATAAAAATCCGACTCATGACCAAAACGACGCACGAACCCTACATAGGTCAATACCTATGGTTGCTCTCACAAACCAACCCAAAAAACCCTCGACGTCGGCGTGCAAACGCCCGACCATCGAGAAAAACCCAAGTACACTCATTTGCACATTCACGAACACTAATTTTAATATAAAATAGGTTAAAACTCACAAAAACCCTAAATTCACTTTAAAAGTCGTTTTTCCGAAAAACTAGCAAGCAAAATTACTCGTTTTAGTATAAAACTTGACGTTTAAACAATTCTAGCGGCCATAATACTTATTAAATAACTTAAATAAGTCATAAAAATAATTTCCATAATTTAATCCCATTAAATTTTCATTAACCCCAAAATCCTAGTTTGTCAAAATATCCAATTTTAACAATTTTCAAAATAACAATTCACAAATCATCAACTTGACTAGGTTTTGCATGAACTAAGTTGGTAAACTACAACTTATAAATTTAATGATGTCATGAAGAACCTAACTAGATTTTTAATCTTACAATTTGATTTAATTTTAAAACCTAGTTCGCAAGATAGCTTAATTATTACAATTTTAAGTTAACAATTTGCAACTAGCAACTAGATTAGGTTTTAACATGTCTTAAGTGGTTAAATACATCACACAACCATAATCCCATTACTCAAAACCCTAACTTGAAATCAACCTCATTCTTGAACTTTTTAAACATGCAATTAGAACCAATCTAAAACCTAATTAAACACTTAATAAGCTAACATAAAGCAATTAAACAACAAATTCACTAAAGGGTTAAAATTTATACCTCCCAATTGAGTTCTAGCATGAAATCTAAGCTTCCCAAATTGCTATCTTTTCACCAAAATCCATGCTTGAAAGGCTAAGGAAAAATGGGTAGGGCTTGAATTTGGAGTTTTGGGATTTTTTTTGATGGATTTGAGGCAATTTTGATCAATTTTTCTCAAGAGAAGAGAGGTGAAATGGGGAGGGGGCTGTTTGCTGAAATTTTAGGAAGGGGTCGGCTGATTTGGGAGGGGGATTGGAGAGAGAGTGGGGTGTTGAAAGTGGTGGCCAAGTCAAAGGAAACCATGCCTCATTTGACTTTAACCCTTCTTTCTTTATTCCTTCACTTTATTTGATTTTTGATGAGGTAAAGAAAAGAATTGGAGGGAGAGGGGGCTGTTGTGGTTTCGGCCAGCACATGATGGGGTGTGTGTGTGGGGGGGGTGGATGAGGAATGAAATGATAAATACAATACCCCAAACATCCATTTACGCTAAAAAAAAGCCTTTTTTCTTCAAAAATTTCTAAACCGTTTTGGCAAATGATTTCGTTCCAAAAACCACATGATAAATTTTTATTTAATGTTTTATGATGCACAAAATTTATTTCAACTCATTCCAATTTGTAATTTTCCCTAATTAAATGTATTAGTGACGGCTTAAAATAATAATAAAATAATATTTTTTTCAGAAAATTTGAAATTTCACCAGCGGCTCAATAAACACCAAATAATAGCAATTACATAGCTAGAATATGTATATTTAAGTTTTATAATAAGATATTTGCATTTTGACTTTTTACAGAAAACCCCCTTATTTTACCGATTTTTCGAAATTTCACCGAAACGATTTTCAAAGCGTTACAATCTTCCCCCCTTAAAGAAATTCGGTCCCCGAATTTAAATTAAAACTTCCCCCAAATACTAAAATATTTCAGCCAAAACCATCAAATCGCCGGGGCTCCGAAATCTTAAATACATAAACACATCATAGCGCAATGCATGCGCATAAGTAATGAGCAGATAACTCGAAATCAAAACTCCGTCATGCCTCCCGCAATCATCAGAGTCAAGGTGAAAACACGAATGCCAAATCTCAAGCAAGCCCGATATGCTATAAATCGGAACTATACATGCAAATATCAGGAGGAAATGCATGCCATATCCTTAAGTTGCTGTGCAATGCACATAACACTGCACAGTGGTGGACGTCTATCATAAGAAAATAGCTATATACATATATACCTTTGTTTGAAATTTACGTTCCGCCGTTTTGGGAAACAATTTAGAAGGGTTTTCCTTGTTTTAAACGTTTCGCGTCATATCAAACACGTAGGTAAATACTGAGACTATAGCTCGCTTTTTTTGGAATTCCCTTCAATAGCTACCAATGCATGCAAAATACATTCAGGTACTGTCCTCTGACTAGTCCTGCTTAGTACGAGAACACATCGCAATTATAAAAAAAAAACGTACTGCTCTATAAGAGATCAATCCCAAAATACGCGTATGAATACTACGTGCGCCTGGTGCGCACGGAAATCAAAATCCATGAATGTGCCATACATGCGCACAGAAACAACATCTAAGTGCATCGGGTGTGCACGAAATATCTGTCGTAGGCAACATGTGTGCCTGACCGCAAAATCAGGTGCATCTGACATGCACGAAAAATCTCGAATTAGTGCATCTGGTGTGCACCAAATCGCATCTCGTAACAGGCGCCCAACAGGCGCTAAAAATCCAAATCAGGTGCATCCATCATGCACGAAATCATGAAATCCAATATCAAGCGCCGAACGTGCGCAAAATCAATCAGGTGCACAAGGTGCACAAAACAAATATCGAGTATCACCATCGAAATCGAAGTCCAGTGCATCTAAGTGCACGAGAGGCGTATCCCTGCACTGCAAGCATATATCAACTATACAGAGTGCAGGAACCAAATCGTGTGCATGCATACGCA
Organism: Agapanthus africanus; assembly: GCA_030015575.1. Taxonomy (NCBI): domain Eukaryota; kingdom Viridiplantae; phylum Streptophyta; class Magnoliopsida; order Asparagales; family Amaryllidaceae; genus Agapanthus; species Agapanthus africanus. The sequence continues at coordinate 354,569,989 of CM057350.1, read as the reverse complement.
CAAAACCAACTCAACTGTTTAAAATCGTAAAATCACAAACATGTGAAACTGAAGCACGAAAATTATATCAAGTGCAACACTGTGCAAAATCGTAAATACTCAGTAGGTGCAACCATGGTCCATGGAAACAAATATCATGAAACTCAATCATCAAAATCAATCCTGCGAATAGATCGCCCAAAATACCCAAAATCAAGTATGGCGGAATAGTACTGCTCAAGCGTATCCTCTAAGAATCTCGGCCAACTGTCGCGGTCACTAGTGGGACGTCTCGCCGATGATCATGAACTCTGTCCTGCTGGTGTGCGCAACCATGACCACTCCTGGGTCAAGGTCTTCACTGTGAATTACCAATCTTTCGGTCCATCGGCTTATCGGCCCTGTCGGGTGTGCTAACGGGGATGATCCAGTTCTGGCACGTCTCTTGTCATCTCCCGGTCAATCATCACGACCACTCGTAAGACAGCATATCACTGGCGTCGGCCTCTGGCTCTCTGAATGTACGTGACACATCTGATCCTGGGTGCAAGTATCATTGCAGCAGTGTCCTGGAAGGAATCCTGCTCACGGTCTCTTCCATGTCTCGTCTCTGCCAACTGTCCGGAAGTCATTGTCCTTTCCTATATCTGCATCTTGCTCTGGAATGACTGCATACTCATCGCGACTCCTTCTGGAAGGTAAGTCCAAGTACCATGCCTCGGCATGCGCATCGCCTCTCTGATGTCGGCGGAGTGGAACGTCATCTCATCTAGATCTGGTGCGAACCTCTTATTCCACTTTTCTCTAATGTCGTCTGCCTTGGACTCGTCTAGTCGCGGCTGCATGGACTAAGCTCCAACGGCTATCCTCATATCTGGAGTCTCCCAAGAAATGCATCTCACCACCTAGCATCTGAATTAAGTCGAGCCATCTGATCGAGTCGTCAAAACCTCATAATCCCCCAAGAGCTCAACATCTTGTGCACAGTTTAATAGTATCGAGTACATACCACAGCATCGGTGGTCCAGCCGTAGAAGGGCAAACCCAAGCCTCACTAATGGCGCCGCAGAACTGCCGCAAACCCGAAGGTTCAAAGGCTTTCACACGGTCATTAAGTCGAGTTAGGGTTTCATTCTTCTAGAGGGACCATAGAATTGCCTGCATGTCTTTCCGACTACTTTAAACTTGGAATAATAGGTTTCTGACATTCGATCGTCTCTGTCAACTCCCAACGTCTCCGCGTGAAGTCGTCTCTAGCTGGAATCAATCTATCTGATGACCTCGCATCGGGGTAGGCGAACGATCTACATGTCCTAGTCATTCATCCTCGATGACTAGCGACCTTCTATCATCTCTTAGTACAACTTATACTGCAATAGCTCCAACATCTGGGGCGATATCTCGTCGTTCGCAGCAATAACTGGCTCACTCGTCTGCATGCTGAACCGTGCCTCAATCATCAGGAGTAAGCAACATACCAACGGTCATCAAAATCTGGCTGGCCTCTATCATTGGCTCAATTCTCTAGTGTCGATCAGCACCTCCGAGTAACCTCATAAAGGCGATCCGCCAAACGCTCATGGCGCGGAAACACAGTAAAATGACACATCTCTGCAATCGTGTGTCGCCGGAATTTCGCCCTGGTCAGTCCTCGTTCGTGACGAGCTTGTGCTGACCGTAACTCTAGCCGTAGCTCTCCCTGCCGTAACCGTAGCAGCAAGGCCAAACTGGTACCGATGAGGCTAGATCAGGAAGGAATATAATACTGAACAAGGAAATGTACATCCTAAGGCTTCATAAGTGGAGTGGCGTGCCGTAAATATGCCGCGGAACATACCAACGGTACGTCACTCTACTTTAGTCACCTATTCCATCAACCAAGGGTCATCCTACGCTCCGAAGGTTAAAACCTAACGCTCTGATACCAACTTTGTCACGACCCGAAAGTACGGAACATGACCGGCACTTAAACTACGAACGTCTCGAGGCGTACGTAATCTAAGTAAACCGACAACCCAGAAATCCAAACCAAGAAGAGTAGTAGAGAATAGGAAAAACCAACTTAAAGCAAGTAATTTCAATAGCATAAGCCGAATTATGCGGTTTTTAAAACATCGAAAATTTACTGAAAATTTCGGCAGAGTCTCCTTTGTAAATACTGGCCCCCAAACGGGATACAACATGAATACTATACGAAATCAAGAAAAAGGCATCCCCAAGCGGGAGCTAGCTCTTCGTCAATCGACGGTCACAACCACACAAACAATAAAATATACAACGCCAACGGCGAGGATCAAAACTCAAAAGGAAACTCAAAACCACCAGAAATATAACGAGCGACTCTAAGGTCGAAAGAATAACCAACACTGGTCTCTATCTCAATAAATACATGTTTGGTTGATGGAACTTCTAGATACAACAGAATAATGATATACAAGATATATAATGGGGGTATGATACAAATAAACCCACCTACTAGCAAATCACCCGAATGAAACTGAGCCCGCGAGCCGTAAAGAAACCTGTACGGCAAATCTGCAAGAAACTGGGGCACAACGGGGGTGAGTTGCCAACTCGTGAATAGAAAAACATCTACGCACAGAAATCGCATAAATAACGCAATCCTAGGTCAATGATCATAATATATCCTCAAAATAAGTATATAACATGCAGCCTATAACAAGGCTAGGTTAAATATCTAACCCGAGTGTAAACTCATGTGCCCGTGTCAGTGCCTCAAGTAGCAATATATCCTACGAATGAGGTATGAATGCATGAAACAGAATACATGTAAATGAAGAAACTGTTTTCATAAATTAGTGAGATTTCCTTCGTATTTTTAAACTGAGGTATCATAAATGAAATCAGCATCAACAGTGTCTAGCATCGACACAAAACATAAATCTCACTGTCTCGAAAAATCAATGTCTCAATCTCAATATCTAGGGCGCCGTCAGTCCAGACCGGCCCCTACCATAAATCTCAAGACCACGACGGTATCCTCCAGATATCCGACGCGTCGGGTAAAATCACCGGTAGGTAGTACTCCCCTGCCAGGCTCAACGTCATCACCACATTCCTCTTGCCCCGGGGTACCGCACCGGGTCCACCATGTACCCGAAACGGTTCATCCGTCTCCTCGAATCGGGTTTCCAAATCCATCAGCAAACTCATGGTGGACGACTCATACATCATGGGAAAACCGCACTTTTTATTTTAAAAGAGAGAATATGTTTATTTGTGTTTTTGCGGTTTTCCTCCAAATCCAGAAAATCTCATAGAAATCCAAATCCAAACCTTAATAGCATGCAAAATAGTGAATATATGCATGAGAATCCATGAATGCGGCATAACAATGAATAACAGTATGCATGAAGTAGCAGGTAATAACTACAATGTCTAAACTATTCGCTAATAGGCTATGTCAAGCAATAATATATTTTCTAAGGTGTACGTGACATGGCAATTACCGATGAAGATGTGTGTGAGCCGGCAAGTAAGTGTACGTGGTACATACGCATCATCGGTAATGGTGCTGGTGTCCTATCAGCATGATATTAAAATGGAGTATGAAACATAATATAAGAATGCGATGCAAAGCGAACCACAAAAAAGTGGGAGCTGAAACTAGACGTAACCAAAACTAATCTGCATTAATCTAATATAAGTCCTACGAATGGTGCCTTTTGAAATAACACGAATCATGGGGTTTTGAAAATAGGGCTACGGTGTTTTTATGAAAAGATACGTCGTTTTTGAAATGTCCGTAGATTCCCTTGAGCTGTCTTTAAAAATGCCCACGATTCGTTAGTTTTTGAAATAGGTAAGAAGTCTAATCTACTCTAACAACTACACTAAACTATACGGCCGAACTAACAAGCTGAACTACAGGTAAGGAAACCGCCTAACATCTGAGTCGATATAAAAATATATATAAGTCGGTGATCCCGCCTCAATAGTATCGCGTACGATACAGTATATCATCTGACATCCTCGAGTCATGAGCGCGGATCTATCATCAATATAGGCTCGTACGGTAAATCGTCGTACGGCATCCCAAAAGCTGGGTACGGTTCAATATCACACTATCTCATCACATTTCAGATATCACTTATCATATCATATAATCTGGGGTACTGATCTAAGTCTAGTACAACTGATATCATCTTCAAAGTATGAATGCGGGGGTAAACACACATCCCGAACCCGCAAGAATCACATTTCGTATCCCAAATACGAATCATATCAAATCACCGATCTCGCGGCACAAAGCCCACATCATCGACTCAACTCCAAAGTCATCCCATATCATCAAACACCGTGCAAGTATAAGAAACATACAAGTGTATGCGTGTGGGTGCAAATCTATCCTATGGTTCGCAACTAGGAACTACGCTAGTTATTTCTACCCCTAACTAACCATAACACACTAACTATCACACATAAAAATATACTACATAGTACTAATTACGGACTGCGGGGGTGCTATACGCCATCCACCCGACTTCTCCCCGTAGATATAAATCTACTCACCTGAACCTCGCTCGCCGGTGCCGACGTCGCCACGCACTTGCTTGTCGTCTCGAAGTCCACCTGGGGTACCTACATATCATAACGCACCGTATCGCATAAAAATCCGACTCATGACCAAAACGACGCACGAACCCTACATAGGTCAATACCTATGGTTGCTCTCACAAACCAACCCAAAAAACCCTCGACGTCGGCGTGCAAACGCCCGACCATCGAGAAAAACCCAAGTACACTCATTTGCACATTCACGAACACTAATTTTAATATAAAATAGGTTAAAACTCACAAAAACCCTAAATTAACTTTAAAAGCCGTTTTTCCGAAAAACTAGCAAGCAAAATTACTCGTTTTAGTACAAAACTTGACGTTTAAACAATTCTAGCGGCCATAATACTTATTAAATAACTTAAATAAGTCATAAAAATAATTTCCATAATTTAATCCCATTAAATTTTCATTAACCCCAAAATCCTAGTTTGTCAAAATATCCAATTTTAACAATTTTCAAAATAACAATTCACAAATCATCAACTTGACTAGGTTTTGCATGAACTAAGTTGGTAAACTACAACTTATAAATTTAATGATGTCATGAAGAACCTAACTAGATTTTTAATCTTACAATTTGATTTAATTTTAAAACCTAGTTCGCAAGATAGCTTAATTATTACAATTTTAAGTTAACAATTTGCAACTAGCAACTAGATTAGGTTTTAACATGTCTTAAGTGGTTAAATACATCACACAACCATAATCCCATTACTCAAAACCCTAACTTGAAATCAACCTCATTCTTGAACTTTTTAAACATGCAATTAGAACCAATCTAAAACCTAATTAAACACTTAATAAGCTAACATAAAGCAATTAAACAACAAATTCACTAAAGGGTTAAAATTTATACCTCCCAATTGAGTTCTAGCATGAAATCTAAGCTTCCCAAATTGCTATCTTTTCACCAAAATCCATGCTTGAAAGGCTAAGGAAAAATGGGTAGGGCTTGAATTTGGAGTTTTGGGATTTTTTTTGATGGATTTGAGGCAATTTTGATCAATTTTTCTCAAGAGAAGAGAGGTGAAATGGGGAGGGGGCTGTTTGCTGAAATTTTAGGAAGGGGTCGGCTGATTTGGGAGGGGGATTGGAGAGAGAGTGGGGTGTTGAAAGTGGTGGCCAAGTCAAAGGAAACCATGCCTCATTTGACTTTAACCCTTCTTTCTTTATTCCTTCACTTTATTTGATTTTTGATGAGGTAAAGAAAAGAATTGGAGGGAGAGGGGGCTGTTGTGGTTTCGGCCAGCACATGATGGGGTGTGTGTGTGGGGGGGGTGGATGAGGAATGAAATGATAAATACAATACCCCAAACATCCATTTACGCTAAAAAAAAGCCTTTTTTCTTCAAAAATTTCTAAACCGTTTTGGCAAATGATTTCGTTCCAAAAACTACATGATAAATTTTTATTTAATGTTTTATGATGCACAAAATTTATTTCAACTCATTCCAATTTGTAATTTTCCCTAATTAAATGTATTAGTGACGGCTTAAAATAATAATAAAATAATATTTTTTTCAGAAAATTTGAAATTTCACCAGCGGCTCAATAAACACCAAATAATAGCAATTACATAGCTAGAATATGTATATTTAATTTTTATAATAAGATATTTGCATTTTGACTTTTTACAGAAAACCCCCTTATTTTAGCGATTTTTCGAAATTTCACCGAAACGATTTTCAAAGCGTTACATCAACACATGAGAGGGGAGGATTAGGGTTTGAAGAGGGAGAGCTTGAGGAGAGAGAAGATGAACACAATAATGAGAAGAGAAAATGAGTTATCATAATATATATCAAGCATTTTATTTTATCAAGAAAATAAAAGAAAATGATTTACAACTATGCTTGATAAATATCTTGTGGTGATTCATCTCCATGAGTCATTAAGCAATTATGAAGCATTAATGACATGGATGAATCATCCATATGACTCACTAATCTCATTCAATGTGTATGCCACCAAAACCTCCTTAGTCACCATCTTCTAGAAGCTTCTCGCGCAATTATGAGAACGCCCCTCCTTTCCGCAAAAATACGGAAAAACTTTAGGCTGTATAAATCCAATAACCGGATACCAGTAACTGGCTTAAACCAAAGCCGACTGGTAAAAACTGTCCGAAAGTCGTACGTGTGTAAACACACGTATCCGTCCGAACCCTTGTCGTAAAACCATACGACTTCTATATCGTTTCGCCTGGAGTAGGGAAACTCTCTAAGTGGGACTCTAGAGACTCGACTACTACGCTGGCAGTGGGTTTAACCACAGACCGCAAGCGGCACTAGCTGTACGTAACGGTCCCCAGGTAGATGTCGATAAGAAGGCCGATGAGGAAACCCATCCGAACTCCTACTGAGTCTGATGTGACAATCTCTGTACAGTCCGGTCCGTTCGTCTAAGACTATAGCATATCGGGCCTAGGGGGGCGGCAAGCGTCAGTCCCCTAATAGCAGTATAAGTCATGTCGGAGGGAAGACCATTACACCCTGAGAAACTACTGGAACCTACCAGCAAATCTCGCTTGCCCTGGCCAGGGACTTTGCGTAATGGCTCTCTGACACAGCGCGATATCAACCCCCAATACCGGGAGAGACGAATCCTTTCTAACCGCCACTGCCTCCAAGTGCTCGGGACTGCACCCAACTGCTACCTGTTTGCACGACTCCTTTGAGCCGTGGTAGGGTAGCAATCTAAGAACAGTGGGACACACTCGAGGCGAAGTAGCAGTGTCAAGTCTGCGGACTATGCTGTACTCATGTCACCTGGGAACTGTTCACTGACGACTGGTATAAAACCATCCAACAGTTCCCTTTGAGTCCTGTCCGGTGTACCCGTAACCTAACGAGCACCTGCATACTATCTCCAGTACGACGTACTGACGGCTGTGGGACAGACCATCTCCCCAACTGGGATGAGAAGCGTACACACTAGTCTACTCCGGAGTATCGATGCCCTGTCTCGATAATCCTACGACTAGGGACCTGAATAAGGATGTGCTTGTAGACTACCCAGCCCCCACTAGTGTGACTGCCATCACAACGCTGGTAGTCAAGAAAGATCCTAAGAGCTCTATCAATACGTATACTCACATATTAAGATAGAAAAACCAAGTAGCATACTACCATATTTAGCAAGACTGTTATATACATGTGAATATCCCAAGCTTCCATTAAGTAATATAAGACTAGTATGATACAATAATGGCCCCTAGGGCATATACACTAACATAAATAGACATAAGCTACTTGCCCACTATGCTTCCGCTGCTCCCACTGACTACGACAACCCTCTGGCAGAATAATATACACGTACACTTCTAAAGCTAGTTTAGAACGATGCTACACTTATCCTCTTGCCGGGTTTCATAGTCTGGAACAACTGTAGTGTCAAGTCTGGGTAAACAAGAACCTCCCTGTTACCGTCCTAGAGGCTACATGAGTACCTCTCGGGTGTCTGAGGTTACCCACCATATCTGTGGAGTGGCTAATGGAATGTCAAACGTGATTGAATATTTAGGTCCTATTAAATTTTCCGTAATCGTTTGCGGTTCTGGAATCACTTCCAGTTCTACTATACTTCCACTACTGTTTTCTAAAAAAATCCATTTTACTAAAACTGTGGCGAGTGAAGAACAATATCACTATTGATATATCAGATGGTAGAAATGTCAACCCTCGTCATGTAGGGTTCCTAGGCACTCTCAAGAGGTCTCACAAGGCATCAACCATGCCAATTTCAAATTTTAGGGGTGCCGAGAAACCCTAATACGGATCGTTAACTAGAATTTTAGGCGAAAACTAAACTAGTTAACAACTTAACTACGAGTATACGGAAATACAACCTTTGTAGATCCGGTCCTCCACCTCCACGGCTCCGTGATGAAGTCCTCTCCGCTGTCCAAATCAAAATCCGGGCTCCAGCGTCGGCTTCATCGGAGAAATGGGCGGGCAAGGTCGTCGGCTTCGTGCCGAAGATGATCTACGTCGAAGCATCACAAGATCAAGCTCCCACTTCACCAAGTCATGAAACTTGTGAAGAAAACACACTCTACTACTTGGCAAGAGGCAGAGGATGAAGAAATAGGAAGTGGGTTCACTTTAGAATTGGATTTCTCACTTATTTGCTCAAGTTGCCATTGTTGAAGCAAGCTTTCTTCAAGTGAAGAAGAAGAATAAGCAAGAAAGAATATGATAAGTGTTAATTAAAAAATGGAAAAGAAAATCAATCCTTATCATATTCAAACCATGGTTATGTGTAGAGACTAAACTAGGGTTAGTGAGAATGGTTAGGGTTAAGCATGAGACAAAAATGGTGACTTAGTCAAAGCTTCATGAAGCTTCAATGTCCATCCAAAGAAAGCCACCATTTTTCTTAATGCTTTATATTTTTCCAAAAAGAATAAATAGATAAATAAATGAATAAATCATAACCCTAACCATTAACATGTAACCATGGTTTGATCTTTACACAAAAACCCTAGCAAACATGCATCATCAAACATGATACAATCATTTGCACAAAAAGTATATCACATATACAACTTGTACATCCAAGTGAGAAAATCCATTTAAAGTGAACCAATACTAGTTAATGCAAAGTAATATATCAAATATATAATTATACATTAAATCATTAAATCAACACTTGATTTAACGATCCGGTCATATCGCATATAACCGACTAGTATCCTAGGTATCGGTTTATCGAATCAATGCTTGAATCGATAACTAGGTTATATCGCATACAACCAATCGATACATTTATCGCGAGAATGGAATACGGTATCACATACACGCATTATTCTCGGTCCCGCACATATCTCATATGCGCTCCTATTTCGTTTCGCTTAAGCCAGGAAACCTCTGTGTAGGACTCTAAAGACTCGTCAATACGCCGGCAGCAGGTGATGATCATATCAAACACCCACAAGCCGCAAGCGGTCTGCCAAACGTAACGGTCACCCGGGTATTGAGCGATCAGAAGATCGACGAGCAAGCCCGCTCACACTCCAGTGAATCCAACCAGTAACACTACCGTACAGTCCGGTCTGATCGTCTGATATGTCGCATATCTTGCCTAGGGGTGGTAAACGTCAGACCCCAATAGCTCGATAAGTTGTGTCGATATGAGGTCTATAACAGTTCGAGAAACTACTGGTAACACTTACCAGTAAATCTCAGCAACCCTGGCCAGGGATTTCCGGTTATAGCCAATCGAACACAGCGCAACATCAACCCCCTATACCGGGAGAGACGAATCCCCTCCTATCGCTCATTGCCTCCATGTGATTCGGGACTGTACCCAAAAACCACCGTTTTGCACGCCCTCTTAGACGTGGTAAGATGGAAATCAAAGCACAGTGGGAACCACACAAGACTCTATGACGATCTCGGGTCAACAGACTACTCTGTACCAGTGTCACCAGAGAACTGCCATCTGACGTAAGGTATAATACCATCTGGGAGTTCTCGGCGAGTCCGTCAAGTGTACCCAGTATCAACTGAGCACCCGTATATCATCTCTGATGTCAAACACCAATGGATATGGGATCATCCATTGCCCATCTGTATGGGTCGAGAAGGCATACGCTAGTCTACTCTGGTATATCGATGCCCCGTCTCGATATACCCACGACTAGGGACTTTGAAGGATGTACTTATAGACTACCATGTCCCCACTAGTCTGATCCGCATCACAGTCCAGGTAGTCAAGTACACATCCTAAGGGCTTTACCAACATGTAACAGAGAGACAATCAGTATACACGTTAAGGTAAAGAGCAACCGGATAGCATACTATCATGTCGAGCAAGAAAGTCTTCCCTATATATGTCCCAGCATCCACTACAATATACATCCTATGTACAGTAATGGCCTCTACGGCATACATATAACTAACAATCTCCCACATGCACTAGGGCCATCTGTAGCAGTGGTTGTAGTATCTCATACTCAACCATCCCATAAAAGTCTCTCTCTGGGAAAAGGCCTTTGTGAGTGGATCCGCTGTGTTGTCCTCTGAGTCTACTCTCCTAACCTTGATCACCCTGGAGATCAACATCTCCATGATCAGGTGACACTGCCTTAGAATATGTCTGGATCACTGATGGGACGGGTGTTCCTTGGCATAAGCCACAACTCCATTGTCACACAATGGGAGGAACGAAGTTCATCTCATGAACTAATATACACCCAAACATCCTCCTTGGTAGCATCTTAAGTAGCGATGTATCCAGCCTTAATCGTCTAGTATGCCACGGTATCTAGCTTGGAACTCTTCCAACATACCGTCCCTTTACTGAGGGTAAAGACAATGCCTGCGACTGACTTTCAGTCGTCCTTATCACTCTGGAACCCTTCCAGTGATTCTCCCCAGGATCGATTGATACCATCTCACTACAACTAGTGAGAATCCTAACATCCAATTAGATCTATCTCATAGATCCAAAACCCAGGATTTATGAGGTATCACTTTGATCCTATATGGAGAATCATTGTGATAAGCGGAGATTGATCAAGCGTAGCATAGGAAACTCCTTCCCTATCAAGAGTATGTCATCCACGTACTCTACGAGGATCTTCACCATACTCCCTACTACCTTTTTGTTTATACAAGGTTCATCTACCATTTTGATGATGTCAAACTCTTTGACTACTTCATCAAAACAGATGTTCTAACTCCGCGATACCTGCTTTATCCTATAAAGCATCTTGTACACGTTTCCGCTGCTCCCACTGTCTACGAAGCCCTCTGGCTGTGTACTTATAGACGTTCTCTTCTAAAACATCATTTAGAAAAGTAGTCATGGCACCCAACCGCCAGATATCGTAGTCATGGTATGTAGCCGTGGCAAGTAGGATCTGGATGGACTTAAGCATAGCCACTTGAAAAGGTTTCATCATCATCCATATTTGGTCAATGATGTAGACCTTTAACAAGTCTAGCTTTGAAAGTCTCAACTCTTCCATGTACACCAAGTAATCTTCTCAAGATATACTTGCTCCTGATAGGGATTTAACCCTTCAGATATAGCAACCAAAGTCCATACTTTGTTGGTGTATAAGGATTCCATCTCAGATCGCTAAGCATCCAGCCATTCTGACAGAGTCTTACTCCTGATGGCCAGTTCGAAACTAGTTGGGTCATCATCTCATGATGCAAACCTCGCTCCCACTGTCATAGAGAAACCGAAGTATCTCTCAGGTGGGTGAGGAACCCTACTAGATCGGCGGAGAGGCTGAGGTTCGTTGGTCGATACTGAATCCTTTGGTTCTATCAAATCATCAGCTGCAGTTTGTATAGCTGGAACATTTCCAGTTCTACATAACAGATCTTGCCTTGAGCTTGTCCGGATTTTGCTTTTAGACATAGGTCGGACAACCCCAAATCTTAACTAACTTAAGATATGGGCTCTTCCCTTATTATATCAAATATGAAGTGGTAGGCAACTGATTTGATTTGAACCCTATTCAATAGGTATGCAGCTACTCAAGTGCATAACTCCCAAAAAGGAAATAGGAAACATAGTAGTACTCATCATAGAGCGCACCATATCATATAGGGTGTGATTGCTCCGCCCCGATATACCATCGTGCTATGGTGTATACGGAGGAGTAATGCTAAGAGAGAATCTCATTCTTCTTTAGAATAGTCCAGGATTTCCGTGCTCAAGTATTCTCCTCCTTGATCTCATCAAAGGACATAATACTTATACCCGTATTTTGGTTCTCTACTTCTAACTTATATTCTGTGAATATCTCAAAAGGTTCGGACTTGTGTTTCAACAGGAACATATGTCTGAATCTTGAGAGATTATCAGAGAATGTAATGAAGTATAAAGAACCGGTCTTGGCAAGTGTAGACAGGGGACCTACATACATCAACATGTATCATCCCAAGAGTTTACTAACTCTTTCTCTGCTTCCAGTAAACAGAGCTATGGTCATCGTATCTTTGTGACATGACTGGCAAGTTTCATAAGATGTAAATTCAAACTAATTTAAATATGCACATACATGTAACTTCAGCTAGTCGGGTCGCATTGATATGACCTAGTCTACAATTCTTCAAGAAGGATTCGTTCATTTCTGAACTCTTCCTCTTGTGTGTGTTCTGTATACTAAGAACTGTAGTTTGATTTAGAACATCAACGCTTTTAGATAACGTGCCTGAACCGATCAACTTTTGATATAGGAAATGTTCAAAACATTATCCAACAATACAAAATTATATCCTTTCTTTACTAATAAAGAGACTGATATGATTTTGTATATCAGGTTCGGTATCTAATAGTATTTGTTCAGAATCAATGTATTGATAATACAGGGTGACAGTGACCAACAGACTTGGTTGCAACTCTTGCCCCGTTTTCTGCCTCATGAAACATATCACCCGTTCTCAGTTCTCTACCTATCTGTTGCCCTATGTAACAGATTACATATCTGGCATCCTGATCTGGTATCACATACCCAGGACGCGGAGGATACTGAGAAACAGTTCTTTGTAATGAACACACCCGAAGAAGATGCATCATATGCACTTCCTTCGTTTGGGCGGCAAAGGAATTCTGGTATTCCCCTATTACCTGCTCTGTCTTATAATAATTACAAGATGGAGCGGGACCAACGTTCCCCAGCTCAGTATAACAAGCGGGTTCGGTCAATAATCCGTATTATTATCTTGATTAAGGCGTGATATGGTCGCTACCTGGAGAGAGAGAGAAGAAAACACTCAGCGTGCGCTCTGTCAAGAATAGATTGGTTATTATTTTATCTAATCAGGATGGCTCCCACTGCTTTTTATCAAATCTTCCTTCAAACCCTAAAAGGAAAGACTAGCCGGGATTAATTACACACTACAAGTTCGCCAATCTTTCAGCCAGGCCAGTGTCGGTACTTTGAGGGAGGTCCCCCGTGCGTTCGCACGAACCTAATTAATGTAAACCTCGTTTTCCCAGAGGCGTAACCTCGTTAATACCTTTCTAGACACCTACTTGATCGGCTAATTGTAATGTGTAAAACTCTCCCAGGAGTAACAATTACTCGCAGCGGGTATCGGGATCCAACTATCTCATAGAAGGTATGCAATCTCATTGCAAATTTCAACACTTGAAATTCCCGATAATATTTTGCCCCTAGCGTGCTATGACCTTGACGAAAGCCAACAAACCATAGCCCGCTAGTCAAGTTCAACCCGTACATTTCTTGATTGAATTAAACCCACCCGCACGACCCTTGACGAAAGCCAACAAAGCCGCACGACTACCCTAATCCAATCGCAGCGTATGCTGGCAGATAAGCAGCATATAGCTACCGCACACTGCACCTTGACGAAAGCCAACAAATGCAGCACGAATACTATATACAACTTATCTGAAATGACGGAGGGCTACGACAGGTTTTTCTGAAAACCTATTACGTAATGAACTTGATATCGTTGTAGAATCAAATGATTTTAAAATGGAGTGCTTTTGAGGCTTTTCTAGTTTTGCTAAAGGAGTCACTCCCGGTGAAGGGATCGTCGGTCCTTTCCTCGTCGAATGAGGTGCGGGATATATCATATATATCACTGTGCAAAGCAGAACTCTTAAAAGCAATCAAAAGACAAACCGAGTGTGTAGCATCTGCTAGTTATTGCTAAAGGAGTCACTCCCGGTGAAGGGATCTCGGTCCTTTCCTCATCGAATAAGGTGCAGGATATATCACATATACCGCTGTGCAAAGCAAGAACTGTAGCTACCTGTTTTATTTTGAAATTCGATTCTACAACATCTTAGGTTTGTTTTATTTCATTAATCACATTAATGAAGTCCCATCATCTAAATACCTAAACATCACAGATAAATACGACGTACACTTATGCCATCCGCATTCGCCTCGATGTCCCCTCGTGCACCGTTAGGTTAGGTAACTAACGGCAGAGCAGGGCAGGGCTAGCGTGGGTGTAAAACATAAGTAACGTCTATATAATATATCATATATACTATATACTGTATCCATCACAGAATATATCACATGATCACATCACAGATATCGCAGCAGAAGAATCATATGAAATATTGGATATACTAGGACGTCCGTGTTTTCAATACGAGCCAGTATAAAACATGGATTCCACGGTCGCGATGAATAGCCAAACCCACACCCCTAGACCCCTACGAGAGCGGCAAGCAACCCTACCAATTCTGGAGTTAGGAGACCCGGACTCGACTCCTCGAGTTGGTCTCCCACTGGACTCCAGAACCCGGTTACTTGTGCTCCCCTCCTTGGGTCTATCCTAGTGCAGAAAAGTAAAAAATATACAAAGGGTGACATCTTCCGCAACCTGGAAGTGCCCCAATTAAAGAATATTACATACAAGTTTTTACATGAATGAAAATGAAAACACTCATCTCACATAAAAACCCCCGGCAATTCAAACACGACGATCCAATATAACATATCCAGCAACACATAACATCACATGTCATCAACGTAAGTAAATATGCGCATCCCAATTGTCGTTGACATATAGCAACGAAACCGGCTATATCACATATTACACTTACGGTCACAGAATAGAAAGTGTAAAACTACAACAGTTGGAATCCGCAACCTCCTTAGACATCGCATGCCTAAGCCAATGAATTCCTTAGACATCGCATGCCTAACAATTATAAACCCCGCATTTTAGTCTCAAAATCGAAAACACTTTTCAATATCAAGTCGGGTAATTCAACTGGATTCCCGACATCCTGATCGAATGCTCGTCGCAAACTTTAGTAGGCGGCCGCACCCCCAATGCCGTCGACGAAGTGCACCAAGGCGGAACACCGCTACCGCGAGCACCCGGACGGATGCTTTCGGCGACGGGGTTCTCCTACAGTCACTTGGTTAGGGCTTTGGAGTGAGGCTGTCTATTAAGTTTACCCGGCGAGTATCCGCCTAAGCTACGTGATTGCGACGGACTTTTGATCACATCAAAATTCCGTGGCAACCGATCAAGTGAGACTAAAGTGCTATGTTTATAACATTCATTCAGTTATCTCATAACTAATTGTGAATTCCAATTATTGTATCCCATTCCAGATAAATAGAAAATGTTAAACTTTCCGATCGAACATTCGAACACCCAAGTTTTCCCGAAACAGATCAACACTTGAAATAAGTTTTAAAAACATTCAGTTCGTACCTCAGTACCAACGGTCCAGCCGTAGAAGGGTCAAGCCAACGCCTCACATGTGGCACGCCGTACTGCCCCAAACCCTAAGGTTTAAAGGGCAGTTCAAGACGGTCACATAATCGAGTTAAGGTTTGTTGTCTTCTAGAGGGTCCATCACGTTACTTGCACTACTTAGAACGTCGTTAAACTACGGAAAAGTCCAACAATTGGAAATTTTCCGGCAGGGGAAAAAGTGGGTATTTATATCCGGTCAAACTTTTTAACATATTCTAAAAATACCCGGAAAAACACACTGACAAAATTAGACAATCCGATCGATACACCGAGTCCCCAATACAACCCCAAAAAATTCAACTCTTGAAAAAACATTAAAAATTCCCAGGAAAACCAGCACTGCAAACTAGGAATTACTGTGCAAAATTGATTGCAAGAAGAGACAAAAGGGCCGCGGAACCGCCGCATTAGCATGCTAATGCCGCGGTTCCGTCGCTCTTTTTTGGATTCAGGGGCCCCGTTTTATATAGTAATTCATAGCATCTTCTACTGAGTTTTCTGCATATTTTTAATTCTCAAAAATCCACGATTTTCAAAAATGTACAGAGAGCAATATTAGGGTTACGGTTTCGGTTCGATCGGATTTCTAACTCCGTCTACGCATCGCATAAGGCTCTAGCTAGGCTCTGATACCACTATAGTGTTCCTAGGCACTCTCAAGAGGTCTCACAAGGCATCAACCATGCCAATTTCAAATTTTAGGGGTGCCGAGAAACCCTAATACGGATCGTTAACTAGAATTTTAGGCGAAAACTAAACTAGTTAACAACCTAACTACGAGTATACGGAAATACAACCTTTGTAGATCCGGTCCTCCACCTCCACGGCTCCGTGATGAAGTCCTCTCCGCTGTCCAAATCAAAATCCGGGCTCTAGCGTCGGCTTCATCGGAGAAATGGGCGGGCAAGGTCGTCGGCTTCGTGCCGAAGATGATCTATGTCGAAGCATCACAAGATCAAGCTCCCACTTCACCAAGTCATGAAACTTGTGAAGAAAACACACTCTACTACTTGGCAAGAGGTAGAGGATGAAGAAATAGGAAGTGGGTTCACTTTAGAATTGGATTTCTCACTCATTTGCTCAAGTTGCCATTGTTGAAGCAAGCTTTCTTCAAGTGAAGAAGAAGAAGAAGCAAGAAAGAATATGATAAGTGTTAATTAAAAAATGGAAAAGAAAATCAATCCTTATCATATTCAAACCATGGTTATGTGTAGAGACTAAACTAGGGTTAGTGAGAATGGTTAGGGTTAAGCATGAGACAAAAATGGTGACTTAGTCAAAGCTTCATGAAGCTTCAATGTCCATCCAAAGAAAGCCACCATTTTTCTTAATGCTTTATATTTTTCCAAAAAGAATAAATAGATAAATAAATGAATAAATCATAACCCTAACCATTAACATGTAACCATGGTTTGATCTTTACACAAAAACCCTAGCAAACATGCATCATCAAACATGATACAATCATTTGCAAAAAAAGTATATCACATATACAACTTGTACATATAAGTGCACGGCGGCGCCCCGGCCGTCAATCCGACGGCCAAATGCGGAAGCGGTGATAAACTTTAATTTTTTCTTGAACTGGCAAACCGCCGCGCACTAATACCCGGATCGAACCACTAACTAGTCCTAGCTAACTACAAGAAAGGGAATAGAGATATACCGACGATCCAAGTCCTCCGGTCTTCTCGTCATCGTCCCGATCTCCTGCGGAATGTCCCGTCTCCTCCTCGTCGCCGGAAGTGCACCACATCGCCTACATCTTTTACGGGCTCCCACCTCAATGCCGAGGCAACTCGGGCACGAAGCCGGCTACTCGACGTGCCCAAGGTTCGCTGTAGAATATGTAGTCCTCAAGTCTCACTTTGGGGTTCATGGAGATGCCATTTTAGGTGGAGGGATGATACAAGAACAATGTGGAGGAACTTGGGGATTTTTCTAACATCAAGAGAGCAAAAATCCCCACTACAAAAATGGGCAACCCCTCCTCCAAGCTTGGCCGGCCATAACTAGAAGGGGAGGAGAGAATGAGAGTTAAGTGTATCAAAGATAATGGGAGCCATCCTTATTCAAGAGAGAGAGAGAGGAATGGATATCATATGAAAAGAAATGATAGCAAGGAAAGTCCAACACTCCAACACCAATGATCATCCATCATCAACAACAATCATGACTTTAAAAGTCAAGTCATGATAGAGTCAAAACAAGTCAATGATGGTGCACATCATGAAAGCCATCATGATGCAACAAGATGCAAAGAACCCCCTCCACTAATGCCTATTTGCAACAATGCAAATAAACCCTCCTCCACCAAACTTCGTCCAATGAACGATACAAAGGAAATTGGCCGAAACGGAAAGCAAACTGGCAACTCCAGAAAACTGGTCCCGTAATAAATTACAGGAAAACCCCGATACTGTGCATACACACCCGCATTTGTATTCCGACCGAAATACAAATGCGGTGAGACAAAATCTACACTGTACTATACTAGGATCCGGCTTATACCAAAACCGGCTAGTAAAATCTGTTCAATCCTGATCCGTGCAATACCGCACGTATCTGATCGAACCCTGCCATATATCCATACGGCCTATAGTACAAACTGTCCGATCCCGATCCGTGCAATACCGCACGTATCTGGTCGGACCTTGCCATATCTCCATACGGCCTCTACAACCTTTCGCCCGAAAGCTGAGTAACAGAATGTGGGGGACTCTAAAGACTCGTCAACACCTTGGTTGTGGATTTAACCACTAGCACGTCAGAGGTATAAGCCAATACGTAACGGGCTACCAGGTACTGACAAAAAGGGACGTCTGTGAGCGAACTCAGCCTGACGACCCCACTGAGCCTGTCAGTGACAATATCCGTACAGTCCGGTCCGTTCGTCTATGAGCATCGCATGGCGGGCCTAGGGGGTTGGTAAAAGTCAGACCCCCAAAAGCGGTACAAGTCGTGTCGGAGTGTAGCCCAGAACACCCTGAGATACTACTGGAATACCTACCAGTAAATCTCCTTGCCTCGGCCGAGGGCTTCGTGTAATGGCTCTCCTAGACACAGCACGACCTCACCCCCAATACCGGGAGAGACGAACCCCTGAAGATACGCTCACTGCCTCCATGTGGCTCGGGACTGTACCCAACTAAAACCTGTTTGCACGACTCCTTTGAGCCGTGGTAGGGTAGTAATCAAAGTACAGTGGGAACTCACACGAGACAAATGACGATCCCAGGTAGATGAACTAACCTGCACACATGTCACCAGGGAACTGCCATCTGACGTCTGGTATATGACCAACTAGCATGTTCCCGGCGAGTCCTGTCCGGTGTACTCATAACCCAATGAGCACCTGTATACATCTTAGGTGATCCAACTGACACCAGTGGCTTGTGAGACCGGCCACCGCCCCTCGTCGGGGTCTCGACTGTATACACTAGTCTACTATGGAGAATCGATGCCCTGTCTCGAAACTCTCACGACTATGGACCTTTTAAGGATATGCTTATAGACCCCCAGCTCCCACTTATATGATCGCTCTCATACTGCTGGTGGTCAAGCAAGAATCCTAGGGGCTCTATCAACGTGTAATAGCGACGTGTCAGGTCAGTTAAAACAGTACACGATGATAAAGGTAAACCAGATAGCATACTATCATCTCGAGTAAGACTGTCCTACCGGGATAGGTCCTCCATCAATCATTGCAATCACGTACCTGTGACCCAATAATTGACTCTGAGGGCACTATCTCCAACAATCTCCCACTTGCACTCAAGGCTAATTATTGCGATGTCGCATACTCACAGCCCGTGTGATACCGAACACCCAACTCCTCTACTTGTCAGTCTCACAAAGCTCGTTTGCGAAACTATTGCGTTCGAGGAATAGCCTCAGTGAGTGGATCCGCTTTGTTGTCTCTTTCCATGTCTCTCTATATCTCAAGTTCGCGGAGAAACCCATCTTCCGAAATGAGCAATACCTGTCTTAGAATGTGTCTGGATATCTGATGGGACATAGCTCATAAATGAACTCCAAATCCAAACTTCTTAGACTGTATCGTCAACTGAACTTAATTAGTATCCTGCGCCATGCCTCCCTCAGTATTGCTTTGGATCACCTGTCCAAAATACTGCCCCTCGTCAGAAGGAAAAACTATAACTCTGACAACCTTCCTGTCGTCCAAGTCACCTTGGAAGCCTGGAATGATAACTGTCTCCCGAATGAGGCTGTCGTTATCATATCCCTAGAACATCCACTTATGTTCTAAAACTGCTTCCGATTGTTTCTCCAGGATTGGATCAATATCAACTTATTGCATCTAGTGCAAGAACAACATCTGGTGTGGTACTTGACATCTCATGATTGACTCAATTGCCTGGGCAAGTGATCTGCCAATCATGCACATCCCTCTCCCCTTTAGTCTGTAAGACACCTTTGGAGAGGGTGACTCCATTACCTACAGGTACACAACCGTGCCAGGAGTCATCCATTCTAAATACCCTTAGAATGCTGTCTAAGTGCCCAGATTGGGAGACTACCCAAATCTAGATCTAAAACCATAGATCTAGTAACCAGTATGTCTGATATAAAATCCATTTCCTTTGTGGAGAAACCACTGTGTGACGGCCAAAATATAACCGATTGTAGTATAGGAGTTTCTTTTCCTACTTTGTGTATGTCATCCAAATACCAGGATATCACACCCTACTACCTTCTCAACAGATCCATCCCTTATTCTGATGAAGTCAAACCTATGACTGTCATGTCAGAAATAGATGATCTATCTCCGCTATATCTGCTTTAGTCTATAAGTAGACATAAGCTACCTGTCCACCAATGCTTCCGCTGCTCCCACTGACTACGACAATCCTCTGGCAGAGTCATATAGACGTACACTTCTAAAACTAGTTTAGAACGACGCTATACTCATCCTCCCGCCGGGTCTCGCAGACTGGAACAACAGCAATGGTAATTGTGGGTAAACAAGAACGTCCCTGTCACCGTCCTTGAGGCTACCGTAGTACCTCTCGGGTGCCTGAAGTTACCCACCGTATCTGCGGAGTGGCCAATGGAATGTCAATCCAGATTGAATCTTTAGGTTCCTGTCAAATCTTCAGTAATCGTTCGTGGTTCTGGAATCACTTCCAGTTCTACCATACTCCCACTACTGTTTTCTGAAAAAATCCATTTTTAATAAAACTGTGGCGAGTCTAGAACAATATAGCTATTGTTCATCCAGATGGTAGAAAGTCAACCCTCGTCATAGCCTGGGTCAACCCACAAACAGCCATTACAGAAACGTGCCTTGAGTTGTCCAGTGTCTGGTTTTAAGCATAAACCGGACAACTCCCCGTACCTTAACCATCGTTAAGATATGAACTGTTCTATATCCAATATAGAACCAGAGGCACTGATTTAATTGAACCAGATTCAAATCATGCAACTGTCTCCAGTGCATGTCAACTAAATGGAAGGAGGCCGATCAGCGTTACTCAACCTAGGAATGCTTCCAATTATGAGTAACCTGAAAGAGAAGCAACATCTCTTTATCATTACTATCAACTGAATACCATACACAAGTATCTACATCTTCGATCTCTTTGAAGAATCCCGATACTTGCTACACCTGGTTCTCTACTGTATTCAAATACCTATAACTTCTCAAAATTCGGACCCTGTGTTTCCACGAAACACCTGTCTAAAAACTAGAGAAGTCATAAGTAAACCGAATATAGTACGAGGACCAACCCCTTTGTCCTGATGGACCCTGGACAACATACAATACTCTGTATAAGTCCCTTGAGTCTGATAACTCATTCACTGTGTGTCGTAGGTTGAAAACTGTACTTATGGTTAAGAAGAATTACACCGCTGTTTAATGCTCCTTACCTAACCATCCACTTATATAGGTAAATGTCGTAGACATAATTTCAGAAAGGTATATCTCACTCTATGAAAATAGACGTACAGATATATCAATTTGAAATTGGTGCATAACAGCGGATATTCAAAACCAAATATTTGCCAACCGGCAAACAGCCCAGGTGATTTCCTCAAATATCACCGATTGCAACGAATCCCGATATAATGAGGATGATCACCCAATTCCCAATAACTTACTCCCACTCATCATCTGTAAAACTATACAGATGTGAGAATCGTACCTGGTAAATACATACCCTGGAGTAAGTATCTAATCGGGAAATCAGTTTTCCTTTAACATTACACAGTGAAACTGAAACATTGAAATGTTCCGATGGGGTATTCTGGTATTCCTAGTAATGCCTCTTCCAGATTCACGACTGTAACCGTATTGTTCTTTGCCACCTCTCCAAATCCCTTCATATGTCTTTAGTCTTTACCTTCTGCACACCCCTTTAGGCCAAATGGTTTTCTTCCTTCCCTACCGTTCGGCACCAGCCTATGGTTTGGAAGAAGACTATCCAATAAGCATAATGGGTGTACTGTCCTAATCCTAGGAACACTCGCAATGCGAGAGAAGGTGAGGATAAAAGACAACCGAATGAACTTAATTCCTATTTCTCCTGAACCAGAATCCATCCCCGAACTGGAACAAGTTCCTTTCGAGTTCGTATATAACCATACTATGGAGTATCCAATAAATTGTGGATCTTCGTACTGATACGGAGTGTCCTGGAGAAATACAAAGGTGATTTAGGATTGGCGAAGAGATACTTGGTTTGGTCGTGAATATCTGTTGCAATTTACTTTGCCCTCTTACTAATCCCTTGCTTTGTCTTAACTTAATACCTTCTGCACACCATCGTTAGGCTAATTGGTTTTCTTCATTCCCTACCGGTCGGCACCAGCCTAAGGTTTGGAAGAAGACTATCCAATTTGCGTAACAGGTGTACTACTCCTAAACCAAGGAGCACTCGCAACCGGAGAGGAGGCAAAAGGAAAAGACAACTGAATAGTCCTATCCGTTTTCTCCAGAACCGGAAACCATCCTCGAATAAATCCCTTCGAGTTCGTATATAACCATACGATGGTTTTGTCCAATGGAAGTGGACGTTCGTAATGATACGGGGTGTCCTGGAGAAAAGGGTAAAAGTGGGAGTGGCAATGAGGTTTGCAACTCTGACAATCCAAAAGCCAGTGTTAAGAAGGTTCGGTCAACTTGGTCGCTGAGTCGTAGTCTTAGGGTCGGGTCAATGGTCGCTGCCAAAGAGAGAGAGAAAAGAAACACTCAGCGTGCACTCTAACCTAGATCAGAATGGTTACCAATTTATCTAATCAGGAATCCTCCCATTGTACCTCAAATTCTCCTCCAAACCTGAAAGAAGAATTAGTCGGGGTCACCCGAGGAGTAAACTAACTCATCAGTGGGAATCGGGATCCAACTATCATCGCATGACAACGTGACGGAATCCGCTCACGGTATCACACTCCAGAAGGTATGCGCATATCTGGCAAGTTTCAGTTCTTTTGAAACTCCCGATGTGATTTCTGCCCCATGCTCTTATGACCTTGGCGTGAGGTCAAAATATCATAAGTCACATGTCAAGTTCTGCCCGTCATTATCCAGGTTAATCTGAACCCACCCGTACATACCCTTGACGTAGGCCAAAATAGTAGTACGACTGTCCCAAACCAACGCATCTATCTATGCAACAGATAAAAACCCGGCAGCTACCAATCACTATGCCTTGGCGTGAGGTCAAAATACATAGCTTGAATACTACCGAATATTTAACTGAACTGACGGAGGGCAACGAATGGTTTCTGGCGAAAACCTTTAACGTAAAGAACTTGATATCGTTGAAGGAACGGATAGCTTTTTAAAAATATAGTGACGAAAACCGTTGCTAAAGAGGTCACTCCCGGTGAAGGGATCTCGGCTCTTTCCCCGTAGAATGAGGTGCAGGATATTCTAACTGAATACCACGGTGCAAAGCAAAAGCAATCGGCTATAGTGAAGTTAATGCCCTGACGCAAACTTTTTGTCCAAGAGGTCACTCCCGGTGAAGGGATCTCGGCCCTTGCCTCGTCGACTGAGGAGCAGGATATTCCAACTGAATATCACGATGCAAAACAAAAGTGAACGTCCTTGCAATAACAGCTTTTTGAAAAGTGTTCCAACAACATCAGATTAGGTTTGTTTTTAACTTGCGTTGATCCGAATCAATGCAGTCCCATCAATTGATCACACCAAAAAGAACGAAAATATACTGATGTACGTATATGCCATCCGCATTCGCCACTGGGTCCCGTCATTACCCGTTAGGTTAGCTAACTAACGACAGAGCGGGGACTGGACTAGCGCGGATGCAAACATATACAACATCTACTAATATATATACCAATATATTATATTCGCTCAAGGCGTGATAAA
Organism: Agapanthus africanus; assembly: GCA_030015575.1. Classification (NCBI taxonomy): domain Eukaryota; kingdom Viridiplantae; phylum Streptophyta; class Magnoliopsida; order Asparagales; family Amaryllidaceae; genus Agapanthus; species Agapanthus africanus. The sequence continues at coordinate 354,545,851 of CM057350.1, read as the reverse complement.
AAATGCAACATCACAGAGAATGAACAGCATCACAGAAACAATACAGATATCTGGGATCCCCGGGTTTCACAGAGCCGCTGAAACCCGACGTTCCCCTGGTCGTGTGGATAGCCTGTGCAATGAAATCCTAGACCCCTACGGGCGCGGCAAGTTACCCGCCAAAACCTGAAGCGAGGCAGCCCCCTTCAGCTCCGTGAATGGACCACCCAGCACTTCACGGAATCCGGTAACCTGGGCACCCCTCCTGGGTCAACCTGTACCCCCTACGAGTGCGGCGAATAGCCCGCCAATCCTAGAGTGAAGCCCCCCCTCTCAATGCCATGAGATGCGGGCTTGTTACCCTCTAGAACCCGGCTATCCGTGCACCCCTCCGCGGGGCAATCCTAGTACAGAAAGTAAAATATATATACAACGGGTACATCGACCGCAACCAGGTCGTGCCCCAATATAATAATACAAACAGGCAGTGACGGCAGTCCACATGTCGGACGCTCGCCCCGCAATATCAAATGTACATAATACAACCACAACTGCACTAGCATTGCATCCAGGCTATCCCCACGACCGATCCGCAACATCACAGCAAAAACAGAACATCAACGTGAAAATCACGTTCGCAAATCCGTCTAACCGGGCTATAGCAGTTAGACAGGATTTACCGATCAAGTGACATTCACGGTCGCAGATATAATGTAAATACTGTGAAATAATGTGTTTAAAATATCCGATCAATCAAATTATAACAAGTGGGCCCCAAGTACTACTGTAGCACATCAAGAAAATCTGGGCCCAATATTAATATTCCAAAACCCCAATTTTAAGCCCACAAGGACACTGTAGAAATTTGGTGCAGGGATCTCCACAGTGCGCGGCGGAACAGCGGCGCTAAGGGGGTATTTGCGGCGGTTCCGCGCTCCCACAGTGGAATCACTTCATCGAATTTTTACAGAGCTCTTATATTATCATGTACATCAATTTTATACAACCTGAAAAATTTTTCGACACCAAAAATTTTCAACAGAAAACTGATGCAAGCAAGGATGCGGTTTTGGAATTTTTGATCGATCGAAAATGCAAACACATTACACAAAGCTAGACTAAGTTAATGGCGAGGCTCTGATACCACTATAAGTGCACGGCGGCGCCCCGGCCGTCAATCCGACGGCCAAATGCGGAAGCGGTGATAAACTTTAATTTTTTCTTGAACTGGCAAACCGCCGCGCACTAATACCCGGATCGAACCACTAACTAGTCCTAGCTAACTACAAGAAAGGGAATAGAGATATACCGACGATCCAAGTCCTCCGGTCTTCTCGTCATCGTCCCGATCTCCTGCGGAATGTCCCGTCTCCTCCTCGTCGCCGGAAGTGCACCACATCGCCTACATCTTTTACGGGCTCCCACCTCAATGCCGAGGCAACTCGGGCACGAAGCCGGCTACTCGACGTGCCCAAGGTTCGCTGTAGAATATGTAGTCCTCAAGTCTCACTTTGGGGTTCATGGAGATGCCATTTTAGGTGGAGGGATGATACAAGAACAATGTGGAGGAACTTGGGGATTTTTCTAACATCAAGAGAGCAAAAATCCCCACTACAAAAATGGGCAACCCCTCCTCCAAGCTTGGCCGGCCATAACTAGAAGGGGAGGAGAGAATGAGAGTTAAGTGTATCAAAGATAATGGGAGCCATCCTTATTCAAGAGAGAGAGAGAGAGGAATGGATATCATATGAAAAGAAATGATAGCAAGGAAAGTCCAACACTCCAACACCAATGATCATCCATCATCAACAACAATCATGACTTTAAAAGTCAAGTCATGATGGAGTCAAAACAAGTCAATGATGGTGCACATCATGAAAGCCATCATGATGCAACAAGATGCAAAGAACCCCCTCCACTAATGCCTATTTGCAACAATGCAAATAAACCCTCCTCCGCCAAACTTCGGCCAATGAACGATACAAAGGAAATTGGCCGAAACGGAAAGCAAACTGGCAACTCCAGAAAACTGGTCCCGTAATAAATTACAGGAAAACCCCGATACTGTGCATACACACCCGCATTTGTATTCCGACCAAAATACAAATGCGGTGAGACAAAATCTACACTGTACTATACTAGGATCCGGCTTATACCAAAACTGGCTAGTAAAATCTGTTCAATCCTGATCCGTGCAATACCGCACGTATCTGATCGAACCCTGCCATATATCCATACGGCCTATAGTACAAACTGTCCGATCCCGATCCGTGCAATACCCGCACGTATCTGGTCGGACCTTGCCATATCTCCATACGGCCTCTACAACCTTTCGCCCGAAAGCTGAGTAACAGAATGTGGGGGACTCTAAAGACTCGTCAACACCTTGGTTGTGGATTTAACCACTAGCACGTCAGAGGTATAAGCCAATACGTAACGGGCTACCAGGTACTGACAAAAAGGGACGTCTGTGAGCGAACTCAGCCTGACGACCCCACTGAGCCTGTCAGTGACAATATCCGTACAGTCCGGTCCGTTCGTCTATGAGCATCGCATGGCGGGCCTAGGGGGTTGGTAAAAGTCAGACCCCCAAAAGCGGTACAAGTCGTGTCGGAGTGTAGCCCAGAACACCCTGAGATACTACTGGAATACCTACCAGTAAATCTCCTTGCCTCGGCCGAGGGCTTCGTGTAATGGCTCTCCTAGACACAGCACGACCTCACCCCCAATACCGGGAGAGACGAACCCCTGAAGATACGCTCACTGCCTCCATGTGGCTCGGGACTGTACCCAACTAAAACCTGTTTGCACGACTCCTTTGAGCCGTGGTAGGGTAGTAATCAAAGTACAGTGGGAACTCACACGAGACAAATGACGATCCCTAGGTCGATGAACTAACCTGCACACATGTCACCAGGGAACTGCCATCTGACGTCTGGTATATGACCAACTAGCATGTTCCCGGCGAGTCCTGTCCGGTGTACTCATAACCCAATGAGCACCTGTATACATCTTAGGTGATCCAACTGACACCAGTGGCTTGTGAGACCGGCCACCGCCCCTCGTCGGGGTCTCGACTGTATACACTAGTCTACTATGGAGAATCGATGCCCTGTCTCGAAACTCTCACGACTAGGGACCTTTTAAGGATATGCTTATAGACCCCCAGCTCCCACTTATATGATCGCCCTCATACTGCTGGTGGTCAAGCAAGAATCCTAGGGGCTCTATCAACGTGTAATTGCGACGTGTCAGGTCACTTAAAACAGTACACGATGATAAAGGTAAACCAGATAGCATACTATCATCTCGAGTAAGACTGTCCTACCGGGATAGGTCCTCCATCAATCATTGCAATCACGTACCTGTGACCCATTAATTGACTCTGAGGGCACTATCTCCAACAGTACATCCAAGTGAGAAAATCCATTTAAAGTGAACCAATACTAGTTAATGCGAAGTAATATATCAAATATATAATTATACATTAAATCATTAAATCAACACTTGATTTAACGATCCGGTCATATCGTATATAACCGACTAGTATCCTATGTATCGGTTTATCGAATCAATGCTTGAATCGATAACTAGGTTATATCGCATACAACCAATCGATAAATTTATCACGAGAATGGAATACGGTATCACATACACGCATTATTCTCGGTCCCGCACATATCTCATATGCGCTCCTATTTCGTTTCGCTTGAGCCAGGAAACCTCTGTGTAGGACTCTAAAGACTCGTCAATACGCCGGCAGCAGGTGATGATCATATCAAACACCCACAAGCCGCAAGCGGTCTGCCAAACGTAACGGCCACCCAGGTATTGAGCGATCAGAAGATCGACGAGCAAGCCCACTCACACTCCAGTGAATCCAACCAGTAACACTACCGTACAGTCCGGTCTGATCGTCTGATATGTCGCATATCTTGCGTAGGGGTGGTAAACGTCAGACCCCAATAGCTTGATAAGTCGTGTCGATATGAGGTCTATAACAGTTCGAGAAACTACTGGTAACACTTACCAGTAAATCTCAGCAACCCTGGCCAGGGATTTCCGGTTATAGCCAATCGAACACAAAGCAACATCAACCCCCTATACCGGGAGAGACGAATCCCCTCCTATCGCTCATTGCCTCCATGTGATTCGGGACTGTACCCAAAAACCACCATTTTGCATGCCCTCTTGGACGTGGTAAGATGGAAATCAAAGCACAGTGGGAACCACACAAGACTCTATGACGATTTCGGGTCAACAGACTACTCTGTACCAGTGTCACCAGAGAACTGCCATCTGACGTAAGGTATAATACCATCTGGGAGTTCTCGGCGAGTCCGTCCAGTGTACCCTGTCTCCACTGAGCACCCGTATATCATCTCTGATGTCAAACACCAATGGATATGGGATCATCCATCACCATCTGTATGGGTCGAGAAGGCATACGCTGGTCTACTCTGGTATATCGATGCCCCGTCTCGATATACCCACGACTAGGGACTTTAAAGGATGTACTTATAGACTACCATGTCCCCACTAGTAAGATCCGCATCACAGTCCAGGTAGTCAAGTACACATCCTAAGGGCTTTACCAACATGTAACAGAGAGACATTCAGTATACACGTTAAGGTAAAGAGCAACCAGATAGCATACTATCATGTCGAGCAAGAAAGTCCTCCCTATATATGTCCCAGCATCCACTACAATATACATCCTATGTACAGTAATGGCCTCTAGGGCATACATATAACTAACACGTCAAAGCCAGGGTCAACCCACAAACAGCCATTACAGAAACGTGCCTTGAGTTATCCAGTGTCTGGTTTTAAGCATAAGCTGGACAACTCCCCTTACCTTAACATCGTTAAGATATGAACCATTCTATATCCAATATAGAAACAGAGGCACTAATTTAATTGGAACCAGATTCAAATCATGCAGCTGTCTCCAGTGCATATCAACTTAATGGAAAGTGGCTACTAAGCATTACTCAACTTAGGAATCCATCCAATTATGAGTAACCTGAAAGAGAAACGAGTTTCTCAAAAAAAAACCGTTACTATCATCTGAATACCAATCACAAGAATCTGTATCTTCAATCTCTTTAAAGAATCCTGATACTTGTGACACCTGGTTCTCTACTTTATTCTTATACCCACGACTTCTCAAAACATAGACATTGTATTTCTACGAAACACTTGTCTAAAACTAGAGAAGTCACAAGTAAATAGAACATAGTGCGAGGACCAACCCCTTTGTCCTGACGGACACTGGACAACATACAATACTCTGTATAAGTCCGTTGAGTTGAATAAATCAAAACCTGTGCATCGTAGGTTGAAAACTGTACCTAGGCGATTTCCTCAAAATCACCAATGACAACGAATTCCGATATAATGAGGATGATTTCCTAATTCCCAATAACTTACTCTCACTCATCATCTGTAAAAATCCATACAGATATAAGAATGTAACCTGGTAAATACATACCTTGGAGTAAGTATCTAATCGGGAAATCAGTTTTCCTTTAACAATACACAGTGTAACTGAAACATTAAAATGTTTCGTAGGGGTATCCTGGTATTCCTAGTAATGCCTCTTCCATAATCCAATTCATGGCTATAACCGTATATTTCATTTGCTATCTCTCCAAATCTCTTTATTTGTCTTTAGTCGTTACCTTCTGTACACCATCGTTAGGCTAAATGGTTTTCTTCCTTCCCTACCGTTCGGCACCAGCCTATGGTTTGGAAGAAGACTATCGAGTAAGCATAATATGTGTACTCTCCTAATCCTAGGAGTACTCGCAATTTGAGAGAAGGTGATGATAAAAGACAACTGAATAATACCTTATTCTATTTCTCCCGAACTGGGGGGAAAGCAAAGGTCAAATAGGAGTGGCGATGAAGTACGCGGTTTGGTCGAGAATGATAACAGTCGCAATTTACTTTGCCCTCTTTCTAATCCCTTTATTCTTGTCTTTACATATTACCTTCTGCACACCCTACTTAGGCTAATTGGTTTTCTTCATTCCCTACCTTTCTGCACCAGCCTATGGTTTAGAATAAGACTATCCAATAAGCGTAATAGGTGTACTCTCCTAAACTAAGGATCCCTCGCAACCTGAGAGAAGGTGATAATAAAAGACAACTGAATAAACTAATTCTATTTCTCCAGAACCTAGATCCATCCTCGAAGTAGTATCTTCGAGTTCGTATATAACCATACGATGGATCTATCCAATGGAAGTGGATATCCGTAGTAATACGGGGTGTTCTGAGAAATGTAAAGGGTAAAAGAAGGAGCGGCAATAACTTATGCGACTTGGACAATCCAAAAGCCAGTATTTTAAGAAGATTCGGTCAACTTGGTCACTGAGTCATAGTCTAAGGTCGGTCAAAGATCGCTGCCAAAGAGAGAGAGAAAAGAAACACTCTGCGTGCACTCTAACCTAGATCAGAACGTTTATCACTTTATCTAATCAGGAAACCTCCCACTGTAATCTCAAATTCTCCTCCAAACCTGAAAGAAGAATTAGTCGGGATCACCCGAAGAGTAAATCAACTCATCAGTGGGAATCGGGATCCAACTATCATCGCATGATAACTTGATGGAAGCCACTCAAGTTATCATACTCCTGAAGGTATGCGCATGCCTGGCAAGTTTGCTGTATGTTTGAAACTCTCGATGTTATTTTTTCCCCATGCTCTTATGACCTTGACTAAGGGCCAACAAATCATAAGTCACATGTCAAGTTCTTCCCGTCATTGTCCTGGTTGATTTGAACCCACCCGTACATACTTTTGACTAAGGGCCAACAAAGTAATACGACTGTCCCAAACCAACACATTCATCTAAGCTACAAATGAATACCCAGCAGCTACCGAACACTATGCCTTGACTAAGGGCCAACAAACATTGCTTGAATACTACTGACCATCCATAAGAAATGACAGAGGGCTACGGCTTGTTTTTGGCGAAAAACCTTTAACGTAATGAACTTGATCTCGATGAAGGAAACTGATGGCTTTTTATAAAAATATAGTGGCGAAAACGTTTTGCTAAAGAGGTCACTCCCGGTGAAGGGATCTCGGCTCTTTCCTCGTGGAATGAGGTGCAGGATATTCCAACTGAATACCGCGATGCAAAGCAACTTGTAATGGACTATATTGAAGTTATTACCCTGACGTAAACTTCTGCCTAAGGGGTCACTCCCGGTGAAGGGATCTCGGCCCTTGCCTCGTCGAATGAGGTGCAGGATATTCTGACTGAATATCGCTTTGCAAAGCAACTGGAAACATCTTTGTAATAACACCTTTTAAAATTTGTTCCAACAACATCGAATATAGGTTTGTTTTATCCTTGCATTGATCAGAATCAATACAGTCCGATCAATCAATCACACCAGAAAAGAACGAAATTGACACTGGGTCCCGTCATCACCCGTTAGGTTACTTAACTAACGACAGAGCGGGGGCTGGACTAGCACGGGTGTAAAACATATACAACATCTAATAGTATATATACCAATATACAATAATCGCTCCAGGAGTGATAATATGCAACATTACAGAAAAGTAATAAGTATCACAGAACAATACAGATAATGTGGGATCCCCAAATTTGAAAGAGCCGCTGCTGAAACCCGACATTCCCCTGGTCGTGTGGATAGCCTGTGCAATGAATCCTAGACCCCTACGGGTGTGGCAAGTTACCCGCCAAAACCTGAAGCGAGGTAGTCCCCACAGCATAGTGAATGGAACACCCGGCACTTAACGGAATCCGGTAAATTGAGCACCCCTCCTTGGGTCAACCTGTACCCCTTACGAGTGCGGCGAATAGTCTGCCAATTCTAGAGTGAGGTCCCTTTGCCTCTCAAAGCCATGAGATACGGACCCGTTGCCCTCCAGAATCCGGCTATCCGTGCACTCCATCACGGGATAAACCTAGTACAGAAATAAAAATATGTACAACAGGTACATCGACCTCTACCCGGTTGTGCCCCAAAAAGAATATTATACAAACAGGCAGTGACGGCAGTCCATATGTTGGACGCTCGCCCTGCAATATCAAATGTACAAATAAATCCAAACTGCACTACCATTGCACACTGCTATCCACCACGACATATCCGCAACATCACAGCACAACACAGAACATCAACGCAAATGTCACGTTCGCAAACCCGTCTAAAAGAACTATAGCAATCAGACGCGGTTTACCGATCAAATGACATTCCCGGTCGGAGATATAATGTAAATACTGCATAGTAACAAGTTTAAAATTTCGATCGACTAAATTTCCTGAAGTAGGCCTCACAAACATCTACTGTAGAGTAACAAAAACTGGGCCTAAAAGAACAGTAGCAGAAACCATAATTCCATGTGTACGGAGCATCTGTAAGTACACGGCCAGAGGGCTTCATAAATAGTGGGAGTAGCGGAAACGTGTGCAAGATGTTTTATATGATAAATCAGGCATCGCGGAGTTGGAACGTCTGTTTTGATGTTGTAGTCAAAGAGTTTGACTTCATCAAAATGGTAGATGAACCTTGTATATTCATGTAAGTCCACGGTAGCGCCCCGGCTGTCTAACAGATGCCAAATGCGGAACAAAAACATTTTACAAACTGGCGCTATTGTGTACCGTAACCCGGATCTGCCATTAAAGCTAAACTAACAAACTACAAAGTGGGTTAGAATTGTTATACCGAACGATCCGAGTCCTTCGGTCTTCAACCATCATCCCACGCTTGTTGCGGCTGCTCCGATCTTCTTGAACTCCGGTCTTCTCGTCCAGGTGGCACCACGTCGACGGATCTTTAAACGGGCTTCCGCCTCTGAACCGAGGCAACTCGATCGTCAAGTTTGCTAAAAGAGACGACCAAGATGAAGTAGAGAATGAGTAGAACATTTTGTCTCGTTACGTCCAAGACTATGGACGAACGGTTAATGAAGTTGCCTTTTGGATCGAATGAAAATGAGAGAATGAACTTATGAAATTTCCATGAGGCAAATTTCATATACTTTTTCCAAATTAACAACCATCATCTATCTAAAGAGGGGACGACCACTTATAGATGAGGGGGAGGTGAGTGTAGGAGGGGGAAGGTGACCACAAGGAATAAAAGATCGAGTAGAAATATCTTAGCACAAACAAAACTCCATTAATGTAAATGGCACCAAGTATGAACCCAATAAATGCACCATTAAAGCTCAAATGACTCACTAGCTGTTAGTGTATATGCCCAAGAGGCCATTACTGTATCATACTAGTTTGTATATTACTTAATGGAAGCTTGGGATATTCACCTTGTATAAACAATCTTGCTCAATATAGTAGTATGCTACTTGGTTTGTTTCTACTTCAATGTCTACATGTATTTATTTTAGTATATCACCTATACACATTAGTGGAGCCCTTAGGATCTTTGTTGATTACCAGCGTTGTGATGGCAGTCACACTAGTGGGGCTGGGTAATCTATAAGCACATCCTTATACAGGTCCCTAGTCGCAGGACTATCGAGACAGGGCATCGATACTCCGGAGTAGACTAGCGTATGCGCTTCTCATCCCAGTGTGGGAGATGGTCTGTCCCACAGCCATCAGTACGTCATACTGGAGATAGTATACGGGTGCTCGTTAGGTTACGAGTACACTGGACAGGACTCGTCGGGAACTGACCGGTTGGTATTATACCTATCGTCAGTTATCAGTTCCCAGGTGACATGAGTACAGCTTAGTCCGCTGACTTGACACTGTCACTTCGCCTCGAGTGTGTTCCCACTGTGCTTTGATTACTACCCTACCACGGCTCAAAGGAGTCGTGCAAACAGGTGGTAGTTGGGTGCAGTCCCGAAGCACTTGGAGGCAGTGACGGTTAGACAGGATTCGTCTCTCCCGGTATTGGGGGTTGACATCGCGCTGTGTATAGGAGAGCCATTACACGAGTAGTCCCTGGCCAGGGTGTTGCGCCACGGCAGCGCCCCGGCCGTCTTACCGAGGCCAAAATGCGGAATAAAAAATTTTCCTTACTTGGAAACCGGCGCTACCGCGGACAAAGAAAACCCGGATCGTTAACCATTAACCTATACTAGCTAACAAGAGATGGGAAGAGAAGTATACCGAGTGATCCGAGTCCTCCGGTCTTCTCGTCATCGTCCCGATCTCCCGCAGAAAGTCTTGCCTCCACATCGTCGCCTCCTCGCCGGAAGGGCACCACATCGCCTGCGTCTTTTACGGGCTCCTGCCTCAATACCGAGGCAACTCGGGCATGAAGCCGGCAACTCGACATGCTCAAGATATGCTGTAGAATGTGTAGTAGATCATGCTAGTCTCATTTGGGGTTTGTAGTTGCCTTGATGGAGGAATGGGGTTAGGAAAAATGGTGCTTTCATTTTTCCAAAACAAGAAGAAGAAGGAGATGAAGAATTCCTCACATAACAAAGATGAACTCTCTCATTCTTTTCTTTCTCTCAAGTGTTCTTTCTTTCATCTAGTGAGAATGATCATATGGTGGAGGAATGAGAATACCAACCATAAGAAGGGAGGTGAGTGTAGGATAAAGAGAATGGTGACTATATCCTAAACATCATCATCACAAACTTACATCAACCATTCTTATCAATTCTAATCATAATAAAGCATGAAGAGATGAAGGAAAAGAATGGTATCTAAAGATGCTATCATAATAAATACTTTTGCAAGAAAAACCTCCACAAAGTGTTATTTGCAAACTTGCAAATAACCCCCTCCATCAGAAAAGTCCGGCCGGGAAAGAACAAAGGAAAACCGGCCGGAACGGAATGCAAACTGGCAACTCCAGAAAACTGGTCCCGTAATAAATTACAGGAAAACCCCGATACTATGCATACACACCCGCATCTGTATTCTGACCGGATACAAATGCAATGAGACAAAATCTACACTGTACTAAACTAGGACCGGCTTAAACCAAAGCCAGCTAGTAATATCCGTCCGATCCTGATCCGTGCAATACCGCACGTATCTGATCGGACCCTGCCATATCTCCATACGGCCTCTACAGCGTTTCGCCCAAAAGCTTGAGTAACTAAAAGTGTGGTGGACTCTAAAGACTCGTCAATACTATTGCTGTGGACTTAACCACTAGCACGTCAGAGGTATTAGCCAATACGTGACGGGCCACCAGCTATTGACCAAAAGGGACGTCGATGAGCAAACTCATCCTGACACCCTACTGAGCCTGTGAGTGACAATATCCGTACAGTCCGGTCCGTTCGTCTATGAGGATCACATGTCGGGCCTAGGGGGTTGGTAAAAGTCAGACCCCCAAAGGCGGTACAAGTCGTGTCGGAGTGTAGCCCAGAACACCCTGAGATACTACTGGAATACCTACCAGTAAATCTCCTGCCTCGGCCGAGGGCTTTGTGTAATGGCTCTCCTAGACACAGCGCGACCTCACCCCTAATACCGGGAGAGACGAACCCCTGCAGATCCGCTCACTGCCTCCATGTGGCTCGGGACTGTACCCAACTAAAACCTGTTTGCACGACTCCTTTGAGCCGTGGTAGGGTAGTAATCAAAGCACAGTGGGAACTCACACGAGACAAATGACGATCTCAGGTCGATGAACTAACCTGTACACATGTCACCTGGGAACTGCTATCTGACGTCTGGTATAATCCCAACTAGCAGGTTCCCGGCGAGTCCTGTCCGGTGTACTCATAAACCAATGAGCACCTGTATACATCTTAGGTGAACCAACTGACACCAGTGGCTTGTGAGACCGGCCACCGCCCCTCGTCGGGGTCTCGACTGTATACACTAGTCTACTAATGGAGTATGATGCCCTGTCTCGAAACTCCTACGACTAGGGACCTTTTAAGGATGTGCTTATAGACCCCAGCTCCCACGTATATGATCGCCATCATACTGCTGGTCGTCAAGCAAGAATCCTAGGGGCTCTATCAACGTGTAATAGTGACCTGTCAGGTCACCTAAAGCAGTACACGATGATAAAGATAAACCAGATAGCATACTATCATCTCGAGTAAGACTGTCCTACCGGGATAGGTCCTCCCTCAATCATTGCAATCACGTGCCTGTGATCCAATAATTGACTCTGAGGGCACTATCTCCAACAATCTCCCACTTGCACTCAAGGCTAATTATTGCGATGCCGCATACTCACAGCCCGTGTGATACCGAACACCCAACTCCTCTACTAGTCAGTCGCACAAAGCTCGTTTGCAAAACTATTGCGTTCGAGGAATAGCCTCAGTGAGTGGATCCGTTGTGATGTTTCTTTCTATGTCACTCTATATCTCAAGTTCGCGGAGAAAGCCATCTCCCGAAATGAGCAATACCTGTCTTAGAATGTCTGGATGTTTGATGGGACCTAGCTCATAAATGAACTCCAAATCCAAACTTCTTAGACTGTATCGATAACTGAACTTAATCAGTACCCAGCGCCATGCCTCCCTCAGTATTGCCTTGGACCACCTGTCCAAAATACTGCCCCTCGTCAGAAGGAGAACTATAACTCTGACAGCCACTCTGCCATCCATGTCACCTTGGAAGCCTGGAGTGATAACCGTCTCCTAAAGGAGGCTGCCGTTATCATATCCCTAGAACATCAACTTATGTTCTAAAACTGCTTCCGACCGTTTCTCCAGGATTGGATCAATATCAACTTATTGCATCTACTGCAAGAACAACATCTGGTGTGGTACTTGACATCTCATGATTGACTCAATTGCCTAAGCAAGTGATCTGCCAATCATGAGTATCCCTCTCTTTTTTAGTCTATAAGACACTTTTAGAGAGGGTGACTCCATCAACTGCAGGCACACTACCGTGCCAGGAGTCGTCCATTCTAAATACTCATAGAATGCTGTCAAGGTACCCAGATTGGGAAACCACCCAAATCTAGATCTAAAACCATAGATCTAGTAATCAGTATGTCTGATATAATATCCAAATCCTGTGTAGAGAAACCACTGTGTGACAACCAAAGTCTAACCGATCGTAGTATAGGAGTATCACTTCCTACTACCTTCTCAACAGATCCATCCCCTATTCTGATGACGTCAAACCTATGACTGTCACATCAGAAATAGATGATCTATCTCCGCTACATCTGCTTTAGTCTATAAATAGACATAAGCCTGATGTCCACCAATGCTTCCGCTGCTCCCACTGACTACGACAACCCTCTGGCAGAATCATATAGACGTGCACTTCTAAAGCTAGTTTAGAACGACGCTATACTCATCCTCCTGCCGGGTCTCGCAGCCTGGAACAACAACAATGGCAAGTGTGGGTAAACAAGAACTTCCATGTCACCGTCCTTGAGGCTACCGAAGTACCTCTCGGGTGCCTGAGGTTACCCACCTTATCTGCGGGGTGGCCAATGGAATGTCAAATCAGATTGAATCTTTAGGTTCCTTATCAAATCTTCAGTAATCGTTTGCGGTTCTGGAATCACTTCCAGTTCTACCATACTCCCACTACTGTTTTTGAAAAAATTCATTTTTAATAAAACTGTGGCGAGTCTAGAACAATATTTCTATTGATCTGCCAGATGGTAGAAAATCAACCCTCGTCATAGCCTGGGTCAACCCACAAACAGCCATTACAGAAAACGTGCCTTGAGTTGTCCAGTGTCTGGTTTTAAACATAAGCCGGACAACTCCCCGTGCCTTAACAATGTCAAGATATGAACTGTTCTATATCCAATATAGAAACAGAGGCACTGATTTAATTGAACCAGATTCAAATCATGCAGCTGTCTCCAGTGCATGTCAACTAAATGGAAGGAGGCCGATCAGCGTTACTCAACATAGGAATGTTTCCAATTATGAGTAACCTGAAAGAGAAGCTAGTTCTCTTAATCATTACTATCAACTGAATACCATACACAAGTATCTACATCTTCGATCACTTTGAAGAATCCCGATACTTGCTATACCTGGTTCTCTACTCTATTCAAATACCTATAACTCCTCAAAACTTAGACCCTGTGTTTCCACGAAACACATGTCTAAGAACTAGAGAAGTTAAAAGTAAACAGAATATAGTATGAGGAGCAACCCCTCTGTCCTAATGGACACTGGACAACATACAATACTCTGTATAAGTCCGCTGAGTCTAACAACTCTTTCATTGTGTGTCGTAGGTTGAAAACTGTACTTATGGTTAAGAAGAATTACACCGCTGTTTAATGCTCCTTACCTAACCATCCACTGATATAGGTAAATGTCATCGACATAATATCAAAAGGTATATCTCACTCTATGAAAATAGACGTACAGATATATCAATTTGAAATTGGTGCACAACAGCGGATATTCAAAACCAAATATTTGCCGACCGGCAAACAATCCAGGTGGCTTCCTCAAATATCACCAATTACAACGAATCCTGACATAATGAGGATGGTCACCTAATTCCCAATAACTTACTCCCACTCAGCATCTGTAAAACCATACAGATGTGAGAATCCAACCTGGTAAATACATACCCTGGAGCAAGTGTCTAATCGGGAAATCAGTTTTCTTTTAACATCACACAGTGAAACTGAAACATTGAAATGTTTCGTCGGGGTATCCTGGTATTCCTAGTAATGCCTCTTCCATTATCCAGATTCACAACTGTAACCTTGTAATTCTTTGCCATCTTTCTAAATCCCTTTCTATGTCTTTAGTCATTACCTTCTGTACACCCCCTTAGGCCAAATGGTTTTCTTCCTTCCCTACCGTTCGGCACCAGCCTATGGTTTGGAAGAAGACTATCCAAAAAGCATAAAGGGTGTACTGTCCCAATCCTAGGAACACTCGCAATGCGAGAGAAGGTGAAGATAAAAGACACCTGAATGTACTTTATTCCTATTTCTCCTGAACCAGAATCCATCCCCGAACTGGAACAAGTTCCTTTCGAGTTCGTATATAACCATACGATGGAGTATCCAATAAACTGTGGATCTTCGTAGTGATACGGAGTGTCCTGGAGAAATACAAAGGTGATTTAGGATTGGCGAAGAAATACTTGGTTTGGTCGTGAATATCAGTCGCAATTTACTTTGCCCTCCTACTAATCCCTTGCTTTGTCTTAACTTAATACCTTCTGCAGACCATCGTTATGCTAATTGGTTTTCTTCATTCCCCACCGTTCGGCACCAGCCTAAGGTTTGGAAGAAAACTATCCAATTTGCGTAATAGGTGTACTATCTCCTAAACCAAGGAGTACTCGCAACCTGAGAGAAGGTGAAAAGAAAAGACAACTGAATAGACCTATTCGTTTTCTCCAGAACCGGAAACCATCCTCGAAGTCCTTCGAGTTCGTATATAACCATACGATGGTTTTGTCCAATGGAAGTGGACGTTCGTAGTAATACGGGGTGTCCTGGAGAAAAGGGTAAAAGTAGGAGTGGCAATGAGGTCTGCAACTCTGACAATCCAAAAACCTGTGTTAAGAAGGTTCGGTCAACTTGGTCACTGAGTCATAGTCCAGGGTCGGGTCAATGGTCGCTGCCAAAGAGAGAGAGAAAAGAAACACTCAGCGTGCACTCTAACCTAGATCAGAATGGTTATCACTTTGTCTAATCTGGAAACCTCCCACTGTACCTCAAATTCTCCTCCAAACCTGAAAGAAGAATTAGTCGGGGTCACCCGAGGAGTAAACCAACTCATCAGTGGGAATCGGGATCCAACTATCATCGCATGATAACGTGACGGAATCCGCTCACGGTATTAAACTCCAGAAGGTATGCGCATGCCTGGCAAGTTTCAGTTCTTTTGAAACTCCCGATGTGATGTTTTTACCCCTAGGACTCAAGTGACCTTGACGGAGTCAACAAATCAAAGAGTCCTAGTCAAGTTCAACCCGTCATTATCTGGATTGCATTAAACCCACCCGTATGTGCCCTTGACGGAGTCAACAAGGCCGCACGACTGTCCTAATCAATCCCATTTATGCAACAAACAAGCACCACTTAGCTACCGTACACTACGCCTTGACGGAGTCAACAAACGCAGCACGAATACTAAATAATACCCATAAGAAATGACGGAGGGCTACGAATGGTTTTTGGCGAAAAACCTTTAATGTAATGAACTTGATATCGTTGAAGGAACTGCATAGCCTTTTATAAAAATATAGTGACGAAAACCTTCGCTAAAGAGGTCACTCCCGGTGAAGGGATCTCGGCTCTTTCCCCGTAGAATGAGGTGCAGGATATTCCAACTGAATACCACGATGCAAAGCAAAAGTAATCGGCTATAGTGAAGTTAATGCCCTGACGCAAACTTCTGTCCAAGGGGTCACTCCCGGTGAAGGGATCTCGGCCCTTGCCTCGTCGACTGAGGAGCAGGATATTCCAAATGAATACCACGATGCAAAACAAAAGTGAACGTCCTTGCAATAACAGCCTTTTGAAAAGTGTTCCAACAACATCAGAATAGGTTTGTTTATCTTGCATTGATCCGAATCAACGCAGTCCCATCAATTGATCACACCACAAAGAACGAAAATATACTGACGTACGTATATGCCATCTGCATTCGCCACTGGGTCCCGTCATCACCCGTTAGGTTAGCTAACTAACGGCAGAGCGGGGACTGGACTAGCGCGGATGAAAAACATATACAACATCTATTAATATATATACCAATATATTATATTTCGCTCAAGGCGTGAATAAAATGCAACATCACAGAAATGTACAGCATCACAGAACAATACAGATATCTGGAAGCCCCGGGTTTCACAGAGCCGCTGCTGAAACCCGACGTTCCCCTGGTCGTGTGGATAGCCTGTGCAATGAAAACCTAGACCCCTACGGGCGCGGCAAGTCACCCGCCAAAACCTGAAGCGAGGCAGCCTCCTTCAGCACCGTGAATGGACCACCCAGCACTTCACGGAATCCGGTAACTTGGGCACCCCTCCTGGGTCAACCTGTACCCCCTATGAGTGCAGCAAATAGCCCGCCAATTCCAGACTGAAGCCCCCTCCGTCTCAATGCCCTGAGATGCGGGCCCGTTGCCTTCTAGAACCCGGCTATCCGTGCACCCCTCCGCGGGGCAACCCTAGTACAGAAAGTAAAATATACATACACCGGGTACATCGACCGCAACCAGGTCGTGCCCCAAAAGAATAATACAAACAGGCTGTGACGGCAGTCCACATGTCGGACGCTCGCCCCGCAATATCAAATGTATATAATACAACAAAACTGTACTAGCATTGCATCCAGGCTATCCCCCACGACCGATCCGCAACAACACAGCATAAACATAGAACATCAACGTGAAAGTCACGTTCGCAAATCCGTCTAACCGGGCTATAGCAGTTAGACGGGATTTACCGATCAAGTGACATTCACGGTCGCAGATATAATGTAAATACTGTGAAATAATGTGTTTAAAAATATCCGATCGATCAAACAATTAACAAGTGGGCCCCAAGTAAAACTGTAGCAGTCACAGAAAATCTGGGCCCAAATTTAATATCCCAAAAGCCCCAAAATCAGCCCACAAGCCCACTGTAAAAGTTTGACACAGTGAAGACATGAGAGTGCGGCGGAACCGCGGCCCAAGGGGGGGTTTGGCCGCGGTTCCGCGCTAAAGTCGTCGACTGAACTTGTCGAATTTTTACAGAGGTCTTATAATTTCATGTACATTAGGTTTCTGCAACCAGAAAAATTTTTAGACACCAAAAAATTCCAACAGAAAACTGATGCAAAGGAAATGTGGTTTTTGGGATTTTGTTCGATCGGAAATGCAAAACACATTAGAACAAGCTAGGTAAGGTCAATGGCGTGGCTCTGATACCATGTTGCGCCACGGCAGCGCCCCGGCCGTCTTACCGAGGCCAAAATGCGGAATCAAAAATTTTCCTTACTTGGAAACCGGCGCTACCGCGGACAAAGAAAACCCGGATCGTTAACCATTAACCTATACTAGCTAACAAGAGATGGGAAGAAAAGTATACCGAGTGATCCGAGTCCTCCGGTCTTCTCGTCATCGTCCCGATCTCCCGCAGAAAGTCTTGCCTCCACATCGTCGCCTCCTCGCCGGAAGGGCACCACATCGTCTGCGTCTTTTACGGGCTCCCGCCTCAATACCGAGGCAACTCGGGCATGAAGCCGGCAACTCGACATACTCAAGATATGCTGTAGAATGTGTAGTAGATCATGCTAGTCTCATTTGGGGTTTGTAGTTGCCTTGATGGAGGAATGGGGTTAGGAAAAATGGTGCTTTCATTTTTCCAAAACAAGAAGAAGAAGGAGATGAAGAATTCCTCACATAACAAAGATGAACTCTCTCATTCTTTTCTTTCTCTCAAGTGTTCTTTCTTTCATCTAGTGAGAATGATCATATGGTGGAGGAATGAGAATACCAACCATAAGAAGGGAGGTGAGTGTAGGATAAAGAGAATGGTGACTATATCCTAAATATCATCATCACAAACTTACATCAACCATTCTTATCAATTCTAATCATAATAAAGCATGAAAAGATGAAGGAAAAGAATGGTATCTAAAGATGCTATCATAATAAATACTTTTGCAAGAAAAACCTCCACAAAGTGTTATTTGCAAACTTGCAAATAACCCCCTCCATCAGAAAAGTCCGGCCGGGAAAGAACAAAGGAAAACCGGCCGGAACGGAATGCAAACTGGCAACTCCAGAAAACTGGTCCCGTAATAAATTACAGGAAAACCCCGATACTGTGCATACACACCCGCATCTGTATTCTGACCGGATACAAATGCAATGAGACAAAATCTACACTGTACTAAACTAGGACCGGCTTAAACCAAAGCCCGCTAGTAATATCCGTCCGATCCTGATCCGTGCAATACCGCACGTATCTGATCGGACCCTGCCATATCTCCATACGGCCTCTACAACGTTTCGCCCGAAAGCTTGAGTAACTGAAAGTGTGGTGGACTCTAAAGACTCGTCAATACTATGGCTGTGGACTTAACCACTAGCACGTCAGAGGTATTAGCCAATACGTGACGGGCCACCAGCTATTGACCAAAAGGGACGTCGATGAGCGAACTCATCCTGACACCCTACTGAGCCTGTCAGTGACAATATCCGTACAGTCCGGTCCGTTCTTCTATGAGGATCGCATGTCGGGCCTAGGGGGTTGGTAAAAGTCAGACCCCCAAAGGCGGTACAAGTCGTGTCGGAGTGTAGCCCAGAACACCCTGAGATACTACTGGAATACCTACCAGTAAATCTCCTGCCTCGGCCGAGGGCTTTGTGTAATGGCTCTCCTAGACACAGCACGACCTCACCCCCAATACCGGGAGAGACGAACCCCTGCAGATCCGCTCACTGCCTCCATGTGGCTCGGGACTGTACCCAACTAAAACCTGTTTGCACGACTCCTTTGAGCCGTGGTAGGGTAGTAATCAAAGCACAGTGGGAACTCACACGAGACAAATGACGATCTCAGGTCGATGAACTAACCTGTACACATGTCACCTGGGAACTGCTATCTGACGTCTGGTATAATCCCAACTAGCAGGTTCCCGGCGAGTCCTGTCCGGTGTACTCATAACCCAATGAGCACCTGTATACATCTTAGGTGAACCAACTGACACCAGTGGCTTGTGAGACCGGCCACCGCCCCTCGTCGGGGTCTCGACTGTATACACTAGTCTACTAATGGAGTATGATGCCCTGTCTCGAAACTCCTACGACTAGGGACCTTTTAAGGATGCGCTTATAGACCCCAGCTCCCACGTATATGATCACCATCATACTGCTGGTCGTCAAGCAAGAATCCTAGGGGCTCTATCAACGTGTAATAGTGACCTATCAGGTCACCTAAAGCAGTACACGATGATAAAGATAAACCAGATAGCATACTATCATCTCGAGTAAGACTGTCCTAACGGGATAGGTCCTCCCTCAATCATTGCAATCACGTGCCTGTGATCCAATAATTGACTCTGAGGGCACTATCTCCAACACAGGGCAATCGAGATATACTGGTAGGCTTCCAGTGTTATCTCAGGGTGTTTTGGGCTTCACTCCGACACGACTTGTACCGCTATTAGGGGACTGACGTTTACCGGCCCCCTAGGCCCGCCATGCGATGTATCAGACGAACAGACCGGACTGTACGGAGATTGTCACATTCAGGCTCAGTAGGAGTTCAGATGGGTTTCGCCTCGTCGGTCTTCTTGTCGGCATCTACCTGGGGACCGTTACGCACAGCTAGTGCCGCTTGCGGTCTGTGGTTAAATCCACTGCCAGAATAGTGTCGAGTCTTTAGAGTCCCACACAGAAAGCTATTCGCCTTTAGGCAAAAGAGTAGAGGTCGCATGGTTTTGCGACAGGTCGTATGGTTTTGCGACAGGTCGCATGGTT
The DNA here is from genome assembly GCA_030015575.1 of Agapanthus africanus. Classification (NCBI taxonomy): domain Eukaryota; kingdom Viridiplantae; phylum Streptophyta; class Magnoliopsida; order Asparagales; family Amaryllidaceae; genus Agapanthus; species Agapanthus africanus. Next base: position 354,525,499 of record CM057350.1, on the reverse strand, counting down.
TTGCGACAGGGTTCGGTCACATCCGTGCACTTGTGCACGTACAGTGTCCGGACAGTTTACACTAGCGGGCTTTGGTTTAAGCCAGATCCTAGTGTACGTATTGGGATTGGATTTATCCAGTGTGTATTCGTGTTCCTCGGAACGCGGATGCGGGTGTGTATGCACAGTTGACGGAGAGACAGAGGCAGAGGATTCTCATTAGGGTTGTTGACCGTTGACTGTTAACTATTGACTTTTTGCTCAACCCTAATGAGAATATGATTAACAATTATATCAATTAAGTATTATGGTGACATGGTTGTTGAGGGGTTGACTTTGTTGACTTGTTGACCGGTTGACTAGGCTTGATTAGTTGACCATCATGATAACAATAGCTATCATTTCATGGCAAAGAGTTTTGCTTGCTTGCTCTCTTGTGCAAAATGAGTGCATGAAATGATATGGCTATTGTTGCTTAAACTATCACATAATACTTGATTTCTATGATGTGTTATGATGGTTATGGATTATGAGAGGCAAATGAAAAAAGTCTTCTATCATTCTATCATTCTCATTCTCTCTCTTGTTCTTGAGCTCTCATCTCCTTCCACTTGCTCTCCCTCTCTTAGTCTATGGTTCACTTGTCTCATGTGTTGAGAACCAAGAACCATAGAGAAAATCCCAACACACTCTTCTCTACTCATTCTAGTTCATAAGGTTTGGCAAACCAAGTGAACTAGTTTCTTCAAAGACCGAAGAAGAAGCCAAAGGTAGAAGCTTTCGAGGTGGATCTATCTTCGGCGCAAGGAGACGACGGAGTGAAGCCGATCCGGACAACCATCGAGGCTTGAAGACGAAGGAGATCAAGAAAGAAAGGTATAACCCCCTAACCGAGTAGTTAACAACTCCTAGTTAGGTTGTTAGTTAGATGTTTAACAAAGATCCGGTTTTGAGTCCATGTTACCACCTCTAGAAAATTGTTTTTCACCAAATTCCGCATGCCCGAAAGTACCGGGAGAGGTAGCATGGACTTACAGTGGTATCAGAGCCTAGCTAAACTCTATCTAACATGTTAGCAAAGTAACTAGAAGTTCGATCAAAGAAAAAGTCACAAAACGAACCCGAGTTGTCAAGTTTCTGCCGATTTTTATTCTGTTCAAAAGTTGATAATTTTCATCTTAAAAATCGGCTCAGGCTTTTGTTTGAATAACCACCAAATTTAGTCCCACGAACCGTTCAAAGAGCCGCGGAAACGCGGCTGGAGCACGCTCCCGCCGCGGTTCCGCGGCCGAGTTGACTCGGCCGAGGTCCAAATTTGGTGCAGTGTATTTCTGGGGTTGTTTTGGGATTTTTGGAATATGTATTTTCTGCCCAGATTTTCCAGAACGAAAATTTTGTATTTGGGGCCTATAAATCCGTATTTTTGATCGAACTTCTAAAAGACTTAAGCTGACGGGTTTTTCTGTGATGTGATATTTGTATTGAACGTCTACTAATCGCTATATGTCGATTAGTAGGGGTTATACGAATCTGTGATCTGTAATGTCATTGGAATGTGTATATGAATTCATTGGATTGTCGCGGGTGAATAGCCGGGGGTTGTGAGACGAGAGTTTTCTTTTCTTTCAATTCATGTAAATTTGTAAATTGATGTAATAATTATTTGTATGGACGCACAACTGGGTCGGGGTTGTAGCCGTCATTGTATAATTTCTTTTTACTGTTTTTGCTCCTAGGATAAACCCATGGAGGGGGTGCACAAACTACCGGGTATGGCGAAGTGCCGAGTGGCCTACTCACGGAGATGAGGGAGGTTGCTTCGCTTCGGGTACTTGGCGGGTAGTTTGCCGCACCCGTAGGGGTCTTGGGTGGGGTTTTGGCTATTCACCGCGACCGTGTGATCTGCTTTTCGTTACAGGCTCGTACGAATTGCAGGTTCCTAGTATATCCAATGTTTTTATCTGTGATCTGAAATGGCTATCATTGCAATATATCTATATATGATATTATTGTTGGATATATGTATGCCCTAGAGGCCATTATGTGATAGTGGATGTATCTATACATGTATATATATATTCAGTTTGCATTCTTGCTCGACATGATAGTATGCTATCTGGTTCTACTTTATCTGACATGTTGATTTGATCATGCTTTTATTCATTCATACATGCTGATAAAGCCCTGAGGATATCGGCTTGACTACTCTGATTGTGATAGAGATTATACTAGTGGGACATCTGTAGTCTATAAGCATATCCTGGAACGTCCCTAGTCGTAGGTGTATCGAGACGGGGCATTGATATACCAGAGTAGACTAGCGTATATGATACTAGACCCATACAATGGGCGATGGATGTTCCCACATTCATCGATGTTTGACATCAAGATCACATACGGGTGCTCAGTGGTGACTGAGTACACTGGACGGACTCACCGAGAACTCCTATATGGAATTATATCTATCGTCGGATAGCAGTTCTCAGATGACACTGGTACAGGTTAGTCTGTAGACCCGAGATCGTCATGGAGTCTTGTGTGTTCTCCCACTGTACTTTGATTGCCACCCTACCACGGCTCTACTGAGTCGTGCAAACAGGTGGCCGTTGGGTACAGTCCCGAGACACACGAAGACGATGAGCGATAGGAGGGGTTTCGTCTCTCCCGGTATTGGGAGTTGATGCTGTGCTGTGCCCGACTGGTTATAACAGCAAGTCCCTGGCCAGGGCTGCTGAGATTTGCTGATAAGTGTTATCAGTAGTTTCTCGATCTGTTATAGACCATTCACTGGCACGACTTATTGAGTTATTGGGGTCGACGTGACCATCCCTAGGCTCGATATGCAGCATATCTGACGAAGAGACCGGACTGTACGGTAGTGTTGCCGGATGGCTCGACGGGAGTTGTAGCTGGTTCGCTTGTTGTTTTCTGATCGTTCAATTCCCGGGTGGCCGTTACGTTTAGCTGACCGCTTGCGGCTTGAGGGTACTTGATATGATCATCACCCTCTGCCGGCGTATTGACGAGTCTTAGAGTCCCACAAAGGAGTTACCCAGTCCAGGCGAAACGTTGTGGTGCGCGTATGCGATATGCGCATGCACCCGATTGAAATGTGCGTATATGATACCGAACATTGATCGGGTGAACTGCTTTTGGTAGGGTCATATGAGATATGACCGGATTGATAAATCAAGTGTTGATTTATCATTTAACCATTAGTTTTCTCAATTAAAACCTTTTCTTGGATGATGGATGTGTGCATGCATGTGTGCTTTTCTTTCTTTCTTTCATGCTAGTTTCATGCACATGTGGATGTGCATACATGCACACATACATACACTCATCCATCATGGTTGTTAGCATATGGAAATGGTGGCAATATAAGACTCACACAATGGATTATATAATGGATTATTATTTGATTTTGGATTTAAAAGAAAATGAAAAAGGAAAGGATAATCATTCTTGCTTCTACATTCTTCCTTTGACCTAACCATGCTCAACTACCACTAACCTATGGTTATCCTTCTCTTTATCATTTAAAACTCAAGTTAAATAATGTCTCCATCACTTTAACCATGGTTCATAGTGAGAAGAAATAAAATATATATTGATATATTTCTTTTTCTTCTCATGTGTTATCTTTTTACCTCTTGTTAAAAAATTGCCACCATCTTCTTCCTCTTTCTCTTTTGCTCTCTAGTTTTTTCTAGTGAGCAAATACCACTTAAAGATAGGTTTTTGAAGTGAGAAACTTAACCACAACTTCATTCTACACAAGCTTAGCCGTTTTGTTTAGAGTGTTCTCTTCGGTTTTACGAAGTTGCGAGCTTGGACGGAGATCTCTGTGGTGGATCGTCGTGGACACAAGAGGACTTCAAGAGGCCCTCCGTTCAACACCCTAGAGACCAAGGAGTCCAGTGAAAGGGAGCTACAAAGGTTGTAGTCTCGAAACCCTAGATTAGTTCGCTTTATTTTTCGGAACCTTAATTTTCTAGGATCGATTCCTTTGCATGTTCGTTTAGCACCATAAAAATTTAAACTTTGGGTCATGTGATGCTTCAAAACTCTTCATAGGGTGCTAGACTAACCTTACATTGGTATCAGAGCCGACCTAGAACATTAGGCGACGCTTTTACGAAGTGAAAATCCCGATCGGACAAAAATACGGTTTTCTTGGACCCTCTCTGGACAAATTCTAAAATCTGACCTTTTTAAGAATTAAAAATACTTAAAAAATACAGCAGGGAAATATAAGAGTTATGGTGAAATACGAACACGTGAACAGTTAATGTGGCGGCGGAACCGCGGCAAATCCTTGCTTAGGCCGCGGTTCCGCGGCCTTACTGTAGTATCATTGCATGGGGATTTCACTGTATTTCATATTTCTGCTTGTATAGTGTTTTAGGTATGTTTAATCTGAATGTTGTACTGTATTGTCTGGAGATGGTTTTGGACGCGTTATTTTGATCGGTATTTTCATTTCGTAGCTTTTCCGGGTAAATTAGAAAGTATTGAAGTGTTTGAACGAATATCATTTGCTCGCTATTCACGGGGTTTAAATACTTTGGGGATACGTGCAAGTCTTTTTGCGGTGGTCCCTCTAGAAGACAACAAACCTTAACTCGATTATGTGACCGTCTCGAACTGCCCTTTGAACCCTAGGGTTTGGGGCAGTACGACGTGCCACATGTGAGGCGTTGGCTTGACCCTTCTACGGCTGGACCGCTACTACTGTGTCACACTCCGGATTTTTGAACCCTGCTCAAGTGTTGAGCTTTAGTGAATCTTGGGTGCTTGATCGTTCGTTTGAAAACTTTAATACTATCTGTTTGTCTGGAATGTGATACAATATGTGGAATTCATATAGTTTAGGCATGAAATACGAAATATGTGATATTTCGCATTTATGATGTCTAAAGAGAATCTGGATTCCAAATATTGTAGTTTTACACTTTCTTTTCTGTGACCGTAAGTGTAGTATGTACGATATCGCCGGTTTCGTTGCTATACATCAACGACAATCGGGGTACGCATACTTACTTACGTTGATGATATGTGATATTGTGTGTTGCTGAGATATGATGTGCAGGATTGTCGCGATCGAATAGCCGGGGGGTTTTTGTGAGATGAGAGTTTTATATTTTCATTCATGTAAATTCAAATGTAATGTAATATTCTTTTATTTGGGGCACTTCCAGTTTGCGGTTGTGTCACCAGTGTTGTATATTATTTACTTTTCCGCATTAGGATGGACCCAAGGAGGGGAGCACAGGTGACCGGGTTCTGGGGTTCAGTGGGAGGCCATCTCGAGGAGTCGAGACCGGGTCTCCTAAACTCCAGAATTGGTAGGGTCACTTGCCGCTCTCGTAGGGGTCCAGGGTGTGGGCTTGGCTATTCATCGCGACTGTGGAATCCGTATTTTCTATTCTGGCTAAATACTAAATACGGACGTCCTAGGATATCCCACGTTATATCTATGTTTCTGCTGCCTGTGTTCTGTGATATCTGAGACGAATGACATATTATATATATGATATATAGTAGACGTTGCTTATGTTTTACACCCGCGCTAGTCCCGTCCCGGTATGCCGTTAGTTAAGTAACCTAACGGTGCATAACGGAACATTGCGGCGAATGCGGATGGCATAAGCGACGTGTTATTTTCGTTTCTTTTCTCTGATTGGCTTAAGGACTTAAATGATGGGATTACATTAATGTGATTAATGTAAAGAAAATAAACCTAAAAAGATGTTGTAGAATCGGATTTGAAAACTACTCGGCTATTTATGAAAAAGCTACATTTCAAAACTGCGGAGCTTAAGCCACTCCTTTTGAAAACTGTTTGATTCTACAAAGATATCAAGTTCAAAGCGTTAAAGATTTTCTTAAAAATCATTCACAACCCTCCGTCATTTTAGGAAGTAGAGTACTTAGTATTCGTGCTACGTTTGTTGACTTTAGTTAAGGCGTAGTGTACGGTAGCTAAGTGATGTCTTCCTACACTGCATATGATGCAGATTAATTAGGACATTCATGCGACTTTGTTGACCATAGTTAAGGGTCATATGGGTGGGTCTAATTGATCAAGAAATAACGGGTAGAACTTGACTGGTACTTATGATTTATTGACCATAGTTAAGGTCATAAGTACTAGGGGTAAAAATTACATCGGGAATTTCAAGTGTTGAAATTTGCATTGAGATTGCATACCTTCCATATGATGGTTGGATCCCGATCCTACTGTGGGCAATAGTTGCTCCTAGGAGAGTTTTACAGTTTACAATTAGCTAACTCATTAGGTGTCTAGAAAGGTGTTAACGGGGCTCCGCCTCTGGGAAAACGAGGTTTACTCTAATTAGGTCCGTGCGAAAGCACGGGGAACCTCCCTCAAAGTACCGACACTGGCCTGGCTGAACGGTTAGCGAAGTTGTAGACTGCAATTAATCCTGGCTAGTTTTTCTTTTTAAGGTTTGAAAGAAAAACTTGATAAAAAGCAGTGGGAAACATCGATTAGACAAGATAATAAACCAATCGAATCTGTGCAAGAGCTTTCGCTGAGTGTATTCTTTTCTCTCTCTTAATGGCAGATACCAATGACTGGACTTAAGCTTCTACTAGATAAAAACAAACTGAATGGGACCAACTATAAAGACTGGCTGAGGAATCTGAAAATCGCCTTGACTTATGATAAAGTATCATATGTCCTCACGGCTTCAGCCCCACCCGTCCCTGGTCCAAAATCCTCAATTGCGGACATTGAAGTCCGCAAGACATGGGACGCTGACTGTGCCACGGCCACATGCCTCGCGCTTGCATCGATGGATAACACACATCAAAAGCAGCACGAGGACATGGACATTCACGGTATATTGCTCCATACAAAGGAGTTGTATGGGGAGCAATCCCGCGTATTACGATACGAAGCATCAAAGAAATTATTTCAGATGCGAATGGCCCCTGGCACACCAGTAGGAGACCATGTTCTGAAGATGATAGCTCTTATAGAAGAGCTTGAGGACCTTGGATGGACAATGGACAATGAACAATATATAGATATTATTCTGCAGTCCCTCCCCTCCACCTTTGCTCAGTTCATAGTGAACTTCAACATGCATGGCATGGAGAAGGATCTCCCTGAACTCCTTAATATGTTAAGGAGTGCAGAGAGCACTATGAAGTCAGCAAAAACTCCCGTTATGACTATTGGACAATCTTCTTCTTCTCACCCGAAAGCTAAGGCCAAGGGAAAGAAAAAGAAGAAACCCACTAATCCTAAGGGCGGAGTTAAAAAGGTGAAGGGAAAGGGAAAGTCCAAAGCTGGAGACTCGGGGAAAGGCGAATGTTTTCATTGCCACAAGACAGGACATTGGAAGCGCAATTGCATGGAGTACTTAAGTCTCAAGAAGAAGCATGGTGATGCTTCTGCTTCAGGTGCGTTTGTGACTGAAAAATGTTTTTCTATAAACTCTGCTTCCTGGGTATTGGATACCGGTTCAGGTTCTCACATTTGCAATTCTATGCAGGGGCTGAGAAATAGCAAGGTTTTGATGACAGGTGACCATACTCTCCGCGTTGGAAATGGTTCCAATGTACATACAGTCGCAGTGGGAGAGTATCACTTGGGGTTGCCATCTGGATGTATTTTGATTTTGAATCCATGTTATTTTGTACCAAGTATGCTATGTAATATAATATCCGTTTCTTTGTTGGACAATGAAGGATATAATTTTGTGTTGCAGAACAATGTTATGAACATTAACCTAAATCAAATGTTGGTTGGGTATGGTACGCTGAATAACGGAATATATGTCCTAAATCAACACACAGTTTTCAGTATACAACACACTAATAAAAGAAAACTTTCAGAATTAAATGAAGCTTTTCTTTGGCACTGTAGACTTGGTCATATTAACGAAACAAGACTAAACAAGTTACACAAAGATGGATATTTAAATTCTTTTGAATATAAATCTTATGCGACTTGCCAGTCTTGTATCAAGGGTAAAATGACCAAAACTCCGTTTACCGGACACGGAGAAAGAGCTACTCAGCTCCTTGGCCTCATACATAGTGATGTATGTGGGCCAATGTCTACACAGGCTAGAGACGTTTTTTCATACTTCATTACATTCACCGACGATTTCTCAAGATTCGGTCATGTATTTTTATTAAAGCACAAGTCCGACGCTTTCGAGAAATTCATTGAATATAAACAAGAAGTAGAAAAACAAACCGGCTTGAGTATTAAGATGCTTCGATCAGATCGAGGTGGAGAGTATCTCAGTACAGAATTTGCAAACTTCCTAAAAGAGAATGGGATTCTCTCTCAGCTCACTCCTCCTTACACACCACAGCACAACGGTGTGTCAGAACGACGGAATAGGACCCTATTAGATATGGTCCGGTCCATGATGAGTGACGCTGAGTTACCAGTCTCGTTTTGGGGGCATGCATTGGAGACTGCAGCTTTTCTGCTAAACAGGGTTCCAACCAAAGCCGTGTCTACCACGCTATATGAGATATGGAATGGGAAGAGACCATATCTTAAGAGAATTAAGATTTGGGGTTGCCCGGCCTATGTTAAAAAGCAAAATCCGGACAAACTCGAGACACGGTCGGTCATGTGTAACTTTGTGGGATATCCAAAGAATTCTTATGGATATCTGTTCTACCACAAAGAGGAACAAAAAGTGTTTGTTTCTCAGTATGCCACATTCTTGGAAAAAGAGTTTTTCACAGATAAAGATGATGGCAAGGTAGTAGATCTAGAAGAGGTTCTGGAGACACAAACTACAAAGGACGATTTGGTTGAACCGGCTGTTGCAACAGAAACTGAAGAACCTCGGCCACTCCGTAGGTCTGGTAGGACTTCTCGCCCACCGGAGAGGTACTACGGTTTCCTCATTGATGGTAACGGAGAAGATTGCATCATGGATGATGATGATCCTACCAGTTTTCAGCAAGCTATCATGAGTGGTGACTCTGTGAAGTGGCTGGATGCCATGAGATCCGAAATGGAGTCTATGTACACCAACAAAGTATGGGCTTTGGACGTTGTACCCTTTGGGGTAAAACCTGTAGGGTGCAAATGGATCTTTAAAAGAAAGATTGGTGTGGATGGGCAGGTAGAGACCTATAAGGAAAGACTTGTGGCGAAAGGTTTTCGTTAAAGACCAGGTTTGGACTATGACGAAACTTTTTCGCCCGTAGCCATGCTTAAATCCATTCGAATCCTACTTGCTATTGCTGCTCACTACGACTATGAAATCTGGCAGATGGACGTTAAAACAGCATTTCTAAATGGAGATTTAGAAGAATGCGTTTATATGGATCAGCCAGAGGGCTTCATTGACAGTGGGAGCAGCGAGAAAGCATGTAGATTGCTTAAATCCATATATGGGTTGAAGCAGGCATCTCGGAGTTGGAACATCTGTTTCGATGATGTTATCAAAGAGTTTGATTTCATCAAAAATCCAGATGAACCTTGTGTTTATAAGAAGGCTGTGGGAAGAGCTGTCACATTCCTCGTATTGTACGTGGATGACATTCTTCTGATAGGAAATGATATTCCTATGCTACAGTCGGTCAAATCATTCTTATCACTAAGGTTCTCCATGAAGGACCTGGGTGATGCCACATACATCCTGGGCATAAGGATCTATAGGGATAGATCCAAAAAGTTATTGGGATTGTCCCAAACCAGGTACATTAACACCATCCTAAAGAGGTTTAGTATGGAAGACTCCAAGCGGGGTGCCTTACCCGCTTGCCATGGAGTCACTCTCTCCAAGGATTCTTGTCCAAAGACCGATGAAGAGAGAGCTCGCATGAGCATTATACCTTATGCTTCGGAAGTAGGATCTATAATATATGCGATGTTGTGTACACGCCCAGATGTAGCTTATGCACTTAGTGTTATAAGCAGGTATCAATCCAACCCAGGGGAGAACCACTGGACAGCTGTGAAGAACATTCTTAAGTACTTACGAAGGACTAAAGAATTGTTCTTGGTGTATGGTAATACAGATCTCCAAATGGAGGCCTTTACCGATTCGAGCTTCCAGAGCGATAAGGATGACAGCAAATCTATCTCAGGGTTTGTATTTACCCTCAATGGAGGGGCGGTAAGTTGGAAGAATTCTAAACAAGATACCATTGCAGACTCTACGATGGAAGCTGAGTACATTGCTGCAAATGATGCCGCCAAGGAAGCCGTCTGGATGAAGAAGTTCGTCTCGGAGCTAAGAGTAGTTCCAACCATTATTGATCCAATACCTTTGTATTGTGACAATAATGGGGCGATGGCGTTAGCCAAGGAGCCCAGATCCCATCAGCGGTCCAGACATATCCTGAGGCGCTTTCATTTGATCCGGGAGAATGTAGATCGCCGCGAGATCGAGATTAAGAGAGTAGATACAAAGAACAACGCCGCGGATCCACTCACCAAGGCCCTCCCTCAGCCACAGCATGAGCGACTTTTTGAGATGTTGGGTATGAGATACGCCAATAACTGGCCTTAGTGCAAGTGGGAGATTGTTGGATATATGTATGCCCTAGAGGCCATTATGTGATAGTGGATGTATCTATACATGTATATATATATTCAGTTTACATTCTTGCTCGACTTGATAGTATGCTATCTGGTTCTACTTTATCTGACATGTTGATTTGATCATGCTTTTATTCATTCATACATGCTGATAAAGCCCTGAGGATATCGGCTTGACTACTCTGATTGTGATGGAGATCATACTAGTGGGACATCTATAGTCTATAAGCATATCCTGGAACGTCCCTAGTCGTAGGTGTATCGAGACGGGGCATTGATATACCAGAGTAGACTATCGTATATGATACTAGACCCATACGATGGACGATGGATGTTCCCACATTCATCGATGTTTGACATCAAGATCACATACGGGTGCTCAGTGGTGACTGAGTACACTGGACGGACTCACCGAGAACTCCTATATGGAATTATATCTATCGTCGGATAGCAGTTCTCAGGTGACACTGGTACAGGTTAGTCTGTAGACCCGAGATCGTCATGGAGTCTTGTGTGTTCTCCCACTGTACTTTGATTGCCACCCTACCACGGCTCTACTGAGTCGTGCAAACAGGTGGCCGTTGGGTACATTCCCGAGACAAACGAAGACGATGAGCGATAGGAGGGGTTTCGTCTCTCCTGGTATTGGGAGTTGATGCTGTGCTGTGCCCGACTGGTTATAACAGCAAGTCCCTGGCCAGGGCTGCTGAGATTTGCTGATAAGTGTTATCAGTAGTTTCTCGATCTGTTATAGACCATTCACCGGCACGACTTATTGAGTTATTGGGGTCGACGTGACCATCCCTAGGCTCGATATGCAGCATATCTGACGAAGAGACCGGACTGTACGGTAGTGTTGCCGGATGGCTCGACAGGAGTTATAGCAGGTTCGCTTGTTGTCTTCTGATCGCTCAATACCCGGGTGGCCGTTACGTTTAGCTGACCGCTTGCGGCTTGAGGGTACTTGATATGATCATCACCCTCTGCCGGCGTATTGACGAGTCTTAGAGTCCCACAAAGGAGTTACCCAGTCCAGGCGAAACGTTGTGGTGCGCGTATGCGATGTGCGCATGCACCCGATTGAAATGTGTGTATATGATACCGAACATTGATCGGGTAAACTGCTTTTGGTAGGGTCATATGAGATATGACCGGATTGATAAATCAAGTGTTGATTTATCATTTAACCATTAGTTTTCTCACTTAAAACCTTTTCTTGGATGATGGATGTGTGCATGCATGTGTGCTTTTCTTTCTTTCTTTCATGCTAGTTTCATGCACATGTGGATGTGCATACATGCACACATACATACACTCATCCATCATGGTTGTTAGCATATGGAAATGGTGGCAATATAAGACTCACACCATGGATTATATAATGGATTATTATTTGATTTTGGATTTAAAAGAAAATGAAAAAGGAAAGGATTATCATTCTTGCTTCTACATTCTTCCTTTGACCTAACCATGCTCAACTACCACTAACCTATGGTTATCCTTTTCTTTATCATTTAAAACTCAAGTTAAATAATGTCTCCATCACTTTAACCATGGTTCATAGTGAGAAGAAATAAAATATATATTGATATATTTCTTTTTCTTCTCATGTGTTATCTTTTTACCTCTTGTTAAAAAATTGCCACCATCTTCTTCCTCTTTCTCTTTTGCCCTCTAGTTTTTTCTAGTGAGCAAATACCACTTAAAGATAGGTTTTTGAAGTGAGAAACTTAACCACAACTTCATTCTACACAAGCTTAGCCGTTTTGTTTAGAGTGTTCTCTTCGGTTTTACGAAGTTGCGAGCATGGACGGAGATCTCCGTGGTGGATCGTCGTGGACACAAGAGGACTTCAAGAGGCCCTCCGTTCAACACCCTAGAGACCAAGGAGTCCAGCGAAAGGGAGCTACAAAGGTTGTAGTCTCGAAACGCTAGATTAGTTCGCTTTATTTTTCGAAACCCTAATTTTCTAGGATCGATTCCTTTGCATGTTCGTTTAGCACCATAAAAATTTAAACTTTGGGTCATGTGATGCTTCAAAACTCTTCATAGGGTGCTAGACTAACCTTACAATTATTTAGGCGTTGCTTATGTTTTACAGCCGCGCTAGCCCAGCCCCCGCTCTGTCGTTAGTTAAGTAACCTAACGGGTAATGATGGGGCCCCGTGGCGAATGCGGATGGTATAAGCGTACGTCATATTTTGGTTGTTTTCTGCGATGGTAGGATTAAATGATGGGACGCATTAAAAGAACTAATGCAAGAATATCACGCATTAAAAGAACTAATGCAAGAAAATAAACTAAGTAAAAGTCGTTGGAACTCTTTCGAAAAACCACTCGGTTCTTTTCAAAACAAACTTTTAAAATGCGGAGTTTGAGCCACTCCTTTTAAAAGCTATCTCGTTCCATCGATTATATCAAGTTCTCTACGTTCACGGTTTCACCAAAACCATTCGTAGCCCTCCGTCGTTTCACATGAATAGTCAATAGTATTCAAGCTGTTTTTGTTGGCCAAAGTCAAGGCATAGTGATTGGTAGCTATTGGGTATTCATGTGCAGCATAGATAGATGCGTTGGTTTGGAACAGTCGTACTGCTTTGTTGGCCAAAGTCAAGGGTAGGTACGGGTGGATTCAAATTAACCTGGAGAACGACGGGTAGAACTTGACATGTGACTTATGATTTGTTGGCCAAAGTCAAGGTCATAAGAGCATGGGGCAAAAATCCACATCGGGAGTTTCAAAAGAACTGAAACTTGCTAGTGTTGCATACCATTTGGAGTGTGATGATTCTGGTAGGATTCCTTCAGTTTCGTCACGCGATGATATTTGGATCCCAATCCTACTGTGAGTATATGCTACTCCTCTGGAAATTTCTCACTTAACGATCAATTCTATAAACCTAGTAGGTGTCTAGAAAGGTGTTAGCGGGGCTACGCCCCCAGGGAAAAGAGGTTCTTAAATTAAGGAACTTCGCTAAAGCGTTGGAAAACCTCCCTCGAAGTACCGACACCAGCCTGGCCGAACGGTTAAGCAAGTATTGTATGGTGAGATTGATCCTGACTAATTCTTCCTTTTTGTTTTGAGGAGGGATTTGAGAAACAGTGGGAGCCATCCTGTTTAGACAAACTAAAAACCACTCTAAACTTGCAAGAGCATCATGCTGAGTGTTTCTTCTTCTCTCTCCTAATTGCAGCAACCAATCGACATGACTGGACTTAAGTTACTTCTAGATAAAAATATACTGACAGGGCCAAACTACAAAGATTGGCTCAGGAATGTCAAAATAGCAATCACTTACGACAAGCTGGGGTATCTTCTTACCACCAAAGCTCCCCCTGTCCCAAGTCCCACCTCCAGCGTCGCGGATAAGGAAATCCGTAAGACTTGGGAGATTGATAGGGCGAAGGCCAAGTGCCTCGTACTTGCCTCTATGGACAACGAACATCAGAGGAGGCACGAGAATATGGACCTTGAATCCATATTTCTCCATACAAAAGAACTGTATGGAGAGCATTCTCGTATCGCAAGATACGAAGTGTCGAAGAAGTTATTTTCGGCAAGGTTGGCCATCGGATCATCGGTAGCGGAACACGTGCTTAAGATGATTGGCTTCATTGAGGAGCTCGCGGAACTTGGGACCATGTTAGAGAACGAGCTCTATACGGACTTGATTCTCCAGTCCCTTCCTTCCACTTACGCCCAGTTTATCCTGAACTTCAACTTACAAGAAAAAGAAGTTGAACTTTCAGAACTCCTCAACATGCTGAGGAGTGCAGAGGGCACCCTACAGAAAGGTAGGGAAACATTCACTTTGTTTGTAGGAGGATCTTCCTCTTCTAGGTCCAAGGCGAAAGCCAAGGGAAAGAAGAAGAAAGCCCCCGCCAAACCAAGGGGCGGTGTTAGTAAAGTGGATACGAAGGGAAAAGCAAAAGCAACAAAGAAAGCGGGGCAGCTTGTGGATAAAGAAGAATGCTTCTATTGTCATAAAAAAGGACACTGGAAGAATAATTGCAGGGCTTGGAAAGCCAGGACCCAGGAATTGAAGCAGGTTGCGGCTTCAGCTTCAGGTGTGTATGTTATTGAAAACTGTCTTTCAATAAACTCTACTTCCTGCGTATTGGATACCGGATCAGGATCTCATATCTGTAATTCTTTGCAGGCGTTGAGAAACCGTAGGGTTTTGAAGGCAGGTGACATAACCCTCAGAGTTGCAAACGGAGCTAGCATGGATGCTAAGGCCGTGGGGGACTATCACCTGGGAATGTCAGATGGACATGTTTTGGTTTTGCGTAATTGCTTTTTTGTACCCAACGCAACTTGTAATATCATTTCTGTATCTTTAGATTCTAAAGAAGGTTATGAATTTTCGTTTGTAAGTAATGTTGTAAACATTCACCTTAATCAAGTTTTGATTGGGTCAGGTACATTGAGCAATGGTATATACGTATTAAACCAACCACAGATTTTCAATGTCCAGAATACACACAAAAGAAAGTCTCCGGAAATAAATCAGACTTTCTTATGGCATTGTAGACTAGGTCACATCAATGAGAGAAGGTTGACGAAGTTACATACAGAAGGATATTTGAATCCGTTCGAATATCAATCGTATGCCACTTGTCAATCCTGTCTCAAAGGAAAGATGACAAAAACTCCGTTCACTGGACACGGAGTAAGAGCGAGCGAGCTCTTGGGACTCGTACACAGCGACATGTGCGGTCCAATGTCTACACATCCGCGAAGCGGTTATTCTTACTTCATTACTTTTACGGATGGCTTTTCAAGGTACGGTTATGTCTTCTTAATGAAACATAAGTCCGAAGCCTTTGGAAAGTTCCAGGAATATAAGAATGAAGTAGAAAAACAAACCGGCAAAAGTATCAAGATTCTAAGATCGGATCGAGGTGGAGAATACTTGAGTGCCGAGTTCCTGGACTATTTAAAAGAGAACGGAATTCTCTCTCAGCTTACTCCTCCATACACTCCGCAACATAACGGTGTATCGGAGAGACGGAACCGAACCTTATTGGATATGGTACGGTCCATGATGAGTAACGCTGAGTTACCGCGATCATTCTGGGAGTATGCACTAGAATCAGCTGCATACCTTTTGAACCGAGTTCCAACTAAGACTGTGCCTACTACACCATATGAGATGTGGTGTGGGAAGAGACCCTATCTTAAGCACATTAAGACATGGGGATGTCCAGCTTTTGTTAAAAAGCATCATGCGGACAAGCTCGAGGCACGCTCAGTACAGTGTAAGTTCGTGGGATATCCAAAAAACTCCAAGGGATATTTCTTCTACTGTGAAGAGGAACAAAAAGTTCTTGTTTCTCGTCATGCCTACTTCTTGGAAACTGAGTTTTCGGAAACCCAGATAAGTGGGAGCATAGTAGAACTGGAAGAAATTCCAGAACCACGAGCTATTACTGAAAGCTTAGTGGAACCAGAGGGTTCAAAAGAACAAGACATTCCTACGCCACTCCGCAGGAGTAGTAGGAAGTCTCATCCGCCCGAGAGATACTACGGTTTTCTCATAGACGGGGATAGAGAGGATTGCATCATAGATTATGATGAGCCTACTAGCTTCCAGCAGGCCGTTCAGAGCGTTGACTCGGTAAAATGGCTGGATGCAATGCGGACCGAAATGGAGTCCATGTACACCAACAAGGTATGGACGTTGGACATTGCTCCAGACGGGGTAAAACCCGTAGGATGCAAGTGGATCTTCAAAAGGAAGATTGGTGTAGATGGACAGGTGGAGACCTATAAAGCTAGACTTGTTGCAAAGGGTTTTCGTCAAAGACCTGGTTTGGACTATGACGAAACCTTTTCTCCAGTGGCTATGCTGAAATCCATTCAGATCCTTCTTGCCATTGCTGCCTTCCACGATTATGAGATCTGGCAGATGGACGTAAAGATCGCTTTTCTAAATGGAAATTTAGAGGAATGTGTCTATATGGACCAACCAGAGGGTTTCATTCAGAGTGGGAGCAGCGGAAAGGTGTGCAAGTTGCTTAAGTCCATCTATGGACTAAAGCAGGCATCGCGGAGTTGGAACATATGTTTTGATGAGACGGTCAAGGAATTTGGCTTTATAAAAAATCCAGATGAACCATGCATCTATAGTAGATTTGTAGCGAGAACTGTAGTATTCCTCGTTTTATACGTGGATGACATTCTTTTAATAAGAAATGACATTCCTATGCTCCAATCTGTCAAGGGGTTCTTGTCACACGGGTTCTCCATGAAAGACCTAGGTGATGCCTCATACATCCTGGGGATCCGGATCCATCGTGATAGATCCAAGAGGATATTAGGACTTTTACAGTCCAGGTACATCGACACCATACTGAAAAGATTCAGTATGGAAGATTCCAAGCACGGTAACCTACCGGCTTGTCACGGGATCACCCTCTCTAAAGAGATGTCTCCCAAGACTGATTTGGAGAGGGATCGTATGTCTATTATACCCTACGCTTCTGCGGTAGGCTCTATAATGTATGCGATGTTGTGTACCAGACCGGATGTAGCTTATGCACTGAGTGTGGTAAGCCGGTATTGAAAGGTTTGTTAGTTGTATGTATGCCCTAGAGGCCAGTATTGTACAGATGATGTATATTATATTGGATGCTTAGACATATATAGAGATGACTTTCTTGCTCGATATGATAGTATGCTATCTGGTTGCTCTTTATCTTAAAATGTACACTTGTCTCTTTATACTGTCTTATAGTTACATGTTGGTAAAGCCCTTAGGATATGTACTTGACTACCTGGACTATGATGCAGATCATACTAGTGGGGACATGGTAGTCCATAAGTACATCCTTCAAGGTCCCTAGTCGTGGGTGTATCGAGATGGGGCATCGATATACCAGTGTAGACTAGCGTATACGCTTCTCGACCCATGAGATGGGCGATGGATGATCCCATATCCATTGGTGTTTGACATCAGAGATGGTGTACGGGTGCTCAGTGGAGACTGGGTACACTGGACGGACTCGCCGAGAACTCCCAGATGGTATTATACCTCACGTCAGATGGCAGTTCTCAGGTGACACTTGTACAGGTTAGTCTGGAGACCCGAGATCGTCATAGAGTCTTGTGTGATTCCCACTGTGCTTTGATCTCCACCTTACCACGTCCATGAGGGCATGCAAAACGGTGGTCTTTGGGTACAGTCCCGAGTCACATGGAGGCAATGAGCGATAGGAGGGGTTTCGTCTCTCCCGGTATTGGGAGTTGATGTTGCGCCATGCTCGATTGGCCGTAGCAGGGAAGTCCCTGGCCAGGGCTGATCAGAGATTTGCTGGTAAGTGTTACCAGTAGTTTCTCAACCCGTTATGAGCCTCACATCGGCACGACTTATCGGGTTATTGGGGTCTGACGTTTACCACCCCTAGACTTGATATGCGACATATCAGACGAAGAGACCGGACTGTACGATAAGTGTTACTGGTCGGATTCGCAGGACTGTGAGCGGGCTAGCTCGTCGATCTTCTGATCGCTCAATACCCGGGTGGCCGTTACGTTTAGCAGACCGCTTGCGGCTTGTGGGTGCTTGATATGATCATCATCTGCTACCGGCGTATTGACGAGTCTTTAGAGTCCTACACAGAGGTTTCCTGGTTCAAGCGAAACGAAATAGGAGCGCATATGAGATATGTGCACGACCGAGAATAATGCGTGTATGTGATACCGCATTTCATTCTCGCGATATATGTTTCGATTAGTTATATTCGATATGACCTAGTTATCGAATCATTGATTCGATAAATAGATACATTGGATTCTAGTCGGTTATGTGCGACATGACCGGATCATTGAATCAAATGTTGATTTAATGATTTAATGCATAATTATATATTTGATATATTGCATTGCATTAACTAGTATTGGTTCACTTTAAATGGATTTTCTCACTTGATGTACATGTTTTATATGTGATATACTTTTGTGCACATCTTTGTATCATGTTTGATGATGCTTGCTCATTAGGTTAAGTGTGAAGTATTAAACCATGGTTAAGAGATGATTAGGGTTTTGCCTTTTTATTTATTTTTTGTTTATTTATTTGAAAAAGGTTATGATAAGAATGGTGGTTTTTTTTGTTTTAAGTTGAAGCTTCATGAAGCTTTGACTTTTGTAACCATCCTTATCTTCATGCTTAACCCTAACCCTCTCAAGTGACCATGGTTTATTCTCTACACTTAACCTAGGTTAGAACATGATAAGTATTTGATTTTATTATTCTTTTTCACAATACTTATCATATTCTTTCTTCTTCATCTCCTTCTTCTTCAAGAGAGAAAACAAGATGCCATCAATGGCAACTTGAGCATAAGTGAGTGAAATCCAATTCTAAAGTGAACCCATCTCCTATTTCTTCACCCTCTACTTCTTGCCAAGTTGTTTTGGGTGTTTTCTTCACAAGTTTCGCAACTTTGTGAAGTCGGAGCTTGAGCTTGTGCAACCTCGACGTAGATCGTCTTTGACACGAAGCCGACGACCTATTCCACTCGTTTTCCCGATGAAGCCGATGAACGAGTCTAGGATTCGAAAAGGACAGTGAGAGGATGCCTACGTGGAGCCAAGGAAGAGGATTACCGGATCTACAAAGGTTGTAGCATCTAACCTATAGTTAACTTGTTAACTAGTTTTGTTTTTCGCCTAGACATCTAGCAACGATCCGTTAACTAGGGTTTCTCGGCACCATATTTTTTAAATTTGGCATGTTCGATGCCTTGTGAGACCTCACTAGGGTGCCTAGGAACCTTTCAAGGTAAGTATAGCACCCTATGAAGTGTTTTGAAGCATCACATAACCCAAAGTTATAATTTTTAAGGTGCTAGACTAACATGCAAAGGGATCGATCCTAGAAAATTAGGGTTACGAAATAAAAAGGGAACTAATCTAGGGTTTCGAGACTACAACCTTTGTAGCTCCCTTTCGCTGGACTCCTTGGTCTCTAGGGTGTTGAACGAAGGTCCTCTTGAAGTCCCCATGTGTCCACGACGATCCACCACGGAGATCTCCGTCCAAGCTCGCAACTTCGTCAAAACGAAGAGAACACTCTAAACAAAACGGCTAAGCTTGTGTAGAATGATGTTGTGGTTAGGTTTCTCACTTCAAAAACCTATCTTTAAGTGGTATTTGCTCACTAGAAAAAACTAGAGAGCAAAAGAGCAAGAGGAAGAAGATGGTGGCAATTTTTGACAAGAGGTAAAAAGATAACTCAAGTGAAGAAAATGAAATATATCAATATATATTTTATTCCTTCATGCTATGAACCATGGTTAAAGTGATGGAGACATTATTTAACTTTAGTTTGAAATGATAAAGAGAAGGATAACCTTAGGTTAGTGGTAGTTGAGCATGGTTAGGTCAAAGGAAGAATGATTATCCTTTCCTTTTTCATTTTCTTTTAAATCCAAAATTAAATAATAATCCATTATATAATCCATGGTGTGAGTCTTATATTGCCACCATTTCCATATGCTAACAACCATGATGGATGAGTTTATGTATGTGTGCATGTATGCACATTCACATGTGCATGAAACTAGCATGAAAGAAAGAAAGAAAAGCACACATGCATGCACACATCTATCATCAAAGAAAAGGTTTTAAGTGAGAAAACTAATGGTTAAATGATAAATCAACACTTGATTTATCAATCCGGTCATATCTCATATGACCCCACCAAAAGCAGTTCACCCGATCAATGTTCGGTATCATATACGCACATTTCAATCGGGTGCATGCGCATATCGCATATGCGCACCATAACGTTTTGCCTGGACTGGGTAACTCCTTTGTGGGACTCTAAGACTCGTCAATACGCCGGCAGAGGGTGATGATCATATCAGGTACCCTCAAGCCGCAAGCGGTCAGCTAAACGTAAAGGCCACCCGGGTATTGAGAGATCAGAAGACTACAAGCGAACCTGCTACAACTCCCGTCGAGCCATCCGGCAACACTACCGTACAGTCCGGTCTCTTCGTCAGATATGCTGCATATCGAGCCTAGGGATGGTCACGTCGACCCCAATAACTCAATAAGTCGTGTCGGTGAATGGTCTATAACAGATCGAGAAACTACTGATAACACTTATCAGCAAATCTCAGCAGCCCTGGCCAGGGACTTGCTGTTATAACCAGTCGAGCACAGCACAGCATCAACTCCCAATACCGGGAGAGACGAAACCCCTCCTATCGCTCATTGCCTTCGTGTGTCTCGGGACTGTACCCAACGGCCACCTGTTTGCACGACTCAGTAGAGCCGTGGTAGGGTGGCAATCAAAGTACAGTGGGAGAACACACAAGACTCCATGACGATCTCGGGTCTACAGACTAACCTGTACCAGTGTCACCTGAGAACTTCTATCCGACGATAGATATAATTCCATATAGGAGTTCTTGGTGAGTCCGTCCAGTGTACCCAGTCAGCACTGAGCACCCGTATATGATCTTGATGTCAAACATCAATGAATGTGGGAACATCCATCGCCCATCACATGGGTTTAGTATCATATACGCTAGTCTACTCTGGTATATCGATGCCCCATCTCGATACACCTCCGACTAGGGACATTTCAGGATATGCTTATAGACTATAAATGTCCCACTAGTATGATCTCTATCATAATCAGAGTAGTCAAGAAGATATCCTTGGGGCTTTATCAGCATGTATGAATGAATAAAAGCATGATCAAATCAACATGTCAGATAAAGAATAACCAGATAGCATACTATCATATCGAGCAAGAATGCAAACTGAATATATATACATGTATAGATACATCCACTATCACATAATGGCCTCTAGGGCATACATATATCCAACAATCTCCCACTTGCACTAAGGCCAGTTATTGGCGTATCTCATACCCAACATCTCAAAAAGTCGCTCATGCTGTGGCTGAGGGAGGGCCTTGGTGAGTGGATCCGCGGCGTTGTTCTTTGTGTCAACTCTCTTAATCTCGATCTCGCGGCGATCTACAATCTCCCGGATCAAATGAAAGCGCCTCAGGATGTGTCTAGACCGCTGATGGGATCTGGGCTCCTTGACTAACGCCATCGCCCCATTATTGTCACAATACAAAGGTATTGGATCAATAATGGTTGGAACTACTCCTAGCTCCGAGACGAACTTCTTCATCCAGACGGCTTCCTTGGCGGCATCATTTGCAGCAATGTACTCAGCTTCCATCGTAGAGTCTGCAACGGTATCTTGTTTGGAACTCTTCTAACTTACCGCCCCTCCATTGAGGGTAAATACAAACCCTGAGATAGATTTGCTGTCATCCTTATCGCTCTGGAAGCTCGAATCGGTAAAGGCCTCCATTTGGAGGTCTGTATTACCATTCACCAAGAACAATTCTTTAGTCCTTCGTAAGTACTTAAGAATGTTCTTCACAGCTGTCCAGTGGTTCTCCCCTGGGTTGGATTGATACCTGCTTACAACACTAAGTGCATAAGCTACATCTGGGCGTGTACATAACATCGCATACATTATAGATCCTACTGCCGAAGCATAAGGTATAATGCTCATGCGAGCTCTCTCTTCATCGGTCTTTGGACAAGAATCCTTGGAGAGAGTGACTCCATGGCAAGCGGGTAAGGCACCCTGCTTGGAGTCTTCCATACTAAACCTCTTTAGGATGGTGTTGATGTACCTGGTTTGGGACAATCGCAATAACTTTTTGGATCTATCCCTATAGATCCTTATGCCCAGGATGTATGTGGTATCACCCAGGTCCTTCATGGAGAACCTTAGTGATAAGAATGATTTGATCGACTGTAGCATAGGAATATCATTTCCTATCAGAAGAATGTCATCCACGTACAATACGAGGAATGTGACAGCTCTTCCTACAGCCTTCTTATAAACACAAGGTTCATCTGGATTTTTGATGAAATCAAACTCTTTGATAACATCATCGAAACAGATGTTCTAACTCCGAGATGCCTGCTTCAACCCATATATGGATTTAAGCAATCTACATGCTTTCTCGCTGCTCCCACTGTCAATGAAGCCCTCTGGCTGATCCATATAAACGCATTCTTCTAAATCTCCATTTAGAAATGCTGTTTTAACGTCCATCTGCCAGATTTCATAGTCGTAGTGAGCAGCAATAGCAAGTAGGATCCGAATGGATTTAAGCATGGCTACGGGCGAAAAAGTTTCGTCATAGTCCAAACCTGGTCTTTGACGAAAACCTTTCGCCACAAGTCTTGCCTTATAGGTCTCTACCTGCCCATCCACACCAATCTTTCTTTTAAAGATCCATTTGCACCCTACAGGTTTTACCCCAGGGGGTACAACGTCCAAAGTCCATACTTTGTTGGTGTACATAGACTCCATTTCGGATCTCATGGCATCCAGCCACTTCACAGAGTCACCACTCGTGATAGCCTGCTGAAAACTGGTAGGATCATCATCATCCATGATGCAATCTTCTCCGTTACCATCAATGAGGAAACCGTAGTACCTCTCTGGTGGGCGAGAAGTCCTACCAGACCTACGGAGTGGCCGAGGTTCTTCAGTTTCTGTTGCAACAGCCGGTTTAACCAAATCGTCATTTATAGTTTGTGTCTCCAGAACCTCTTCTAGATCTACCACCTTGCCATCATCTTTATCTGTGAAAAACTCTTTTTCCAAGAATGTGGCATACTGAGAAACAAACACTTTTTGTTCCACTTTGTGGTAGAACAGATATCCATAAGAATTCTTTGGATATCCCACAAAGTTACACATGACTGACCGTGTCTCGAGTTTGTCCGGATTCTGTTTTTTAACATAGGCCGGGCAACCCCAAATCTTAATTCTCTTAAGAGATGGTCTCTTCCCATTCCATATCTCATATGGCGTGGTAGACACGGCTTTGGTTGGAACCCTGTTTAGCAGAAACGCTGCAGTCTCCAATGCATGCCCCCAAAACGAGACTGGTAACTCAGCGTCACTCATCATGGACCGGACCATATCTAATAGGGTCCTATTCCGTCGTTCTGACACACCGTTGTGCTGTGGTGTGTAAGGAGGAGTGAGCTTAGAGAGAATCCCATTCTCTTTTAGGAAGTTTGCAAATTCTGTACTGAGATACTCTCCACCTCGATCTGATCGAAGCATCTTAATACTCAAGCCGGTTTGTTTTTCTACTTCTTGTTTATATTCAATGAATTTCTCGAAAGCGTCGGACTTGTGCTTTAATAAAAATACATGACCGAATCTTGAGAAATCGTCGATGAATGTAATGAAGTATGAAAAACCGCCTCTAGCCTGTGTAGACATTGGACCACATACATCACTATGTATGAGGCCAAGGAGCTGAGTAGCTCTTTCTCCGTGTCCGGTAAACGGAGTTTTGGTCATTTTACCCTTGATACAAGACTGGCAAGTCGCATAAGATTTATATTCAAAAGAGTTTAAATATCCATCTTTATGTAACTTGTTTAGTCTTGTTTCGTTAATATGACCAAGTCTACAATGCCAAAGAAAAGCTTCATTTAATTCTGAAAGTTTTCTTTTATTAGTGTGTTGTATACTG
The DNA here is from genome assembly GCA_030015575.1 of Agapanthus africanus. NCBI lineage: Eukaryota > Viridiplantae > Streptophyta > Magnoliopsida > Asparagales > Amaryllidaceae > Agapanthus > Agapanthus africanus. The sequence continues at coordinate 354,501,412 of CM057350.1, read as the reverse complement.
AAAACTGTGTGTTGATTTAGGACATATATTCCGTTATTAAGCGTACCATACCCAACCAACATTTGATTTAGGTGAATGTTCATAACATTGTTCTGCAACACAAAATTATATCCTTCATTGTCCAACAAAGAAACGGATATTATATTACATAGCATACTTGGTACAAAATAACATGGATTCAAAATCAAAATACATCCAGATGGCAACCCCAAGTGATACTCTCCCACTGCGACTGTATGTACATTGGAACCATTTCCAATGCGGAGAGTATGGTCACCTGTCTTCAAAACCTTGGTATTTCTCAGCCCCTGCATAGAATTGCAAATGTGAGAACCTGAACCGGTATCCAATACCCAGGAAGCAGAGTTTATAGAAAAACAGTTTTCAGTCACAAACGCACCTGAAGCAGAAGCATCACCATGCTTCTTCTTGAGACTTAGGTACTCCGTGCAATTGCGCTTCCAATGTCCTGTCTTGTGGCAATGAAAACACTCGCCTTTCCCCGGGTCTCCAGCCGTGGACTTTCCCTTTCCCTTCATCTTTTTGACTCCGCCCTTAGGATTAGTGGGTTTCTTCTTTTTCTTTCCCTTGGCCTTGGCTTTCGGGCGAGAAGAGGAAGACTGTCCAATGGTCATAACGGGAGTCTTTGCTGACTTCATAGTGCTCTCTGCACTCCTTAACATATTAAGGAGTTCAGGGAGGTCCTTCTCCTTGCCATGCATGTTGAAGTTCACTATGAACTGAGCAAAGGTGGAGGGGAGGGACTGCAGAATAATATCTATATATTGTCCATTGTCCATTGTCCATCCAATTCCCTTTAGCTCTTCTATAAGAGCTATCATCTTCAACACATGGTCTCCTACTGGTGTGCCAGGGGCCATTCGCATCTGAAACAGTTTCTTTGATGCTTCGTATCGTAATACGCGGGATTGCTCCCCATACAACTCCTTTGTATGGAGCAGTATCCCGTGAATGTCCATGTCCTCGTGCTGCTTTTGATGTGTGTTATCCATCGATGCAAGCGCGAGGCATGTGGCCATGGCACAGTCAACGTCCCATGTCTTGCGGACTTCAATGTCCGCAACAGAGGATTTTGGACCTGGGACGGGCGGGGCTGAAGCCGTGAGGACATATGATACTTTATCATAAGTCAAGGCGATCTTCAGATTCCTTAGCCAGTCTTTATAGTTGGTCCCATTCAGTTTGTTTTTATCTAGTAGAAGCTTAAGTCCAGTCATTGGTATCTGCCATTAAGAGAGAGAAAAGAATACACTCAGCGAAAGCTCTTGCATAGATTAGATTGGTTTATTATCTTGTCTAATCGATGTTTCCCACTGCTTTTTATCAAGTTTTTCTTTCAAACCTTAAAAAGAAAAACTAGCCAGGATTAATTACAGTCTACAACTTCGCTAACCGTTCAGCCAGGCCAGTGTCGGTACTTTGAGGGAGGTTCCCCGTACTTTCGCACGGACATAATTAGAGTAAACCTCGTTTTCCCAGAGGCGGAGCCCCGTTAACACCTTTCTAGACACCTAATGAGTTAGCTAATTGTAAACTGTAAAACTCTCCTAGGAGCAACAATTGCCCACAGTGGGATCGGGATCCAACCATCACATGGAAGGTATGCAATCTCATTGCAAATTTCAACACTTGAAATTCCCGATGTATTTTTTACCCCTAGTACTTATGACCTTAACTATAGTCAACAAATCATAAGTACCAGTCAAGTTCTACCCGTCATTTCTTGATCAATTAGACCCACCCATATGACCCTTAACTATGGTCAACAAAGTCGCATGAATGTCCTAATTAATCTGCATCATATGCAGTGTAGGAAGACATCACTTAGCTACCGTACACTACGCCTTAACTAAAGTCAACAAACGTAGCACGAATATTAAGTACTCTACTTCCTAAAAATACGGAGGGTTGCGAATGATTTTTAAGAAAATCTTTAACGCTTTGAACTTGATATCGTTGTAGAATCAAACAGTTTTCAAAAGGAGTGGCTTAAGCTCCGCAGTTTTGAAATGTAGCTTTTTCACAAATAGCCGAGTAGTTTTTAAATCCGATTCTACAACATCTTTTTAGGTTTATTTTCTTTACATTAATCACATTAATGTAATCCCATCATTTAAGTCCTAAAGCCAATCATAGAAAAGAAACGAAAATAACACGTACGCTTATGCCATCCGCATTCGCCACAATGTTCCGTTATGCACCGTTAGGTTACTTGACTAACGGCATACCGGGACGGGACTAGCGCGGGTGTAAAACATAAGCAACGTCTACTATATATCATATATATAATATGTCATTCGTCTCAGATATCACAGAACACAGGCAGCAGAAACATAGATATAACGTGGGATATCCTAGGACGTCCGTATTTAGTATTTAGCCAGAATAGAAAATACGGATTCCACAGTCGCGATGAATAGCCAAGCCCACACCCTGGACCCCTACGAGAGCGGCAAGTGACCCTACCAATCCTGGAGTTTAGGAGACCCGGTCTCGACTCCTCGAGATGGCCTCCCACTGAACCGCAGAACCCGGTCACCTGTGCTCCCCTCCTTGGGTCCATCCTAATGCGGAAAAGTAAATAATATACAACACTGGTGACACAACCGCAACCTGGAAGTGGCCCAAATAAAAGAATATTACATTACATTTGAATTTACATGAATGAAAATATAAAACTCTCATCTCACAAAAACCCCCCGGCTATTCGATCGCGACAATCCTGCACATCATATCTCAGCAACACATAATATCACATATCATCATCGTAAGTAAGTATGCGTATCCCGATTGTCGTTGATGTATAGCAACGAAACCGGCGATATCTAACATAATACACTTACGGTCACAGAAAAGAAAGTGTAAAACTACAATATTTGGAATCCAGATTCTCTTTAGACATCATAAATGCGAAATATCACATATTTCGTATTTCAGGCCTACACTATATGAATTCCACATATTGTATCACATTCCAGACAAACAGACAGTATTAAAGTTTTCGAACGAACGATCAAGCACCCAAGATTCACTAAAGCTCAACACTCGAGCAGGGTTCAAAAATCCGGAGTGTGACACAGTAGTAGCGGTCCAGCCGTAGAAGGGTCAAGCCAACGCCTCACATGTGGCACGCCGTACTGCCCCAAACCCTAAGGTTCAAAGGGCAGTTCGAGACGGTCACATAATCGAGTTAAGGTTTGTTGTCTTCTAGAGGGACCACCGCAAAAAGACTTGCACGTATCTCCAAAGTATTTAAACCCTGTGAATAGTGCGTAAATGATACTCGTTCAAACACTTCAATACTTTCTAATTTACCCGGAAAAGCTACGAAATGAAAGTCCCGATCGAATTGACGAGTCCAACACCATCTCCAGAATTTTTCAAAACCAAATACAGATTAAAAATATCCAAAAATTTATACAAGCAGATTCATGAATTACTGTACAAAAAGTATTCATCAATACATATATACGGCCGCGGAACCGCGGCCTAAGCAAGCTTAGGCCGCGTTTCCGCGGCGAGAATCACTGTTCACAGAAAAAAATTTGTATCGTAACTCTTATTTTTTCCTGCTGTATTTTTTACATATTTTTAATTCTGCAAATTATCAAATTTTAGAAAATTTCCAGAGAGCACCCAAAAATACCGTATTTTTGTCCGATCGGGGTTTTCACTTCGTAAAAACGTCGCCTAATGTTCTAGGTCGGCTCTGATACCAATGAAAGGTTAGTATAGCACCCTATGAAATGTTTTGAAGCATTACATGACCCAAAGTTATAATTTTTAAGGTGCTAAACTAACATGCAAAGGGATCGATCCTAGAAAATTAGGGTTACGAAATAAAAAGCGAACTAATCTAGGGTTTCGAGACTACAACCTTTGTAGCTCTCTTTCGCTGGACTCCTTGGTCTCTAGGGTGTTGAACGAAAGTCCTCTTGAAGTCCCCTTGTGTCCACGACGATCCACCACGGAGATCTCCGTCCAAGCTCGCAACTTCGTCAAAATGAAGAGAACACTCTAAACAAAACGGCTAAGCTTGTGTAGAATGATGTTGTGGTTAGGTTTCTCACTTCAAAAACCTTTCTTTAAGTGGTATTTGCTCACTAGAAAAAACTAGAGAGCAAAAGAGCAAGAGGAAGAAGATGGTGGCAATTTTTGACAAGAGGTAAAAAGATAACTCAAGTGAAGAAAATGAAATATATCAATATATATTTTATTCCTTCATGCTATGAACCATGGTTAAAGTGATGGAGACATTATTTAACTTTAGTTTGGAATGATAAAGAGAAGGATAACCTTAGTTTAGTGGTAGTTGAGCATGGTTAGGTCAAAGGAAGAATGATTATCCTTTCCTTTTTCATTTTCTTTTAAATCCAAAATTAAATAATAATCCATTATATAATCCATGGTGTGAGTCTTATATTGCCACCATTTCCATATTCTAACACCCATGATGGATGAGTGTATGTATGTGTGCATGTATGCACATTCACATGTGCATGAAACTAGCATGAAAGAAAGAAAGAAAAGCCCACATGCATGCACACATCTATCATCAAAGAAAAGGTTTTAAGTGAGAAAACTAATGGTTAAATGATAAATCAACACTTGATTTATCAATCCGGTCATATCTCATATGACCCCACCAAAAGCAGTTCACCCGATCAATGTTCGGTATCATATACGCACATTTCAATCGTGTGCATGCGCATATCGCATATGCGCACCACAACGTTTCGCCTGGACTGGGTAACTCCTTTGTGGGACTCTAAGACTCTTCAATACGCCGGCAGAGGGTGATGATCATATCAGGTACCCTCAAGCCGCAAGCGGTCAGCTAAACGTAACGGCCACCCGGGTATTGAGCGATCAGAAGACAACAAGCGAACTTGCTACAACTCCCGTCGAGCCATCCGGCAACACTACCGTACAGTCCGGTCTCTTCGTCAGATATGCTGCATATCGAGCCTAGGGATGGTCACGTCGACCCCAATAACTCAATAAGTCGTGTCGGTGAATGGTCTATAACAGATCGAGAAACTACTGATAACACTTATCAGCAAATCTCAGCAGCCCTGGCCAGGGACTTGCTGTTATAACCAGTCGAGCACAGCACAGCATCAACTCCCAATACCGGGAGAGACGAAACCCCTCCTATCGCTCATTGCCTTCGTGTGTCTCGGGACTGTACCCAACGGCCACCTGTTTGCACGACTCAGTAGAGCCGTGGTAGGGTGGCAATCAAAGTACAGTGGGAGAACACACAAGACTCCATGACGATCTCGGGTCTACAGACTAACCTGTACCAGTGTCACCTGAGAACTGCTATCCGACGATAGATATAATTCCATATAGGAGTTCTCGGTGAGTCCGTCCAGTGTACCCAGTCAGCACTGAGCACCCGTATATGATCTTGATGTCAAACATCGATGAATGTGGGAACATCCATCGTCCATCACATGGGTCTAGTATCATATACGCTAGTCTACTCTGGTATATCGATGCCCCGTCTCGATACACCTCCGACTAGGGACATTTCAGGATATGCTTATAGACTACAAATGTCCCACTAGTATGATCTCTATCATAATCAGAGTAGTCAAGCAGATATCCTTGGGGCTTTATCAGCATGTATGAATGAATAAAAGCATGATCAAATCAACATGTCAGATAAAGAATAACCAGATAGCATACTATCATGTCGAGCAAGAATGCAAACTGAATATATATACATTTATAGATACATCCACTATCACATAATGGCCTCTAGGGCATACATATATCCAACAGGTATCAGTCAAACCCTGGGGAGAAACACTGGATAGCGGTAAAGAACATTCTGAAGTACCTGAGAAGGACTAAGGAGATGTTCTTGGTGTATGGCGGAAAAGACCTCCAGATCGAGGCCTTTGCTGACTCCAGCTTCCAGAGTGACAAGGATGATTCCAAGTCCATGTCGGGTTTTGTCTTTACCCTCAATGGAGGGGCGGTGTGTTGGAAGAGTTCCTAACAGGAAATCGTTGCAGACTCGACGATGGAACAGGAATACATCGCTGCATCTGATGCCGCAAAAGAAGCTGTCTGGATGAGGAAGTTCTTGAAAGAACTTCAGGTGGTTCCGTCCATTGTTGATCCAATACCTCTGTATTGCGACAACAACGGGGCTATAGCTTTAGCGAAGGAACCCAGGTCCCATCAGAGATCCAAACACATCTTGAGGCGGTATCACCTGATCAGGGAGATCGTGGATCGCCAGGAGATCGAGGTTCGGAGGGTCGCTTCAAAAGATAACACTGCAGATCCATTCACCAAGGCCTTGCCCCAGACTCAGTTCTAGCGGCTGATCGAGATGATAGGTCTTCGATACGCCAGTACATGGCTTTAGTGCAAGTGGGAGATTGTTAGTGTATATGCCCTAGAGGCCATTACTGTATCATACTAGTTTGTATATTACTTAATGGAAGCTTGGGATATTCACCTTGTATAAACAATCTTGCTCAATATAGTAGTATGCTACTTGGTTTGTTTCTACTTCAATGTGTACATGTGTTTATTTTAGTATATCACCTATACACATTAGTGGAGCCCTTAGGATCTTTGCTTGATTACCAGCGTTGTGATGGCAGTCACACTAGTGGGGCTTGGTAATCTATAAGCACATCCTTATACAGGTCCTTAGTCGCAGGACTCTCGAGACAGGGAATCGATACTCCGGAGTAGACTAGCGTATGCGCTTCTCATCCCAGTGAGGGAGATGGTCTGTCCCACAGCCATCAGTACGTCGTACTGGAGATAGTATACGGGTGCTCGTTAGGTTACGAGTACACTGGACAGGACTCGTCGGGAACTGACCGGTTGGTATTATACCTATCGTCAGTTATCAGTTCCCAGGTGACATGAGTACAGCTTAGTCCGCTGACTTGACACTGTCACTTCGCCTCGAGTGTGTTCCCACTGTGCTTTGATTACTACCCTACCACGGCTCAAAGGAGTCGTGCAAACAGGTGGTAGTTGGGTGCAGTCCCGAAGCACTTGGAAGCAGTGATGGTTTGACAGGATTCGTCTCTCCCGGTATTGGGGGTTGACATCGCGCTGTGTCTAGGAGAGCCATTACACGAGTAGTCCCTGGCCAGGGCAATCGAGATATACTGGTAGGCTTCCAGTGTTATCTCAGGTTGTTTTAGGCTTCACTCCGACACGACTTGTACCGCTATTAGGGGACTGACGTTTACCGCCCCCTAGGCCCGCCATGCGATGTATCAGACGAACAGACCGGACTGTACGGAGATTGTCACATTCAGGCTCAGTAGGAGTTCAGATGGGTTTCGCCTCGTCAGTCTTCTTGTCGGCATCTACCTGGGGACCGTTACGCACAGCTAGTGCCGCTTGCGGTCTGTGGTTAAACCCACTGCCAGCATAGTGTCGAGTCTTTAGAGTCCCACACAGAAAGCTATTCGCCTTTAGGCAAAAGAGTAGAGGTCGCATGGTTTTGCTACAGGTCGCATGGTTTTGCGACAGGGTTCGGTCACATTCGTGCACTTGTGCACGTACAGTGTCCGGACAGTTTACACTAGCAGGCTTTGGTTTAAGCCAGATCCTAGTGTACGTATTAGGATTGGATTTATCCAGTGTGTATTCGTGTTCCTCGGAACGCGGATGCGGGTGTGTATGCACAGTTGACGGAGAGACAGAGGCAGAGGATTCTTATTAGGGTTGTTGACCGTTGACTGTTGACTATTGACTTTTTGCTCAACCCTAATGAGAATATGATTAACAATTATATCAATTAAGTATTATGGTGACATGGTTGTTGAGGGGTTGACTTTGTTGACTTGTTGACTTTGTTGACCGGTTGACTTGGCTTGACTAGTTGACCATCATGATAACAATAGCTATCATTTCATGGCAAAGACTTTTGCTTGCTTGCTCTCTTGTGCAAAATGAGTGCAAGAAATGATATGGCTATTGTTGCTTAAACCATCACATAATACTTGATTGCTATCATGTGTTATGATGGTTATGGATTATGAGAGGCAAATGAAAAAAGTCTTCTATCATTCTATCATTCTCATTCTCTCTCTTGTTCTTGAGCTCTCATCTCCTTCCTCTTGCTCTCCCTCTCTTAGTCTATGGTTCACTTGTCTCATGTGTTGAGAACCAAGAACCATAGAGAAAATCCCAACACACTCTTCTCTACTCATTCTAGTTCATAAGGTTTGGCAAACCAAGTGAACTAGTTTCTTCAAAGACCGAAGAAGAAGCCAAAGGTAGAAGCTTTCGAGGTGGATCTATCTTCGGCGCAAGGAGACGACGGAGTGAAGCCGATCCGGACAACCATCGAGGCTTGAAGACGAAGGAGATCAAGAAAGAAAGGTATAACCCCCTAACCGAGTAGTTAACAACTCCTAGTTAGGTTGTTAGTTAGATGTTTAACAAAGATCCGGTTTTGAGTCCATGTTACCACCTCTAGAAAATTGTTTTTCACCAAATTCCGCATGCCCGAAAGTACCGGGGGAGGTAGCATGGACTTACACTAGCCTCATCACCACTTCTAGAACCTTCTAGAAGCATGACTCACCATCATCAAGAAAAGATAAATCTGCATTTAACCGAATGTTAAATACGGCCGATAGAAAACTGGAAACTGGTAATTTCCAAAAGTGATCCTGAAACGAATTTCAGGATAACCCCGTATTAGTATAAACATACCAGCATTTGTATTACGCCCGAATACAAATGCAACTGAGACAAAGATATTATATCTACACAGTATAATACTCGGATCCGGCTTAAACTAAAGCCGACCAATATTATCTGCCCGAAAAATGACACGTGCGAAAACGCATGTGCATTTTCCGAACCTTGCCATAAACCCATACGGCCTCTACAACGTTTCGCCCGAACTTGGAAAAGTGTCTGTGGGGGACTCTAATGACTCATCAACACACTGGCACTAGGTATAACCTCTAGCACGTCAGAGGTACAAGCTGTACGTAACGGTTTGCCTATGTATTGATTGGAAGGGAAGCTGACGAGCTAACTCATCTATAAACCCTACTGAGCCTGACAGTGACAATGTATATACAGTCCGGTCCGTTCGTCTAAAGAGTATCGCATATCGAGTCTAAGGGGGTGGATAAAGTCAGACCCCTAATAATGCGATAATTCGTGTCGGTATGAAGCCCATCACCACCTAAGAAACTAATGATCCAAATAAGTAATTCTCCACAACCTTGGCCAAGGATTTCTAGTAATGGCCACCCGTGCACTGCACGACATCAACCCCCAATACCGGGAGAGACGAACCCCCGACGATCCACTCACTTGTCTCCAATATGGCTCGGGACTGTACCCAACTAAAATCTGTTTGCACAACTCCTTTGAGCGTGGTAGGGTAGTAATCTAAGCACAGTGGTAACTCACATGAGACAAATAACGATCTCAGGTCGATGAACTAACCTGTACACATGTCACCAGGGAACTGCTATCTGACGATATGTATAATACCAACTAGCATGTTCCGGACGAGTCCTGTCCGGTGTACTCATAACCTAATGAGCACCTGTATACATCTTAAGTGATCCAACTGACACCAGTGGCTTGTCAGACCGGCCACCGCCCCTCGTCGGGGTCTCGACTGTATACACTAGTCTACTCTGGAGTATCGATGCTCTGTCTCAAAACTCCCACGACTAGGGACACTTTTAAGGATGTGCTTACAGACCCCAGCTCCCACGTATATGATCGCCATCATACTGCTGGCTATCAAGAAGAATCCTATGGGCTCTATCATCATGCAATAGTGAACTAAAGCATGTATACGATAATAAAGACAAACCAGATAGCATACTATCATCTCGAGCAAGACTGTCATATCGGTATAGGTCCTGCCTCAATCATTGCAATCACCTATCTGCGATCCAATAATTGACTTTGAGGGCACTATCTCCAACAATACAAAAAGGTATTAGGGAGTATGGTGGTGATCCTCGTAGAGTATGTGGATGACATACTTTTGATAAGGAAGGAGTTTCCTATGCTACGTTCGGTCAATCTCCGCTTATCACAAGGTTTCTCCATAAAGGATCAAAGTGATACCTACTAAATCCTGGGTTTTGGATCTATGAGATAAATCTAATTGGATATTAGGATACTCACTAGTTGTAATGAGATGGTATCAATCGATCCTGGGGAGAATCACTGGAAAGGTTCCAGGTTGATAAGGACGACTGAATGTCAGTCGCAGGCATTGTCTTTACCCTCGGTGGAGGGACGGTATGTTGGAAGAGTTCTAAGCTAGATACCGTGACTTACTAGAAGATTAAAGGCAAGATACATCGTTACCTAGGATGCTACCAAAGAGGCAGTCTTGATATATATAAGTTCATGAGATGAATTTCGTTCCTACCATTGTATGACAATGGAGTTGTGGCTTATGCCTAGGAACCCCCGTCCCATCTGAAATCCATATATAATTCTTAGGCAGTATCACCTGATCATGGAGATGGTTGATCTCCAGGGAGATCAAGGTTAGGAGAGTAGACATAGAGGACAACAGCGCGGATCCACTCACAAAGCCTTTTTCCCAGTAGAGACTTTTATGGGATGGTTGAGTATGAGATACTTCAACTACAGTTAATTGTTGGGTATGTGATACCACAACAGATGGCCCTAGTGCAAGTGGAAGATTTTTAGTTATATGTATGCCCTAAAGGCCATTACTGTACATGCGATGTATATTGTAATGGATGCTTGGACATATATAGGGAGGACTTTCTTGCTCGACATGATAGTATGCTATCTGGTTGTACTTTATCTTAACATGTACTCTGGTTGTCTCAATATTACATGTTGATAAAGCCCTTAGGATATGTACACGACTACCGGGACCATGATGAGATCATACTAGTGGGGCCACGGTAGTCGACGAGTACATCTTATAACTGTTCCTAGTCGAGGGTGTATCGAGACAGGGCATCGATACACCAGAGTAGACTAGCGTATACGCATCTTGACCCATATGATGGGTGATCGATGATCCCATATCCATCGGTGTTTGACATCAAGGATGGTGTATGGGTGCTCAGTGGAGACTGGGTACACTGGACGGACTCGCCGAGAACTCCCAGATGGTATTATACCTCACGTCAAATGGCAGTTCTCTGGTGACACTGGTACAGAGTAGTCTGTTGACCCGAGATCGTCATAGAGTCTTGTGTGATTCCCACTGTGCTTTAATTTCCATCATTCCACGTCCAAGAGGGCGTGCAAAAAGGTGGGTTTTGGGTACAGTCCCGAATCACATGGAGGCAATGAGCGATAGGAGGGGATTCGTCTCTCCCGGTATAGGGAGTTGATGTTGCACTGTGTTCGATTGGTTATAACAGGGAATCCTTGGCCAGGGTTGCTGAGATTTACTGGTAAGTGTTATCAGTAGTTTCTCGATCTGTTATAGACCTCATAACGACACGACTTATTGAGCTACTGGGGTTTGATGTTTACCACCCCTAGGCGAGATATGCGACATATCAGACGAAGAGACCGGACTGTATGGGAGCGTTACTGACTGGATTCACAAGAGAATGTACAGGCATGCTTGTTGATCTTCTTATAAGTGCATGGCGGTGCCCCGGCCGTCGATCCGACACCGGAAATGCGGAAACGAAAAACTTTGCAAACTTGCAAACCGGCACCACCACGCACTTTTAACCCGGATCGGGCCATTAACCTAGCTACTAGCAAACTAAAAGATGGGCAGAGAGTTATACCAAGCGATCCGTGTCCTTCGGTCTTCGTCTCCACTCCGATCTCCTGGGGAATCTCTGTCCGTCACCTCCTCGTCAGAAAGGGCACCACGTAGCCGGGTTCGTTTACGGGCTCCTACCTCTAGACCGAGGCAACTCGGGCGCGAAGTTGGCTAGCCGATGCGTCCAAGATTTGTTGTAGATGTAGTGTAGAAACTTTATCTCTTTTGGGGTTATGTTGCCATGATGGAGAAATAGAGAATGAACAATAGAGAGAGGTTTGAAACTTTGGCAAGCCAAGAATGAAATGAGATGAATCAATTCCCACACATAATGAAATGAACCTTCCATCTCTCCCTCATGTGGCCGGCCCCTATGTGAATGGTGGAGAGAGAGAAAAATACAATGCCTCATCAAGAGAGGAAATGGCAAGATAATGATAAGAAAAAGGTCACCCTCACTTCAAAACCAATCCTTTCATAACCAATCTCATAAATGCAAGCCAATTGATTAAAAGGGAATCTAATGATGAAGGAAGCCACAATCACAATAAACCCCTCCACAATAAGTTATTTGCAAACTTGCAAATAACCCCCACCATCGGAAAAGTCTGGCCGCGAAGGAACAAAGGAAAACCGGCCGAAACGGAATGCAAACTGGCAACTTCAGAAAACTGATCCCGTAATAAATTACAGGAAAACTCCACTACTGCATATACATGCCCGCATTTTTTTTCCCACTGAATACAAATGCAAAGAGACAAAACTACACTGTCTAATACTAGGATCCGGCTTAAACCAAAGCCGGCTAGTAAAATCCGTCCGATCACGATCCGTGCAATACCGCACGTATCTGATCGAACCCTGCCATATCTCCATACGGCCTCTACAGTGTTTCGCCCGAAACTTAAGTAACTGTGTGTGTGGTGGATTCTAAAGACTCGTCAATACTATGGCTGTGGATTTAACCACTAGCACATCAGAGGTATTAGCCATACGTGACGGGCTACCAGCTATTGACCAAAAGGGACGTCGATGAGCGAACTCATCCTGACACCCTACTGATCCTGTCAGTGACAATATCCGTACAGTCCGGTCCGTTCGTCTATGAGCATCGCATGGTGGGCCTAGGGGGTTGGTAAAAGTCAGACCCCAATAGCGGTACAAGTCGTGTCGGAGTGTAGCCCAGAACACCCTGAGATACTACTGGAATACCTACCAGTAAATCTCCTGCCTTGGCCAAGGACTTTTCATGTACTGGCTCTCCTAGACACCGCGCGACCTCACCCCCAATACCGGGAGAGACGAACCCCTGCAGATCCGCTCACTGCCTCCATGTGGCTCGGGACTGTACCCAACTAAAACCTGTTTGCACGACTCCTTTGAGCCGTGGTAGGGTAGTAATCAAAGTACAGTGGGAACTCACACGAGACAAATGATGATCTCAGGTCGATGAACTAACCTGTACACATGTCACCAGGGAACTGCTATCTGACGTCAGGTATAATACCAACTAGCAGACTCCCGGCGAGTCCTGTCCGGTGTACTCATAACCCAATGAGCACCTGTATACATCTTAGGTGAACCAACTGACACCAGTGGCTTGTGAGACCGGCCACCGCCCCTCGTCGGGGTCTTGACTGTATACACTAGTCTACTCTGGAGTATCGATGCCCTGTCTCGAAACTCCCACGACTAGCGAGCTTTTAAGGATTTGCTTATAGACTCCAGCTCCCACGTATATGATCGCCCTCATACTGCTGGTAGTCAAGCAAGAATCCTAGGGGCTCTATCAACGTGTAATAGCGACTCGTAAGATCACCTAAAGCAGTACACGATGATAAAGATAAACCAGATAGCTTACTATCATCTTGAGTAAGACTGTCCTACCGGCATAGGTCCTCCTCAATCATTGCAATCACGCACCTGTGATCCAATAATTGACTCTGAGGGCACTATCTCTAACAATCTCCCACTTGCACTCAAGGGTAATTATTGCAATGTCGCATACTCACAGCCCATTGATACCGAACACCCAACTCCTCTACTAGTCAGTCTCACAAAACTCGTTTGCGAAACTATTGCGTTCGAGGAATAGCCTCAGTGAGTGGATCCACTGTGATGTTTCTTTCTATGTCTCTCTATATCCCATGTTCGCGGAGAAAGCCATCTCCCGAAATGAGCAATATCTGTCTTAGAATGTCTGGATGTCTGATGGGACCTACCTCATAAATGAACTCCAAATCCAAACTTCTTAGACTGTATCGTCAACTGAATTTAATCAGTATCCTGCGCCATCCTTCCCTTAGTATGCGCCTGGACCACCTGTCCAAAATACTGCCCCTCGTCAGAGGGAAAACTATAACTCTGACAGCCACTCGGTCATCCAGGTCACCTTGGAAGCCTGGAATGATAACCGTCTCCTAAAGGAGGCTGTCGTTATCATATTCCTAGAACATCCACTTATGTTCTAAAACTGCTTCCTACCGTTTCCCCAGGATTGGATCAATATCAACTTATTGCATCTACTGCAAGAATAACATCTAGTGTGGTACTTGACATCTCATGATCAACTCAATTGCCTAAGCAAGTGATCTGCCAATCATGCGCATCCCTCTCCCCTTTAGTCTGTAACACACCTTTAGAGAGGATGACTCCATCACCTGCAGGTATACTACCATACCAGGAGTCGTCCATTCTAAATACTCATAGAATGCTGTCTAAGTACCCAGATTAGGAAACCACCCAAATCTAGATCTAATACCATAGATCCAGTAACCAGAATGTCAGATATAATATCCAAGTCTTATGTGGAGAAACCACTGTGTGACGACCAAAGTATAACCGATCGTAGTATAGGAATATCACTTCCTACTACGTGTATGTTATCCAAATACTAGGACATCACACCCTACTACCTTCTTAACAGATCCATCCCCTATTCTGATGAAGTCAAACCTATGACTGTCACATCAGAAATAGATGATCTATCTCCGCTATATCTGCTTTAGTCTATAAATAGACATAAGCCACCTGTCCACCAATGATTCCGCTGCTCCCACTGACCACGACAACCCTCTGGAAAAGTCATATAGACGAACACTTCTAAAGCTAGTTTAGAACGACGCTATACTCATCCTCCTGCCGGGTCTCACAGTCTGGAACAACAGCAATGGCAAGTCTGGGTAAACAAGAACCTCCCTGCCACCGTCCCTGAGCATACCGAAGTACCTCTCGGGTGCTTGAGGTTACCAACCATATTTGCGGAGTGGCCAATGGAATGTCATACCAGATTGAATCTTTAAGTTCTTATCAAATCTTCAGTAATCGTTTGCGGTTCTGGAATCACTTCCAGTTCTACCATACTCCCACTACTGTTTTCTGAAAAAATCCATTTTTATTAAAACTGTGGCGAGTCAAGAACAATATCACTATTGATCTTCCAGATGGTAGAAAGTCAACCCTCGTTATAGCCCGGGTCAACCAACAAACAGCCATTACAGAAACGTGCCTTGAGTTTTCCGGAGTCTGGTTTTAAGCATAAGCCGGACAACTCCCCGTACCTTTACAATGTCAAGATATGAACTGTTCTATATCCAATACAGGAACAGAGGCATTGATTTAATTGAACCAGATTCAAATCATGCAGCTGTCTCCAGTGCATGTCAACTAAATGGAAAGAGGCCGATCAGCGTTACTCAACTTAGGAATGCTTCCAATTATGAGTAACTTGAAAGAGAAGCAAGTTCTCATTACTATCAACTGAATATCTCACACAAGTATTTACATCTTCGATCACCTTGAAGAATCCCGATACTTGCAATATCTGGTTCTCTACTTTAATCTTATAATTATAACTTCTCAAAACTCAGACCCTGTGTTTCTACGAAACACCTGTCTAAAACTAGAGAAGTCATAAATAAACCGAATATAGTACGAGTACCTACCCCTCTGTCCTAATGGACACTGGACAATACACATAACTCTGTATAAGTCCCTTGAGTCAAATGACTCATTCACTGTGTGTCGTAGGTTGAAAACTGTACTTATGGTTAAGAAGAATTACACAGCTGTTCAATTCTCCTTACATTACCATCCACTGATATAGGTAAATGTCATAGACATAATTTCAAAAAGGTATATCTCACTCTATAAAAATAGACATACAGATATATCAATTTGAAATTGGTGCATAACCGTGGATATTCAAAACCAAATATTTGTCGTCTGGCAAACAACCCAGGTGACTTCCTCAAATATCACCGATTACAACGAATCCCAATATAATAAGGAATGATCACCCAATTCCCAATAACTTACTCCCACTCATCATCTGTAAAACCATACAGATGTGAGAATCCAACCTGGTAAATACATACCCTGGGCAAGTGTCTAATTGGGAAATCAGTTTTCTCTTAACAGCACACAGTGAAACTGAAACATTGAAATGTTTCGATGAGGTATCCCGGTATTCCTAGTAATGCCTCTTCCATTATCCAGATTCACAACTGTAACCGTATAATTTTTTGCCATCTCTCCAAATCCCTTTATATGTCTTTAGTCATTACCTTCTATACATCCCTTTAGGCCAAGTGGTTTTCTTCCTTCCCTACCGTTCGGCACCAGCCTATGGTTTGGAAGAAGACTATCCAATAAGCATAATGGGTGTACTGTCCTAATCCTAGGAGCACTCGCAATGCGAGAGAAGGTGAAGATAAAAGACAACCGAATAAACCTTATTCCTATTTCTCCTGAACCAGGATCCATCCCCGAACTGGAACAAGTTCCTTTCGAGTTCGTATATAACCATACGATGGATTATCCAATAAACTTGGGATCTTCGTAGTGATACGGAGTGTCCTGGAGAAATGCAAAGGTGATTTAGGATTGGCGAAGAAATACTTGGTTTGGTCATGAATAGCAGTCGCAATTTACTTTGCCCTCTTACTAATCCCTTTCTTTGTCTTAACTTAATACCTTCTGTATACCGTTTAGGCTGATTGGTTTTCTTCATTCCCTACCGGTCGGCACCAGCCTAAGGTTTTGAAGAAGACTATCCAATTTACGTAATAGGTGTACTGTCTCCTAAACCAAGGAGTACTCGCAACCTGAGAGAAGGTAAAAGTAAAAGACAACTGAATAGTCCTATTCGTTTTCTCAAGAACCGTAAACCATCCTCGAATTCCTTCGAGTTCGTATATAACCATACGATGGTTTTGTTCAATTGAAGTGGACGTTCGTAGTAATACGGGGTGTCCTGGAGAAAAGGGTAAAAGTCGGAATGGCAATGAGGTTTGCAACTCTGACAATCCAAAAGCTAGTGTTAAAGAAGGTTCGGTCAACTTGGTCACTGAGTCATAATCTAGGGTCGGGTCAATGGTCGTTGCCAAAGAGAGAGAGAAAAGAAACACTCAGCGTGCACTCTAGCCTAGATCAGAATGGTTATCCCTTTATCTAATCAGGAAACCTCCCACTGTAACGTCAAATTCTTCCCCAAACCTGAAAGAAGAATTAGCCGGGATCACCCGAGGAGTAAACCAACTCATCAGTGGGAATCGGGATCCAACTATCATCGCATGATATTGTTAGTTATATGTATGCCCTAGAGGCCATTACTATACATAGGATGTATATTGTAGTGGATGCTTGGACATATATAGGGAGGACTTTCTTGCTCGACATGATAGTATGCTATCTGGTTACTCTTTACCTTAACGTGTATACTGATTGTCTCTCTGTTACATGTTGGTAAAGCCCTTAGGATGTGTACTTGACTACCTGGACTATGATGCAGATCATACTAGTGGGGACATGGTAGTCCATAAGTACATCCTTCAAGGTCCCTAGTCGTGGGTGTATCGAGACGGGGCATCGATATACCAGTGTAGACTAGCGTATACCTTCTCGACCCATACAGATGGGCGATGGATGATCCCATATCCAATGGTGTTTGACAGCAGAGATGATATACGGGTGCTCAGTGGAGACTGGGTACACTGGACGGACTCGTCGAGAACTCCCAGATGGTATTATACCTTACGTCAGATGGCAGTTCTCTGGTGACACTAGTACAGAGTAGTCTGTTGACCCGAGATCGTCATAGAGTCTTGTGTGGTTCCCACTGTGCTTTGATTTCCACCTTACCACGTCCAAGAGGGCATGCAAAACGGTGGTTTTTGGGTACAGTCCCGAATCAAATGGAGGCAATGAGCGATAGGAGGGGATTCGTCTCTCCCGGTATAGGGAGTTGATGTTGCGCTGTGTTCGATTGGCTATAACCGGAAATCCCTGGCCAGGGTTGCTGAGATTTACTGGTAAGTGTTACCAGTAGTTTCTCGAACTGTTATAGACCTCATATCGACACGACTTATCGAGCTATTGGGGTCTGACGTTTACCACCCCTAGGCGAGATATGCGACATATCAGACGACGAGACCGGACTGTACGGTAAGTGTTACTGGTTGGATTCACAGGAGTGTGAGCGGGCTTGCTCGTCGATCTTCTGATCGCTCAATACCCGGGTGGCCGTTACGTTTAGCAGACCGCTTGCGGCTTGTGGGTGCTTGATATGATCATCATCTGCTGCCGGCGTATTGACGAGTCTTTAGAGTCATACACAGAGGTTTCCTGGCTCAAGCGAAACAAAATAGGAGCGCATATGAGATATGTGCGGGACCGAGAATAATGCGTGTATGTGATACCGTATTTCATTCTCGCGATGAATGTATCGAATGGTTGTATGCGATATAACCTAGTTATCGAATCAAGGATTGATTCGATAAGTTGATACATTGGATATTAGTCGGTTATATGCGATATGACCGGATCGTTAAATCAAGTGTTGATTTAATGATTTAATGCATAATTATATATTTGATATGTTACTTTGCATTAACTAGTGTTGGTTCACTTTAAATGGTTTTTCTCACTTGCATTGTGCAAGTTGTATATGTGATATACTTTTGTGCAAATGATTGTATCATGTTTGATGATACATGCTTATTTGGTTAAGTGTAAAGAATTAGAGCATGGTTAAGTTGATGATTAGGGTTTTGCTTATTCATTTATTTATTTGTTTATTCATTTTGGAAATGATAAGAAAAGAATGGTGGCTTTATTTGTAGTTTTGTTGAAGCTTCATGAAGCTTTGACCTAGTCCACCATTCTTGTCTCTTGCTTAACCCTAACCATCATAACTAACCATGGTCTATTCTCTACACTTAACTAAGGTTATAATATGATAAGAATCAATTCTTTTTCTATTATTCTTAAACACTTTATCATATTCATCTTCTTCTTCTTCTTCATCTTAACAAAGAAGAAAACCTAGCTTTCATCAATGGTGATTTGATGAAAAGAGTGAGAAATCCAATTCTAAAGTGAACCCACTTCCAATTTCTTCATCCTCTATCTCTTGCCAAGTAGTAAAGGGTGTTTTCTTCACAAGTTTCATGACTTGGTGAAGTGGGAGCTTGATCTTGTGATGCCTCGACGTAGATCATCTTCGGCATCGTAGTCGATGACCTAGCCCGCCCATTTCTCCGATGAAACCGACGCTAGAGCCCGGGATTCTATTTGGACAGCGAGGAGACTTCATCATGGAGCTATGGAGGTGGAGGACCGGATCTACAAAGGTTGTATTTCCGTTCTTTTAGTTAAGTTGTTAACTAGTTTCATTATTTCGCTTAAAATTCTAGTTAACGATCCGTATTAGGGTTTCTCGGCACTTGTAAAATTTGAAATTGGCATGGTTGATGCCTTGTGAGACCTCATTAGCGTGCCTAGGAACCCTACAGTGGTATCAGAGCCTGGCTAGAGCCTTAGGCGATGCGTAGACGAAGTTTGAAACCCGAACGAACCCGAAACCCTAAAATTTCACGCTCTCTGGACTTTTTTCTAAAACTGGATTTTTTCCAGATTAAAAATGCTTAAAAAATTCAGCAGGGAATTCTAAGAATTACGGTGCAAAATTTGACAAGAGATACATCCAAAGTGCGGCGGAACCGCGGCAGAAGCCTGGCTTCTGCGGCGGTTCCGTGGCCATCTGATGACGTCAGCTTCCCGTTTTTGCACAGTAATTCCTCTTTTCTGGTGCTGGATTTTCTGGGAATTTTTAATATTTATTCAAGAGTTGAATTTTCTGGGGTTGTTTTGTGGATTCGATGATTCGATCGGATTATCAGATTTGGTCTATGTGGATTCCGGATAATTTTTGAATATGTTAAAAAGTTCGACCGGATATAAATACCCAAATTTTCCCCTGCCGAAAAATTTCCAAGTGTTGGATTTTTCCGAGGTTTAAAGACGTTCTAAGTAGTGCAAGTAACGCGATGGTCCCTCTAGAAGACAACAAACCTTAACTCGATTATGTGACCGTCTTGAACTGCCCTTTGAACTTTCGGGTTTGGGGCAGTACGGCGTGCCACATGTGAGGCGTTGGCTTGACCCTTCTACGGCTGGACCGTTGGTACTGAGGCACGAAGTGAATGTCTTTGAACTTATTTCATGAGTTGAGCTGAATCGGGAAAACTTGGGTGTTCGACTGTTCGATCGGAAAGTTTAACATTTTCTGTTTATCCGGAATGTGATACAATAATTGGAATTCACAAGTAGTTATGAGATAACTGAATGAATGTTATAAACATAGCAGTTTAGTCTCACTTGATCGGTTGCCACGGAATTTTGATGTGATCAAAAGTCCGTCGCAATCACGTAGCGTACGCGGATACTCGCCAGGTAAACTTAATAGACAGCCTCACTCCATAGCCCCGACCAAGTGACTGTAGGAGAACCCCGTCGCCGAAAGCATCTGTAAGGGTGCTCGTGGTAGCGGTGTTCCGCCTTGGTGCACTTCGTCGACGGTATCAGGGGTGCGGCCGCCTACTAAAGTTTGCGACGAGCATTCGATCAGGATGTCGGGAATCTTGTTGAATTGCCCGACTTGATATTGAAAAGTGTTTTCGATAATGAGACTAAAATGCGGGGTTTATAATTGTTAGGCATGCGATGTCTAAGTAATTCATTTGATTAGGCATGCGATGTCTATGCAGGTTGCGGATTCCAACTGTTGTAGTTTTACACTTTCTTTTCTGTGACCGTAAGTGTAATATGTGATATCGCCGATTTCGTTGCTATATGTCAACGACAATTGGGATGCGCATATTTACTTACGTTGATGACATGTGATGTTATGTGTTGCTGGATATGTTATATAGGATCGTCGTGTTTGAATAGCCGGGGGTTTTATGTGAGATGAGTGTTTTCATTTTCATTTATGTAAAAACTTGTATGTAATATTCTTTTATTGGGGCACTTCCAGGTTGCGGAAGTTGTCACTTTTTGTATATTATTTACTTTTCCGCATTAGGATAGACCCAAGGAGGGGAGCACAAGTAACCGGGTTCTAGGGTCCAGTGGGAGACCATCTCGAGGAGTCGAGTCCGGGTCTCCTAACCCTAGAATTGGTAGGGTTGCTTGCCGCTCTCGTAGGGGTCTAGGGGTGTGGGATTGGCTATTCATCATGACCGTGGAATCCGTGTTTTATACTGGCTCGTATTGAAAACACGGACGTCCTAGTATATCCAATGTTTCATATGTTTCTTCTGCTGCGATATCTGTGATGAGATCATGTGATGTTCTGTGATAGATACAGTATATAGTATATATGATATATTATATAGTCGTTACTTATGTTTTGCATCCACACTAGCCCTGCCCTGCTCTGTCGTTAGTTACCTAACCTAACGGTGCACGAGGGTACATCCAGGCGAATGCGGATGGCATAAGTGTACGTCGTATTTATCTGTGATGTTTAGGTGACATAAATGATGGGACTTCATTAATGTGATTAATGAAAGAAAAGAAACCTAAGATGTTGTAGAATCAAATTTTAAACAAAACAGGTAGCTACAGTTCTTGCTTTGCATAGCGGTATATATGATATACCCTGCACCTTATTCGATGAGGGAAGGACCGAGATCCCTTCACCGGGAGTGACTCCTTTAACAATAACTGGCAGATGCTACACACTCGGTTTGACTTTTGATTGCTTCTATAGTTTCTGCTTTGCACAGTGATATATATGATATGTCCTGCACCTCATTCGATGAGGAAAGGGCCGACGATCCCTTCACCGGGAGTGACCCCTTTAGCAAAACTAGAAAAGCCTAAAAAAACACTCCATTTTAAAATCATTTGATTCTGCAACGATATCAAGTTCATTACGCAATAGGTTTTCAGAAAAACCTGTCGTAGCCCTCCGTCATTTCAGATAAGTCCTACTTAGTATTCGTGCTACGTTTGTTGACCTCCGTCAAGGCGTAGTGTGCGGTAGCTAACTAGTATTTATCTGTTTATGCATATGATGCAGATTGGATTGGGGTAGTCGTGTGGCCTTGTTGACCTCCGTCAAGGGTCGTGCGGGTGGGTTTAATTCGATCAAGAAATGACGGGTTGAACTTGACTAGTAGCCTATGGTTTGTTGACCTCCGTCAAGGTCATAGGACGCTAGGGGCAAAATATTATCGGGAATTTCAAGTGTTGAAATTTGCAATGAGATTGCATACCTTCTATGAGATAGTTGGATCCCGATACCCACTGCGAGTAAGAGTTACTCCTGGGAGAGTTTTACACATTACAATTAGCCGATCAAGTAGGTGTCTAGAAAGGTGTCAACGGGGTTACGCCTCTGGGAAAACGAGGTTTACATTAATTAAGTCCGTGCGAAAGCACGGGGAACCTCCCTCAAAGTACCGACACTGGCCTGGCTGAAAGATTGGCGAACTTGTAGTGTGTAATTAATCCAGGCTAGTCTTTCCTTTTAGGGTTTGAAGGAAGATTTGATAAAAAGCAGTGGGAGCCATCCTGATAAGATAAAATAACACCAATCTGATCTTGCAAGAGCGCTCGCTGAGTGTTTTCTTCTCTCTCTCTCCAGGTAGCGACCATATCACGCCTTAATCAAGATAATAATACGGATTGTAGACCGAACCCGCTTGTTATACTGAGCTGGGGAACGTTGGTCCCGCTCCAACTTATAATTGTTATAAGACAGAGCGGGAAATTGGGGATTACCAGAATTCCCATGCCGCCCAAACGAAGAGCGTGCATGCTGATGCATCATCTTCGGGTGTGTTCATTATACAGAACTAATTCTCAGTATTCTTTACGTCCTGGGTATTTGATACCGGATCAGGATCCCAGATATGTAATCTGTTACATAGGGCTACAGAAAGGTACAGAACTGAGAACGGGTGATGAGTTTCATGAGGCAGAAAACGGGGCAAGTGTTGCAGCCAAGTCTGTTGGTCACTGTCACCCTGTATTACCAATACATTGATTCTGAACGAATGTTATTAGATACCGAACCTGATATACAAAATCATATCAGTCTCTTTATTAGTAAAGAAAGGATATAATTTTGTATTGTCGGATAATGTTTTGAACATTTCCTATATCAAAAGTTGATCGGTTCAGGCACGTTATCTAAAAGCATTGTTGTTCTAAATCAAACTACAGTTCATAGTATACGGAACACACACAAGAGGAAGAGTTCAGAACTGAACGAATCCTTCTTGAGGCATTGTAGACTAGGTCATATCAATGCGACCCGACTAGCTGAAGTTACTTGTAGATGCATATTTAAATCAGTTTGAATTTACATCTTGTGAAACTTGCCAGTCATGTCACAAAGATATAATGACACCAGCTCTGTTTATTGAAAACAGAGAAAGAGTTAGTGAACTCTTGGGATGATACATGTTGATGTATGTAGGTCCCCTGTCTACACATGCCAAGACCGGTTCTTTGTACTTCATTACAGTCTCTGATGATCTCTTTAGATTCAGACATATGTTCTTGTTGAAACACAAGTCCGAACCTTTTGAGATATTCACAGAATATAAGTTAGAAGTAGAGAACCAATACGGGTATAAGTATTATGTCCTTTGATGTGATCAAGGAGGAGAATACTTGAGCACGGAATTCCTGGACTTTTCTAAAGGAGAATGAGATTCTCTCTCAGCATTACTCCTCCGTATACACCATAGCACGATGGTACATCGGGGTGGAGCAGTCACACCCTATATGATAAGGTGTGCTCTATGATGAGTACTACTGAGTTACCTATTTCCTTTTTGGGAGTTATGCACTTAAGAAGCTGCATACCTATTGAATTAGGTTCAAATCAAATCAGTTGCCTACCACTTCATATTTGATATGATAAGGGAAGTGGCCATCTCTTAAGTTAGTTAAGATATGAGGTTGTCCAGCCTATGTCTGAAAAGCAAAATCCGGACAAGCTCGAGGCATGATCTGTTATGTAGAACTGGAAATATTCCAGCCATACAAAACTGCAGCTGATGATTTGACAGAACCAAAGGATTCAATAGTTACCAACGAACCTCAGCCTCTCCGCCGATCTAGTAAGGTTCCTCACCCGCCTGAGAGATACTTCGGTTTCTCTATGACAGTGGGAGCGAGGATTGCATCATAAGATGATGACCCAACTAGTTTCGAGCTGGCCATCAGGAGTGGGACTCTGTATGAATGGCTGGATGCTTAGCGATCTGAGATGGAATCCATGTACACCAACAAAGTATGGACTTTGGTTGCTATATCTGAAGGGTTAAATCCCCATCAGGAGCAAGTAGATCTTGAGAAGATTACTTGGTGTAGGTGGAAAAGTTGAGACTTTCAAAGCTAGACTTGTTAAAGCTTTTCGTCATCGACCAGGCGTGGATAATGATGAAACCTTTTCAAGTGGCTATGCTTAAGTCCATCCAGATCCTACTTGCCACGGCTACATACCATGACTACGATATCTGGCGGTTGGGTGCCATGACTGCTTTTCTAAATGATGTTTTAGAAGAGAACGTCTATAAGTACACAGCCAGAGGGCTTCGTAGATAGTGGGAGCAGCAGAAACGTGTACAAGATGCTTTATAGGATAAAGCAGACATCGCGGAGTTGGAACATCTGTTTTGATGTGTTAGTCAAAGAGTTTGACATCATCAAAATGGTAGATGAACCTTGTATAAACAAAAAGGTAGTAGGGAGTATAGTGACGATCCTTGTAGAGTACGTGGATGACATGCTCTTGATAGGGAAGGAGTTTCCTATGCTACGCTCGATCAATCTCCGCTTATCACAATGATTCTCCAATAGGATCAAAGTGATACCTACTAAATCCTGGATTTTGGATCTATAAGATAGATCTAATTGGATGTTAGGATTCTCACTAGTTGTAGTGAGATGGTATCAATTAATCCTGGGGAGAATCACTGGAAGTGTTCCAGGGTGATAAAGACGACTGAATGTCAGTCACAGGCATTGTCTTTACCCTCAGTAAAGGGATGGTATGTTGGAAAAGTTCCAAGCTAGATACCGTGGCATACTAGACGATTAAGGCTGGATACATCGCTACTTAAGATGCTACCAAAGAGGTTGTCTGGGTGTATATTAGTTCATGAGATGAACTTAGTTCCTTCCATTGTGTGACAATGGAGTTGTGGCTTATGCCAAGGAACGTCCGTCCCATCAGTGATCCAGACATATTCTGAGGCAGCATCACCTAATCATGGAGATGGTTGATCTCCACGGAGATCGAGGTTAGGAGAGTAGACTCAGAGGACAGCACGGCGGATCCACTCACAAAGGCCTTTTCCTAAAGAGAGACTATTATGGGATGGTTGAGTATGAGATACTTCAACCACTGCTATCAGATCGCCCTAGTGCAAGTGGGAGATTGTTAGTTATATGTATGCCCTAGAGGCCATTACTATACATAGGATGTCTATTGTAGTGGATGCTTGGATATATATATGGAGGACTTTCTTGCTCGACATGATAGTATGCTATCTGGTTACTCTTTACCTTAACGTGTATACTGATTGTCTCTCTGTTACATGTTGGTAAAGCCCTTAGGATGTGTACTTGACTACCTGGACTATGATGCAGATCATACTAGTGGGGACATGGTAGTCCATAAGTACATCCTTCAAGGTCCCTAGTCGTAGGTGTATCGAGACGGGGCATCGATATACCAGTGTAGACTAGCGTATACCTTCTCGACCCATACAGATGGGCGATGGATGATCCCATATCCATTGGTGTTTGACATCAGAGATGATATACGGGTGCTCAGTAGAGACTGGGTACACTGGACGGACTCGCCGAGAACTCCCAGATGGTATTATACCTTACGTCAGATGGCAGTTCTCTGGTGACACTAGTACAGAGTAGTCTGTTGACCCGAGATCGTCATAGAGTCTTGTGTGGTTCCCACTGTGCTTTAATTTCCACCTTACCACGTCCAAGAGGGCATGCAAAACGGTGGTTTTTGGGTACAGTCCCGAATCACATGGAGGCAATGAGCGATAGGAGGGGATTCGTCTCTCCCGGTATAGGGAGTTGATGTTGCGCTGTGTTCGATTGGCTATAACCGGAAATCCCTGGCCAGGGTTACTGCGATTTACTGGTAAGTGTTACCAGTAGTTTCTCGAACTGTTATAGACCTCATATCGACACGACTTATCGAGCTATTGGGGTCTGACGTTTACCACCCCTAGGCGAGATATGCGACATATCAGACGACGAGACCGGACTGTACGGTAAGTGTTACTGGTTGGATTCACAGGAGTGTGAGCGGGCTTGCTCGTCGATCTTCTGATCGCTCAATACCCGGGTGGCCGTTACGTTTAGCAGACCGCTTGCGGCTTGTGGGTGCTTGATATGATCATCATCTGCTGCCGGCGTATTGACGAGTCTTTAGAGTCCTACACAGAGGTTTCCTGGCTCAAGCGAAACGAAATAGGAGCGCATATGAGATATGTGCGGGACCGAGAATAATGCGTGTATGTGATACCGTATTTCATTCTCGCGATGAATGTATCGAATGGTTGTATGCGATATAACCTAGTTATCGAATCAAGGATTGATTCGATAAGTCGATACATTGGATATTAGTCGGTTATATGCGATATGACCGGATCGTTAAATCAAGTGTTTATTTAATGATTTAATGCATAATTATATATTTGATATGTTACTTTGCATTAACTAGTATTGGTTCACTTTAAATGGTTTTTCTCACTTGCATTGTGCAAGTTGTATATGTGATATACTTTTGTGCAAATGATTGTATCATGTTTGATGATACATGCTTATTTGGTTAAGTGTAAAGAATTAAACCATGGTTAAGTTGATTATTAGGGTTTTGCTTATTCATTTATTTATTTGTTTATTCATTTTGGAAATGATAAGAAAAGAATGGTGGCTTTATTTGTAGTTTTGTTGAAGCTTCATGAAGCTTTGACCTAGTCCACCATTCTTGTCTCTTGCTTAACCCTAACCATCATAACTAACCATGGTCTATTCTCTACACTTAACTAAGGTTAGAATATGATTAGAATCAATTCTTTTTCAATTATTCTTAAACACTTTATCATATTCATCTTCTTCTTCTTCTTCATCTTAACAAAGAAGAAAACCTAGCTTTCATCAATGGTGATTTGATGAAAAGAGTGAGAAATCCAATTCTAAAGTGAACCCACTTCCTATTTCTTCATCCTCTACCTCTTGCCAAGTAGTAAAGGGTGTTTTCTTCACAAGTTTCATGACTTGGTGAAGTGGGAGCTTGATCTTGTGATGTCTCGACGTAGATCATCTTCGGCATCGTAGTCGATGACCTAGCCCGCCCATTTCTCCGATGAAACCGACGCTAGAGCCCGGGATTCTATTTGGACAGCGAGGAGACTTCATCATGGAGCTATGGAGGTGGAGGACCGGATCTACAAAGGTTGTATTTCCGTTCTTTTAGTTAAGTTGTTAACTACTTTCATTGTTTCGCCTAAAATTCTAGTTAACGATCCGTATTAGGGTTTCTCGGCACTTGTAAAATTTGAAATTGGCATGGTTGATGCCTTGTGAGACCTCATTAGCGTGCCTAGGAACTCTACAGATAACGTGACGGAATCCGCTCACGTCATCACACTCCAGAAGGTATGCGCATATCTGGCAAGTTTCAGTTTCCTTACAAACTCCCGATATGGATTTTTGCCCCATGCTCTTATGACCTTGACTTTGGCCAACATATCATAAGTCACATGTCAAGTTCTACCCGTCATTATCCAGGTTAATTTGAACCCACCCGTACATACCCTTGACTTTGGCCAAAATAGTAGTGCGACTGTCCCAAACCAACGCATCTATCTATACTGCATATGAATACCCAACAGCTACCAAACACTGTGCCTTGACTTTGGCCAACATACACAGCTTGAATACTATTGACTATCCATATGAAATGACGGAGGGCTACGAATGGTTTCTGGAGAAAACCTTTAACGTAATGAACTTGATATCGTTGAAGGAACCGGATAGCTTTTAAAATATAGTGACGAAAACCTTTGCTAAAGAGGTCACTCCCGGTGAAGGGATCTCGGCTCTTTCCCTGTAGAATGAGGTGCAGGATATTCCAACTGAATACCACGATGCAAAGCAAAACTAATCAGCTATAGTGAAGTTACTGCCCTGACGCAAACTTTTGTCCAAGGGGTCTCTCCCGGTGAAGGGATCTCGGCCCTTGCCTCGTCGACTGAGGAGCAGGATATTCCAACTGAATACCACTGTGCAAAACAAAAGTGAACGTCCTTGCAATAACAGCATTTTGAAAAAGTGTTCCAACAACATCAGAGTAGGTTTGTTTAGCTTGCATTGATCCGAATCAACGCAGTCCCATCAATTGATCACACCACAAAGAACGAAAATAATGTTGTACGTATATGCCATCCGCATTCGCCACTGGGTCCCGTCATCACCCGTTAGGTTACTTAACTAACGACAGAGCGGGAACTGGACTAGCGCGGATGCAAAACATATACAACATCTACTAGTATATATATCAATATATAATATTCGCTCAAGGCATGATAAAATGCAACATCACAGAATAATACAGATATCTGGGATCCCCGGGTTTCATAGAGCCGCTATTGAAACCCGACGTTCCCCTGGTCGTGTGGATAGCCTGTGCAATGAAATCCTAGACCCCTACGGGCGCGGCAAGTTATCCGCCAAACCTGAAGCGAGGCAGCCCCCTTCAGCAACGTGAATGGACCACCCAGCATGTCACGACCCGAAAGTACGGAGCATGACCGGCACTTAGACTACGAACGTCTCAAGGCGTACGTAAGCTAAGTAAGCCGAACCCAGAAATCCAAACCAAGAGAAGTAGTAGAGTGTAGGAAGAACCATATCAAAACAACCTGTATGCAACATAATATACAACGCCTAAAGGCGAGGATCACAACAGAAATGAAACTCAACCAGCAAGAACCTATGGAAATATAACACGCGACTCTAAGGTCGAAAGAATAACATCACTGGTCTCTATCTCAAATAAATAATACATGTCTGGTTGATGGAACTTCTAGATACAACTGAATATAATATACAATGTATAATGATGGGTATGATGCAAATAACCCACCTACTAGCAAGTCACCTGAAAGAAGCTGTGCCCGCAAAGCCGTAACAAAACCCGTACGGCAACACCTGCAAGAAACTGGGGCACAACGGGGGTGAGTTGCCAACTCGTGAGTAGAAAAAGATCTACGAATAGAAATCGTATGTATGACGCAATCCTAAGTCATACGATCAAAATATATAATCCTCAAATATATAACCAGCAATCTCTAACCATGTCTAGGGTAAATATCTAACCCAAGTGTAAACCATGTGCCTGTGTCAGTGCATCAGGTGGCAATATATCATATGAATGATGTATGAATGCATGAAACAGAATGCATGTACTGAAGAAAACTGCTTTTGTAACTTTATGAGATTTCTGTTTTTTTAAAATGAGGCATCATAATGAAATCAGCATAAAACAGTGCCTAGCGTCGGCACAAAGCATAAATCTCAATATCTCGATATCTCTGTATCACAATCTCTGTACCTCAATATCTCAAATCTCGATGTCTCAATCATAACATCCAGGGCGCCGTCAGTCCAGATCGACCACTACCATCCATCTCATGACTACGATGGTATCCTCCGGATATCCGACGTGTCGGGTAATATCACCGGTCGGTCGTGCTCCCCTGCCAGGCTCAACGCCATCTCCGGCGATCTTCTTGCCCCGGGGTACCCCACCGGGCCCACCATGTACCCGAAACGGTTCATCCGTCTTCTCGAATCGGGTCTCGAAATCCATCAGCAAACTCATGGTGGGCGACTCATACATCATGGAAAAACCGTATTTTTATTTAAAAAGAGAAAGCAGTTTATATATATGTTTTGCGGTTTTCCTCCAAATCCAGAAAATCTCATGGAAACCCGAATCCAAATCATCAATAGCATGTGAAATCATGAATATAAGCATAAGAATCCATGAATGCAGCATATAATAAATAACAGTATGCTTGAAGTGACAAGTAATAACTACAATGTCAAGCTGGTATATATGGCAAGTACACTAATATCATGTCACTGTTAGCTATCAAGCTAAACCAAGCAATAATATTCTCTAAGTGTGCGTGACATGGCAATTACCGATGAAGATGTGTGTGCGCCGGCAAATAAGTGTACGTGGTACATACGCATCATCGGTAATGGTGCTGGTGTCCTAACAGCATGATATCAATGGAATATAAATCACAAAAGTATGCGATGCAGAGCAACAATAATAATATGCGGTAGCTGAAATACTGAACACCATGATCGCTAAACTGCATTTAATGTCATAAAAGTCGTATAGCTACACCAACTATAAGGCTGAGCTAAAAGGTTAACTGCAGGTAAGGGAAACCGCCTAATCTCTGAGTCGATACACATATATACATATATATATCTTCGGTGATCTCGCCTCAATAATATCACATCCGATAACATATCTCTATAATCAGTCATTCCCAAATCAAGAGTGCGGATCAACATCAATTTATAGCTCGTACGTAAATCCGTCGTACGGCATCCCTAAATCTGGGTACGGCTCAATATCACATTCGTCATATCATTCATCAAGTATTCTCTTTATCAAATATCACAATCTGGGTACTGACCTACATCTAGTACTACGCTAACATCATCACTATAATATGGTTCTGACTACTGATCGACAGTGTAGTATAAATCAATTTTATCATCATATATCATCACAAAGAGTATACATCGCCCAAGGCGGCCTATCACAAATATCTTGTCATATCACATTATATAATATCTCATAACCTAATCATATGTCGATCACTTAATATATGTGTCACCATTCCTATGGCATCAACATCCCCAAAATCCTCTAAATCATCAAACGTATCTCAAGTATGAATTTTATCATATCACCGACATCATAATCTCATATCAAACCCATCGACTCACATCAATCCCAAGTATCGTCCTCAAATCCGCAATGAACACATAATCCCAAACCCATGTGACCACATATCTATATAGAATCCCATAACCACATATGAACAAGGATGCATGCAAGTATGTACATGTGTGTATGTATGAGTAGTGCACCCACTAGCCTAGGGTTCGTAACCTTTCACCAATCCAATATACCAATATCCATGTAAACATCAATAATTAATCCCAACAACAAATAATAAATTGTTGGTGTGTATACGCATCCGTATACATCACCACGGACTGCGGGGGTGCTATACGCCATCCACCCGACTTCTCCCCGTAGATATAAATCCACTCACCTTTCTTATGTGTGCCGGTGCCGATGTCGCCGTTTGCATCTCCAACGCCTCGACGCCACGTGGGGTACCTACAAAGATATCACACGCTAAAACACATGAAAACCATGTGGGAAACTAAAATGGTGCACGCTACGCCCATAGGTAAAAACCCGTGGCCTCGCGTGCAAACACAGCCAATATCCGCTGTCGTTGACGTCCAAACGCCACCCGACAGAAACGAATCACCAAATACCCAAAATCCATACGAAAACACGTCGTAAAACATACGCCAACTCATGAAAATGAACCCAGATTTTACCCTAACTGGAAATAGTCAAAACTAGACATACAGGGGGTCAATTTTACATGAAATAGGGCTGTGCACGCAAAACGAGACAGTTTAGCCCAGGTCTGGCCGCAAATTGCGGCCAGAAGGAATAAATTGGCGGCCTAAAAATGCTGGTTGGGGCTAGGGTTTTGGGTGTTGGTTCCTATCTACCTGCATGTCTCACTGCCAAGTCAATTTCATTTTAGGAGGTCCGGGTTGATAGCAGTTTCCAGAAAGCCACAAAGTCGACAAAAATGCTGAATTACGCCAAGTATAACCAATCTGGTATTTTTCTAAAATCTGGAACAAATCTTGGTCACAATGGTCTCAAGTATACCTAATAAGGCTACCCTAACATTCAAAACCAACTCTTGGCCAAATCCCACTCAAAATCCTTAAACTAGCACTAGATTATGGATATAACAGTAACTTTCAGCTATTTAACCAGAACTGAGCAAGAACCGAGTTGGGATGTGAGATTATACCTCAAGAGTGTCCTAGGGTGAAGGAGAAGGGAAAGAGGAAGGGTGCTGAAGGTAGCAATTCAAGTTGCTGCTCTGGCTGGAATCGCAAAGCTGCAGCTGCTGCTATTTGTTGCTGAGGCATTGGCTGCTGCTGCTGCTTGGAATTGTTTTATGGCATGAAGTTGCAGCAGTAGGAGTTTGTGGCTATGGGAGGGTATATTGTTGTGTGGGGTGGAGTATGAAGGGGTGTGGTGTGGTCTTGGATGGATGTTGCTGGAGCTGAAGCAGAACTTCGGGCTGTTTCTGGTGTTTGAAGGGTGGTTCCAGGGTGCCTGCAGGTGGCTGAAAAGGTGCTGATAGGGGCAGATGTGGCTGCTCGGATTGATTGAATTGTGCTAATGTTGTGTAGATGTGAGGGTGTAGGTATGGGGCTATGAGGCATGTAGCTGTGTAGATGCTGTTAGTGTATATGCCCTAGAGGCCATTACTGTATCATACTAGTTTGTATATTACTTAAAGGAAGCTTGGGATATTCACCTTGTATATACAATCTTGCTCAAAATTGTAGTATGCTATTTGGTTTGTTTCTAGTTCAATGTGTACATGTGTTTATTTTAGTATATCACTTATACACATTAGTAGAGCCCTTAGGATCTTTGCTTGATTACCAGCATTGTGATGGCAGTCCCACTAGTGGGGCTGGGTAATCTATAAGCACATCCTTTTGCAGGTCCCTAGTCGCAGGACTATCAAGACAGGGCATCGATACTCCGGAGTAGACTAGCGCATGCGCTTCTCATCCCAGTGTGGGAGACGGTCTGTCCCACAGCCGTTAGTACGTCGTACTGGAGATAGTATGCGGGTGCTCGTTAGGTTACGAGTACACTGGACAGGACTCGTCGGGAACTGACCGGTTGGTATTATACCTATCGTCAGTTATCAGTTCCCAGGTGACATGAGTACAGTTTAGTCCGCTGACTTGACACTGTCACTTCGCCTCGTGTGTGTTCCTACTGTACTTTGATAACTACCCTACCACGGCTCAAAGGAGTCGTGCAAACAGGTAGTAGTTGGGTGCAATCCCGAAGCACTTGGAGGCAGTGATGGTTAGACAGGATTCGTCTCTCCCGGTATTGGGGGTTGACATCGCGCTGTGTCTAGGAGAGCCATTACACGAGTAGTCCCTGGCCAGGGCAAGTGAGATATACTGGTAGGCTTCCAGTGTTATCTCAGGGTGTTTTGGGCTTCACTCCAGCATGACTTGTACCGCTATTAGGGGACTGACATTTACCGCCCCCCTAGGCCCGCCATGCGATGTATCAGACGAACAGACCGGACTGTACGGAGATTGTCACATTCAGGCTCAGTAGGAGTTCAGATGGGTTTCACCTCGTCAGTCTTCTTATAGGCATCTACCTGGGGACCGTTACGCACAGCTAGTGCCGCTTGCGGTCTGTGGTTAAACCCACTGCCAGCGTAGTGTCGAGTCTTTAGAGTCCCATACAGAAAGCTATTCGCCTTTTGGCAAAAGAGTAGAGGTCGCATGGTTTTGCGACAGGTCGCATGGTTTTGCGACAGGGTTCAGTCACATACGTGCACTTGTGCACGTTTAGTGTCCGGACAGTTTACACTAGCGGGCTTTGGTTTAAGCCAGATCCTAGTGTACGTATTGGGATTGGTTTTATCCAGTTTGTATTCGTGTTCCTCGGAACGCGGATGCGAGTGTGTATGCACAGTTGACGGAGAGACAGAGGCAGAAGATTCTCATTAGGGTTGTTGACCGTTGACTGTTGACTATTGACTTTTTCCTCAACCCTAATAAGAATATGATATGTAATTAAAAATAATATTAATTAAGTATTGTGGTGACATGGTTGTTGAGGGGTTGACTTTGTTGACTTGTTGACTTTGTTGACCGGTTGACTAGGTTGGACTAGTTGACCATCATGATGACAATGGCTATCATTTCATAGCAAAGGCTTTTTACTTGCTTGTTCTCTTATGCAATATGAGTGCATGAAATGATATAGCCATTTTGACTTAAACCATTTACACAATACTTGATTACTATTTTTGTGATGATGGTTTTGGATTATGAGAGCCAAGTGAGAAAAGTCTTTTCTCATTCTATCATTTTCATTCTCTCACTTGTTCTTGAGCTCTCATCTTCTTCCTCTTGCTCTCCCTCTCTTTAGTCTATGGTTCACTTGTCTCATGTGTTGAGAACCAAGAACCATAGAGAAAATCCTAACACACTCTTCTCTACTCACTCTAGTTCATAAGGTTTAGCAAACCAAGTGAACTAGTGTTCTTCAAAGACCGAAGAAGAAGCCAAAGGTAGAAGCTTTCAGGTGGATCGATCTTCGGCGCAAGGAGACGACGGGGTGAAGCCGATCCGGACAACCATCGAGGCTTGAAGACGAAGGAGTTCAAGAAAGAAAGGTATAACCCCCTAACCGAGTAGTTAACAACTCCTAGTTAGGTTGTTAGTTAGATGTTTAACAAAGATCCGGTTATGAGTCCATGTTACCACCTCTGGAAAATTGTTTTTCACCAAATTCCGCATGCCCGAAAGTACCGAGAGAGGTAGCATGGACTTACAGATGCAGGGGGGATGCTGATGCAGTTTTGGTGGCTGAAAGGTGTTGATGGAGGGGGCTGAAGTGTGCTGATAGGTTGATATGGTGGCTGAAGTGTGCTGATGTGAGTGTATAGGCGTTAGGCTTTGGTGCTAGGGCTGGTGTAGCTGCTGATGTGGGCTGCTGTTGCTATGGATATAGCTGAAACTGGTTCTCTTTTGTTGTTCTTTGGCTGTTTGCAGCTACTGCAGGGCTGAGGCTGTTTGGTGAAGAGTTGTGGTTATTTTGGCTGATGTAGGGTGTTATGTGATAGTGTATAATGGTATGGTGTTGTGTTATGGCGAGAGATGTGAGAGAGAGTGAAAGAACACAAGGAATAATGGAATGGGATGGATCATGGCACATCCTAACCACCTCTCTCTCACTCTTGAAACATGCTCACAAAAAATCCAAAGCCACCTGGCTCACTTCTCCCTACACAAGTCAACTTTGATCCTAACCAACTCTTAACAAGGCTAATCCTTAATTAAGCCAATTAACCTAATCAAATGGTTCAACCCACCATGGTCATCTAAGCATGGTTCAATCCTAGGCTACCATGAACAAAACATGAAACAAGTGTAGAAAATGTTATGTGCAACATTTTGCACAAAAACCAAAAATCCGCTTAGCGATTGTTAATTGCGATTAACACCAAAACGACATATAATCCATCATAAAAACAGCAAAATGGCATATTTCCACAAAATAAGTTATTTTAGAATTTCTATAATTTTCTCCGGAATTTTCACCATTTATCGGTATTTAATTATACCAGCTATTAAAATATTCATTATAAATTAATATTAAATTATGAAAATTCCCCAAAATAATACTTTATTTTTCTGAAATGTTACACAGCACTTCACGGAATCCGATAACTTGGGCACCCCTCCTGGGTCAACCTGTACCCCCTACGAGTGCGGCGAATAGCCCACCAATTCTAGAGTAAAGCCCCTTCCGTCTCAATGCAATGAGATACGGGCCCGTTGCCCTCTAGTACCCGGCTATCCGTGCACCCACCCCGGGGTAATCCTAGTACAGAAAGTAAAATATACATACAACGGGTAAATCGACCTCGACCCGGTCGTGCCCCAAAAGAATAACACAAACAGGCAGTGACGGCAGTCCACATGTAAGACTCTCGCCCCGCAATATCAAATGTACATATAAAACAGAACTGTACTAACATTGCATCCAGGATATCCCCCACGACCGATCCGCAACATCACAGAATAACACAGAACATCAACGTGAATGTCACGTTCGCAAATCCGTCTAAAAGGGCTATAGCAGTTAGACAGGATTTACCGATCGAATGACATTCACGGTCGCAGATATAATGTAAATACTGTGAACTAGCATGTTTAAAATATCCGATCGAACAAATTTAGCGAAGTGGGCCCTTAGCAGTACTGTAGCACTCACAGAAAATCTGGGCCCAAAAAGAATATCCCAAAACCCCCATTTTCAACTCAGAAGCTCTCTTCAAAAATTTGGTCAAATGAACAGTCAAAAGCGCGGCGGAACCGCGGCCCAATCATGGGTTTGGCCGCGGTTCCGCGGTGGTATGGTGAGATCACGTGACCAATTATTCACAGAGTGCTTAGAATTCCCTACAAAGTATTCCGCAACAACCTGAAAAAATTTTAGACTCCAAAAAAATTTCGACAGAAACTGTGCAACTTGAAATCGGGTTTTCGGGATTTTTTTTGTTCGATCGAGTTCTAAACATACTAGGGCAACCTAGGCATGGTTAATGGCGTGGCTCTGATACCAGTGTAAGTGCACGGCGGTGTAAGTCTACGGTGGCGCCCCGGCCGTCTACAGACGCCAAATGCGGAACAAAAACTTTTTAACTGGTGCTATCGTATACTTTCACCCGGATCTGCCATTATTGCTAAACTGACAAACTGTAAAGAGAGTAGAAAGGTTATACCGAATGATCCGAGTCCTTCGTTCTTTAACCATCATCCCATGCTCCGTTGCGGCTGCTCCGATCTCGTCGATCTCCGATCTGCTCGTCTAGGTGGCACCATGTCAACGATTCTTTAAATGGGCTCCCGCCACTGACTCGAGGCAACTCGGTCGTCAAGTTTGCTAAAAGAGATGACCAAGATTGATGTAGTGAATGAGTAGATTACTTTGTCTCGTTACGTCCAAGGCTATGGACGAACGGTTAATGAAGTTGCTTTTTTGGATCGATATGAAAATGAGATATGAATATGTTAATTTCCATACATCCAAAACTCTATCTTTTATCTAACAACCATATTCATCAAGTGAGTGAGAGAGAGGGGAGGGGACGGCCTCTATATAGGAGTGGGGGGTGAGTGTAGGAGAGGGGAGGTAACCATAAGAGAAAAGATCAAGAGAAAAAATCCTAAGCAAGAACAAAATGCATTAATGAAATGGATGACACGTCTAAACCTAGTCATCAATTCATTTAATGCAAACAAAGGTTCATGAACCAAGTCACCATCCTAGTCACCTCTTCTAGAAACTTCTAGAAGCATCTACACTCATCTCAAGAAAACATAAATCCGTCTTTAACCGAATGCTAAAAGACGGCTGATAGAAAACTGGAAACTGGCAACTTCCAAAAGTGATCCTGAAATGAATTTCAGGACAACCCCGTAACTGTATAAATATACCCGTATTTGTATTACGACCGAATACAAATGCAACTGAGACAAAGATATTATATCTACTCAATATAATACTCGGATCCGGCTTAAACCAAAGCCCACCAGTATTATCTGCCCGAAATCTGACATGTGCGTAAACGCACGTGCATTTTCCGAACCCTGCCATAAAACCATACGGCCTCTACAACGTTTCGCCCGAACTTGGAAAACTGTCTGTAGGGGACTCTAATGACTCGTCAGTACCCTGGCAGTGGGTTTAACCACAAACCGTCAACGGCACTAGCTATGCGTAACGGCTGCCCATGGACTGACCTCAAGGGAGGCCGATGAGCGAGCTCATCCGGAAACCCTACTGAGCCTAACAGTGACAATGTATATACAGTCTGGTCCGTTCGTCTTTGAGTATCGCATATCTGTCTAGGGGGCTAGTAACGTCAGACCCCCAATAGCAGTATAAGTCGTGTCGGTGTGTAGCCCAATAACACCTTGAGATACTACTGGAGTACCTACCAGTAAATCTCCTGCCACGGCCGTGGGCTTTGTGTAATGGCTCTTCTAGACACAGCACGATCTCGCCCCCAATACCGGGAGAGACGAATCCCCTGCCGATCCGCTCACGTGCCTCCATATGGCTCGGGACTGTACCCAAAAGCTACCTGTTTGCATGACTCCTTTGAGCCGTGGTAGGGTAGAAATCAAAGCACAGTGGGAACTCACACGAGACAAATGACGACCTCAAGTCGATGAACTAACCTGTACACATGTCACCAGGGAACTGCTATCTGACGATAGGTATAGTACTAACTAGCAGATTCCTGGCGAGTCCTGTCCGGTGTACTCATAACCCAATGGGCACCTGTATACATCTTAGGTGATCCAACTGACACCAGTGGCTTGTGAGACCGGCCACCGCCCCTCGTCGGGGTCTCGACTGCATACACTAGTTTACTCCGGAGTATCGATGTCCTGTCTCGAAACTCCCACGACTAGGGACCACAATTAAGGATATGCGTATAAACTACCCAACTCTCACGTATATGATCGCCATCATACTGTTGGTAGTAAAGCAAGATCCTAAGGGCTCTATCAAAGTGTAACATGTAATCAGTCACCTGAACATGTACACGACTGATAAAGGCAAACCAGATAGCATACTATCATCTCGAGTAAGACTGTCCTACCGGTATAGGTCCTCCGCAATCATTGCAATCACGTACCTGCGATCCAATAATTGACTCTGAGGGCACTATCTCCAACAATCTCCCACTTTCACTTAAGGCTAATTATTACGATGTCGACTACTCACAGCCCGTGTGAAACCGAACATCCAACTCCTCTACTAATCAGTTTCACAAAGCCCGTTTGTAAAACTATTGTGTTCGAGAAATAGCCTCAGTGAGTGGATCCGCCTAGATGTTTCTTTCTATGTCTCTCTTAATCTCAAGTTCGCGGAGAAAGCCATCTCCCGAATTGAGTAATACCTGTCTTAGAATATGTCTGGATATCTGATGGGACCCAGTTCATAAATGAAATCCAAATCCAAACTTCTTAGACTGTATCGATCACTGAACCTAATCAGTATCCGGCACCATGCCACCCACAGTATCATCTTGGACTACCCGTCCATAATACTGCCCCCTTCGTCAGAGGGAAAACTATAACTCTGACAATCACTCTGTCAACCATGTCACCTTTGAAGCCTGGAATGATAACCGTCTCCCGAAGGATGCTGCCGTCATCAAATCCGTAGAACATGTACTTATGTTCTAAAACTGCTTCCTTATGTTTCTCCAGGATTGGATTAATACAAACTTATTGCATCTAGTGCAAAAACAACATCCGGTGTGGTACTTGACATCTCATGATTGACTCAGTTGCCTAAGAAAGTGATCTGTCAATCATGCACATCCCTCTCCCCTTTAATCTGTAAGATACCTTTAGATAGGTTGACTCCATCACCTGCAGGTACACCACCATGCCAGGAGTCATCTATTCTAAAAACCATTAGAATACTGTCAAAGTACCCACATTGGGAAACTGCCCAAATCCAGATCTAAAACCATAGATCTAGAAACCAGAATGTCAAATATTATATCCATATCCTGTCTTGAGAAACAACTGTGTGACGACCACAGTACTACCGATCGTAGTATAGGAATTTTACTTCCTATTCTGTGTATGTCATCCAGATACCATGACATCACACCCTACTACCTTCTTAACAGATCCATCCCATATTCTGATTGAAGTCAAACCCATGACTGTCACATCAAAATTAGATGATCTATCTCCGCTAAAACTGCTCTAGTCTATAAATAGACGTAAGCTACTTGCCTACTATTCTTCCGATGCTCCCACTGACTACGACAACCCTCCTACCGGGTCTCATATCCTGGAACAACAGTAGTGTCAAGTCTGGGTAGATAAGAACCTCCCTCTCACCGTCCTTGAGACTACCGAAGTACCTCTCGGGTGTCTGAGGTTACCCACCATATCTGCGGAGTGGCTAATGGAATGTCAAACCTGATTGAATATATAGGTCCTATTAAATTTTCCGTAATCGTTTGCGGTTCTGGAATCACTTCCAGTTCTACCATACTCCCTCTACTGTTTTCTGAAAAAAAATCTATTTTACTAAAACTGTGGCGAGTTAAGAACAATATCACTATTGATCTTCCAAATGGTAGAATATCAACCCTCGTCATAGCCAGGGTCAACCCACAAACAGCCATTACAGAAATGTGCCCTGAGTTATCCAGAGTCTGGTTTTAAGTATAAGCTGGACAATTCCCCGTACCATAACATCGTTAAGGTATGAACCATTCTATATCCAATATAGAAACTTTAGCACTTATTTAATTGGAACCAGATTCAAATCATGCAGCTGTCTCCAGTGCAAATCAACTTAATGGAAAGAGGCTAATCAGCATTACTCAACATAGGAATCCATCCAATTATGAGTAACCCGAAAGAGAAACAAATTTCTCAAAACTATTACTATCATCTGAATACCAATCACAAGAATCAACATCTTCGATCTCTTTGAAGAATCTCGATACTTGTGATACCTGGTTCTCTACTTTATTCTTATACCCATAACTTCTCAAAATATAGATCTTGTATTTCTACGAAACACTTGTCTAAATACTAGGGAAGTTATAAGTAAACAGAACATAGTACGAGGACCTACCCCTTTGTCCTGATGGACACTGGACAACATACAATACTCTGTATAAGTCCGCTGAGTTTAAGCAACTCAAAACCTATGCGTCGTAGGTTGAAAACTGTACCCTGGCGATTTCCTCAAATTTCACCAATTACAACGAATTCCGATATAATGAGGATAATCACCTCATTCCCAATAACTTACTCCCACTCATCATTTGTAAAACTATACAGATATGAGAATGAAACCTGGTAAATACATACCCTTGGAGTAAGTATCTAATCGGGAAAACAGTTTTTCTTTAACAATGCACTGAAACATGAAAATGTTTCGTAGGGGTATCCTGGTATTCATAGCAATACCTCTTCCATAATCCAATTCATGACTACAACCGTATATCTCTTTGCCATCTCTCCAAATCCCTTTATTTGTCTTTAGTTGTTACCTTCTGTACACCATCGTTAGGCTAAATGGTTTTCTTCCTTCCCTACCGTTCGGCACCAGCCTATGGTTTGGAAGAAGACTATCCAGTAAGCATAATAGGTGTACCCTCCAAAACCAAGGAGTATTCGCATCTCGAGAGAAGGTGATGATAAAAGACAACTGAATAATACGTTATTCTTTTAAAGGTGAAACATGAGTGGCGATAAAGTACGCGGTTTTGGTAGTGAATGATATTAGTCGCAATTTACTTTGCCCTCTTTCTAATCCCTTTATTTTGTCTTTACATATTAGTTTTTGCACACCCTACTTAGGCTAATTGGTTTTCTTCATTCCCTACCTTTCGGCATCTGCCTATGGTTTGGAATAAGACTATCCAATAAGCGTAATAGGTGTACTCTCCTAAATCAAGGAGCCCTCGCAACCTGAGAGAAGGTGATAATAAAAGACAACTGAATAAACTAATTCTATTTCTCCTGAACCTTGATCCATCCTCGAAGAAATCCCTCCGAGTTCGTATATAACCATACGATGGATTTATCCAATGGAAGTGGATGTCCGTAGTAATACGGGGTGTTCTGAGAAATACAAAGGGTAAAAGAAGGAGTGTCAATGAGTTATACAACTCAGACAATCCAAAAGCCAGTATTTTAAGAAGGTTCGGTCAACATGGTCACTGAGTCATAGTCTAGGGTCGGTCAAAGGTCGCTGCCAAAGAGAGAGAGAGAAGAAACACTCTGCGTGCACTGTAACCTAGATCAGAATGGTTATCACTTTATCTAATCCGGAAACCTCCCACTGTCCTGTCAAATTCTCCTCCAAACCTAAAAGAAGAATCAATCGGGTTCACCCGAAGAGTAAACCAACTCATTAGTGGGAATCGGGATCCAACTCTCATCGCATGATAACGTGATGGAATGCATCCACGTTACTCAGACTTCAGAAGGTATGCGCATACTTGGCAAGTTTCAGTTTCTTTAGAAACTCTCGATATGATTTTTGCCCCATTCTCTTATAACCTTGGCGTTGTTCAAAATCTCATAAGTCACATGCCAAGTTCTACCCATCACTATCTTGTCAATTTGAACCCATCCGCACATGCCCCTGACGTTGGCCAAATGGCAGAACGACTGTCCCAAACCAACTCATCTATCTATGCAACAATTGAATACCCAGCAGCTACCAAACACTATGCCTTAACTTTTGCTAAAATGCATA
Source organism: Agapanthus africanus (assembly GCA_030015575.1). Classification (NCBI taxonomy): domain Eukaryota; kingdom Viridiplantae; phylum Streptophyta; class Magnoliopsida; order Asparagales; family Amaryllidaceae; genus Agapanthus; species Agapanthus africanus. The sequence continues at coordinate 354,459,077 of CM057350.1, read as the reverse complement.
GCTTGAATACTACTGAATACCCAAAAGAAGTGACGGAGGGCTACGGCTGGTTTTTGGCGAAAAACCTTTATCGTAACGAACTTGATATCGCTGAAGGAACCTGATAGCTTTTTAAAATATAGTGGCGAAAACCTTTTGCTAAAGAGGTCATTCCCGGTGAAGGGATCTCGGCTCTTTCCACGTGTAATGAGGTGCAGGATATTCCACTGAATACCGCAATGTAAAGCAACTTGTAATCGACTATAGTGAAGTTATTACCCTGACGCAAACTTCTGCACAAGGGGTCAGTCCCGATGAAGGGATATCGGCCCTTGCCCCGTCGAATGAGGTGCAGGATATTCCACTGAATACCGCTATGCAAAACAAAAGGAAACGTCTTTGCAATAACACTTTTTAAATTGTTCCAACAACTGCCAAATAGGTTTGTTTTTCTTTGCATTGATCAGAATAAACGCAGCCCCATCAATCAATCACACCAGAAAAGAACGAAAATAAAATGTACGTATATGCCATCCGCATTCGTCACTGGGTCCCGTCATCACCCGTTAGGTTACTTAACTAACGACAGAGCGGGGACTGGACTAGCGCGGGTGTAAAACATATACAACATCTAATAGTATATAAACCAATATACAATAATCGCTCCAGCGTGATAATATGCAACATTACAGAAAAGTAATTAGCATCACAGAACAATATAGATAATCTGGGATCCCCGAGTTTCACAGAGCCGCTGCTTAAACCCGACGTTCCCCTGGTCGTGTGGATAGTCTGTGCAATGAAACCTAAACCCCTACGGGTGCGGCAAGTTACCCGCCAAAACTTGAAGCGAGGCAGCCCCTTACAGCAAAGTGAATGGACCACCCTGCACTTCACGGAATCCGGTAGCTTGAGCACCCTTCCTTGGGTCAACCTGTACCCCCTACGAGTGCGGCGAATAGTCTGCCAATTTTAGAGTAATGCCCCTCTGCCTCTCAAACCCATGAGATGCGGACCCGTTGCCCTCCAGAACCCGGCTTTCCGTGCACTCCGTCGCAGGGTAAAACCTAGTACAGAAATGGAAAAATAGTACAACAGGTACATCGACCGCAACCTCGTCGTGCCCCAAAAGAATATTATACAACAGGCAGTGACGGCAGTTCACAAGTTGGACGCTCGTCCCGCAATATCAAATGTACAAATAAATCCAAACTGCACTATCATTGCACACTGTTATCCACCACGACAAATCCGCAACATCACAGCACAACACAGAACATCATCGCGAATGTCACGTTCGCAAACCCGTCTAAAAGAACTATAGCAATCAGACGCGGTTTACCGATCAAATGACATTCCCGGTCGGAGATATAATGTAAGTACTATAAACTAACATGTTTAAATTTCGATCGACTAAATATCACGAAGTGGGCCCCACGAACATCTGTTGAACAGTAACAAAATCTGGGCCCAAAAGATATATACCAAAAACCCCAATTTCCAAAGATAAAGCTACTGTGAAAATTTTGGCTCATGAACTCACATAATGGCCGCGGATGCGCGGTCAAACCCTGGGTTTGACCGCGATTCCGCGACCGTTTTGTTGAGTCACGTGCTCAAATTTTTACCACTTGCTTAAAACACCCTTCACAGCTTTCTGTGATATGTAAAATAATTTTTTGACATGATTTAAAATCGACAGAAACTGTGAATTAGAAAAATTATGGTTTTCGATATCCGGTTCGATCGATATTTTAAACGCGTTAGCACAAGTTAGTAAAGCAAAATGGTGAGGCTCTGATACCAATGTAAGTCTACGGTAGCGCCCCGGCCGTCTACAGACGCCAAATGCGGAACAAAAACTTTTTTAACTGGCGCTATCGTATTCTTTAACCCGGATCTGCCATTATTGCTAAACTAACAAACTGTAAAGAGAGTAGAAAGGTTGTAGCGAACGATCCGAGTCCTTCATTCTTTAACCATCATCCCACGCTCCGTTGCGGCTGCTCCGATCTGCTCGTCTCGGTGGCACCACGTCAACGATTCTTTAAACGGGCTCCCGCCTCTGACTCGAGGCAACTCGGTCGTCAAGTTTGCTAAAAGAGACGACCAAGATTGATGTAGAGAATGAGTAGATTACTTTGTCTCGTTACGTCCAAGTCTATGGACGAACGGTTAATGAAGTTGCCTTTTTGGATCGATATGAAAATGAGATATGAATATGTTAATTTCCATACATTCAAAACTCTTAACTTTTATCTAACAACCATATTCATCAAGTGAGTGAGAGAGAGGGGAGGGGCCGGCAACTATATAGGAGTGGGGGGGAGTGTAAGAGAGGGGTAGGTAACCATAAGAGAAAAGATCAAGAGAAAAAATCCTAAGCAAGAACAAAATGCATTAATGAAATGGATGACACATCTAAACCTAGTCATCAATTCATTTAATGCAAACAATGGTTCATGAACCTAGTCACCATCCTAGTCACCTCTTCTAGAATCTTCTAGAAGCATCTACACTCATTTCAAGAAAAAATAAATCCGTCTTTAACCGAATGCTAAAAGACGGCTGATAGAAAACTTGAAACCGGCAACTTCCAAAAGTGATCCTGAAACGAATTTCAGGACAACCCCGTAACTGTATAAATATACCCGCATTTATATTACAACCGAATACAAATGCAACTAAGACAAAGATATTATATCTACTCAATATAATACTCGGATCCGGCTTAAACCAAAGCCCACCAGTATTATCTGCCCGAAATTTGACACGTGGGTAAACGCACGTGCATTTTCCGAACCCTGCCATAAAACCATACGGCCTCTACAACGTTTCTCCCGAACTTGGGAAACTGTCTGTGGGGGACTCTAATGACTCGTCAGTACCCTGGCAGTGGGTTTAACCACAAACCATCAGCGGCACTAGCTATGCGTAACTTCTGCCCATGGACTGACCTCAAGGGAGGCCGATGAGCGAACTCATCCGGAAACCCTACTGAGCCTAACAGTGACAATGTATATACAGTCCGGTCCGTTCGTCTATGAGTATCGCATATCTGCCTAGGGGGCTAATAACGTCAGACCCCCAATAGCAGTATAAGTCGTGTCGGAGTGTAGCCCAATAACACCCTGAGATACTACTGGAGTACCTCACAATAAATCTCCTGCCACGGCCGTGGGCTTTGTGTAATGGCTCTCCTAGACACAGCACGATCTCGCCCCCAATACCGGGAGAGACGAATCCCCTGCCGATCCGCTCACGTGCCTCCATATGGCTCGGGACTGTACCCAAAACTACCTGTTTGCACGACTCCTTTGAGCCGTGGTAGGGTAGAAATCAAAGCACAGTGGGAACTCACACGAGACAAATGACGACCTCAGGTCGATGAACTAACCTGTACACTTGTCACCAGGAAACAGCTATCTGACGATAGGTATAGTACTAACTTGCAGATTCCCGGCGAGTCCTGTCCGGTGTACTCATAACCCAAAGAGCACCTGTATACATCTTAGGTGATCCAACTGACACCAGTGGTTTGTGAGACCGGCCACAGCCCCCTCGTCGGGGTCTCGACTGCATACACTAGTCTACTCCGGAGTATCGATGCCCTGTCTCGAAACTCCCATGACTAGGGACCACAATTAAGGATATGCGTATAAACTACCCAACTCTCACGTATATGATCGCCATCATACTGTTGGTAGTAAAGCAAGATCCTAATGGCTCTCTATCAAAGTGTAACATGTAATCAGTCACCTGAACATGTACACGACTGATAAAGGCAAACCAGATAGCATACTATCATCTCGAGTAAGACTGTCCTACCGGTATAGGTCCTCCGCAATCATTGCAATCATGTACCTGCGATCCAATAATTGACTCTGAGGGCACTATCTCCAACAGGCGGCGCCCCGGCCGTCGATCCAATGCCAGAAATGCGGAAACAAAAAACTTTGCAAACTTGCAAACCGGCACCACCGCGCACTTTTAACCAGGATCGGGCCATTAACCTAGCTACTAGCAAACTAAAAGATGGGTAGAGAGTTATACCAAGCGATCCGTATCCTTCGGTCTTCGTCTCCACTCCGATCTCCTGCGGAATCTCTGTCCGTCACCTCCTCGTCGGAAGGGGCACCACGTAGCCGGGTTCGTTTACGGCGACCGAGGCAACTCGGGCGTGATGTTTGCTCGCCGACGCGTCCAAGAATTGCTGTAGATGTAGTGTAGAAACTTTGTCTCTTTTGGGATTATGTTGCCATGATGGAGAAATAGAGAATGAACAATAGAGAGAGGTTTGGAACTTTGGCAAGCCAAGAATGAAATGAGATGAATCAATTCCCACACATAATGAAATGAACCTTCCATCTCTCCCTCATGTGGCCGGCTCCTATGTGAATGGTGGAGAGAGAGAAAAATACAATGCCTCATCAAGAGAGGAAATGGCAAGATAATGATAAGAAAAAGGTCACCCTCACTTCAAAACCAATCCTTTCATAACCAATCTCATAAATGCAAGCCAGTTGATTAAAAGGGAATCTAATGATGAAGGAAGCCATAATCACAATAAACCCCTCCACAATAAGTTATTTGCAAACTTGCAAATAACCCCCTCCATCGGAAAAGTCCGGCCGCGAAGGAACAAAGGAAAACCGGCCGGAACGGAATGCAAACTGGCAACTTCAGAAAACTGATCCCGTAATAAATTACAGGAAAACCCCACTACTGCATATACATGCCCGCATTTGTATTCCCACTGAATACAAATGCAAAAAGACAAAACTACACTGTCTAATACTAGGATCCGGCTTAAACCAAAGCCGGTTAGTAAAATCCGCCCGATCACGATCCGTGCAATACCGCACGTATCTGATCGAACCCTGCCATATCTCCATACGGCCTTTACAGAGTTTCGCCCAAAACATGAGCAACTGTGTGTGTGGTGGACTCTAAAGACTCGTCAATACTATGACTGTGGATTTAACCACTAGCACGTCAGAGGTATTAGCCATACGTGACGGGCTACCAGCTATTGACCAAAAGGGACGTCGATGAGCGAACTCATCCTGACACCCTACTGAGCCTGTCAGTGACAATATCCGTACAGTCCGGTCCGTTCGTCTATGAGCATCGCATGGCGGGCCTAGGGGGTTGGTAAAAGTCAGAACCCCAATAGCGGTACAAGTCGTGTCGGAGTGTAACCCAGAACACCCTGAGATACTACTGGAATACCTACCAGTAAATCTCCTGCCTTGGCCAAGGACTTTTCATGTACTGGCTCTCCTAGACACAGCGTGACCTCACCCCCAATACCGGGAGAGACGAACCCCTGCAGATCCGCTCACTGCCTCCATGTGGCTCGGGACTGTACCCAACTAAAACCTGTTTGCACGACTCCTTTGAGCCGTGGTAGGATAGTAATCAAAGCACAATGGGAACTCACACGAGGCAAATGATGATCTCAGGTCGATGAACTTACCTGTACACATGTCACCAGGGAACTGCTATCTGACGTCAGGTATAATACCAACTAGCAGGCTCCCGGCGAGTCATGTCCGGTGTACTCATAACCTAATGAGCACCTGCATACATCTTAGGTGAACCAACTGACACCAGTGGCTTGTGAGACTGGCCACCGTCCCTCGTCGGGGACTCGACTGTATACACTAGTCTACTCTGGAGTATCGATGCCCTGTTTCGAAACTCTCACAACTAGGGACCTTTTAAGGATTTGCTTATAGACTACAACTCTCACGTATATGATCGACCTCATACTGCTGGTAGTCAAGCAAGAATCCTAGGGGCTCTATCAACGTGTAATAGCGACTCGTAAGGTCACCTAAAGCAGTACACGATGATAAAGATAAACCGGATAGCATACTATCATCTTGAGTAAGACTGTCCTACTGGCATAGGTCCTCCTCAATCATTGCAATCACGTGCCTGTGATCCAATAATTTATTCTGAGGGCACTATCTCCAACACTTCTGAGCACTCAATACCTGGGTGGCTGTTACGTTTAGCTGACCGCTTGCAGCTTGTGGGTGTTTGATATGATCATCACTTACTGCTGGCGTATTGAAGATTCTTTAGAGTCCTAAACAGAGGTTTCTTGGCTCTGGCAAAACGGGGTAGGAGCACATATATGATATGTGCGAGACCGAGAACAATACGTGTATGTGATACCATATTAGATTCTCACGATATGAGATATCGGCCGGGTATATGTGATATAGCCGGGTCATCGGATCAAGTGTTGATTCGATGAACTAATACAGATTATATTAGTCGGTTATTTGAGAAATAGCCAGATTATCGGATCATGTGTTGATTCGATAATTTAATGTATAATTATATATTTGATATATTAAATTACATTAACTGATATAAGCTCACTAATTGATTCATTTTCTCACTCGGATAATACATTGATATATATGCGATATATGTTAATTGTATTATTTTCTTTTGTTACAAAATATATTATATATGTGATATATAATATTGTAACAAGTTATGATAACTAATGCAACATGATTAGTGGAGATTAAACAAGGTTAGGGTTTGATTTGGGTTAGTCCATTCATGAAGCTTCTAGAAGCTTTTTGTTTTGTTTCTTGCAAAGATATTTTTGTGAGATATTATTAAACCCAACCCAAACCCATAACACTAGTTAATTCGCTACATTGGTTAACCTTTACATTTAGCAACCATGGTTGCATAAGTTATTATTATTAGATATTCATTATTCATCACAAAAGGATCATTATTCATTCTTCTTCTTCTTCCTCCTTGCAAAGCTTTCTTGCTTTGATTTTTGTGATGAAAATGAGTGAGAATAAGAAAACAAATGAGAGATAAAATGCTACTTCATCATCCTCATCTATCCTTGCCATTTAGATGAGGGTGTTCACCTCATTAGTGAGTGAGAGCTTGGGTTAAGGAAACATCAAGGTAGATCATCTTTGTTATCGAAGATCGGAAGCAAGCTTGCATCTTTCTCTTCGTGGAGCCTCTCTAGAGTCCGGATGCACGATGATCGCAGCGAAGGGACCTCAACACGGAGCTTTAGAAGTGAAGGACCGGACTACAAAGGTTGTAATCCCAAACTCTTAGATGTTAAAGTGTTTAACATGCTTTGTTTCACCTAAACTCTAGTATAAAGATCTTGGTTAGGGTTGTTCGGCACGGCTAAATTTTAAATCGGGCATGGTTGATGCCTCGTAGACCCTTGTGCGTGTGCCTAGAAACCCAACAGGGGTTGTACATTTCTGAAATGGTTTTTACTGGTTTGTGAATGTGGACTTGTTGGATTGTCGTGAATGGATAGTCGGGGATGTGAGACGAGTGTTTCTTTCATTCAAATGTAAATTGTAATTTGTTGTAATATTCTTTTGCGGGACACATCCGGGTTGAGGTTGTAGCCACCGTTGTATTATTTCATTTACTGTTTTCTGCTCCTAGGATAGACCCAAGGTGGGGTGCACAAACTACCGGGTACTTTGAAGTGTTTAGTGGCCTACTCACGTTTTTGAGGGAGACCGCGCTAGCCTAGCCCCCGCTCTATCGTTAGTTAAGTAACCTAACGGGTGAATGACGGGGCCCAGTGGCGAATGCGGATGGCATAAGAGGACGTTGTATTTTCGTTGTTTTCTGCAATGATCGTTAATTGATGGGACACATTATATTAATGCAAAGAAAATAAATCAAAGTTGAATCGTTGGAACAGTTTAAATGAAACCACTCGGTTATTTTGAAACAGAAGATATTTTTTAATTGCGGAGCATAAACCACTCCTTTTAAAAGCTATCAGGTTCCTTCGATCATATCAAGTTCACTACGTTCACGGTTTCTCCAAAACCATTCGTAGCCCTCCGTCATTTCATTTGGGTATTCAGTAGTATTCAAGCTATGTATTTTGACCAACGCCAAGGCCTAGTGTTTGGTAGCTGCTGGGTATTCGTTTGTTGCATAGATAGATGAGTTGGTTTGGGACAGTCGTACTTATTATTTGGCCAACGTTAGGGGTATGTATGGGTGGGTTCAAATTTACAAAATAATGATTGGTAGAAATTGACATGTGACTTATGATATTTTGACCAACGCCAAGGTCATAAGAGCATGGGGCAGAAATTTATATCGGGAATTTCTAAAGAAACTGAAATTTGCTAAGAGTTGCATACCATTTGGAGTGTGATAATTTTGGTAGGATTCCTTCAGTTTTATCACACAATGATATTTGGATCCCGGTCCTACTTTGAGTATCCGCTACTCATCAGTAGATTCATCACATAATGATCAATGCTATAAACCAAGTAGGTGTTGAGAAAGGTGTCAGCGGGGCTACGCCCCTAGAGAAAAGAGTTATTTAATTAAGGAACTTCGCGAAAGCGCCGTAAAACCTCCCTCGAAGTAACGACACCGGCCTGGCTGAACGGTTAAGCAAGTATTGTACGGTGAGAATAGTCCTGACTAGTTCTTCCCTTTTAGTTTCAGGAGGGATTAGAGAAACAGTGGGAGCCATCCTGTTTAGATAAACTAAAAACCACTCTAAACTTGCAAGAGCATCATGCTAAAGTGTTCCCTCTCTCTCTCATTGCAGCGACCCAGAACATGACAGGCCTTAAGTTACTATTAGATAAAAATATTTTGACCGAGCTAAACTATAAAGACTGGTTCCGGAATGTCAAGATGGCAATTACTTATGACAAATTGTGGTATGTCCTTACCACTAAGGCACCTGCTGTTCCTGGTCCAGAATCCAGTGTCGCGGATAAGGAAATCCGTAAGTCCTGGGAGTTAGATTGCGCGAAGGTCAAATGCATCGTGCTTGCCTCTATGAATAATGAACATCAGAGGAGGCACGAGAATATGGATCTAGAATCCATATTTATCCACACCAAGGATTTGTATGGAGAGCAATCTCGTACAGATAGATTCGAGACCTCGAAGAACTTGTTTCAGTCGAGGCTGGCCGTTGGATCATCTGTAGGAGAACATGTCCTTAAGATGATTGGCTATATAGAAGAGCTCGCGGTCCTCGGGACGACATTAGAGAACGAGCTATATACAGACTTGGTTCTTCAGTCCCTTCCTTCCACCTACGCCCAGTTTATTTTGAATTTCAACATTCAAGGTAAAGAACTTGAACTTCCAGAAGTCCTTTACATGTTGAAGAGTGCAGAGGGCACCTTGCAGAAGGCAAGGGAAACACCCACTATGTATGTTCGTGGTGCTTCCTCTTCCAGGTCCAAGGCATGGGCCAATGGAAGGAAGAAGAATGCCGCAACCAAACCAAGAGGCGGTGTTGGTAAGGTGGAAGTCAAGGGAAAGGCAAAAGTTGCTGTGCCAGTAGTGGCAAAGGACGAGTGCTTCCACTGTCGTAGGAAAGGCCATTGGAAGAAAGATTGCAAAGCTTGGATCGCCAAGAACCAGGACCCGAAGCAAGCTGTGGGTTCGACTTCAGGTGTGTTTGTAATTGAAAATTGTCTGTCAATCAACTCTACTTCCTGGGTATTGGATACCAGTTCAGGATCTCATATATGCAATTCATTGCAGGCACTGAGAAACCGTAGAGTGCTGAAGGTTGATGATATGACCCTCCAGGTTACTAACGGAGCTAGCGTGAATGCTGTGTCCGTAAGGGATTATCACCTTGGTTTGACGAGTGGACATAATTTGGTTTTGCGCTACTATTTTTGTGTACCCAGTTTAACGTGTAATATCATATCAGTATCGTTGTTATGAAAAGAAGGTTATGATTTCACGTTTGTAAGCGATGTTGTTAACATCCACCTTAATCATGGTTTGATTGGGTCCGGTGTACTAGATAACGGTATATACATTTTAAACCAATTACAAATTTTCAATATCCAGAACACACTAAACAGAAAGTCTCCAGATGTAAATCAGGCTTTCTTATGGCATTATAGTCTTGGTCACATCAATGAAACAAGGTTAACTAAGTTACATAGAGAAGGATATTTGGATCCGTTCGAATATCAATCTTATGCCACTTGTCAATCATGTCTCAAAGGAAAGATGATAAAGACTCCATTCACTGGACATGGAGTAAGAGCGAGCGAACTCTTAGGACTCATACACAGCAATGTATGTGGTCCAATGTGTACACATGTAAGAGGCGGTTTTTCATATTTCATTACTTTTACGGATGATTACTCTAGGTATGGATTCATTTTCTTGATGAAACATAAATCCGAGGCCTTTGAGAAATTCCGAGAATATAAGAATGAAGTAGAAAACCAAACCGGCAAAAGTATCAAGACACTGAGATCTGATCGAGGTGGTGAATACTTAATTGCCGAGTTCCTGGGTTACCTAAAAGTGAAAGGAATTCTCTCTCAGCTTACTCCTCCATACATTCCACAGCATAATGGTGTATCGGAAAGACGGAACTGAACCCTATTGGATATAGTACATTCCATCATGAGTAATGCCGAGTTACCGTGATCTTTCTGGGGTTATGCGCTAGAATCAGCTGCATATCTTTTTAACAGGGTTCCTACCAAAACTGTGCCTACGACACCATATCAGATGTGGAGTGGGAAGAAACCCTATCTTCAGTATCTGAAGATATGGGGATGTCCAGCTTTTGTTAAAAAGAAGCATGCAGACAAACTCGAGGCACGATCAGTGCTGTGTCAGTTTGTGGGATATCCGAAGAACTCCAAGGGATATTTTTTCTATTACGCAGATGAACAAAAGGTTTTTGTTTCTCGTAATGCCCATTTTCTAGAACATCAGTTTTTAGAAAAGGAAACAAGTGGGAGCGCAATAGAACCGGAAGAAATTCCAGAACCTCAAAATACTACTGAAAGTTTGGTAGAACCAGAAGTTCAAGATGAACAGGACATTCCCGCACCCCTCCGCAGGAGTAGTAGGCCGTCTCATCCGCCGGAGAGATACTACGGTTTTCTCATAGACGGAGATAGAGAAGATTGCGTCAATGATAATGATGAACCTACTAGCTTCCAGGAGGCCATCCAGAGCGGAGACTCGGTAAGAAGGCTAGATGCAATGCGGGCCGAGATGGAGTCCACGTACAGTAACAAAGTATGGACTTTGGACTTTGCTCCAGATGGGGTAAAACCCATAGGATGTAAGTGGATCTTCAAGAAAAAGATTGGTGTAGATGGACGGGTGGAAACCTATAAGGCTAGACTTGTTGCAAAAGGTTTTCGTCAAAGACAAGGTTTGGACTATGACGAAACTTTTTCTTCAGTGGCTATGCTCAAATCCATTCGGATCCTTCTTGCCATTGCCTCCTTCCATGATTATGAGATCTGGCAGATGGACGTAAAGACGGCTTTTCTAAATGGTAATTTAGAAGAGTGCGTCTATATGGATCGGCCAGAAGGTTTCAATCAGAGTGGGAGTAGCGGGAAAGTATGCAAGTTGCTTAAGTCCATTTATGGACTAAAGCAGGCATCGCGGAGTTGGAACATCTGTTTTGATGAAACGGTCAAAGAATATGACTTTATAAAAAATCCAGATGAACCATGTATATATAGTAAAATTGTAGCACGAACTTTATGTAGGGTTACTAGGCACTAGAACAAGGTTCTACACGGCATCAACCATGCCAAAATCAAAATTTTCATGTGCCGAACAACCCTAACCAAGATCTTAGACTAGAGATTAGGCGAAACATAGAAAGTAAACAAATTTACTTCTAAGAGTTAGGGATTACAACCTTTGTAGTCCGTTCCTTCACTTGTAAAGCTCCGTGTTGAGGTCCCTTCGCTGCGATCATCGAGTACCCGGACTCTAGAGAGGCTCCATGAAGAAAAAGATGCAAGCTTGTTTCCGATCTTCAATAACAAAAATGATCTACCTTGAAGAAACTCAAGCCCAAGCTTTTGCTTCACTAATCAAGTATTAGCAAAGCAAACACCCTAATCTAAGTAGCTAAAATAGATGAGGATGATGAAGTAGGAATTTAGCTCTCATTTGTTTTCTTTATCTCACTCAAAATCATCACATATCAAAAAGCTAGAAAGCTTTTTCCAAAGGAAGAAGAAGAAGAAATTACTTTGTGATGAATAATGAAAACTTGTGTGAAGTTAGAAATGCAACCATGGGTTAAGAATGAAGACTTAACCCATGTAGAGAATTAACAATGGTAAAGGGTTTGGATTTGGTTAATAAATATCTACAATATATCTTTACAAAGTATCTTTGCTTAAAAACAAAAACAAAGCTTCTAGAAGCTTCAAGAAAGCTTAACCCTAATCCAAACCCTAACCATGTTTAAACTCCACAAAACATGTTGCATTTGTAACCTTAATATGTTACAATATTATATATCACATATACAATATTTATTTTAACAAAATAAAATAATACAATTAACATATATCACATATATATATCAATGTATTACCCAAGCGAGAAAGAGAATTTTTAAGTGAGCTTATACTAGTTAATGTAATTTAATATATCATATATATAATCATACATTAAATTATCGAATCAACACTTGATCCGATAATCAGGCTATTTCACAAATAACCGACTAATATAATCTGTATCAGTTCATCGAATCAACACTTGATCCGATGACCCGGCTATATCACATATACCCGGCCGATATCACATATCGCGAGAATCTAATATAGTATCACATACACGTATTGTTCTCTATCCCGCACATATCATATATGTGCTCCTACTCCGTTTTTCCTGAGCCAGGAAACCTCTGTGTAGGACTCTAAAGAATCGTCAATACACCGGCAGTAGGTGATGATCATATCAAACACCCACAAGCTGCAAGCGGTCAGCTAAACGTAACAGCTACCCAGGTATTGAGCAATCAGAAGATCAATAAGCAAGCTTATACATTCTCCCATGAATCCAACCAGTAACACTCCCGTACAGTCCGGTCTCTTCGTCTGATATGTCGCATATCTCGCCTATAGGTGGTAAACGTCAGACCCCAGTAGCTTAATAAGTCATGTCGATATGAGATCCATAACAGTTCGAGAAACTACTGATAACACTTACCGGTAAATCTCAGCAAGCCTGGCCAGGGATTTCCAGTTATAGCCAATCGAACATAGCGCAACATCAACTCCCTATACCGGGAGAGACGAAACCCCTCCTATCGCTCATTGCCTCCATGTGATTCGGGATTGTACCCAAAAGCCACCTTTTTGCACGCCCTCTTGGACGTGGTATGATGGAACTCAAAGCACAGTGGGAATCACACAAGACTGTAAGTCCACGGTAGCGCCCCGGCCGTGTAACAGACGCCAAATACGGAACAAAAACTTTTTACAACTGGCGCTATCGTATACTATAACCCGGATCTGCCATTAAAGCTAAACTAACAAACTATAAAGTGGGTAGAAATGTTATACCGAACGATCCGAGTCCTTCGGTCTTCAACCATCATCCTACGCTTTGTTGCGGCTGCTCCGATCTCTTGAATCTCCAGTCTTCTCGTCCAGGTGGCACCATGTCGACGGATCTTTAAACGGGCTCCCGCCTCTGAACCGAGGCAACTCGATCATCAAGTTTGCTAAAAGAGATGACCAAGATTGATGTAGAGAATGAGTAGAACACTTTGTCTCGCTTCGTCCAAAGGTATGGACGAACGGTTATTGAAGTTGCCATTTGAATCGGGTAAATGAGAAATGAGCAATTCTAATTTTTATGAACCAAATTCCTTAATCTTTTTTCATATGAATCAATCACACATCCACTCATGAGGGGTCGGCCATTTTCATATAGGAGGGAGGTGAGTGTAGGAAGGGGGTAGAGTGACCATAACAATAAAGAGAAGAATGAGTCATTAGACACCTAGCATAAACATTAATGAACTAATGAATCATCTAACCTAGTCATGCTATCATTAAATGAATAATTAATGCACTAATGAGTCACTAGCCACCACATCATCCTAGTCACAATCTAGATGCTTCTAGAACCTTCCACACTCATCAAGAAAAGATAAATCCGTCTTTAAACGAATGTTAAAGACGGGCGATAGAAAACTGGAAACTGGCAACTTCCAAAAGCGATCCCGAAACGAATTTTAGGATAACCCCGTAACAGTATAAACATACCCGCATTTGTATTACGACCGAATACAAATGCAACTGAGACAAAGATATTATATTTACATAGTATAATACTCGAATTCGGCTTAAACCAAAGCCCACCAGTATTATCTGCCCGAAATATGACACTGCGTAAACGCACGTGCATTTTCCGAACCCTGCCATAAAACCATACGGCCTCTACAACGTTTTGCCCGAACTTGGGAAACTGTCTGTGGGGGACATTAATGACTCATCAACACACTGGCACTGGGTATAACCACTAGCACGTCAGAGGTACAAGCTGTACGTAATGGTTGCCTATGCATTGATTGGAAGGGAAGCTGACGAGCGAACTCATCCTGAAACCCTACTGAGCCTAACAGTGACAATATCCGTACAGTCCGGTCCGTTTAATCTAAAGAGTATCGCATATCGAGTCTGGGGGGTGGATAAAGTCAGACCCCTAATAACGCGATAATTCGTGTCGGTATGAAGCCCATCACCACCTGAGAAACTACTGATCCAAATCAGTAATTCTCCATTAACTCTGCCGAGGATTTCTAGTGATGGCCACCCGTGCACTGTGCGACATCAACCCCCAATACCGGGAGAGACGAATCCCCGACGAACCGTTCACTGCCTCCATATGGCTCGGGACTGTACCCAACTAAAACCTGTTTGCACGTCGCCTTTGAGCATGGTAGGGTAGTAATCTAAGCACAGTGGGAACTCACACGAGACAAATGACGATCTCAGGTCGAAGAACTAACCTGTACACATGTCACCTGGGAACTGCTATCTGACGATATGTATAATACTAACTAGCATGTTCCCGGCGAGTCCTGTCCGGTGTACTCATAACCCAATGAGCACCTGTATACATCTTAGGTGAACCAACTGACACCAATGGCTTGTGAGACCGGCCACTTCCCCTTGTCGGGGTCTCGACTGTATACACTAGTCTACTCTGGAATATCGATGCCCTGTCTCCAAACTCCTATGACTAGGGACACTTTAAGGATGTGCTTACAGACCCCAGCTCCAACGTATATGATCGCCATCATACTGCTGGCAGTCAAGCAAGAATCCTATGGGCTCTATCAACAAGTAATAGAGAACTAAAGCATGTATACTATGATAAAGACAAACCAAATAGCATACTATCATCTCGAGCAAGACTGTCATATCGGTATAGGTCCAGCCTCAATCATTGCAATCGCGTACGTGCGATCCAATAATTGACTTTGAAAGCACTATATCCAACAATCTCCCACTTAGACTTAAGGCTAATTATTGCGATGTCGCATACTCACAACCCGTGGGATACCGAACATCCAACTCCTCTACTAAGCAGTTTCATAAAGCTAGTTTGTAAAACTCTTGTGTTCGAGAAATAGCCTCAGTGAGTGGATCCGCCCTGATGTTTCTTTCTATGTCTCTCATAATCTCAAGTTCGCGGAGAAAGCCATCTCCCGAATTGAGCAATACATGTCTTAGAATATGTCTGGATATCTGATGGGACCTAGATCATATATGAACTCCAAATCCAAACTTTTTAGACTGTAGTGATCACTGAACCTAATCAGTATCCAACACCATGCCTCCCACAGTATCCTCTTGGACCACCTGTCCATAATACTATCCCTCGTGAGAGGGAAAACTATAACTTTGACAATCACTCTATCATCCATGTCACATTTGAAGCCTGGAATGATAACCGTCTCCCGAAGGAGGCTGCCGTCATCAAATCCGTAGAACATGCACTTATGTTCTAAAACTGCTTCCTTATGTTTCTTCAGGATTGGATTAATATAAACGTATCGCATCTAGTGCAAAAACAACATCTGGTATGGTACTTGACATCTCACGATTGACTCAATTGCCTAAGCAAGTGATCTGCCAATCATGCATATCCCTCACCCCTTTAGTCTGTAAGACACCTTTAGAGAGGGTGACTCCATCACCTGCAGGTACACTGCCATGGCAGGAGTCAACAATTCTAAAATACTATTAGAATACTGTCAAAGTGCCCAGATTAGGAAACTACCCAATTCTAGATCTAAAACCATAGATCTAGTAACCAGAATGTATGATATTATATTTATATCCCTTTGTGGAGAAACAACTGCGTGACGACCAAAGTACAACCGATTGTAGTATAGGAATTTTACTTCCTACGCTCTGTATGTCATCCAAATACCAGGACATCACACACTACTATCTTTTTAACAGATCCATCCCCTATTCTGATGAAGTCAAACCCATGACTGTCACATCAAAATTAGATGATCTATCTCCTCTATATTTGCTTAAGCCTATAAATAGACATAAGCTACTTGCCCACTATGCTTCCGCTACTCCCACTGACTACGACAACCCTCTGGCAGAATAATATATACGTACACTTCTAAAGCTAGTTTAGAACGACGCTATACTTAACCTCCTGCCGGGTCTCATAGCCTGGAACAACAGTAGTGTCAAGTCCGGGTAAACAATAACCTCCCTGTCACCGTCCTTGAAGGTACCGGAGTACCTCTCGGGTGTCTGAGATTACCCATCATATATGCGGAGTGGTTATTGGAATGTCAAACCCGATTGAATATATAGGTCCTATTAAATTTTCCGTAATCGTTTGTGGTTCTGGAATCACTTCCAGTTCTACTATACTCCTACTACTGTTTTCTGAAAAATCCATTTTACTAAAACTGTGGCGAGTCAAGAACAATATCACTATTGATCTTCCAGATGGTAGAAAGTCAACCCTCGTCAAAGCCAGGGTTAACCCACAAACTGCCATTATAGAAACGTGCCTTGAGTTATCCAGTGTCAGGTTTTAAGCATAAGCTGGACAACTAACCGTACCTTAACATCGTTACGATATGAACCATTCTATATCCAATATAGAAACTTTGGCACTTATTTAATTGGAACCAGATTCAAAACATGCAGCTGTCTCCAGTGCATATCAACTTAATGGAGAAAGGCTAATCAGCATTACTCAACTTAGGAATCCATCCAATTATGAGTAAAAGAGAAACAAGTTTCTCATAACCATTACTATCATCTGAATACCAATCACAAGAATCTACATCTTCGATCTCTTTTAAGAATCCCGATACCTGCGACACCTGGTTCCCAACTTTATTCTTATACCAACAACTTCTCATAACTTAGAGATTGTATTTCTACGAAACACTTGTCTAAAAACTAGAGAAGTTACAAGTAAACAGAACAGAGTACGAGGACCAACCCCTTTGTCCTAATGGACACTGGACAACATACAATACTCTGTATAAGTCCGTTGAGTTGAATAACTCAAAACCTGTGCGTCGTAGGTTGAAAACTGTACCCAGGTGATTTCCTCAAATATCACCAATTACAATGAATTCCGATATAATGAGGATGATTACCTAATTCCCAAATGACTTACTCCCACTCATCATCTGTAAAACTATACAGATGTGAGAATCATACCTGGTACATACATACCCTGGAGTAAGTATCTAATCGGGAAATCAGTTTTCCATTAACAATGCACTGAAACAAAAAAATGTTTCATAGGGGTATCATGGCATTCCTAGTAATGCCTCTTCCGTAATCAAATTCATGACTTTAACCGTATATTTCTTTGCCATCTCTCCAAATCCCTTTATTTGTCTTTAGTCATTACCTTCTGTACACCATCATTAGGCTAAACGGTTTTCTTCCTTCTCTACCGTTCGGCACCAGCCTATGTTTTGGAAGAAGACTATCCAGTAAGCATAATAGGTGTACCCCCCTAAACCAAGGAGTACTCGCAACTTGAGAGAAGGTGATGATAAAAGACAACTGAATAATACCTTATTCTATTTCTCCCGAACTGTGGAAAAAAGCAAAGGTGAAATATGAGTGGCGATGAAGTACACGGTTTGGTCGTGAATGATAACAGTCGCAATTTACTTTGCCCTCTTTATAATCCCTTTATTTTGTCTTTAGTTATTACCTTCTGTACACCCAACTTAGGCTAATTGGTTTTCTTCATTCCCTACCTTTCGGCACCTGCCTATGGTTTGGAATAAGACTATCCAATAAGCGTAATAGGTGTACTCTCCTAAACTAAGGAGTACTCGCATCTTGAGAGAAGGTGATAATAAAAGATAACTGAATAAAACAATTCTATTTCTCCTGAACCTGGATCCATCCTCGAAGAAGTCTATACGAGTTCGTATATAACCATACGATGGATCTATCCAATGGAAGTGGATGTCCGTAGTAATACGGGGTGTTCTGAGAAATGCAAAGGGTAAAAGAAGGAGCGGCAATGACTTATGCAACTTTAGAGAATCCAAAAGCCAGTATTTTAAGAAGGTTCGGTCAACTTGGTCACTGAGTCATTGTCTAGGGTCGGTCAAAGGTCGCTGCCAAAGAGAGAGAGAGAGAGAGAGAGAAGAAACACTCTGCGTGCACTCTAATCTAGATCAGAATGGTTATCACTTTATCTAATCAAGAAACCTCCCACTGTCGTCTCAAATTCTCCTCCAAACCTGAAAGAAGAATTAGTCGGAATCACCCGAGGTGTAAACCAACTCATCAGTGAGAATCGGGATCCAACTATCATCGCATGATAACGTTATGGAATCCACTCACGTTATCACACTCCAGAAGGTATGCGCATGCCTGGCAAGTTTCAGTTTTTTTAGAAACTCCCGATATGATTTTTTCCCCATGTTCTTATGACCTTGACTAAGGGCCAACATATCATAAGTCACATGTCAAGTTCTTCCCGTCATTATCCAGGTTGATTTGAACCCACCCGCACATGCCCTTGACTAAGGGCCAAAATGGCAGAATGACTGTCCCAAACCAACTCATCTATCTATGCAACAAATGAATACCCAGCAGCTACCAAACACTATGCCTTGACCAAGGGCCAAAATACATAGCTTGAATACTACTGAATACCCAAAAGAAATGACGGAGTCCTACGGCTGGTTTTTGGCGAAAAACCTTTAACGTAATGAACTTGATCTCGTTGAAGGAACCTGATAGCTTTTTATAAAAGATATAGTGGCGAAAACCTTTTGCTAAAGAGGTCACTCCCGGTGAAGGGATCTCGGCTCTTTCCTCGTGGAATGAGGTGCAGGATATTCTAACTGAATACAGCGATGCAAAGCAACTTGTAATCGACTATAGTGAAGTTATTACCCTGACGTAAACTTCTGCCCAAGGGGTCGCTCCCGGTGAAGGGATATCAGCCCTTGCCTCGTCGAATGAGGTGCAGGATATTCTAACTGAATACCGCTATACATAACAAAATAAAACGCCTTTGTAATAACACTTTTAAAATTGGTTCCAACAACATCAAATATAGGTTTGTTTTATCCTTGCATTGATAAGAATCAATGCAGTCCCATCAATCAATCACACCAGAAAAGAACGAAAATAAAATGTACGTATATGCTATCCGCATTCGTCACTGGGTCCCATCATCACCCGTTAGGTTACTTAACTAACGACAGAGCGGGGACCAGACTAGTGCGGGTGTAAAACATATACAACATCTAATAGTATTTATACCAATATACAATAATCGCTCCAGGCGTGATAATATGAAACATTACAGAAAAGTAATAAGCATTAGAGAACAATACAGATAATCTGGGATCCCCGGGTTTCACAGAGCCGCTACTGAAACCCGACGTTCCCCTGGTCGTGTGGATAGCCTGTGCAATGAAACCTAGACCCCTACGGGTGCGGCAAGTTACCCGCCAAAACCTGAAGTGAGGCAGCCCCGTACAGCAAAGTGAATGGACTACCCGGCACTTCACGGAATCCGGTAACTTGAGCACCCCTCCTTGGGTCAACCTGTACCCCCTACGAGTGCGGCGAATAGTCTGCCAATTCTAGAGTGAGGCCCCTCTGCCTCTCAAAGCCGTGAGATCCAGACCCGTTGCCCTCCAGAACCCGGCTATCCGTGCACTCCGTCGCGGGGTAAACCTAGTACAGAAATAATAAAAAATATGTACAACGGGTACATCGACCTCAGCCCGGTCGTGCCCCAAAAGAATATTATACAAACAGGCAGTGACGGCAGTCCACATGTTGGACGCTCATCACGCAATATCAAATGTACAAATAAATCCAAACTGCACTATCATTGCACACTGCTATCCACCACGACAAATCCGCAACATCACAGCACAACACAGAACATCAACGCGAATGTCACGTTCGCAAACCCGTCTAATAATACTATAGCAATTAGACGCAATTTACCGCTCGAATGACATTCACGGTCGGAAATATAATGTAAGTACTGCATACTAACGAGTTTAAAATTTCGATGGACAAAACTTCCTGTAGTGGGCCCCACGTACATCTGGTGTACAGTAATAAAATCTGGGCCCAAAAGAAATATACCAGAAAACACAATTCACTGTTTAGAAACCCCAGAAGAAATTTGAACCTCTGAAGCTCCAAGATGGCCGCGGATCCACGGCCAAAGCATGGCTTTGGCGGTGGTTCCACGGCTGTACGGACGAGTCAGAGGATCGGATTTCTTCAGTTTTCTTCAAAAAGCCTGCTTGTTTTTCTGTGATGCTTAAAATAATTTTTAGACCCTTTTAAAAATCGACATAAACTTTAACCCAGAAAATTGCAGTTTTCGAAATTTCGTTCGATCGATGTTTTAAACGCGCTAGCACAAGTTAGTAAAGCTTAATGGCGAGGCTCTGATACCACTGTAAGTCCACGGTAGCGCCCCGGCCGTCTAACAGACGCCAAATGCGGAACAAAAACTTTTTACAACTAGCGCTATCGTATACTATAACCCGGATCTGCCATTAAAGCTAAACTAACAAACTACAAAGTGTGTATAAATGTTATACCGAACGATCCGAGTCCTTCGGTTATCAACCATCATCCCACGCTTTTTTGCGGCTGCTCCGATCTCTTGAATCTCCAGTCTTCTTGTCCAGGTGGCACCACGTCGACGGATCTTTAAACGGGCTCCCACCTCTGAACCGAGGCAACTCGATCATCAAGTTTGCTAAAAGAGATGACCAAGATTGATGTAGAGAATGAGTAGAACACTTTGTCTCGCTTCGTCCAAATCTATGGACGAACGGTTATTGAAGTTGCCATTTGAATCGGGTAAATGAGAAATGAGCAATTCTAATTTTCATGAACCAAATTCCTTAATCTTTTTTCATATCAATTAATCACACATCCACTCATGAAGGGCCGGCCACTTTCATATAGGAGGGAGGTGAGTGTAGGAAGGGGGGAAGAGTGACCATAACAATAAAGAGAAGAATGAGTCATTACACACCTAGCATAAACATTAATGAACTAATGAATCATCTAACCTAGTCATGCTATCATTAAATAAATAATTAATGCACTAATGAGTCACTAGCCACCTCATCATCCTAGTCACCATCTAGATGCTTCTAGAACCTTCCACACTCATCAAGAAAAGATAAATCCGTCTTTAACCGAATGTTAAAGACGGGCGATAGAAAACTGGAAACTGGCAACTTCCAAAAGCGATCCCGAAAAGAATTTCAGGATAACCCCGTAACAGTATTAACATACCCGCATTTGTATTACGACCGAATACAAATACAACTGAGACAAAGATATTATATCTACACAGTATAATACTCGGATCCGGCTTAAACCAAAGCCCACCAGTATTATCGGCCCGAAATATGACACGTGCGTAAACGCACGCGAATTTTCCGAACCCTACCATAAAACCATACGGCCTCTACAACGTTTCTCCCGAACTTGGGAAACTGTCTGTGGGGGACTCTAATGACTCATCAACACACTGGCACTGGGTATAATCACTAGCACGTCAGAGGTATAAGCTGTACGTAACGGTTGCCTATGCATTGATTGGAAGGGAAGCTGACGAGCGAACTCATCCTGAAACCCTACTGAGCCTAACAGTGACAATATCCGTACAGTCCGGTCCATTCGTTTAAAGAGTATCGCATATCGAGTCTGGGGCGTGGATAAAGTCAGACCCCTAATAACGCGATAATTCGTGTCGGTATGAAGCCCATCACCACCTGACAAACTACCGATCCAAATCAGTAATTCTCCACTAACTCGGTCGAGGATTTCTAGGGATGGCCACCCGTGCACTGTGCGACATCAACCCTCAATACCGGGAGAGACGAATCCCCGACGATCCGCTCACTGCCTCCATGTGGCTCGGGACTGTACCCAACTAAAACCTATTTGCACGTCTCCTTTGAGCGTGGTAGGGTAGTAATCTAAGCACAGTAGGAACTCACACGAGACAAATGACGATATCAGGTCGACAAACTAACCTGTACACATGTCACCTGGGAACTGCTATCTGACGATATGTATAATACCAACAAGCATGTTCCTGGCCAGTCCTGTCCGGTGTACTCATAACACAATGAGCACCTGTATACATCTTAGGTGAACCACCTGACACCAATGGCTTGTGAGACCGGCCACCGCCTCTTGTCGGGGTCTCGACTGTATACACTAGTCTACTCTGGAGTATCGATGCCCTGTCTCGAAACTCCTACGACTAGGGACACTTTAAGGATGTGCTTACAGACCCCAGCTCCCACGTATATGATCGCCATCATACTGCTGGTAGTCAAGCAAGAATCCTATGGGCTCTATCAACATGCAATAGAGAACTAAAGCATGTATACTATGATAAAGACATACCAGATAGCATACTATCATCTCGAGCAAGACTGTCATATCGGTATAGGTCCTGCCTCAATCATTGCAATCACGTATCTGCGATCCAATAATTGACTTTGAGGGAACTATATCCAACAAAAACTCTATGACGATCTCGGGTGTACAGACTAACCTATACCAATGTCACCAGAGAATTGCCATCTGACATGAGGTATAATACCATCTGGGAGTTCTCGGCGAGTCCGTCCAGTGTACCCAGTCTCCACTGAGCACCCGTATACGTTCTCTAATGTTAAACACCAATGGATATGGGATCATCCATCGTTCATCATATGGGTCAAGAAGCGCATACGCTAGTCTACTCTGGAGTATCGATGCCTTGTCTCGGCACTCCCACGACCAGGAACATTTGAAGGATGTACTTAGCGACTACACTGTCCCCACTAATATGATCTGCATCATAGTCCTGGTAGTCAAGTACTCATCCTAAGGGATTTATCAACGTGTAACATAGAGACAATCATAGTACATGTTTAGATAAAGTGTAACCAGATAGCATACTATCATGTCGAGCAAGAAAGTCATCCTTATATATGTCCAAGCATCCACTACAATATACAACATATGTACAGTAATGGCCTTTAGGGCATACATATAACTAACAATCTCCCACTTGCACTAGGGCCATCTTTTGTAGTATCTCATGCCCAACAAATTAGCAGTGGTTGAAGTATCTCATACTCAACCATCCCAAAAAAGTCTCTACTGGGAAATAGGCCTTTGTGAGTGGATCCGTGCTGTTGTCCTCTGGGTCTACTCTCCTGACCTAGATCTCCCTAGAGATCAACCATCTACAAGATCAGGCGATACTTCCTAAGAATATGTCTGGATCTTTGATGGGACGGGGGTTCCTTGGCATAAGCCACAACTCCATTGTCATACAATGGCAGGAACGAAGTTCATCTCATGAACTAAAATATTTCCAGACTACCACTTTGGTAGCATCCTTGGTAACGATGTGTCTTTCCTTTAATTGTCTAGTACGTCACGATATCTAGCTTGGAACTCTTCCAACATACCGTCCCTCTACTGAGGGTAAAGACAATGCCTGTGAAAGACATTCAGTCGTCCTTATCACCCTGGAACCTTTCCAGTGATTCTCCCCAGGGTCGATTGATACCATCTCACTACAACTAGTGAGAATCCTGTAAGTCGACGTTAGACACCCTACGAGTTGCGGGGAGGCGGAATAGGTAAAACAATCATTTTGTTTAAAACAAACATCGACTAACTTACGGATCTTTGCCAAACCTTAACTAACAACATTATAGGAGGGATTAGCTACTATAAAAGAAGATTATACCTAATGAACCAAGTCCTTCTTGTTCCCGTTGACCACCTCCTCGTCGGCCTCCTCGTTGTAATAGAAGATCCACCCGAGAGCTACTTCTCCAAGCTTGACCTCTAACTTGAGGTAACTAGGTTACAAAAAGTGCTAATCAAAGCAACCTAGAGGATATAGAGTAGGATAAGGGATCAAATAGTCTTGCTAACCCTTGATCTCAACTCATGAGAAGTTAGGGTTAGGGTTTGAAGAGAGAGAGCTTGAGGAGAGAGAAGGTGCGATTGAGAATTGTTTTGGAATAATGAATCATTGTGAATATATATGAAGCATAAGATATTTATTAAATGAATAACAAATAACAATTATCATCATGCTTCATTAACTCACCTAGTGATTCATCTCATGAGTCATTTAAACAATAAATGCATCATTCACTCTATGGATGAATCATAACATGAGTCATTAAACCAATTAATGCAAATGCCATCTTAGCCTCCACCTCATCAACCTTCTAGAAGCTTCTCGAGTAATTACGAGAATGCCCCTCCTATCTGTGAAAACACGGAAAAAATTTAGACTGTATAAATCCAATAATCGGATACTAGAATCTGGCTTAAACCAAAGCCCGCTAGTAAAAACTGTCCGAACATCGTACGTGCGTAAAAACAGGTATGCGCCCGAACCCTGTCGTGAAACCATACGACCTCTATATCGTTTCGCCCGAAGCAGGGAAACTCTCTGTGTGGGACTCTAAAGACTCGACTACTACGCTGGCAGTGGGTTTAACCACAGACCGCAAGCGACACTAGCTGTACGTAACGGTCCCCAGGTAGATGTCGATAAGAAGGCCGATGAGGAAACCCATCCGAACTCCTACTGAGCCTGATGTGACAATCTCCATACAGTCCGGTCAATTCTTCTAGGACTATCGCATATCGAGCCTAGGGGGCGGCAAGCGTCAGTACCCTAAAAGCAGTACAAGTCGTGTCGGAGTGAAGCCCATTACACCTTGAGAAACTACTGGAAAACCTACAAGTAAATCTCGCTTGCCCTGGCCAGGGACTTTGTGTAATGAATCTCCAGACACAGCGCGATATCAATTCCCAATACCGGGAGAGACGAATCATGTCTAACCTCCACTGCCTCCAAGTGCTTCGGGACTGCACTCAACTACTACCTGTTTGCACGACTCCTTTGAGCCGTGGTAGGGTAGCAATCTAAGAACAGTGGGAACACACTCGAGGCGAAGCAGCAGTGTCAAGTCTATGGACTATGCTGTACTTATGTCACCTGGGAACTGTTAACTGACGACGGGTATAATACTAACTAACAGTTCCCTGCGAGTCCTGTCCAGTGTACCCATAACCCAACGAGCACCTGTATACTATCTCCAGTACGACGTACTGATGGCTGTGGGATAGACCATCTCCCCAACTGGTATGAGAAGCGTACACACTAGTCTACTCTGGAGTATCGATGCCCTGTCTCGATAATTCTACCACTAGGGACCTGAAAAAGGATGTGCTTGTAGACTACCCAGCCCCCACTAGTGTGACTGCCATCACAATGCTGGTAGTTAAGAAAGATCCTAAGGGCTCTATCAATACGTACACACATATTAAGACAGATATAAACCAAGTAGTATACTACCATGTTTAGCAAGACTGTTAATATAACCGTGAATATCCCAAGCTTCCATTAAGTAATATACAAGCTAGTATGATACAATAATGGCTCCTAAGGCATATACACTAACAATCTCCTACTTGTACTAGGGCCATTGTTAGTTATAGGTACGCCCTAGAGGCCATTACAATAGATACGATGTATATTGTAATGGATGCTTGGACATATATAGGGAGGACTTTCTTGCTCGACATGGTAGTATGCTATCTGGTTGTAATTTATCTTAACATGTATTCTGATTGTCTCTGTGTTACATGTTGATAAAGCCCTTAGGATATGTACTTGACTACTGGGACAATGATGAGATCATACTAGTGGGGCCACGGTAGTTGACGAGTACATCCTATAACAGTTCCTAGACGAGGGTGTATCGAGACAGGGCATCGATACACCAGAGTAGACTAGTGTATATGCATCTTGACCCATATGATGGGCGATGGATGATCCCATATCCATCGGTGTTTGACATCAAGGATGGTGTACGGGTGCTCAGTAGAGACTGGGTACACTGGACGGACTCGTCGAGAACTCCCAGATGGTATTATACCTCACGTCAGATGGCATTTCTCCGGTGACAGTAGTACAGAGTAGTCTGTTGACACGAGATCGTCATAGAGTCTTGTGTGATTTCCACTGTGCTTTGATTTCCATCATACCATGTCCAAGAGGGCATGCAAAAAGGTGGCTTTTGGGTACAGTCCCGAATCACATGGAGGCAATGAGCGATAGGAGGGGATTCGTCTCTCCCGGTATAGGGAGTTGATGTTGCGCTGTGTTCGATTGGCTATAACTGGAAATCCTTGGCCAGGGTTGCTGATATTTACTGGTAAGTGTTATCAGTAATTTCTCGAATTGTTATAGTCCTCATATCGACATGACTTATCAAGCTACTGGGGTCTGACGTTTACCACCCCTAGGCGTGATATGCGACATATCAGACGACGAGACCGGACTGTCCGGGAGTGTTACTGATTGGATTCACAGGAGAATGTACAGGCTTGCTTGTTGAACTTCTTAGCGCTCAATACCTGGGTGGCTGTTACGTTTAGCTGACCACTTGCAGCTTGTGGGTGTTTGATATGACCATCACCTACTGCCGGCGTATTGACGATTTTTTAGAGTCCTACACAGAAGTTTCTTGGCTCAGGCAAAACAAAGTAGGGGCACATATGTGATATGTGCAGGATCGAGGATAATGCGATATGAGATACCGTATTCTATTCTCGCGATATTTGCTATCAGCCGGGTTATCGGATCAAGTGTTGATTCGATGAATCGGTACGGATAAATATTAGTCGGTTATATGCGATATAGCCGGATTGTCGGATCAAGTGTTGAATCGATAATTTAATGTATAATAATATATATGATATATTAAATTACATTTACTAATATTAGCTCACTTAAAGATTCTTTTTCTCACTCGGGTAATACATTGATATATATACGATATATGTTAATTGTATTATTTTATTTTATTACAATACATATTATATATGTGATATATAATATTGTAATATGATATGGTTATTAATGCAACATGTTTAGTAGAGATTAAACAAGATTAGGGTTTGATTTGGGTTAATGCTTTCTAGAAGTTTCTAGAAGGTTTTCTTTGTTTTGGAAAAGATATTTACAAGTGACTCGTCTTTAACCTAACCCAAACCCTTCACCCTTGGTTAATTCTCTACAAAGGTTTAGCAACCATGGTTGCATTATTGATCATTATCCTTTCATTATTCATCACAAAAGGTTTAACAATTATTATTCATCTTCTTCTTCCTTCTTCTTTCTTTTCATGGAAAAAGCTTTCTAGCTTTTCTAAGTGATGATTATGTGTGAGAAAAAGATTATAAATGAGAGCAAAAATCCTACATCATCATCCTCATCTATCCTTACCCTTTAGATGAGAGTGTTCACTTCATTTAGTGAGTGTTAGCTTGTGTTAATGAAACTTCAAGGTAGATCATCTTTGTTATCGAAGATCGGAAGCAAGACTGCATCTTTCTCTTCGTGAAGCCTCTCGAGAGTCTGGAACACGATGATCGCAGCGAAGGGACCTCAACACGGAGCTTTAAAAGTGAAGGACCGGATCTACAAAGGTTGTAATCCCTCTCACTTAGTGTTAAAGTGTTTAACATGCTTATTTTCGCCTAATCTCTAGTTTAAAGATCCGGCTTTGGATTGTTCGGCACGGCTAAATTTTAAATCGGTCATTGTTGATGCCTCATAGACCCTTGTGCGTGTGCCTAACAACCCTACAGTGGTATCAATGTTAGTTATATGTATGCCCTAGAGGCCATTACTGTACATAGGATGTATATTGTAGTGGATGCTGGGACATATATAGGGAGGACTTTCTTGCTAGACATGATAGTATGCTATCTGGTTACCCTTTACCTTAACGTGTATGCTGATTGTCTCTCTGTTACATGTTGGTAAAGCCCTTAGGATCTGTACTTGACTACCTGGACTATGATGCGGATCATACTAGTGGGGACATGGTAGTCCATAAGTACATCCTTCAAAGTCCCTAGTCGTGGGTGTATCGAGACGGGGCATCGATATACCAGAGTAGACTAGCGTGTACCTTCTCGACCCATACAGATGGGCGATGGATGATCCCATATCCATTGGTGTTTGACATAAGAGATGATATACGGGTGCTCAGTAGAGACTGGGTACACTGGAAGGACTCGCCGAGAACTCCCAGATGGTATTATACCTCACGTCAGATGGCAGTTCTCTGGTGACACTGGTACAGAGTAGTCTGTTGACCCGAGATCGTCATAGAGTCTTGTATGGTTCCCACTGTGCTTTGATTTCCATCTTACCACGTCCAAGAGGGCGTGCAAAACGGTGGTTTTTGGGTACAGTCCCGAGTCACATGGAGGCAATGAGCGATAGGAGGGGATTCGTCTCTCCCGGTATAGGGGGTTGATGTTGCGCTGTGTTCGATTGGCTATAACAGGAAATCCCTGGCCAGGGTTGCTGAGATTTACTGGTAAGTGTTACAAGTAGTTTCTCGAACAGTTATAGACCTCATATCGACACGACTTATCGAGCTATTAGGGTCTGACGTTTACCACCCCTAGGCGAGATATGCGACATATCAGACAATCAGACCGGACTGTACGGTAGTGTTACTGGTCGGATTCACTGGAGTGTGAGCGGGCTTGCTCGTCGATCTTCAGATCGCTCAATACCCGGGTGGCCGTTACGTTTAGCAGACCGCTTGCGGCTTGTGGGTGTTTGATATGATCATCATCTGCTGCCGGCGTATTGACGAGTCTTTAGAGTCCTACACAGAGGTTTCCTGGCTCAAGCGAAACGAAATAGGAGCGCATATGAGATATGTGCGGGACCGAGAATAATGCGTGTATGTGATACCGTATTCCATTCTCGCGATGAATGTGTCGAATGGTTGTATGCGATATAACCTAGTTATCGAATCAAGGATTGATTCGATAAATCGATACATTGGATATTAGCCGGTTATATGCGATATGACCGGATCGTTAAATCAAGTGTTGATTTAATGATTTAATGTATAATTATATATTTGATATATTACTTTGCATTAACTGGTATCGGTTCACTTTAAATGGATTTTCTCACTCGGTAGTGCACATTGTATATTCGATATATTTTTGTGCACTTGTATGTATCATGTTTGATGATGCATGCTAACTTGTGTTTTGTGTGAAGATTAAACCATGGTTGTGAGAGTAGTTAGGGTTTTATTTTCCATTACTTATTTATTCATTTATTTATTTGTTTATACATTTTGGAAAATAAATGGAAAAGTGAAAAGAATGGTGGCTTTATTTGTTCTTTAGTTGAAGCTTCATGAAGCTTTGATCAAGTCAACCATTCTTATCTCATCCTTAACCCTAACCATTCCCACTAACCCTAGTTTAATCTCTACACCTAACCATGGTTTGCTTATGATAAGAATGGATTTTCTTTTCTTTTTTAATTATTCTTATCATAACAATTTCCTTCTTCTTCTTCATTTCTTCAAGTGAAGAAAGCTTGCCTCCATCAATGGCAAGTGATGAAAAAGAGTGAGAAATCCAAATCTAAAGTCTACCCACTTCCTATTTCTTCATCCTCTACCTCTTGCCAAGTAGTAGAGTGTGTTTACTTCACAAGTTTCATGACTTGGTGAAGTTGTGAGCTTGATCTAGCGATGCCTCGACGTAGATCATCTTCGGCATGGACATCGACGACCTAGCTCGCTTATTCTCCGATGAAGTCGACGCTGGAGCCCGGATTCTTTTTGGACAGCGGAGAGGACTTCGTTGCGGAGCTATGGAGGTGGAGCAACGGATCTACAAAGGTTGTATTTCCGTTAAACTTTTAGTTAAGTGTTAACTAGTTAGTTTTTCGCCTAGACATCTAGCCGACGATCCGTAGTTTAGGGTTTGTAGGCACCGTAAAATTTGAAATTGGCATGGTTGATGCCTTGTGAGACCTCTTGGGAGTGCCTAGGAACCCTACAGTGGTATCAGAGCCTAGCTAGAGCCTTAGGCGAAGTCTAGACGGATTTTGAACTCCGAACGAACTCGAAATCCCAATACAACCATGCTCTCTGTCCTTTTTCTAAAAACAGGGATTTTTCCAAATTAAAAATTGCTAAAAAATTCAGTAAGAAAAATAAGAATTACGATGCAAAAATTATTGGATGAACAGTAACTTCGGCGGCGGAACCGCGGCAGAAGCCCTGCTTCTGCGGCGGTTCCGCTGCTCAATCATGACGTCATCCATTACTGTTTGCACAGTAATACCTGATAAATTCTTCTGGATTTTCTGGGAATTTTTAAAATTTATTCAAGAGTTGAATTTTCTGCAGTTGTTTTGGGGATTCGGTGTTTCGATCGGGATATCAAATTTTGTCTATTTGGCTTTCCGGATAAATTTTAGATTATGTTAAAAAGTTCGACCGGATATAAATACCCAATTTTTCCCCTGTCGGGAAATTTCCAAGTGTTGGATTTTTCCGTAGTTTAACGACGTTCTAAGTAGTGCAAGTAACGCGATGGTCCCTCTAGAAGACAACAAACCTTAACTCGATTATGTGACCGTCTTGAACTGCCCTTTGAACCTTCGGGTTTGGGGCAGTACGGCGTGCCACATGTGAGGCGTTGGCTTGACCCTTCTACGGCTGGACCGTTGGTACTGAGGCACGAACGGAATGTTGTTATACTTGTTTCATGTGTTGATCAGTTTCGGGAAAACTTGGGTGTTCGATTGTTCGATCGGAAAGTTTGACATTTTCTATTTATCCGGAAAGGGATACAATAATTGGAATTCACAATGAGTTATGAGATAACTGAATGAATGTTATAAACATAGCAGTTTAGTCTCACTTGATCGGTAGCCACGGAATTTTGATGTGATCAAAAGTCCGTCGCAATCACGTAGCGTACGCGGATACTCGCCGGGTAAACTTAATAGACAGCCTCACTCCATAGCCCCGACCAAGTGACTGTAGGAGAACCCCGTCGCCGAAAGCATCCGATCGGGTGCTCGCGGTAGCGGTGTTCCGCCTTGGTGCACTTCGTCGTCGGTATCGGGGGTGCAGCCGCCTATTGAAGTTTGCGACGAGCATTCGATCAGGGTGTCGGGAATCTTGTTGAATTACCCGACTTGGTATTGAAAAGTGTTTTCGATTTTGAGACTAAAAAGCGGGGTTTATAATTGTTAGGCATGCGATGTCTAAGTAATTCATTTGGTCAGGCATGCGATGTCTGAGGTGGTTGCGGATTCCAACTGTTGTAGTTTTACATTTTCTTTTCTGTGACCGTAAGTGTAATATGTGATATCGCCGGTTTCATTGCTATATGTCAACGACAATTGGGATGCGCATATTTACTTACGTTGATGACATGTGATGTTATGTGTTGCTGGATATGTTATATTGGATTGCCGTGTTTGAATAGCCGGGGGTTTTTATGTGAGATGAGTGTTTTTCATTTTCATTCATGTAAAAAACTTGTATGTAATATTCTTTTTTTGGGGCACTTCCAGGTTGCGGAAGTTGTCACCCTTTGTATATTATTTACTTTTCTGCACTAGGATAGACCCAAGGAGGGGAGCACAAGTAACCGGGTTCTGGGGTCCAGTGGGAGACCAACTCGAGGAGTCGAGTCCGGGTCTCCTAACCCTAGAATTGGTAGGGTTACTTGCCGCTCTCGTAGGGGTCTAGGGGTGTGGGATTGGCTATTCATCACGACCGTGGAATCCGTGTTTTATACTGGCTCGTATTGAAAACACGGACGTCCTAGTATATCCAATATTTCATATGTTTCTTCTGCTGTGTTTTATCCGTGTTCATGCGATGTTCTGTGCTCTGTGACAGATATTATAGTATATATGATATATTATATAGACGTTACTTATGTTTTACACCCGTGCTAGCCCTGCCCCGCTCTGCCGTTAGTTACCTAACCTAACGGTGCACGAGGCGACATCGAGGCGAATGCGGATGGCATAAGTGTACGTCATATCTATCTGTGATGTTTAGGTAATTTAAATGATGGGATATTCATTAATGAGATTAATGAAAGAAGATAAACCTAATTGATGTTGTGGAATCGAATTTCAAAATAAAACAGGTAGCTGCAGTTCTTGCTTTGCATCGCGGTGTTCATTATAGAACATCCTGCACCTTATTCGATGAGGAAAGGACCGAGATCCCTTCACCGGGAGTGACTCCATTAGCAATAACTGGCAGATGCTACAACCCTCGGTTTGTCTTTGATCACTTCTATAGTTTATGCTTTGCACAGTGATATATATGATATATCCCGCACCTCATTCGACGAGGAAAGGGCCGACGATCCCTTCACCGGGAGTGACCCCTTTAGCAAAACTAGAAAAGCCTCGAAAACATTTCATTTAAAAACCATTTGATTCCGCAACGAGATCAAGTTCAAAGCGTTAAAGGTTTTCACAAAAACCAGCTGCAACCCTCCGTCATTTTAGGAAGTAGAGTACTTAGTATTCGTGCTGTGTTTGTTGACCATAGTCAAGGCACAGTGTACGGTAGCTAAGTGATGTCTTCCTACACAGCATATGATGCGATTAGTTAGGACAGTCATGTGGCTTTGTTGACCTTAGCCAAGGGTCATGTGGGTGGGTCTAATTAATCACGAAATGACGGGTAGAACTTGACTAGAACCTATGATTTGTTGACCTTAGCCAAGGTCATAGGTGCTAGGGGTAAAAACTATTATCGGGAGTTTCAAGTGTTGAAATTTGCAATGAGATTGCATACCTTCTATGTGATAGTTGGATCCCGATACCCACTGCGAGTAAGAGTTACTCCTGGGAGAGTTTTACACATTACAATTAGCCGATCATGTAGGTGTCTAGAAAGGTGTTAACGAGGTTACGCCTCTGGGAAAACGAGGTTTACATTAATTAGGTTCGTGCGAAAGCACGGGGGACCTCCCTCAAAGTACCGACACTGGCCTGGCTGAAAGATTGGCGAACTTGTAGTGTGTAATTAATCCCGGCTAGTCTTTCCTTTTAGGGTTTGAAGGAAGATTTGATAAAAAGCAGTGGGAGCCATCCTGATTAGATAAAATAATAACCAATCTATTCTTGACAAAGCGCACGCTGAGTGTTTTCTTCTCTCTCTCTCCAAGTAGCGACCATATCACGCCTTAATCAAGATAATAATACGGAATTTTGACTGAACCCGCTTGTTATACTGAGCTGGGGAACGTTGGTCCCGCTCCAACTTATAATTGTTATAAGACAGAGCAGAAAATTGGGGATTACCAGAATTCCCGTGCCGCCCAAACGAAGAGAGTGCATGCTGATGCATCATCTTCGGGTGTGTTCGTTACACAGAACTGTTTCTCAGTATTCTTTACGTCCTGGGTATGTGATACCAGATCAGGATCCCAGATATGTAATCTGTTACATAGGGCTACAGAAAGGTAGAGAACTGAGAACGGGTGATAAGTTTCATGAGACAGAAAACGGGGCAAGTGTTGCAGCCAAGTCTGTTGGTCACTGTCACCCTGTATTACCAATACATTGATTCTGAACGAATGTTATTAGATACCGAACCTGATATACAAAATCATATCTATCTCTTTATTAGTAAAGAAATGATAAAATTTTGTATAGATGGATAATGTTTTGAACATTTCCTATATCAAAAGTTGATCGGTTCAGGCACGTTATCTAAAAGCATTAATGTTCTAAATCAAACTACAGTTCTTAGTATACAGAACACACATAAGAGGAATAGTTCAGAAATGAACGAATCCTTCTTGAGGTATTGTAGACTAGGTCAGATCAATGTAACCCGACTAGTTAGAGTTACATAAAGATGCATATTTAAATTAGTTTGAATTTACATCTTGTGAAACTCGCCAGTTATGTCACAAAGATAAGATGACCATAGCTCCGTTTACTGGAAACAGAGAAAGAGTTACTGAACTCTTGGGATGATACATGTTGATGTATGTTAGGTCCCCTGTCTACACATGCCAAGACTGGTTCTTTATACTTCATTACGTTCTCTGATGATCTCTCAAGATTCAGACCTATGTTCCTGTTGAAACACAAGTCCGAACCTTTTGAGATATTCACAGAATATAAGCGAGAAGTAGAGAACCAAAATACGGGTATAAGTATTATGTCCTATGATGAGATCAAGGAGGAGAATACTTGAGCACGGAAATCCTGGACTATTTTAAAGGAGAATGAGATTCTCTCTCGGCATTACTCCTCCGTATACACCATAGCACGATGGTATATCGGGGCGGAGCAATCACACCCTATATGATAAGGTGTGCTCTATGATGAGTACTACTGAGTTACCTATTTCCTTTTTGGGTGTTATGCACTTGAGAAGTTGCATACCTATTGAATAGGGTTCGAATCAAATCAGTTACCTACCACTTCATATGCGATATGGAAAGGGAAGAGCCCATGTCTTAAGTTAGTTATGATTTGGGGTTGTCCGGCCTATGTCTAAAAGGCAAAATCCGGACAAGCTCGAGGCAAGGTCTGTTATGTAGAACTGGAAATGTTCCAGCTATACAAACTGCAACAGATGATTTGATAGAACCAAAGGATTCAGTAGATTCCAACGAACCTCAGCCTCTCCGACGATCTAGTAGGGTTCCTCACCCACCTGAGAGATACTTCGGTTTCTCTATGACAGTGGGAGCGAGGATTGCATCATGAGATGATGACCCAACTAGTTTCGAGCTGGCCATCAGGAGTAAGACTCTATAAGAATGGCTGGATGCTTAGTGATCTGAGATGGAATCCTTATACACCAACAAAGTATGGACTTTGGTTGCAATATCTGAAGGGTTAAATCCCCATCAGGAGCAAGTATATCTTGAGAAGATTGCTTGGTGTAGATGGAAAAGTTGAGACTTTCAAAGCTAGACTTGTTAAAGGTTTGCATCATTGACCAGATATGGATCATAATGTTAAAACCTTTTCAAGTAACTATGCTTAAGTCCATCCAGATCCTACTTACCACGGCTACATACCATGACTGCGATATCTGGTGGTTGGGTGTCTTGACTGCTTTTCTAAATGATGATTTAGAAGAGAGTGTCTATAAGTACACAGCCAGAGGGCTTCGTAGACAGTGGGAGCAGCGGAAACGTGTGCAAGATGCTTTATAGGATAAAGCAGGCATCGCGGAGTTGGAACATCTGTTTTAATGAAGCGGTCAAAGAGTTTGACATCATCAAAATGGTAGATGAACCTTGTATATACAAAAAGGTAGTAGGGAGTATGGTGACGATCCTCGTAGAGTACGTGGATGACATACTCTTGATAAGAAAGGAGTTTCTTATGCTACGCTCGATCAATCTCCGCTTATCACAAAGATTCTCCATATAGGATTAAAGTGATACCTACTAAATCCTGGATTTTGGATCTATGAGATAGATCTAAATGGATGTTAGGAAACTCACTAGATGTAGTGAGGTGGTGTCAATCGATCCTGAGGAGAATCACTGGAAGGGTTCCAGGGTGATAAAGACGACTGAATGTCAGTCACAGGCATTGTCTTTACCCTCAGTAAAGGGACGGTATGTTGGAAGAGTTCCAAGCTGGATACCGTGATATACTAGACGATAAAGGCAGGATACATCGCTACTTAAGATGCTACCAAAGAGGCTGTTTGGGTGTATATTGGTTCATGAGATGAACTATGTTCCAACCATTGTGAGACAATGGAGTTGTGGCTTATGCCAAGGAACGTCCGTCCCATCAGTGATCCAGACATATTCTAAGGTAGTATCACTTGATCATGGAGATGGTTGATCTCCAGGGAGATCGAGGTTAGGAGAGTAGATTCAGAGGACAACACAGCGGATCCACTCACAAAGGCCTGTTCCCAGAGAGAGACTTTTATGGGATGGTTGAGTATGAGATACTACAACCACTGCTACAGTTGGCCTTAGTGCAAGTGGGAGATTGTTAGTTATATGTATGCCCTAGAGGCCATTACTGTACATAGGATGTATATTGTAGTGGATGCTGGGACATATATAGGGAGGACTTTCTTGCTCGACATGATAGTATGCTATCTGGTTACCCTTTACCTTAACGTGTATGCTGATTGTCTCTCTGTTACATGTTGGTAAAGCCCTTAGGATCTGTACTTGACTACCTGGACTATGATGCGGATCATACTAGTGGGGACATGGTAGTCCATAAGTACATCCTTCAAAGTCCCTAGTCGTGGGTGTATCGAGACGGGGCATCGATATACCAGAGTAGACTAGCGTGTACCTTCTCGACCCATACAGATGGGCGATGGATGATCCCATATCCATTGGTGTTTGACATCAGAGATGATATACGGGTGCTCAGTAGAGACTGGGTACACTGGACGGACACGCCGACAACTCCCAGATGGTATTATACCTCACGTCAGATGGCAGTTCTCTGGTGACACTGGTACAGAGTAGTCTGTTGACCCGAGATCGTCATAGAGTCTTGTGTGGTTCCCACTGTGCTTTTATTTCCATCTTACCACGTCCAAGAGGGCATGCAAAACGGTGGTTTTTGGGTACAGTCCCGAGTCACATGGAGGCAATGAGCAATAGGAGGGGATTCGTCTCTCCCGGTATAGGGGGTTGATGTTGCGCTGTGTTCGATTGGCTATTGTTAGTGTATATGCCCTAGAGGCCATTACTGTATCATACTAGTTTGTATATTACTTAATGGATGCTTGGGATATTCACCTTGTATATACAATCTTGCTCAAAATAGTAGTATGCTACTTGGTTTGTTTCTACTTCAATGTGTACTTGTGTTTATTTCAGTATATCACTTATACGCATTAGTGGAGCCCTTAGGATCTTTGCTTGATTACCAGCGTTGTGATGGCAGTCACACTAGTGGGGGCTGGGTAATCTATAAGCACATCCTTATACAGGTCCCTAGTCGCAGGACTATCAAGACAGGGCATCGATACTCCGGAGTAGACTAGCGTATGCGCTTCTCATCCCAGTGTGGGAGATGGTCTGTCCCACAGCCATCAGTACGTCGTACTGGAGATAGTATACGGGTGCTCGTTGGGTTACGAGTACACTGGACAGGACTCGTCGGGAACTGACAGGTTGGTATTATACCTATCGTCAGTTATCAGTTCCCAGGTGACATGAGTACAGCTTAGTCCGCTGACTTGACACTGGCACTTCGCCTCAAGTGTGTTCCCACTGCACTTTGATCACTACCCTACCACGGCTCAAAGGAGTCGTGCAAACAGGTGGTGGTTGGGTGCTGTCCCGAAGCACTTGGAGGCAGTGACGGTTAGACAGGATTCGTCTCTCCCGGTATTGGGGGTTGACATCGCGCTGTGTCTAGGAGAGCCATTACACGAGTAGTCCCTGGCCAGGGCAAACGAGATATACTGGTAGGTTTCCAGTGTTATCTCAGGGTGTTTTGGGCTTCGCTCCGGCACGACTTGTACCGCTATTGGGGGACTGACGATTACCACCCCCTAGGCCCGCCATGCGATGTATCAGACGAACAGACCGGACTGTACGGAGACTGTCACATTCAGACTCAGTAGGAGTTCAGATGGGGTTTCACCTCGTCAGCCTTCTTGTCGGCATCTACCTGGGGACCGTTACGCACAGCTAGTGCCGCTTGCGGTCTGTGGTTAAACCCACTGCCAGTGTAGTGTCGAGTCTTTAGAGTCCCACACAGAGGGTATTCGCCTCTGGGCAAAACAGAGTAGAGGTCGCATGGTTTTGCGACAGGGTTCGTTCTCATCCGCGCACTTGTGCACGTTTGGAGTCCGGACGGATTATACTGGCAGGCTCTGGTTTGAGCCAGATACTGGTATATATATTTGGGGTTGCTTTTATATCTTGGTATTCTTGTTCCTCGGAACGAGAATGCAGGTGTGTATGCACAGTTGCTTGAGGCGGAGGATGAGGTTTTTCATTAGGGTTTCGGAACGGGTGCGTATGCACAGTTGACAGTTATCTTTTTCCAAACCCTAATGGATTTATGGATTATCTATTTATAATAGTAATTAAATGAGAATTTTGTTATGGTTGATTTTGTTGACTTGTTGACCATGGTTGACTTGTTGACCATGGTTGAAAGTTGACCACCATCATGCTTCAAAAGTCTTCCTTGATTTATGCTTACATTTTTAAATGAAGCATGGTTGTGGTCATTCCAAATTGCCATCAACTATTCTCATTTTCAATTATTATTATTAGATAATTCTTTTCTTTTGCATTATGGTTGCAAGAAAGAAAAAATATAGCTCATTCTATCATTCTCATTCTCTCTCCTCTCTTCATCTTCTTCTTCCTCTAGCAAAGAGAAACCTTCTCATGAGTTGAGAATCATTCTCTTTTAAAACAAAAGCAACCCTTAGACACTCTCTCTACTCACTCTAGGATCAAGGGTTTAGCAAGCCGGCGATTCTAGTTCACTCCAAGTCCGAGAAAGAGCCCAAGGTCGAGCCTTCGAGGTGGATCCATCTTCGACGGAAGAAGGCGACAAAAGAGAACCATCAACCTCTACAAGATTTCAAGAAGAAGGAGTTCAAGTTTAGGTATAACCCTCATCCGAGTAGCTAACTCCTTTTAGCGTATTTGCTAGTTTAGTTTAGACACGATCCCGACCA
Source organism: Agapanthus africanus (assembly GCA_030015575.1). Taxonomy (NCBI): domain Eukaryota; kingdom Viridiplantae; phylum Streptophyta; class Magnoliopsida; order Asparagales; family Amaryllidaceae; genus Agapanthus; species Agapanthus africanus. The sequence goes on along the minus strand of CM057350.1, from coordinate 354,420,178 downwards.
TAGTTTAGTCCATGTTGCCTCTTGCGTTAAAATTTTGATTTTATACCGTTTCCGCCTCCCCGTAAGCACCGGGGGTCGCAATATGGACTTACAGTGGTATCAGAGCCTAACTAAACTTAAACTAGCTTGGTAGTGAAGTGTAACGAAGTTCGGAACCGAAAAATCGCAAAACCGGAAAATCAAAACCCTAACTTTCTGTTGAAATTTTTTCTGCTCAAAATGAAAAACTTTATACTTGTAAAATTGTCTCAGGGTTTTCTAAGAACACACAAGGAAAACGATAGCATGTTTCATCAAAACCGCCGCCCTTCCGCGGCCTGAGCTACTCATCTGGCCGCGGAACCGCCGCAAGTTGGTGTCATCTTTGCATCGTTTTTCGTGCAGTGTTCTTCTGTGTTGGTTTTGGGATTTTTAAGATATATTATATGCACCCAGATTTTCCAGAACTGAAATTCACTTTTGGGGTCCTATAATTCCGTATTTTTTCCAAACTTCACTACACTTTGACTATGATGGTTATATCTGTGATGTTTGCATGTATTGAACGTCGGCTAATCGCTATAAGACGATTAGTCGGGGTTATACATGATCTGTAATGTGCTGGAATGTCTATATAAATATGTTGGATTGTCGCGGGTGAATAGCCGGGGGTTGTGAGACGAGAGTTTTCTTTTCTTGCAATTCATTGTAAATGTAAATTGATGTAATTATATTATTTGTTTGGCCGCACAACCGGGTCGGGGTTGTAGCCGTCATTGTATAATTCTTTTTACTGTTTTTGCTCCTAGGATAGACCCATGGAGGGGTGCACAAACTACCGAGGACTTGGCGGGTAGTTTGCCGCACCCGTAGGGGTCTTGGGTGGGGTTTTGGCTATTCACCGCGACCGTGTTATCTGTTTTTGTTACAGGCTCGTACAAATTACAGATTGCTAGTATATCCAATGTATTTATCTGTGATCTGAAATGTCTATCATTGCTTTCTATTTAGGCGTTGCTTATGTTTTATAGACGCGCTAGCCCAGCCCCCGCTCTGTCGTTAGTTAAGTAACCTAACGGGTAATGACGGGGCCCCGTGGCGAATGCGAATAGCATAAGCGTACGTCATATTTTGGTTGTTTTCTGCAATGGTAGGATTAAATGATGGGACGCATTAAAAGTACTAATGCAAGAATATCACGCATTAAAAGAACTAATGCAAGATAATAAACCAAGTTTAAGTCGATGGAACACTTTCGAAAAACCACTCGGTTCTTTTCAAAACTAACTTTTAAATGCGGAGCTTGAGCCACTCCTTCTAAAAGCTATCTCGTTCCATCGATTATATCAAGTTCACTACGTTCACGGTTTCGCCAAAACCATCCGTAGCCCTCCATCATTTCAGTTAAATATTCGGTAGTATTCAAGCTATGTATTTTGACCTCACGCCAAGGCATAGTGATTGGTAGCTGCCGGATATTTATCTGTTGCATAGATAGAATGCGTTGGTTTGAGACAGTCGTACTGCCATTTTGGCCTACGTCAAGGGTATGTACGGGTGGATTCAAATTAACCTGGATAATGATGGGACGAACTTGACATGTGACTTATGACATTTTGACCTCACGCCAAGGTCATAAGAGCATGGGGCAAAAATCCACATCGGGAGTTTCATAAGTACTGAAACTTGCTAGATTTGCATACCATTTGGAGTGTGATGATTATGGTAGGATTCCTTCATTTTCGTCACGCGATGATATTTGGATCCCGATCCTACTGTGAGTATATGCTACTCCTCGGGAAATTTCTCACTTAACGATCAATGCTATAAACCTAGTAGGTGCCTAGAAAGGTGTTAGCGGGGTTACGCCCCCAGGGAAAAGAGGTTCTTTAATTAAGGAACTTCGCGAAAGCGTTGGAAAACCTCCCTCGAAGTACCGACACTGGCCTGGCTGAACGGTTAAGCAAGTATTGTACGGTGGGATTGATCCTGACTAATTCTTCCTTTATGGTTTGAGGAGGGATTCGAGAAACAGTGGGAGCCATCCTGTTTAGACAGACTAAAAACCACTCTAAACTTGCAAGAGCATCATGCTGAGTGTTTCTTCTTCTCTCTCCTAATTGCAGCGACCAATCAACATGACTGGACTTAAGTTACTCCTAGATAAAAACAAACTGACAGGGCCAAACTACAAAGATTGGCTCAGGAATGTCAAGATAGCAATCACTTATGACAAGCTGGGGTATCTTCTTACCACCAAAGCTCCCCCTGTCCCTGGTCCAACTTCCAGTGTCGCGGATAAGGAAATCCGCAAGACTTGGGAGATTGATAGCGCGAAGGCCAAGTGCCTCCTGCTTGCCTCGATGGACAACGAACATCAGAGGAGGCATGAGAATATGGACATGGAGTCCATATTGCTCCATACAAAAGAACTGTATGGAGAGCAATCACGTATCGCAAGATACGAAGCGTCGAAAAAGTTGTTTTCGACAAAGATGGCCGTCGGATCATCAGTAGCCGAGCACGTGCTAAAGATGATCGGCTACATTGAGGAGCTCGCTGACCTAGGGATCACATTGGAGAGTGAACTATATACGGATATAGTTCTCCAGTCCCTTCCTTCCACTTACGCCCAGTTTATACTGAACTTCAACCTACAAGAAAAAGAGGTTGAACTATCAGAGCTCCTCAACATGCTGAGGAGCGCAGAGGGCACCCTACAGAAAAGTAGGGATACATCCACTTTGTTTGTAGGAGGATCATCTTCTTCTAGGTCCAAGGCGAAAGCCAAGGGAAAGAAGAAGAAGGCCCCCGCCAAACCAAGGGGCGGTGTTAGTAAAGTGGATACGAAGGGAAAAGGTAAAGCAACAAAGATAGCGGGGAAGCTTGTGGATAAGGAAGAATGCTTCTTTTGTCATAAGAAAGGACACTGGAAGAATGATTGCAGGGCCTGGAAGGCCAGAACACAGGAATTGAAGCAGGTTGCAGCTTCAGCTTCAGGTGTGTATGTTATTGAAAACTGTCTTTCAATAAACTCTACTTCCTGGGTATTGGATACCGGATCAGGATCTCATATCTGTAATTCTTTGCAGGCGTTGAGAAACCGTAGGGATTTGAAGGCAGGTGACATGACCCTCAGAGTTGCGAACGGAGCTAGCATGGATGCTAAAGCCGTGGGGGACTATCACCTGGGAATGTCAGATGGACATGTTTTGGTTTTGCGTAATTGCTTTTTTGTACCCAACGCAACTTGTAATATCATTTCTGTATCTTTAGTTTCTAAAGAAGGTTATGAATTTGCGTTTGTAAGTAATGTTGTAAACATTCACCTTAATCAAGTATTGATTGGGTCAGGTACTCTGAGTAATGGTATATACGTGTTAAACCAACCACAGATTTTCAACATCCAGAATACACACAAAAGAAAGTCTCCAGAAATAAATCAGACTTTCTTATGGCATTGTAGATTGGGTCACATCAATGAGAGAAGGTTGACGAAGTTACATACAGAAGGGTATTTGAATGCGTTCGAATATCAATCGTATGCCACTTGTCAATCCTGTCTCAAGGGAAAGATGACAAAGACTCCGTTTACTGGACATGGAGTAAGAGCGAGCGAGCTCTTGGGACTCGTACACAGTGACGTGTGCGGTCCAATGTCTACACATGCCCGAAGCGGACATTCTTACTTCATTACTTTTACGGATGACTTCTCAAGGTACGGTTATGTCTTCTTAATGAAACATAAGTCCGAGGCCTTTGGAAAATTCCAGGAGTATAAGAATGAAGTAGAGAAACAGACCGGCAAAAGTATTAAGATTCTAAGATCGGATCGAGGTGGAGAATACTTAAGTGCCGAATTCCTGGACTATTTAAAAGAGAACGGAATTCTCTCTCAGCTTACTCCTCCTTACACCCCGCAACATAACGGTGTATCGGAGAGACGGAACCGCACCCTATTGGATATGGTGCGGTCCATGATGAGTAACGCTGAGTTACCGCGATCATTCTGGGGGTATGCGCTAGAATCAGCTGCGTACCTTTTGAACCGAGTTCCGACTAAGACTGTGCCTTCCACACCATATGAAATGTGGAGTGGGAAGAAACCCTATCTTCAATATCTGAAGGTCTGGGGATGTCCGGCTTTTGTCAAAAAGCAGCATGCGGACAAGCTCGAGGCACGCTCAGTACTGTGCAAGTTTGTGGGATACCCAAAGAACACCAGGGGGTATCTTTTCTACTACGCAGAGGAACAAAAAGTCCTTGTTTCTCGTAATGCCCACTTTCTAGAACACCAGTTCTTAGAAAAGGAGATTAGTGGGAGCGCAGTAGAACTGGAAGAAATTCCAGAACCACAGACTATTACTGAAAGGTTAGTGGAACCAGAGGGTTCAACAGAACAGGACATTCCTACGCCGCTCCGCAGGAGTAGTAGGCAGTCTCATCCGCCCGAGAGATACTACGGTTTTCTCATAGACGGGGATAGAGAGGATTGCATCATAGATTATGATGAGCCTACTAGCTTCCAGCAGGCCGTTCAGAGCGTTGACTCAGTGAAATGGCTGGATGCAATGCGGACCGAAATGGAGTCCATGTACACCAACAAGGTATGGACGTTGGACATTGCTCCAGACGGGGTAAAACCCGTAGGATGCAAGTGGATCTTCAAAAGGAAGATTGGTGTAGATGGACAGGTTGAGACCTATAAAGCTAGGCTGGTAGCAAAGGGTTTTCGTCAAAGACCTGGCTTGGACTACGACGAAACCTTTTCTCCGGTAGCCATGCTGAAATCCATTCGGATCCTTCTTGCCATTGCTGCCTTCCACGATTATGAGATCTGGCAAATGGACGTAAAGACAGCTTTTCTAAATGGAAATTTAGAGGAGTGTGTCTATATGGATCAGCCAGAGGGTTTCATTCAGAGTGGGAGCAGCGGAAAGGTGTGCAAGTTGCTTAAGTCCATCTATGGACTAAAGCAGGCATCGCGGAGTTGGAACATCTGTTTTGATGAGACAGTCAAAGAATTTGGCTTTATCAAAAATCCAGATGAACCATGCATCTATAGTAGATTTGTAGCGAGAACTGTAGTATTCCTCGTTTTATACGTGGATGACATTCTCTTGATAGGAAATGACATTCCTATGCTACAATCTGTCAAGGGGTTCTTGTCACAAAGGTTCTCCATGAAAGACCTGGGTGATGCCTCATACATCCTGGGGATCCGGATCCATCGTGATAGATCCAAGAGGATATTGGGACTTTCTCAGTCCAGGTACATCGACACCATAGTGAAAAGATTCAGTATGGAAGATTCCAAGCGCGGTAACCTACCGGCTTGTCACGGGATCACCCTCTCTAAAGAGATGTCTCCCAAGACTGATTTGGAGAGGGATCGCATGTCTATTATACCCTACGCTTCTGCGGTAGGCTCTATAATGTATGCGATGTTGTGTACCAGACCGGATGTAGCTTATGCACTGAGTGTGGTAAGCCGGTATCAGTCTAACCCTGGGGAGAAACACTGGATAGCAGTAAAGAACATTCTCAAGTACCTGAGGAGGACTAAGGAGATGTTCTTGGTGTATGGCGGAAAAGACCTCCAGATCGAGGCCTTTGCTGACTCCAGCTTCCAGAGTGACAAGGATGATTCCAAGTCCATGTCGGGTTTTGTCTTCACCCTCAATGGAGGGGCGGTGTGTTGGAAGAGTTCCAAACAGGAAACCGTTGCAGACTCGACGATGGAAGCGGAATACATCGCTGCATCTGATACCGCAAAAGAAGCTGTCTGGATGAGGAAGTTCTTGAAAGAACTTCAGGTGGTTCCGTCCATTGTTGACCCAATACCTCTGTATTGCGACAACAACGGGGCTATAGCTTTAGCGAAGGAACCCAGGTCCCATCAGAGATCCAGGCACATCTTGAGGCGGTATCACCTGATCAGGGAGATCGTGGATCGCAAGGAGATCGAGGTTTGGAGGGTTGCTTCAGAAGAGAACACTGCAGATCCATTCACCAAGGCCTTGCCCCAGACTCAGTTCGAGCGGCTGATCGAGATGATAGGTCTTCGATACGCCAGTACATGGCCTTAGTGCAAGTGGGAGATTGTTAGTGTATATGCCCTAGAGGCCATTACTGTATCATACTAGTTTGTATATTACTTAATGGATGCTTGGGATATTCACCTTGTATATACAATCTTGCTCAAAATAGTAGTATGCTACTTGGTTTGTTTCTACTTCAATGTGTACTTGTGTTTATTTCAGTATATCACTTATACGCATTAGTGGAGCCCTTAGGATCTTTGCTTGATTACCAGCGTTGTGATGGCAGTCACACTAGTGGGGGCTGGGTAATCTATAAGCACATCCTTATACAGGTCCCTAGTCGCAGGACTATCGAGACAGGGCATCGATACTCCGGAGTAGACTAGCGTATGCGCTTCTCATCCCAGTGTGGGAGATGGTCTGTCCCACAGCCATCAGTACGTCGTACTGGAGATAGTATACGGGTGCTCGTTGGGTTACGAGTACACTGGACAGGACTCGTCGGGAACTGACAGGTTGGTATTATACCTATCGTCAGTTATCAGTTCCCAGGTGACATGAGTACAGCTTAGTCCGCTGACTTGACACTGGCACTTCGCCTCAAGTGTGTTCCCACTGCACTTTGATCACTACCCTACCACGGCTCAAAGGAGTCGTGCAAACAGGTGGTGGTTGGGTGCAGTCCCGAAGCACTTGGAGGCAGTGACGGTTAGACAGGATTCGTCTCTCCCGGTATTGGGGGTTGACATCGCGCTGTGTCTAGGAGAGCCATTACACGAGTCGTCCCTGGCCAGGGCAAACGAGATATACTGGTAGGTTTCCAGTGTTATCTCAGGGTGTTTTGGGCTTCGCTCCGGCACGACTTGTACCGCTATTGGGGGACTGACGATTACCACCCCCTAGGCCCGCCATGCGATGTATCAGACGAACAGACCGGACTGTACGGAGACTGTCACATTCAGACTCAGTAGGAGTTCAGATGGGGTTTCACCTCGTCAGCCTTCTTGTCGGCATCTACCTGGGGACCGTTACGCACAGCTAGTGCCGCTTGCGGTCTGTGGTTAAACCCACTGCCAGCGTAGTGTCGAGTCTTTAGAGTCCCACACAGAGGGTATTCGCCTCTGGGCAAAACAGAGTAGAGGTCGCATGGTTTTGCGACAGGGTTCGTTCTCATCCGCGCACTTGTGCACGTTTGGAGTCCGGACGGATTATACTGGCAGGCTCTGGTTTGAGCCAGATACTGGTATATATATTTGGGGTTGCTTTTATATCTTGGTATTCTTGTTCCTCGGAACGAGAATGCAGGTGTGTATGCACAGTTGCTTGAGGCGGAGGATGAGGTTTTTCATTAGGGTTTCGGAACGGGTGCGTATGCACAGTTGACAGTTATCTTTTTCCAAACCCTAATGGATTTATGGATTATCTATTTATAATAGTAATTAAATGAGAATTTTGTTATGGTTGATTTTGTTGACTTGTTGACCATGGTTGACTTGTTGACCATGGTTGAAAGTTGACCACCATCATGCTTCAAAAGTCTTCCTTGATTTATGCTTACATTTTTAAATGAAGCATGGTTGTGGTCATTCCAAATTGCCATCAACTATTCTCATTTTCAATTATTATTATTAGATAATTCTTTTCTTTTGCATTATGGTTGCAAGAAAGAAAAAATATAGCTCATTCTATCATTCTCATTCTCTCTCCTCTCTTCATCTTCTTCTTCCTCTAGCAAAGAGAAACCTTCTCATGAGTTGAGAATCATTCTCTTTTAAAACAAAAGCAACCCTTAGACACTCTCTCTACTCACTCTAGGATCAAGGGTTTAGCAAGCCGGCGATTCTAGTTCACTCCAAGTCCGAGAAAGAGCCTAAGGTCGAGCCTTCGAGGTGGATCCATCTTCGACGGAAGAAGGCGACAAAAGAGAACCATCAACCTCTACAAGATTTCAAGAAGAAGGAGTTCAAGTTTAGGTATAACCCTCATCCGAGTAGCTAACTCCTTTTAGCGTATTTGCTAGTTTAGTTTAGACACGATCCCGACCATAGTTTAGTCCATGTTGCCTCTTGCGTTAAAATTTTGATTTTATACCGTTTCCGCCTCCCCGTAAGCACCGGGGGTCGCAATATGGACTTACAGCTATAACAGGAAATCCCTGGCCAGGGTTGCTGAGATTTAATGGTAAGTGTTACAAGTAGTTTCTCGAACAGTTATAGACCTCATATCGACACGACTTATCGAGCTATTAGGGTCTGACGTTTACCACCCCTAGGCGAGATATGCGACATATCAGACGATCAGACCGGACTGTACGGTAGTGTTACTGGTCGGATTCACTGGAGTGTGAGCGGGCTTGCTCGTCGATCTTCAGATCGCTCAATACCCGGGTGGCCGTTACGTTTAGCAGACCGCTTGCGGCTTGTGGGTGTTTGATATGATCATCATCTGCTGCCGGCGTATTGACGAGTCTTTAGAGTCCTACACAGAGGTTTCCTGGCTCAAGCGAAACGAAATAGGAGCGCATATGAGATATGTGCGGGACCGAGAATAATGCGTGTATGTGATACCGTATTCCATTCTCGCGATGAATGTGTCGAATGGTTGTATGCGATATAACCTAGTTATCGAATCAAGGATTGATTCGATAAATCGATACATTGGATATTAGCCGGTTATATGCGATATGACCGGATCGTTAAATCAAGTGTTGATTTAATGATTTAATGTATAATTATATATTTGATATATTACTTTGCATTAACTAGTATCGGTTCACTTTAAATGGATTTTCTCACTCGGTAGTGCACATTGTATATTCGATATATTTTTGTGCACTTGTATGTATCATGTTTGATGATGCATGCTAACTTGTGTTTTGTGTGAAGATTAAACCATGGTTGTGAGAGTGGTTAGGGTTTTATTTTCCATTACTTATTTATTCATTTATTTATTTGTTTATACATTTTGGAAAATAAATGGAAAATAGAAAAGAATGGTGGCTTTATTTGTTCTTTAGTTGAAGCTTCATGAAGCTTTGATCAAGTCAACCATTCTTATCTCATCCTTAACCCTAACCATTCCCACTAACCCTAGTTTAATCTCTACACCTAACCATGGTTTGCTTATGATAAGAATGGATTTTCTTTTCTTTTTTAATTATTCTTATCATAACAATTTCCTTCTTCTTCTTCATTTCTTCAAGTGAAGAAAGCTTGCCTCCATCAATGGCAAGTGATGAAAAAGAGTGAGAAATCCAAATCTAAAGTCTACCCACTTCCTATTTCTTCATCCTCTACCTCTTGCCAAGTAGTAAAGTGTGTTTACTTCACAAGTTTCATGACTTGGTGAAGTTGTGAGCTTGATCTAGCGATGCCTCGACGTAGATCATCTTCGGCATGGACATCGATGACCTAGCTCGCTTATTCTCCGATGAAGTCGACGCTAGAGCCCGGATTCTTTTTGGACAGCGGAGAGGACTTCGTTGCGGAGCTATGGAGGTGGAGCACCGGATCTACAAAGGTTGTATTTCCGTTAAACTTTTAGTTAAGTGTTAACTAGTTAGTTTTTCGCCTAGACATCTAGCCGACGATCCGTAGTTTAGGGTTTGTAGGCACCGTAAAATTTGAAATTGGCATGGTTGATGCCTTGTGAGACCTCTTGGGTGTGCCTAGGAACCCTACAATCAAAGCCAAGCCAGAGCTTTAGGCGAAGACTGGACGAATTTTAAAGTCCGATCGAACCCGGAAAACCCGATATACCCTAGTTTCTGGAAATTTTTCCAAAATGTGATTTTTTGTGAATTAGAAATACTCAAAAAAATCAGCAGGGAAATATAGGAATTACTGTAAAATATGACAACCTAATTCCACTGTAGCACCGCGGAACCGCGGCAATACCCTGCTTTTGGCTGCGGTTTCACGGCCGTATGTGAAGATTAGGCACTCAATTTTATACAGTAACATCCGTAGGTGTCTCTGCATGTTTCTGGGAATTTTTAATTCTACTCAAGTGTTGAGTTTTCTGGGTTGTATTGGGGACTCGTTGATTCGATCGGATAATTTAACTTCGTTTATGTTTTTCCGGATAATTTTAGAAACTGTTAAAAAGTTCGAACGGATATCAATAACTCACTTTTTCCCTTGTCGGAAATTTTTTCAAAAGTTGGATTTTTTCTCGAGTTTGAAACTTCTTGAAAATGATGCAAGTAACGCGGTGGACCCTCTAGAAGACAACAAACCTTAACTCGATTATGTGATCGTCTTGAACTGCCTCTAAACCTTAGGGTTTGTGGCAGTACGGCGTGCCACATGTGAGGCGTTGGCTTGACCCTTCGACGGCTGGACCATTGGTACTGTGGCATGTGATGGATGTTTTTAAACTAATTTCAAGTGTTGAGAACTATTGGGAAAACTTGGGTGTTTGATTATTCGATCGGAAAGTTTAACATTGTCTATTTATCAGGAATGTGATACAATATTTGGAATCCACATGTAGTTAAGAGATAACTAATTTGAATATTATAAACATAGTAGTTTAGTCTCAGATGATCGGTTGCCATGGAATTTTGATGTGATGAAAAGTCCGTCGCAATCACGTAGCGTACGCGGATACTCGCCGGGTAAACATAATAGACAGCCACGCCCCATAGCCCCGACCAAGTGACTGTAGGAGAACCCCGTCGCCAAAAGCATCCGTTCGGGTGCTCGCGGCAGCGGTGTTCCTCCTTAGTGCACTTCGTCGACGGCATCGGGGGTGCGGCCGTCTACTAAAGTTTGCGACGAGCATTCGATCAAGATGTCGGGAATCTTCTTGAATTGCCCGACTTGATATTGAAAAGAGTTTTCAATAATGAGACTAAAATGCTGGGTTTATAATTGTTGGGCATGCGATGTCTAAGGAATTCATTTGGTTAGGCATGCGATGTCTAAGGAGGTTGCGGATTCCAACTGTTGTAGTTTTACACTTTTTTTTCTGTGACCGTAAGCGTAGTATGTGGTGTATCGCCGGCTTGGTTGCTATGCATCAACGACAATCGGGATACGCATACTTGCTTATGTTGATGATATGAGATATTATGTGTTGCTGTGATATGTTATATTGGATCGTCGTGTTCTGAATAGCCGGGGGTTTTATGTGAGATGGGAGATTTTCTTTTTCATTCATGTAAAATTCTTTTGTATGTAATATTCTTTTGTTGGGGCACCTCCGGGCTGAGGATGATGTCACCATTGTATGTTATTTACTTTTCCGCATAAGGTAGATCCAAGGCGGGGAGCACAAGTAATCGGGTTCTAGGGTCCAATAGGAGACCATCTCGAGGAGTCGAGACCGGGTCTCCTAACCCTAGAATTGGCAGTGTTACTTGCCGCTCTCGTAAGGGTCTAGGGATGTGGGTTTGGCTATTCATCGCGACCGTGGAATCCGTGTTTTATACAGGCTCGTATTAAAACACGGACGTCCTAGTATATCCAATATTTCATATATGTTCTTCTGCTGCAATGTTCTGTGATGAGATCATATTACTGCCTGAGACGAATGTTTATATTATATATATGAGATATATGTTATATTGCAGATTTCATTTCAAATGTGATGCTTGTGAAGCATAATAAAATGAGACTTCATTAATGAGATTAATGAAATAAAAGAAACCTAAAGATGTTGTAGAAAGTTGTTTACAAACTGGTAGTTCTAGTTCTTGTTTTGCATAGCGGTGTTCCTTGTAGAACATCCAGCACCTTATTCGATAAGGAAAGAGGCGAGATCCCTTCACCGGGAGTGAAACTAGCAGATGCTACAAACTCGGTTTGTCTTTTTGATTGCTTCTATAGTTCTTGCTTTGCATAGTGGTATATATGATATACCCTGCACCTTATTCAATGAGGAAAGAGCCGACGATCCCTCCACCGGGAGTGACCTCTTTAGCAAAACTAGAAAAGGCCTCAGAAACATTCCATTTAAAATCACTAGATTCTACAATGATATCAAGTTCATTATGCAAAGGGTTTTCTTAAAAACCTGTCGTAGCCCTCTATCATTTCAGATAAGGATTGTTTAGTATTCGTGCTGCGTTTGTTGGCCTTTGTCAAGGCGTAGTGTGCGGTAGCTGAATAGTACTAATTTGCTTATGCATATGATGCAGATTGGATTAGGGTAGTCGTCCGACCTTGTTGGCCTTTGTCAAGGGCCGTGCGGGTGGGTTTAATTCAATCAAGAAATGACGGGTTGAACTTGACTAGCAGCCTATGGTTTGTTGGCCTTTGTCAAGGTCATAGGAGGCTTGGGGTAAAATATTATTGGGAATTTCAAGTGTTGAAATTTGTAATGAGATTACATACCTTCTATGAGATAGTTGGATCCCAATACCCGCTGTGAGTAAGAGTTACTCCTCGGAGAGTTTTACACATTACAATTAGCCGATCAAGTAGGTGTCTAGAAAGGTGTCAACGGGGTTACGCCCCTTGGAAAACGAGGTTTACTTTAATTAGGTCCGTGCGAAAGCACGGGGAGCCTCCCTCAAAGTACCGGCACTGGCCTGGCTCAAAGATTGGCGAACTTGTAGAGTGTAACTAATCCCGGCTAGTCTTTCCTTTTAGGGTTTGAAGGAAGATTTGACTAAAACAGTGGGAGACATCCTGATTAGATAAATTGATAACCAATCTAATCTTGTAAAAGCGCACGCTGAGTGTTTTCTTCTCTCTCTCTCCTGGTAGCGACCATATCACGCCTTAATCAGGATAATAATATGAATATATTGACCGAACCCGCTTGTTATACTGAGCTGGGGAACGTTGGTCCCGCTCCAACTTATAATTGTTATAAGACAGAGCAGGAAATGGGGAATACCAGATTTCCCATGCCGCCCAAACGAAGAAAGTGCATGCTGATGCATCATCTTCGGGTTTGTTCATTACCGAGAACTGTTTCTCAGTATCCTTTACATCCCGGGTATTTGGTACCGGATTAGGATCCCACATATGTAATTTATTACATGGGCTACAGATAGGTAGAGAACTGAGAACGGGTGATAAATTTCATGAGATAGAAACGGTGCAAGCGTTGCAGCCAAGTCAGTTGGTAGTTATCACCCTGTATTACCAGAATACATTGATTCTGAACGAATGTTATTAGATACCGAACCTGATGTACAACATCATATCAGTCTCTTTATTAGTAAAGAAGGATATAATTTTGTATTGTTGGATAATATTTTGAACATTTCCTATATCAAGAGTTGATTGGTTCTGGCACGTTATCTAAAAGCATTGACGTTCTAAATCAAACAACAGTTCTTAGTATACAGAACACACACAAGAGGAAGAGTTCAGAAATGAACGGATCCTTCTTGAGGCATTGTAGACTAGGTCATATTAATGCGACCCGACTAGCTAAGTTACATTTAGATGCATATTTAAAATTAGTTAGAATTTACATCTTGTAAAAACTTGCCAGTCATGTCACAAAGATAAGATGACCACAGCTCTGTTTATTAGAAACAGAGAAAGAGTTAGTGAACTCTTGGATTTGATACATGCTGATGTATGAAGGTCCCCTGTCTACACATGCCAAGACCGGTTCTTTGTACTTCATTACATTCACTTATTATCTCTTAAGATCCGGACATATGTTCCTGTTGAAACACAAGTCTGGAACTTTTGAGAAATTCAATGAATATAAGTTAGAAGTAGAGAACCAAAAATAGGTATAAGTATTATTTCCTTTGATGACATCAAGGAAGAGAATACTTAAGCACGGAATTCCTGGACTATTCTAAAAGAGAATGAGATTCTCTCTCAGCATTACTCCTCCGTATACACCACAGCACGTCGGTGTATCGGGGGGGAGCAATAGCACCCTATGTGATATGGCGTGCTCTATGATGAGTACAACTGAGTTTCGTATTTCCTTTTGGGAGTTATTCACTTGAGAAGCTGCATACCTATTGAATGTGGATTCAATAGTAACCAACGAACCTCAGCCTCTCCACCGATCTAGTAGGGTACCTCACCCACCTAAGAGATACTTCCGTTTCTCTATGACAGTGGGAGCGAGGATTGCCACATGAGATGATGACCCAACTAGTTTCGAGCTGGCCATCACGAGCGGGACTCTGTAAGAATGGCTGGATGCTTAGCGATCTGAGATGAAATCCTTATACACCAACAAAGTATGGACTTTGGTTGCTTTATCTGAAGGGTTAAATCCCCATCAGGAGCAAGTATATCTTGAGAAGATTACTTGGTGTACATAGAAAAGTTGAGACTTTCAAAGCTATGCTCAAGTCCATCCAGATCCTACTTGCCACGGCTACATACCATGACTACGATATCTGGTGGTTGGGTGTCATGACTGCTTTTCTAAATGATGTTTTAGAAGAGAGCGTCTATAAGTACACAGCCAGTGGGCTTCGTAGACAGTGGGAGCAGCGGAAACGTGTGCAAGATGTTTTATGTTGATAAAGCAGGCATCGCGGAGTTGGAACATCTGTTTTGATGTAAAAGTCAAAGAGTTTGACTTCATCAAAATGGTAGATGAACCTTGTATATACAAAAAGGTAGTCGGGATTATGGTGGTGATCCTCGTAGAGTGTGAATGACATACTCTTGATAGGGAAGAAGTTTCCTATGCTACGCTCGGTCAATCTCCGCTTATCACAAGGATTCTCCATATAGGTGTAAGTCCATATTGCGACCCCCGGTTCTTACGGGGAGGCGGAAACGGTATAAAAAACGAATTTTTATCGCAAGAGGCAACATGGACTAACTTATGGTCGGGATCGTTACCTAAACTAAAACTAGCAAACTAAGCTAAAGATATTTAGCTACTCGGATGAAGATGGTTATACCTAAACTTGAACTCCTTCTCTTCAAGCTCCGGTGGTGGTCCGATGGCTCCTTCTCGTCGTCTCCGTACGCCGAAGATAGATCCACTTGAAAGCTCCAACCTTTAGCTCCTTCTTCGGTCTTTGAAGAAACTAGTTCACTTGGTTTGCCAAACCTAGTGAACTAGAATGAGTAGAGAGGAAATAGAATGGGATTTTATCTATGGTTCTTGATTCTCAACTCATGAGACAAGAGAACCATAGATCAAGAGAGGGAGCAAGAGGTTGAGGGTGAGAGCAAGGGGAGAGCTCAAGAACAAGAGAGAGAATGAGCAAGAAAGAATGAGGCTCTCTTTTCTCTCTCACCCTCTCATAATCCAAAGTGATCATAACTCATCATATCAAAAAAGTCTTTTGGTGATGGTTAGAAGCAACCATAAGGTTATCATATCATGCACTCATTTTACTCAAAAAGCAAGCAAGAAAAAAGTCTTTGGCATGAAATGATAACCATGGTTATCATGATGGTCAACTAGTCAAGCCTAGTCAACCGGTCAACAAGTCAACAAAAGTCAACAAGTCACCAAAGTCAACAAGTCAACAAAAGTCAACAAGTCAACAACCATATCACCATAATACTTAATTAATATAATAGTTAATCACATATCATATTCTCATTAGGGTTGAGCAAAAAGTCAAAAGTCAACGGTCAACTGTCAACAACCCTAATGAGAATCCACTGCCTCTGCCTCCCTGTCAACTGTGCATACACACCCGCATCCGCGTTCCGAGGAACACGAATGCAAACTGGATAAATCCAATCCCATAAGGTACACTAGGATCTGGCTTAAACCAAAGCCCGCTAGTGTAAACTGTCCGGACACTGTACGCGCACAAGTGCACGGATGTGACCGAACCCTGTCGCAAAACCATGCGACCTGTCGCAATACCATGCGACCTCTACTCTTTTGCCTAAAGGCGAAAAGCTTTCTGTGTGGGACTCTAAAGACTCGACACTACGCTGGCAGTGGGTTTAACCACAGACCGCAAGCGGCACTAGCTGTGCGTAACGGTCCCCAGGTAATGCCGACAAGAAGACCGACGAGGCGAAACCCATCTGAACTCCTACTGAGCCTGAGCGTGACATTCTCCGTACAGTCCGGTCTGTTCGTCTGATACATCGCATGGCGGGCCTAGGGGGCGGTAAACGTCAGTCCCCCAATAGCGGTACAAGTCGTGCCGGAGTGAAGCCCAATACACCCTGAGATAACACTGGAAACCTACCAGTATATCTCGTTTGCCCTGGCCAGGGACTACTCGTGTAATGGCTCTCCTAGACACAGCGCGATGTCAACCCCCAATACCGGGAGAGACGAATCCTGTCTAACCGTCACTGCCTCCAAGTGCTTCGGGACTGCACCCAACCACCACCTGTTTGCACGACTCCTTTGAGCCGTGGTAGGGTAGTAATCAAAGTACAGTGGGAACACACCCGAGGCGAAGTGACAGTGTCAAGTCAGCGGACTAAGCTGTACTCATGTCACCTGGGAACTGATAACTGACGATAGGTATAATACCAACTAGTCAGTTCCCGACGAGTCCTGTCCAGTGTACCCGTAACCTAACGAGCACCCGCATACTATCTCAAGTACGACGTACTGACGGCTGTGGGACAGACCGTCTCCCACACTGGGATGAGAAGCGCATGCGCTGGTCTACTCCGGAGTATCGATGCCCTGTCTCGATAGTCCTGCGACCAGGGACCTGAATAAGGATGTGCTTATAGATTACCCAGCCCCCACTAGTGTGACTGCCATCACAACGCTGGTAATCAAGCAAAGATCCTAAGGGCTCCACTAATGCGTATAAGTGATATACTGAAATAAACACAAGTACACATTGAAGTAGAAACAAACCAAGTAGCATACTACTATTTTGAGCAAGATTGTATATACAAGGTGAATATCCCAAGCATCCATTAAGTAATATACAAACTAGTATGATACAGTAATGGCCTCTAGGGCATATACACTAACAATCTCCCACTTGCACTAAGGCCATGTACTGGCGTATCGAAGACCTATCATCTCGATCAGCCGCTCGAACTGAGTCTGGGGCAAGGCCTTGGTGAATGGATCTGCAGTGTTGTCTTCTGAAGCGACTCTCCGAACCTCGATCTCCTGGCGATCTACGATCTCCCTGATCAGGTGATACCGCCTTAAGATGTGCCTGGATTTCTGATGGGACCTGGGTTCCTTCGCTAAAGCTATAGCCCCGTTATTGTCGCAATACAGAGGTATTGGATCAACAATGGACGGAACCACCTGAAGTTCTTTCAAGAACTTCCTCATCCAGACAGCTTCTTTTGCGGCATCAGATGCAGCGATGTATTCCGCTTCCATCGTCGAGTCTGCAACGGTTTCTTGTTTGGAACTCTTCCAACACACCGCCCCTCCATTGAGGGTAAAGACAAAACCCGACATGGACTTGGAATCATCCTTGTCACTCTGGAAGCTGGAGTCAGCAAAGGCCTCGATCTGGAGGTCTTTTCCGCCATACACCAAGAACATCTCCTTAGTCCTTCTCAGGTACTTGAGAATGTTCTTTACCGCTATCCAGTGTTTCTCCCCAGGGTTTGACTGATACCGGCTTACCACACTCAGTGCATAAGCTACATCCGGTCTGGTACACAACATCGCATACATTATAGAGCCTACCGCAGAAGCGTAGGGTATAATAGACATGCGATCCCTCTCCAAATCAGTCTTGGGAGACATCTCTTTAGAGAGGGTGATCCCGTGACAAGCTGGTAGGTTACCACGCTTGGAATCTTCCATACTGAATCTTTTCAGTACGGTGTCGATGTACCTGGACTGAGAAAGTCCCAATATCCTCTTGGATCTATCACGATGGATCCGGATCCCCAGGATGTATGAGGCATCACCCAGGTCTTTCATGGAGAACCTTTGTGACAAGAACCCCTTGACAGATTGTAGCATAGGAATATCATTTCCTATTAAGAGAATGTCATCCACGTATAAAACGAGGAATACTACAGTTCTCGCTACAAATCTACTATAGATGCATGGTTCATCTGGATTTTTGATAAAGCCAAATTCTTTGACCGTCTCATCAAAGCAGATGTTCCAACTCCGCGATGCCTGCTTTAGTCCATAGATGGACTTAAGCAACTTGCACACCTTTCCGCTGCTCCCACTTTGAATGAAACCCTCTGGCTGGTCCATATAGACACACTCCTCTAAATTTCCATTTAGAAAAGCTGTCTTTACGTCCATTTGCCAGATCTCATAATCGTGGAAGGCAGCAATGGCAAGAAGGATCCAAATGGATTTCAGCATGGCTACTGGAGAAAAGGTTTCGTCGTAGTCCAAGCCAGGTCTTTGACGAAAACCCTTTGCTACCAGCCTAGCTTTATAGGTCTCAACCTGTCCATCTACACCAATCTTCCTTTTGAAGATCCACTTGCATCCTACGGGTTTTACCCCGTCTGGAGCAATGTCCAACGTCCATACCTTGTTGGTGTACATGGACTCCATTTCGGTCCGCATTGCATCCAGCCATTTCACTGAGTCAACGCTCTGAACGGCCTGCTGGAAGCTAGTAGGCTCATCATAATCTATGATGCAATCCTCTCTATCCCCGTCTATGAGAAAACCGCAGTATCTCTCAGGCGGATGAGACTGCCTACTACTCCTGCG
The DNA here is from genome assembly GCA_030015575.1 of Agapanthus africanus. Lineage (NCBI taxonomy): Eukaryota > Viridiplantae > Streptophyta > Magnoliopsida > Asparagales > Amaryllidaceae > Agapanthus > Agapanthus africanus. The sequence continues at coordinate 354,401,615 of CM057350.1, read as the reverse complement.
GAGCGGCGTAGGAATGTCCTGTTCTGTTGAACCCTCTGGTTCCACTAACCTTTCAGTAATAGTCTGTGGTTCTGGAATTTCTTCTAGTTCTACTGCGCTCCCACTAATTTCCTTTTCCAAGAACTGGTGTTCTAGAAAGTGGGCATTACGAGAAACAAGGACTTTTTGTTCCTCTGCGTAGTAGAAAAGATACCCTCTGGTGTTCTTTGGGTATCCCACAAACTTGCACTGTACTGAGCGTGCCTCGAGTTTGTCCGCATGCTGCTTTTTGACAAAAGCTGGACATCCCCAGATCTTCAGATATTGAAGATAGGGTTTCTTCCCACTCCACATTTCATATGGGGTGGTAGGCACAGTCTTAGTTGGAACTCGGTTCAAAAGGTATGCTGCTGATTCTAGCGCATATCCCCAGAATGATCGCGGCAACTCAGCGTTACTCATCATGGACCGCACCATATCCAATAGGGTGCGGTTCCGTCTCTCCGATACACCGTTATGTTGCGGGGTGTATGGAGGAGTAAGCTGAGAGAGAATTCCGTTCTCTTTTAAATAGTCCAGGAATTCGGCACTTAAGTATTCTCCACCTCGATCCGATCTTAGAATCTTAATACTTTTGCCGGTCTGTTTCTCTACTTCATTCTTATACTCCTGGAATTTTCCAAAGGCCTCGGACTTATGTTTCATTAAGAAGACATAACCGTACCTTGAGAAGTCATCCGTAAAAGTAATGAAGTAAGAATGTCCGCTTCGGGCATGTGTAGACATTGGACCGCACACGTCACTATGTACGAGTCCCAAGAGCTCGCTCGCTCTTACTCCTTGTCCAGTAAATGGAGTCTTTGTCATCTTTCCTTTGAGACAAGATTGACAAGTGGCATACGATTGATAGTTGAACGCATTCAAATATCCTTCTGTATGTAACTTAGTCAACCTTCTCTCATTGATGTGACCCAATCTACAATGCCATAAGAAAGTCTGATTTATTTCTGGAGACTTTCTTTTGTGTGTATTCTGGACATTAAAAATCTGTGGTTGGTTTAACACGTATATACCATTACTCAGAGTACCTGACCCAATCAATACTTGATTAAGGTGAATGTTTACAACATTACTTACAAACGCAAATTCATAACCTTCTTTAGAAACTAAAGATACAGAAATGATATTACAAGTTGCGTTGGGTACAAAAAAGCAATTACGCAAAACCAAAACATGTCCATCTGACATTCCCAGGTGATAGTCCCCCACGGCTTTAGCATCCATGCTAGCTCCGTTCGCAACTTTGAGGGTCATGTCACCTGCCTTCAAAACCCTACGGTTTCTCAACGCCTGCAAAGAATTACAGATATGAGATCCTGATCCGGTATCCAATACCCAGGAAGTAGAGTTTATTGAAAGACAGTTTTCAATAACATACACACCTGAAGCTGAAGCTGCAACCTGCTTCAATTCCTGTGTTCTGGCCTTCCAGGCCCTGCAATCATTCTTCCAGTGTCCTTTCTTATGACAATAGAAGCATTCTTCTTTATCCACAAGCTTCCCCGCTATCTTTGTTGCTTTGCCTTTTCCCTTCGTATCCACTTTACCAACACCGCCCCTTGGTTTGGCGGGGGCCTTCTTCTTCTTTCCCTTGGCTTTCGCCTTGGACCTAGAAGAAGATGATCCTCCTACAAACAAAGTGGATGTTTCCCTACCTTTCTGTAGGGTGCCCTCTGCGCTCCTCAGCATGTTGAGGAGCTCTGATAGTTCAACCTCTTTTTCTTGTAGGTTGAAGTTCAGTATAAACTGGGCGTAAGTGGAAGGAAGGGACTGGAGAACTATATCCGTATATAGCTCACTCTCCAATGTGATCCCTAGGTCAGCGAGCTCCTCAATGAAGCCGATCATCTTTAGCACATGCTCGGCTACTGATGATCCGACGGCCATTCTTGTCGAAAATAACTTTTTCGACGCTTCGTATCTTGCGATACGTGATTGCTCTCCATACAGTTCTTTTGTATGGAGCAATATGGACTCCATGTCCATATTCTCTTGCCTCCTCTGATGTTCGTTGTCCATCGAGGCAAGCAGGAGGCACTTGGCCTTCGCGCTATCAATCTCCCAAGTCTTGCGGATTTCCTTATCCGCGACACTGGAAGTTGGACCAGGGACAGGGGGAGCTTTGGTGGTAAGAAGATACCCCAGCTTGTCATAAGTGATTGCTATCGTGACATTCCTGAGCCAATCTTTGTAGTTTGGCCCTGTCAGCTTGTTTTTATCTAGGAGTAACTTAAGTCCAGTCATGTTGATTGGTCGCTGCAATTAGGAGAGAGAAGAAGAAACACTCAGCATGATGCTCTTGCAAGTTTAGAGTGGTTTTTAGTTTGTCTAAACAGGATGGCTCCCACTGTTTCTCGAATCCCTCCTCAAACCATAAAGGAAGAATTAGTCAGGATCAATCCCACCGTACAATACTTGCTTAACCGTTCAGCCAGGCCGGTGTCGGTACTTCGAGGGAGGTTTTCCAACGCTTTCGCGAAGTTCCTTAATTAGAGAACCTCTTTTCCCTGGGGGCGTAGCCCCGCTAACACCTTTCTAGGCACCTACTAGGTTTATAGCATTGATCGTTAAGTGAGAAATTTCCCGAGGAGTAGCATATACTCACAGTAGGATCGGGATCCAAATATCATCGCGTGACGAAACTGAAGGAATCCTACCAGAATCATCACACTCCAAATGGTATGCAAATCTAGCAAGTTTCAGTACTTATGAAACTCCCGATGTGGATTTTTGCCCCATGCTCTTATGACCTTGGCGTGAGGTCAAAATGTCATAAGTCACATGTCAAGTTCGTCCCATCATTATCCAGGTTAATTTGAATCCACCCGTACATACCCTTGACGTAGGCCAAAATGGCAGTACGACTGTCTCAAACCAACGCATTCTATCTATGCAACAGATAAATATCCGGCAGCTACCAATCACTATGCCTTGGCGTGAGGTCAAAATACATAGCTTGAATACTACCGAATATTTAACTGAAATGATGGAGGGCTACGGATGGTTTTGGCAAAACCGTGAACGTAGTGAACTTGATTTGGTCGATGGAACGAGATAGCTTTAAAATGGAGTGGCTCAAACTCCGTATTTTAAAAGTTTGTTTTGAAAAGAACCGAGTGGTTTTTCGAAAGTGTTCCAACGACTTTAACTTGGTTTATTATCTTGCATTAGTTCTTTTAATGCGTGATATTCTTGCATTAGTTCTTTTAATGCGTCCCATCATTTAACCCTACCATTGCAGAAAACAACCAAAATATGACGTACGCTTATGCCATTCGCATTCGCCACTGGGCCCCGTCATTACCCGTTAGGTTACTTAACTAACGACAGAGCGGGGGCTGGGCTAGCGCGTCTGTAAAACATAAGCAACGCCTAAATAGTAAGCAATGATAGACATTACAGATCACAGATGAATGCATTGGATATACTAGCAATCCGCAATCCTTTCGAGCCTGAAACGAAAAGCGGATAACACGGTCGCGGTGAATAGCCAAATACCCCACCCAAGACCCCTACGGGTGCGGCAAACTACCCGCCAAGTACTCCGTAGTTTGTGCACCCCTCCATGGGTCTATCCTAGGAGCAAAAACAGTAAAAAGAATTATACAATGACGGCTACAACCCCGACCCGGTTGTGCGGCCAAACAAATAATAATTATTACATCAATTTACATTTACAATGAATGAAAGAAAAACAAAAGCTCATCTCACATCCACCCCGGCTATTCACCCGCGACAGTCCAACACATTCATATACACATTCCAGCACATTACAGATCATGTATAACCCCGACTAATCGACTTATAGCGATTAGCCGACGTTCAATACATGCAAGCATCACAGATATAACCATCATAGTCAAAGTGCAGTGAAGTTCGGAAAAAATACGGAATTATAGGACCCCAAAAGGAAATTTCTTTTCTGGAAAATCTGGGCACATATAATATATTTTAAAAATCCCAAAACCAACACACAAACACACTGCACGAAAAACGATGCAGAGAAGAAACCAAGTCGCGGCGGTTCCGCGGCGTCCAAGAAGGATCACGCGGCGGAAGCGCGGCACTTTAGGCGAATCACTGTATCGTTTTTCTTGGGTGTTCACACAAAACCCTGAGCCGAATTTAGGAGTATAAAGTTTTTCATTTTGACCAGGAAAAATTTCAACAGAAACTCAGATTTTGTAAAGTTTGATTTTTGGATTTTTCCGGTTCCGAACTTCGTTACACTTCACTACCAAGCTAGTTTAAGTTTAGTTAGGCTCTGATACCACTGTAAGTCCATATTGCGACCCCCGGTTCTTACGGGGAGGCGGAAACGGTATAAAAAACGAATTTTTATCGCAAGAGGCAACATGGACTAACTTATGGTCGGGATCGTTACCTAAACTAAAACTAGCAAACTAAGCTAAAGATATTTAGCTACTCGGATGAAGATGGTTATACCTAAACTTGAACTCCTTCTCTTCAAGCTCCGGTGGTGGTCCGATGGCTCCTTCTCGTCGTCTCCGTACGCCGAAGATAGATCCACTTGAAAGCTCCAACCTTTAGCTCCTTCTTCGGTCTTTGAAGAAACTAGTTCACTTGGTTTGCCAAACCTAGTGAACTAGAATGAGTAGAGAGGAAATAGAATGGGATTTTATCTATGGTTCTTGATTCTCAACTCATGAGACAAGAGAACCATAGATCAAGAGAGGGAGCAAGAGGTTGAGGGTGAGAGCAAGGGGAGAGCTCAAGAACAAGAGAGAGAATGAGCAAGAAAGAATGAGGCTCTCTTTTCTCTCTCACCCTCTCATAATCCAAAGTGATCATAACTCATCATATCAAAAAAGTCTTTTGGTGATGGTTAGAAGCAACCATAAGGTTATCATATCATGCACTCATTTTACTCAAAAAGCAAGCAAGAAAAAAGTCTTTGGCATGAAATGATAACCATGGTTATCATGATGGTCAACTAGTCAAGCCTAGTCAACCGGTCAACAAGTCAACAAAAGTCAACAAGTCACCAAAGTCAACAAGTCAACAAAAGTCAACAAGTCAACAACCATATCACCATAATACTTAATTAATATAATAGTTAATCACATATCATATTCTCATTAGGGTTGAGCAAAAAGTCAAAAGTCAACGGTCAACTGTCAACAACCCTAATGAGAATCCACTGCCTCTGCCTCCCTGTCAACTGTGCATACACACCCGCATCCGCGTTCCGAGGAACACGAATGCAAACTGGATAAATCCAATCCCATAAGGTACACTAGGATCTGGCTTAAACCAAAGCCCGCTAGTGTAAACTGTCCGGACACTGTACGCGCACAAGTGCACGGATGTGACCGAACCCTGTCGCAAAACCATGCGACCTGTCGCAATACCATGCGACCTCTACTCTTTTGCCTAAAGGCGAAAAGCTTTCTGTGTGGGACTCTAAAGACTCGACACTACGCTGGCAGTGGGTTTAACCACAGACCGCAAGCGGCACTAGCTGTGCGTAACGGTCCCCAGGTAATGCCGACAAGAAGACCGACGAGGCGAAACCCATCTGAACTCCTACTGAGCCTGAGCGTGACATTCTCCGTACAGTCCGGTCTGTTCGTCTGATACATCGCATGGCGGGCCTAGGGGGCGGTAAACGTCAGTCCCCCAATAGCGGTACAAGTCGTGCCGGAGTGAAGCCCAATACACCCTGAGATAACACTGGAAACCTACCAGTATATCTCGTTTGCCCTGGCCAGGGACTACTCGTGTAATGGCTCTCCTAGACACAGCGCGATGTCAACCCCCAATACCGGGAGAGACGAATCCTGTCTAACCGTCACTGCCTCCAAGTGCTTCGGGACTGCACCCAACCACCACCTGTTTGCACGACTCCTTTGAGCCGTGGTAGGGTAGTAATCAAAGTACAGTGGGAACACACCCGAGGCGAAGTGACAGTGTCAAGTCAGCGGACTAAGCTGTACTCATGTCACCTGGGAACTGATAACTGACGATAGGTATAATACCAACTAGTCAGTTCCCGACGAGTCCTGTCCAGTGTACCCGTAACCTAACGAGCACCCGCATACTATCTCAAGTACGACGTACTGACGGCTGTGGGACAGACCGTCTCCCACACTGGGATGAGAAGCGCATGCGCTGGTCTACTCCGGAGTATCGATGCCCTGTCTCGATAGTCCTGCGACCAGGGACCTGAATAAGGATGTGCTTATAGATTACCCAGCCCCCACTAGTGTGACTGCCATCACAACGCTAGTAATCAAGCAAAGATCCTAAGGGCTCCACTAATGCGTATAAGTGATATACTGAAATAAACACAAGTACACATTGAAGTAGAAACAAACCAAGTAGCATACTACTATTTTGAGCAAGATTGTATATACAAGGTGAATATCCCAAGCATCCATTAAGTAATATACAAACTAGTATGATACAGTAATGGCCTCTAGGGCATATACACTAACAATAGGATCAAAGTGATACCTCCTAAATCCTTGGTTTTAATCTATGAGATAAATGTAATTAGATGTTAGGATTCTCACTAGTTGTTGTGAGATGGTATCAATCGATCCTGTGGAGATTCACCGGAAAAGTTCCAGGGTGATAAGGACGACTGAATGTCAGTCGCAGGCATTGTCTTTACCCTCAGTGGAGGGACGGTATGTTGGAAGAGTTCCAAGCTAGATACCGTGACTTACTAGACGATTGAAGGAAAGATAAATCGTTACCAAGGATGCTACCAAAGAGGCAGTCTGGATATATATAAGTTCATGAGATGAACTTCGTTCCTACTATTGTGTGACAATGGAGTTGTAGCTTATGCCAAGGACCCCCCGTCACATCAGAAATCCAGATATAATTCTTAGGCAGTATCACCTGATCATGGAGATGGTTGATCTCCAGGTAGATCGTGGTTAGGAGAGTAGACACAGAGGACAACATCGCGGATCCACTCACAAAGGCCTTTTTCCCAGTAGAGATTTTTATGGGATGGTTGAGTATGAGATACTTAAACCATAGCTAATTGTTGAGTATGTGAAACCACAACAGATGGCCCTAGTGCAAATGGGAGATTGTTAGTTATATGTATGCCTTAGAGGCCATTACTGTACATACGATGTATATTGTAATGGATGCTTGGACATATATTGGGAGGACTTTTTTGCTCGACATGATAGTACACTATCTGGTTGTACTTTATCTTAACATGTATTGTGATTGTCTTTGTGTTACATGTTGATAAAGCTCTTAGGATATGTACTCGACTACTGGGACTATGATGAGATCATACTAGTGGGGCCACGGTAGTCGACGAGTACATCCTATAACTGTTCCTAGTCGAGGGTGTATCAAGACAGGGCATCGATACACCAGAGTAGACTAGCGTATATGCATCTTGACCCTTATGATGGGCGATGGATGATCCCATATCCATCGGTTTTAACATCAAGGATGGTGTACGGGTGCTCAGTAGAGACTGGGTACACTGGACGGACTCGCCGAGAACTCCAAGATGGTATTATACCTCACGTCAGATGGCAGTTCTCCGGTGACACTGGTACAGAGTGGTCTGTTGACCCGAGATCGTCATAGAGTCATGTGTGATTCCCACTGTGCTTTGATTTCCATCATACCACGTCCAAGAGGGCGTGCAAAAAGGTGGCTTTTTGGTACAGTCCCGAATCACATGGAGGCAATGAGCGATAGGAGGGGATTCGTCTCTCCCGGTATAGGAAGTTGATGTTGCGCTGTGTTCGATTGGCTATAACTGGAAATCCCTGGCCAGGGTTGCTAAGATTTACTGGTAAGTGTTATCAGTAGTTTCTCGAACTGTTATAGACCTCATATCGACACGACTTATCAAGCTACTGGGGTCTGACGTTTACCACCCCTAGGCGAGATATGCGACATATCAGACGACAAGACCGGACTGTACGGGAGTGTTTCTGATTGGATTCACAGGAGAATGTACAGGCTTGCTTTTTGTTCTTCTGAGCGCTCAATACCTGGGTGGCGGTTACGTTTAGCTGACCGCTTGCTGCTTGTGGGTGTTTGATATGATCATCACTACTGCCGGCGTATTGACGATTTTTTAGAGTCCTACACAGAAGTTTCTTAGCTCAGGCAAAACGAAGTAGGGGCACATATGTGATATGTGCAGGATCGAGGATAATGCGATATGAGAAACCGTATTCTTTTTCACGATATTTTATATCAGCCGGGTCAACGGATCAAGTGTTGATTCGATGAATCGGTACGGATAAATATTAGTCGGTTATATGCGATATGGCCGGATTGTCGGATCAAGTGTTGATTCGATAATTTAATGTATAATAATATATATGATATATTAAATTACATTAACTAATATTAGCTCACTAAAAGATTCTTTTTCTCACTCGGGTAATGCATTGATATATATGCGATATATGTTAATTATATTATTTTATTATGTTACAATAAATATTACATATGTGATATATAATATTGTTACATGATATGGTTATTAATGCAACATATTTAGTAGAGATTAAATAAAATTAGGGTTTGAGTTGGGTTAATTCTTTCTAGAAGTTTCTAGAAAGTTTTTCTTTTCTTTTGGAAAAGATATTTACAAGTGACTCATCTTTAACCTAACCAAAATCCTTCACCCTTGGTTAATTCTTTACAAAAGTTTAGCAACCATGGTTGCATTATTGATCATTATCCTTTCATTATTCATCGCAAAAGGTTTAACAATTATTATTCATCTTCTTTTTCCTTCTTCTTTCTTTTCATGGAAAAAGCTTTCTAGCTTTTTCTAAGTGATGATTATGTGTGAGAAAAAGATTATAAATGAGAGCAAAAATCCTACTTCATCATCATCATCTATCCTTACACTTTAGATGAGAGTGTTCATTTCATTTAGTAAGTGTTACCTTGTGTTAATGAAACTTCAAGGTAGATCATCTTTGTTATCGAAGATCGGAAGCAAGACTGCATCTTTCTCTTCGTGAAGCCTCTCGAGAGTCCGGAACACGATGATCGCAGCGAAGGGACCTCAACACGGAGCTTTAGAAGGGAAGGACTGGATCTAAAAAGGTTTTAATCCCTCTCACTTAGTGTTAAAGTGTTTAACATGCTTGTTTTCGCCTAATCTCTAGTTTAAAGATCCGGCTTTGGGTTGTTCGGCACGGCTAAATTTTAAATCGGGCATGGTTGATGCCTCGTAGACCCTTGTGCATGTGCCTAGCAACCCTAAAGCCATGTACTGGCGTATCGAAGACCGATCATCTCGAGTAGCCTCTCGAACTGAATCTGAGGTAAGGCATTAGTGAATGGATCAGCAGTGTTCTCCTCTGTAGCAACTCTCCGGACCTCGATCTCCCGGCGATCTATAATCTCCCTGATCAGGTGATACCGCCTTAAGATGTGTCTGGACTTCTGATGAGACCTTGGTTCCTTCGTTAAACCTATAGCTCCGTTGTTGTCGCAATACAGCGGTATTGGATCAACAATGGTAGGAACCACCTGAAGTTCTGTGAGGAACTTCGTTATCCAGACAGCTTCTTTTGCGGCATCGCAAGCAGCAATATACTCCGCTTCCATCATAGAGTCAGCAACGGTGTCCTGCTTGGAACTCTTCCTGCACACCGCCCCTCCATTGAGGGTAAAGACATAACTTGACATGGACTTGGAGTCATCCTTGTCACTCTGGAAGCCGGAATCTGCAAAGGCCTCGAGCTTGAGGTCTTTTCCGCCGTAAACCAAGAACATCTCCTTAGTCCTTCTCAGGTACTTGAGAATGTTCTTTACTGCTATCCAGTGCTTCTCCCCTAGGTCTGACTGATACCTGCTTACCACGCTCAGTGCATAAGCTACATCTAGTCTGGTGCACAACATCGCATACATTATAGAGCCTACCGTAGAAGCGTAGTGTATAACTGACATGCGATCCCTTTCCAAATCAGTCTTGGGTGACATCTCTTTAGAGAGGGTGATTTCGTGACAAGCTGGTAAAATACCGCGCTTAGAATCTTCTATACTGAATCTTTTCAGTATAGTGTTGATATACCAGGACTGTGAAAGTCCCAACATCCTCTTGGATCTATCACGAAAGATCCGGATCCCCAGAATGTAAGAGGCATCACCCAGGTTTTTCATGGAGAACCTGTGTGACAAGAATCCTTTGACAGATTGTAGCATAGGAATGTTATTTCCTATCAATAGAATGTCATCCACGTACAAGACGAAGAATACGACAGTTCGTGCTACAATTTTACTATATATACATGGTTAATCTGGATTTTTGATAAAGTCATATTCTTTGACCATTTCATCTAAACAGATGTTCCAACTCCGCGATGACAATTTCCCGCTGCTCCCACTCTGATTGAAACCCTCTGGTTGATCTATATAAACGCACTCTTCCAAATTACCGTTTAGATAAGCCGTCTTTATGTCCATCTGCCCGATCTCATAATTATGGAAGGCAGCAATAGCAAGAAGGACCCGAATTGATTTGAGCATAGCCACTGGAGAAAAAGTTTCGTCATAGTCCAAACCAGGTCTTTAACGAAAACCCTTTGCAACAAGTCTAGCCTTATAGGTTTCCACATGTCCATCTATACCAATCTTTTTCTTGAAGATCCATTTGCATCCTATGGGTTTTACCCCATCTGGAGCAAATTCCAAAGTCCATACTTTGTTGGTGTACATGGACTCCATCTCGGTCCGAATTGCATCCAGCCATCTTACCGAGTCACTGCTCAGAATGGCCTACTGCAAGCTAGTAGGATCATCATCATCAATGATGCAATCCTCTCTATCCCCATCTATAAGAAAACCGTAGTATCTCTCAGGCGGATGAGACGGCCTACTACTTCTGCGGAGGGGTGTGGGAATGTCCTGTTCTTCTTGAACTACTGGTTCTACCAAACATTCAGTTGTAGTTTATGGTTCTGGAATTTCTTCCAGTTCTATTGCGCTCCCACTTGTTTCCTTTTCTAAAAACTGCTGTTCTAGAAAATGGGCATTATGAGAAACAAAAACCATTTGTTCCTCTGCGTAATAGAAGAAATACCACTTCGAGTTCTTTGGATATCCCACAAACTTACACTGTACTGATCGTGCCTCGAGTTTGTCAACATGCTGCTTTTTAAGAAAAGCTGGACATCCCCATATCTTTAGATACTGAAGATAGGGTTTCTTCCCACTCCATATCTGATATGGTGTGGTAGGCACAGTCTTGGTAGGAGCCCTGTTCAAAAGATATGCAGCTGATTCTAGTGCATAACCCCAGAAAGATCGCGGTAACTCAGCATTACACATCATGGAACGTACCATATCCAATAGGGTTCGATTCCGTCTCTCCGATACACCGTTGTGCTGTGGAGTGTATGGAGGAGTAAGCTAAGAGAGAATTTCTTTCTCTTTTAGGTAACCTAGGAACTCGGCACTTAAGTATTCACCACCTCGATCAGATCTCAGTGTCTTGATACTTTTGCCGGTTTGGTTTTCTACTTCAATCTTATATTCTTGGAATTTCTCAAAAGCCTCGGATTTATGTTTCATCAAGAAAATGAATCAATACCTAGATTAATCATCCGTAAAAGTAATGAAGTAGGAAAAACCACCTCTTGCATGTGTAGACATTGGACCACATACATCGCTGTGTATGAGTCCTAAGAGCTCACTCGCTCTTACTCCATGTCCAGTGAATGGAGTCTTTGTCATCTTTCCTTTGAGACATGATTGACATGTGGCATAAGTTTGATATTCGAACGAATCCAAATATTCTTCTCTATGTAACTTTGTTAACCTTGTCTCATTGATGTGATCTAGTCTACAATGCCATAAGAAAGCCTTATTTAAATCTGGAGACTTTCTTTTTAGTGTGTTCTGGACATTGAAAATCTGTAATTGGTTTAAGACATATATAACGTTATCTAGCATACCGGACCCAATCAAAGCATGATTAAGGTGGATGTTAACAACATCGCTTACAAACGTGAAATCATAACCTTCTTTTGAAACAACGAAACTGATATGATATTACACGTTAAAATGGGTACACAAAAACAGTTATGGAAAACCAAAATATGTCCACTCGTCAATCCAAAGTGATAATCCCCTACGGACACAGCACCCACGCTAGCTCCGTTAGCAACCTGGAGGGTCATATCACCAACCTTCAGCACTCTACGGTTTCTCAGTGCCTGCAATGAATTGAATATATGAGATCCTGATCCGGTATCCAATACACAGGAAGTAGAGTTGATTGATAGACATTTTTCAATTACAAACACACCTGAAGTCGAAGCCACAGCTTGCTTCGGTTCCTGGTTCTTGGCATTCCAAGCTTTGCACTCCTTTTTCCAGTGCCCTTTCCTACGACAGTGGAAGTACTCGTCCTTTTCCACTACTGGCACCGCAATCTTTGCTTTTCCCTTGACTCCCACCTTACCAACACCTCCTCTAGGTTTGGTAGCGGCCTTCTTCTTCCTTCCTTTGGCCCTAGCCTTGGACCGGGAAGAGGAAGCACCGCGAACAAACATAGCGGGTGTATCACTTGCTTTCTGCAAGGTGCCCTTTGCACTCCTCAACATGTTAAGGAGTTCTGGAAGTTCAACTTCTTTTCTTTGAATGTTGAAATTCAGAATAAACTGGGCGTAGGTGGAAGGAAGGGACTGAAGATTCAAGTCTGTATAGAGCTCGTTCTCCAAAGTTGTCCCGAGGTCCGTGAGCTCTTTTATATAGCCAATTATCTTTAGGACATGTTCTCCTACTGATGATCCGACGGCCAGCCTCAACTTAAACAAGTTCTTCGAGGTCTCGTATCTTGCTATACGAGATTGCTCTCCATACAGATCTTTTCTATGGAGAAATAAGATTCAAGATCCATATCCTCTTGCCTCCTCTGATGTTCATTATTCATAGAGGCAAGCACGATGCATTTGGCCTTCGCGCAATCTAATTCCCAAGTTTTGTGGATTTCCTGATCCGCAAGACTGGATTTAAGACCAGAGACAGCAGGTGCCTTAGTAGTAAGGACATACCCCAATTTGTCATAAGTTAAAGCCATTTTGACGTTTCGCAGCCAATCTTTATAGTTTGGCCATGTCAATATATTTTTTTCTAATAGTAACTTAAGGCCTGTCATGTTCTGGGTCGCTGCAATGAGAGAGAGAGAGGGAACACTTTAGCATGATGCTCTTGCAAGTTTAGAGTGGTTTTTAGTTTATCTAAATTGGATGGCTCCCACTGTTTCTCGAATCCCTCCTCAAACCAAAAAGGAAGAACTAGTCAGGACTATTCTCACTGTACAATACTTGCTTAACCGTTCAGCCAGGCCGGTGTCAGTATTTCGAGGGAGGTTTTCCAAAGCTTTCGCGAAGTTCCTTATTAAATAACCTCTTTTCTCTTGGGCGTAACCCCGCTGACACCTTTCTCGACACCTACTTGGTTTATAGCATTGATCGTTAAGTGATGAATCCCCTGATGAGTAGTGGATACTCACAGTAGGATCGGGATCCAAATATCATCGTGTGATAAAGCTGAAAGAATCCTACCAAAATTATCACACTCCAAATGGTATGCATCTCTTTGCAAATTTCAGTTTCTTTAGAAATTCCCGATATAAATTTCTGCCCTATGCTCTTATGACCTTGGCGTTGGTCAAAATCTCATAAGTCACATGTCAAGTTCTACCCATCATTATCTTGTTAATTTGAACCCATCCGTACATACCCCTGATGTTGGCCAAATGATAATACGACTGTCCCAAACTAACTCATCTATCTATGCGACAAATGAATACCCAGCAGTTACCAAACACTATGCCTTGGTGTTGGTCAAAATACATAGCTTGAATACTACTGAATACCCAAATGAAATGTCGGAGGGCTACGAATGGTTTTGGCAAAACCGTGAACGTAGTGAACTTGATATGATCGAAGGAACTTGATAGCTTTTTAAAAGGAGTGGTTAAAGCTCCGCAATTTAAAAAATATCCCCTGTTTTAAAATTACCGAGTGGTTTCTTTTAAACTGTTCCAACGATTCAACTTTGGTTTAATTTCTTTGCATTAATATAACGTGTCACATCAATTAACCTATCATTGCAGAAAACAACGAAAATACAACGTCCTCTTATGCCATCCGCATTCGCCACTGGGTCCCGTAATTCACCCGTTAGGTTACTTAACTAACGACAGAGCGGGGGCTGGGCTAGCGCGTGTGCAAAACATAAGCGACGTCTAATAGCTATCATATGTAGATATAGTATATTCGTCAGATGCAATAATAGGCATTCCAGATCACAGATGAACATATTGGATTTCTACGAATCCGCATTTCTTTTGAGCCTGCAAAGAAAGACGGATTACACAGTCGCGATGAATAGCCAAAACCCCACCCTAGACCCCTACGGTTACGGAAAACTACCCGCCAAGTACCCGAAGCAAAGCGGTCTCCCTCAACAGCGTGAGTAGGCCACTAAACACTTCAAAATACCGGTAGTTTGTGCACCCCACCTTGGGTCTATCCTAGGAGCAAAAATCAGTAAATGAAATAATACAACGGTGGCTACAACCGCAACCTGGATGTGCCCCGCAAAAGAATATTACATCAATTTACAAATTACATTTGAATGAAAGAAACGCTCGTCTCACATCCCCGATTATCCATTCACGACAATCCAACAAGTCCACAAATACAAACAGTAAAAAGCATTACATAAATGTGCACCCCCCTGCCAACCAACATACTAGTAGTTAGGGGAGGTTTACGAACACATTATACAAATCACAGATATAATCAAATTAGCCAAACATCTTAGAATTTCGATCAAGAAAACACAAATGATTCTACTCCCAAAAATTCTCTGTGCACCTGAGACCTGAGTAGGAACAGAACATCGCAGAAAGAACAAAATCAACACAGAAGAGTTGCTGGGGAATTTTAGGGTGACTCGACCCCAACTCGGCCGCGGATCCGCGGCGGATCTTTTTAGATCGGCCGCGGATCCGCGGCGGTTTGGACGTGTTAGAACCCCAAATTTCTCCAGTAACCTTATGTTTCCCTGCTTTTAATTTTAAGGGTCCCTGAAAAATTTTTAGACCCTGTTTTAAAAACGACAGAAACTTGGTCAAAATGATGTTTTTTCCGGTTCGTTTCGCGATCGAATTTCTAACGACTTTGCTAACAAGTTAGTTATGGTTTAGCGAGGCTCTGATACCACTGTAAGTCGACGTTAGACACCCCACGAGTTGCGGAGAGGCGGAATAGGTAAAACAATTATTTTGTTTAAAACAAATATCGACTAACTTACGGATCTTTACCAAATCCTAACTAACAACATCATAGGAGGGATTAGCTACTATCAAAGAAGATTATACCTAATGAACCAAGTCCTTCTTGTTCCCGTTGACCACCTCCTCGTCGGCCTCCTCGTTGTAATAGAAGATCTACCCGAGAGCTACTTCTCCAAGCTTGACCTCTAACTTGAGGTAACTAGGTTACAAAAAGTGCTAATAAAAGCAACCTAGAGGATATAGAGTAGGATTAGGGATCAAATAGTCTTGCTAACCCTTGATCTCAACACATGAGAAGTTAGGGTTAGGGTTTGAAGAGAGAAAGCTTGAGGAGGGAGAAGGTGAGAATGAGAACTGTTTTGGAATAATGAATCATTGTGAATATATATGAAGCATAAGATATTTATTAAATGAATAAAAAATAACAATTATCATCACGCTTCATTAACTCACCTAGTGATTCATTTCATGAGTCATTTAAACAATAAATGCATCATTAACTCTATGGATGAATCACACCATGATTCATTAAACCAATTAATGCAAATGCCACCTTAGCCTCCACCTCATCAACCTTCTAGAAGCTTCTCGAGTAATTACGAGAACGCCCCTCCTATCCGTGAAAACACGGAATAACTTTAGACTGTATAAATCCAATAATCCGATACTAGTATCAGGCTTAAACCAAAGTCCGCTAGTAAAAACTGTCCGAACATCATACGTGCGTAAAGACACGTATACGTCCAAACCCTGTCGTAAAACCATACGACCTCTATATCGTTTCGCACGAAGCAGGGAAACTCTCTGTGTGGGACTCTAAAGACTCGACTACTACGCTAGTAGTGGGTTTAACCACAGACCGCAAGCGGCACTAGCTGTATGTAACGGTCCCCAGTAGATGTCAATAAGAAGGCCGATGAGGAAACCTATCCAAACTCCTACTGAGCCTGATGTGAAAATCTCCGTACAGTCCGGTCTGTTCGTCTGGGACTATCGTATATCGAGCCTAGAGGGCGGCAAGCGTCAGTCCCCTGAAAGCGTTATAAGTCGTTTCGGAGTGAAGCCCATTACACCATGAGAAACTACTGGAAAATCTACCAGTAAATCTCGCTTGCCCTGGCCAGGGACATTGCGTAATGGCTCTCCAGACACAGCGCGATATCAACTCCCAATACAGGGAGAGACGAATCCTGTCTAGCCGCCACTGCCTCCAAGTGCTTTGGGACTGCACCCAACTGCTACCTGTTTGCATGACTCCTTTGAGCCGTGGTAGGGTAGCAGTCTAAGAACAGTGGGAACACACTCGAGGCGAAGCAGCAGTGTCAAGTCTACGGACTATGCTGTACTCATGTCACCTGGGAACTGTTAACTGACGACGGGTATAATACCAACCAACAGTTTCCTGCGAGTCCGGTCCGGTGTACCCGTAACCCAACGAGCACCTTTATACTATCTCCAGTACGACGTACTGATGGCTGTGGGACAAACCATCTCCCCAACTGGGATGAGAAACGTACACACTAGTCTACTCCGGAGTATTGATGCCATGTCTTGATAATCCCATGACTAGGGACCTGAAAAATGATGTGCTTGTAGACTACCCAGCCCCCACTAGTGTGACTGCCATCACAACGCTCGTAGTCAAGCAAGATCCTAAGGGCTCTATCAATACGTACACACATATTAAGATAGATATAAACCAAGTAGCATACTACCATGTTTAGCAAGACTGTTAATATAACTGTGAATATCTCAAGCTTCCATTAAGTAATATACAAGCTAGTATGATATAATAATGGCCCCTAGGGCATATACACTAACAAATCCTAACATCCAGTTAGATGTATCTCATAGATCCATAACCCAAGATTTAGGAGGTATCACCTTGATCTTGTAGAGAATCTTTATGATAAGTGAAGATTGACCGAGCGTAGCATAGAAAACTTCTTCCCTATCAAGAGTATGTCATCCACGTACTATACGAGAATCACCACCATACTCCCTACTACCTTTTGTATATACAAGGTTCATCTACCATTTTGATGAAGTCAAACTTTTTGACTACTACATCAAAACAGACGTTCCAACTCCGCGATGCCTGATTTATCCCATAAAACATCATGCTCACGTTTCCGCTGCTCCCACTGTCTACGAAGCCCTCTGGCTGTGTACTTATAAACGCTCTCTTCCAAATCATCATTTAGAAAAGCAGCCATGACACCCAACCGCCAGATATCGTAGTCATGGTATGTAGCCGTGGCAAGTAGGATCTGGATGGACTTAAGCATAGCTTTGAAAGTCTCAACTTTTCCATGTACACTAAGTAATCTTCTTAAGATATACTTGCTCCTGATAAGGATTTAACCCTTCAGATAAAGCAACCATAGTCTATACTTTGTTGGTGTATAAGGATTCCATCTCAGATCTTTAAGCATCCAGCCATTCTTACAGAGTCCCCACTTCTGATGGCCTGCTCGAAACTAGTTGGGTCATCATTTTATGATGCAATCCTCTCTCCCACTGTCATAGAGAAACCGAAGTATCTCTCAGGTGGATGAGGAACCCTACCAGATCGGCGGAGAGGCTGATGTTCGTTGGAAACTATTGAATCCTCCGGGTTTACCAAATCATCAACTGAAGTTTGTATAGCTGGAACTCCTTCCAGTTATACCTCATAACCACTAATTTCTTCACAAGAAATTCCCTTTTTCTCAAAATGTGGTATGCCGAGAAATAAAACATCTTTTGTTCCTCGGTGTGGTAGAAGATATTTCCTTGCGAATGCTTAGGATATCCAACAAACTTCCACAGAACTGACCTTGCCTCGAGCTTATCCGGATTTTGCTTTTGACATAGGCCGGACAACTCCAAATCTTAACATCTTTAAGAGATGGGCTCTTCCCATACCATATCACATATGGAGAGGTAGGCATCTGATTTGGTTGGAACCCTATTCAATAGGTATGCAACTTCTCACGTGTATAACCCTAAAAGAAAATAGGCTACTCAGTAGTACTCGTCATAGAGCACACCATATCACATAGGGTGTAATTGCTCCGCCCCGATACACCGACGTGCTGTGGTGTATTCGGAGGAGTAATGCTGAGAGAAAATCTCATTCTTCTTTAGAATAGTCTAGGAATTCTGTGCTCAAGTATTCTCCTCCTTGATCACATCAAAGGACATAATACTTATACCCGTTTTTGGTTCTCTACTTCTCCTTATATTCTGTGATTATCTCAAAAGTTTCGGACTTGTGTTTCAACAGGAACATATGTCTTAATCTTGAGAGATCATCAGTGAATGTAATGAAGTACAAAGAACCTGTCCTGGCATATGTAGACATGGGACTACTATACATCATCATGTATCAATCCCAAGAGTTCATTAACTCTTTCTCTGTTTCCAATAAACGGAGCTGTGGTCATCATATCTTTGTGACATGACTGGCAAATTTTACAAGATGTAAATCCAAACTAATTTAAATATGCATCTTTATGTAACTTTAGCTAGTCGGGTCGCATCAATATGACGTAGTCTACAATGGCTCAAGAAGGATTAGTTCATTTCTGAACTCTTCCTCTTGTGTGTATTCTGTACATTAAGAACTTTGGTTTGATCTATGATTTTAGATAACATGCCTGAACCGATCAACTCTTCATATAGGAAATGTTCAAAACATTATCCAACAATACAAAATTATATCCTTCTTTACTAATAAAGAGACTGATATGATGTTGTATATCAGGTTCGGTATCTAATAACATTCATTCAGAATCAATGTATTCTGGTAATACAGGGTGATAACTGCCAACAGATTTGGCTGCAACACTTGCATCGTTTCCAACTCTTGAAACTTATCACCCGTTCTCAGTTCTCTACCTCTCTGTAGCCCATGTAACAATTACATTGGCGGGATCCTGATCCGGCATCTCATACCCAGGACGTAAAGGATACTGTGAAATAGTTCTCGGTAATGAACACACCCGAAGAAGATGCATCAGCATGTACTTTCTTCTTTTGGGCAGTACGAGAATTCTGGTAATCCCCTATTTCATGTTCTGTCTTATAAAAATTATAAGTTGGAGCGGGACCAACGTTCCCAAGCTCAGTATAACAGGCGTGTTCGGTCAATACATCCATATTATTATCTTGATTAAGGCTTGACATAGTCGCTACCAGGAGAGAGATAGAAGAAAACACTCAGCGTATGCACTTGAAAGATTAGATTGGTTATTAATATATCTAATCAGGATGTCTCCCACTGTTTTAGTCAAATCTTTCTTCAAACCCTAAAAGGAAAGACTAGCCGGGATTAATTACACTCTACAATTTCGCCAATCTTTCAGCCAGGCCAGTGCCGGTACTCTGAGGGAGGTTCCCCGCGCTTTCACACGGACCTAATTAAAATAAACCTCGTTTTCCCTGGGGCGTAACCTCATTGACACCTTTCTAGACACCTACTTGATTGGCTAATTATAATATGTAAAATACTCCCAGGAGTAACTCTTACTCGCAACGGGTATCGGGATCCAACTATCTCATAGAAGGTATGCAATCTCATTGCAAATTTCAACTCTTGAAATTCCCAATAATATTTTACCCCTAGCGTCCTATGACTTTGACGGAGGTCAACAAACCATAGGCTCCTAGTCAAGTTCTACCCGTCATTTCCTTATTGAATTAAACCCACCCACACGACCCTTGACGGAGGTCGACAAGGCCGCACGACTACCCTAAAACAATCGCATCATATGCAGCAGATAAATACTAGTCAGCTACCGCACACTTCGCCTTGACGGAGGTCAACAAACGTAGCAGGAATACTAAGTAGGACTTATCTGAAATGACGGAGGGCTACGACAGGTTTTTAAGAAAACCCTTTGAGTAATGAACTTGATATCATTGTAGAATCGAGTAATTTTAAATGCAATATTTTTGAGGCCTTTTCTAGTGTTGCGAAAGAGGTCACTCCCGTTGTAGGGATCTCGGCTCATTCCTCATCGAATAAGGTGCAGGATATTTTACAAATATCACCATGCAAAACAAAAACAATGAAAACAATCAGAAGACAAACCGAGTTTGTAGCATCTGCTAGTTTCGCTAAAGAGATCACTCCCGGTGAAGGGATCTCGGCTCTTTCCTTATCGAATAAGGTGCTGAATGTTCTACAAGGAACACCGCTATGCAAAGCAAGAACTAGAGCTACCTGTTTTTGAGACAAGTTTCTATAACATCTTTAGGTTTCTTTTAGTTTCATTAATCTCATTAATGAAGTCCCATTTTATTATGCTTCCCAAGCATCAGTTATGAAACGAAATCAACAATATAATATATATCTCATATATATAATATAAACATTCGTCTCAGGCAGTAATATGATCTCATCACAGAACATTGCAGCAGAAGATAACATATGAAATATTGGATATACTAGGACGTCTGTGTTTTATATCGAGCCTGCATAAAATACGGATTCCACGGTCGCAATGAATAGCCAAACCCACATCCGTAGACCCCTACGAGAGCGGCAAGCAACACTGCCAATTCTAAGGTTAGGAGACCCGCTCTCGACTCCTCGAGATGGTCTCTCACTGGACCCTAGAACCTGGTTACTTGTGCTCCCCGCCTTAGGTCTACCTAATGCGAAAAAGTAAATAATATCTAATGGTGACATCATCCTCAACCTGGAAGTGCCCTAATAAAAGAATATTACATACAATTGAATTTTAAATGAATGAAAAAGAAAAACTCTTATCTCACATAAAACCCCTGGCTATTCAAAACACGACGATCCAATATAACATATCACAGCAACACATAACATCACATGTCATCAACGTAAGTAAATATGCGTATCCCAATTGTCGTTGATGTATAGCAACGAAACCGGCGATACACCACATATTACACTTACGGTCGCAGAAAAGAAAGTGTAAAACTACAACAGTTGGAATCCGCAACCTCTTTAGACATCGCATGACTAATCAAATGAATTCCTTAGACATCTCATGCCTAACAATTATAAACCCCGCATCTTAGTCCCAATATCGAAAACACTTTTCTATATCAAGTCGAGCAATTCAACAAGATTCCCGACATCCTGATCGAATGCTCGTCACAAACTTTAGTAGACGGCCGCACCCCTGGATGCCGTCGACGAAGTGCACTAAGGCAGAACACCGCTGCCGCGAACACCCGAACGGATGCTTTTGGCGACGGGGTTCTCCTACAGTCACTTGGTCGGGGCTATAGGGCGTGGCTATCTATTAAGTTTACCGGGGAGTATCCGCGTATGCTATGTGATTGCGACGGACTTTTGATCATATCAAAATCCCGTGGCAACCGATCAAATGAGACTAAACTGCTAGATTTATAACATTCAAATTTAGTTATCTCATAACTACATGTGGATTCCAAATATTGTATCACATTCCAGATAATTAGACAATGTTAAACTTTCCGGTCGAATAAACAAACACCCAAGATTTCCCAAATAGCTCCACACTTGAGCGGAGTTCAAAAAGTATCCATCACATGCCACAGTACCAATGGTCCAGCCGTATATGGGTCAAGCCAACGCCTCACATGTGGCAATGCCGTACTGCCCCAAACCCTAAGGTTTAGAGGCGGTTCAGACGGTCACATAATCGAGTTAAGGTTTGTGTTCTTCTAGAGGGTCCACCGCGTTACTTGCACGACAGTGAATGTTCTTTAACTAAGGAAAAAATCCAACACTTGGAAATTTTCCGGCAGGGGAAAAAAAGTGAGTTATTGATATCCGTTCGAACTTTTTAACACGTTCTAAATTACCCGGAAAATGTTAAACGAAGTTAAACTTTCCGATCGAATCAACGAATACAAAAGATCTCCAAAAAACTCAATACTTGAGTAAAATTAAAAATTCCCAGAAGTATGAAAAATTAACAAAGAATAAACCCCAGAAGTGGTAGCACCAAGCTTTGGAAATTGGCCGCGGAACCGCCGCCAAACGCATGGTTTGGCCGCGGTTCCGCGGTCCAATGAGGGAATTTGTGCTCCGTACTTCACAGTAATTCTTAGAATTCCCTGCTTAATTTCCTGAGTATTTTTAATACAGAAAAAATCAACATTTTAAAAATTTTCCAGAGAGGGGGTGTAAATTGGGGTTTCGGGGTTCGATCGAATTTTAAACTTCGTCTAGACAACGCCTAAAGCTCTAACTTGGCTCTGATACCACTGTAGGGTTACTAGGCACTAGAACATGTTCTACAAGCCATCAACCATGCCAAAATCAAATTTTTCATGTGCCGGACAACCCTAACCAAGATCTTAGACTAGAGATTAGGCGAAACATAGCAAGCAAACAACTTTACTTCTAAGAGTTAGGGATTACAACCTTTGTAGTCCGTTCCTTCACTTCTAAAACTCCGTGTTGAGGTCCCTTCGCTGCGATTATCGAGTACCCGGACTCTAGAGAGGCTCCATGAAGAAAAAGATGCAAGCTTGCTTCCGATCTTCAAGAACAAAGATGATCTACCTTGAAGAAACTCAAGCCCAAGGTTTTGCTTTACTAATCAAGTATTAGCAAAGCAAACACCCTAATCTAAGTGGTTAGAATAGATGAGGATGATGAAGTAGGAATTTAGCTCTCATTTGTTTTCTTTATCTCACTCAAAATCATCACATATTAAAAAGCTAGAAAGCTCTTTCCAAAGGAAGAAGAAGAAATTAGCTTGTGATGAATAATGAAAACTTGTGTGAGGTTAGAAATGCAACCATGGGTTAAGAATGAAGACTTAACCCATGTAGAGAATTAACTATGGTAAAGGGTTTGGGTTTGGTTAATAAATATCTACAAAATATCTTTACAAAGTATCTTTGCTTAAAAATAAAAAACAAAGCTTCTAGAAGCTTCAAGAAAGCTTAACCCTAATCCAAACCCTAAACATGTTTAAACTCCACAAAACATATTGCATTTGTAACCTTAACTTGTTTCAATATTATATATCACATATACAATATTTATTGTAACAAAATAAAATAATACAATTAACATATATCACATATATATATCAATGTATTACCCGAGTGAGAAAAAGAATCTTTAAGTGAGGTTATACTAGTTAATGTAATTTAATATATCATATATATAATTATACATTAAATTATCGAATCAGCACTTGATTCGATAATCCGGCTATTTCATAAATAACCGACTAATATAATCTGTATTAGTTCATCGAATCAAAACTTGATCCGATGACCCGGCTATATCACATATACCCGGCCGATATCACATATCATGAGAATCTAATACGGTATCACATACATGTATTGTTCTCGGTCCCGCACATATCATATGTATGCTCCTACTCTGTTTTGCCTGAGCCAGGAAATCTCTGTGTCGGACTCAAAAGAATCGTCAATACGCCGACAGTAGGTGATGATCATATCAAACACCCACAAGGTGCAAGCGGTAAGCTAAACATAACAGCCACCCAGGTATTGAGCAATCAGAAGATCAACAAGCAAGCCTGTACATTCTCCCGTGAATCCAACCAGTAACACTCCCGTACAGTCCGGTCTCTTCGTCTGATATGTCGCATATCTCGCCTAGGGGTGGTAAACGTCAGACCCCAGTCGTGTCGATATGAGGTCTATTATCGTTCGAGAAACTACTGATAACACTTACTAGTAAATATCAGCAACCCTAGCCAGGGATTTCCAGTTATAGCCAATCGAACACAGCGCAACATCAACTCCCTATACCGGGAGAGACGAAGCACCTCGTATCGCTCATTGCCTCCCTGTGATTCGGGACTGTACCCAAAAGCCACCTTTTTGCACGCTCTCTTGGACATGGTATGATGGAAATCAAAGCACGGTGGGAATCACACAAGACTCTATGACGATCTCGGGTCTACAGGCTAACCTGTACCAGTGTCACTAGAGAACTGCCATCTGACGTGAGGTATAATACCATCCGGGAGTTCTCGGCGAGTCCGTCCAGTGTACCCAGTCTCTACTGAGCACCCGTATACCTTCTCTGATGCCAAACACCAATGGATATGGGATCATCCGTCGCCCATCATATGGGTCAAGAAGCGTATACGCTAGTCTACTCTGGAGTATCGATGCCCTGTCTCGGCACTCTCACGACTAGGAACATTTGAAGGATGTACTTGGTGACTACACTATCCCCACTAGTATGATCTGCATCATAGTCCTGGTAGTCAAGTACTCATCCTAAGGGCTTTATCAACATGTAACATAGAGGCAATCAGAGTACATGTTTAGATAAAGTGTAACAAGATAGCATACTATCATGTCGAGCAAGAAAGTCCTCCCTATATTTGTCCAAGCATCCACTACAATATATAACTTATGTACAGTAATGGCCTCTAGAGCTTACATATAACTAACACTGTCGTATTCCTCGTCTTTTACGTGGATGACATTCTCTTGATAGGAATTGACATTCCTTTGCTACAATCTGTCAAAGGATTCTTGTCACACAGGTTCTTCATGAAAGACCTTGGTGATGCCTCTTATATTCTGGGGATCCAGATCTATCGTGATAGATCTAAGAGGATGTTGGGACTTTCGCAGTTCAGGTATATCAACACTATACTGAAAAGATTCAGCATTGAAGATTCTAAGCACGGTAATTTACCGGCTTGTCACGGAATCACCCTATCTAAAGAGATGTCTCCCAAGACTGATTTGGAAAGGGATCGCATGTCAGTTATACCCTACGCTTCTGCGATAGGCTCTATAATGTATGCGATGTTGTGTACCAGACCAGATGTAGCTTACACACTGAGCGTGGTGAGCCGCTATCAGTCAGACCAAGGGGAGAAGCACTGGATAGCAGTAAAGAACATTCTCAAGTACCTGAGAAGGACTAAGGATATGTTATTGGTTTACGGAGGAAAAGATCTCCAGATCGAGGCTTTTGCTGACTCCAGCTTCCAGACTGACAAGGATGACTCCAAGTCCATGTCAGGTCATGTCTTTACCCTCAATGGAGGGGCAGTATGCTGGAAGTGTTGCAAGAAGGACACTGTTGCTGACTCGACGATGGAAGCAGAGTATATCGCTGCTTGCGATGCCGCAAAAGAAGCAATCTGGATGAAGAAGTTCTTTGCAGAACTTCAGGTGGTTCCATCCATTGTTGATCCAATACCTCTGTATTGTGACAACAACGGGGCTATAGCTTTAGGGAAGGAACTCAGGTCTCATCAGAAGTTTAGACACATCATAAGGCGGTATCACCTGATCGTGGAGATCATTGATCGCCGTGAGATCGAGGTCCGGAGTGTTTCTACAGAGGAGAACACTGCAGATCCATTCACAAAGG
The DNA here is from genome assembly GCA_030015575.1 of Agapanthus africanus. Classification (NCBI taxonomy): domain Eukaryota; kingdom Viridiplantae; phylum Streptophyta; class Magnoliopsida; order Asparagales; family Amaryllidaceae; genus Agapanthus; species Agapanthus africanus. Next base: position 354,375,948 of record CM057350.1, on the reverse strand, counting down.
CCTTACCTCACACACAGTTCAAGAGGCTACTCGAGATGAAAGGTCTTCGATACGCCAGTACATGGCTCTAGTGCAAAGGGGAGATTGTTAGTATATATGCCCTAGGGGCATTATTGTATCATACTAGCTTGTATATTATTTAATGAAAGCTTGGGATATTCACAGTTATATTAACAGTCTCGCTCAACGTTGTAGTATGCTACTTGGTTTATATCTATCTTAATATGTGTATATGTTTCTTTTAGCATATCACAAATACATATTGATATAGCCCATAGGATCTTGCTTGACTACCAGCGTTGTGATGGCAGTCACTCTAGTGGGGGCTGGGTAGTCTACAAGCACATCCTTTTTTAGGTCTCTAGTCATAGGATTATCGAGACAGGGTATCGATACTCCGGAGTAGACTGGTGTGTACGCTTCTCATCCCAGTTGGGGAGATGGTATGTCCCACAGCCATCAGTACATTGTACTGGAGATAATATACATGTGCTCGTTGGGTTACGGGTACACCGGACAGGACTCGTAGGGAACTGATGGTTGGTATTATACCCGTCGTCCGTTAACAGTTCCTAGGTGACTTGAGTACAGCATAGTCCGCAGACTTGACACTGCTGCTTCGTCTCGAGTGTGTTCCCACTGATCTTAGATTGCTACCCTACAACGGCTCAAAGGAGTCGTGCAAACAGGTTGCAGTTGGGTGCAGTCCCGAAGCACTTGGAGGCAGTGGCGGTTAGATAGGATTCGTCTCTCCCGGTATTGGCAGTTGATATCGCACTGTGTTTGGAGAGCCATTACGCAAAGTCCCTGGCCAGGGCAAACGAGATTTACTGGTAGGATTTCTAGTAGCTTCTCAAGGTGTAATGGGCTTCGCTCTGACACGACTTATACAGCTTTTAGGGGACTGATACTTGCCGTCCCCTAGGCCCGATATGCAATAGTCTTAGACGAACAAACCGGATTGAACGGAGATTGTCACATCAGGCTCAGTAGGAGTTCGGATGGGTTTCCTCATCGGCCTTCTTATCGACATCTACCTTGGGACCGTTATGTACAGCTAGTACTGCTTGCGGCCTGTGGTTAAACCCACTGCCAGCGTAGTGTCGAGTCTTTAAAGTCCCACACAGAGAGTTTCCCTGCTTTAGGCGAAACGATATAGAGGTCGTATGGTTTTACGACAGGGTTCGGACACATACGTGTATTTATGCACGCACAATGTTTATACAGTTTTTACTAGCAGGCTTTAGTTTAAGCCAGATTCTAATATTAGATTATTGGATTTATACAGTCTCAGTATTTCCGTGTTTTACGGATGGGAGGGGCATTCTCGTAATTAGTCGAGAAGCTTCTAGAAGAAAGGTGAGATGGAGAGCTTAGGTGTAATTTGCATTAATTGAATTTGTGACTCATGAAGTGATTCATCCAAATGAGTTAATGAAGCATTTATTCCTTAAGGACTCTTGAGATGATTCATTCATTTGCATTAAATGAAGCATGGTTGTAATTATCTATATGATTTATTTGATAATCATTATGCTTCATTATATACATAATGAGTTATATTTTCAATTCATTATTACAAACAATTTCTCTCTCCTCAAGCTCTCTCTCTTCAAAACCTAACCCTAATCCTCTAATGTGTTGAGATCCCAAGGGTTAGCAAGACTAATAGATCCCTAATCCATCTCTATATCCTCTAGGTTACCTTGATTAGCAATCATAGCCACCTAGTTACCTCTAGTGAGAGGTTAAAGCTTGGAGAAGGAACTCTCGGGTGTATCTTCTATCACATCGAGGAGGCTGACAAGGAGGTGAACAACAAGAACAAGAAGGACTAGAATCTTGAGGTATAATCAACTATCATAGTAGTTAATCACATCTAGATAGTTGTTACTTAGGGTTTAGCAAAGATCCGTAAATTTAGTCGATGTTAACTTAAACAAAATGATTGTTTTACCTATTCCGCCTCCCCGCATCATATGGGGTGTCTAACGTCGATTTACAGGCTTTGCTTAGCCAGGACGGTTGGTGAGTAGATTTAACATCTACAGGGGAATCGCCTGCATGGCGTTATGCGTCTGGGCTAGAAATGTTATGTTTTGTCGCATATTATATTGCATATATAGAGTTGCGCATACACATTACTATATGGTTATTGTTGTACTTGGGCTGGTATCTTTAGGACACTACACTATTATTGACGGCTTATGTTGCACGAGCACTGATTATATGCCACACACACCGTCAATAATTGCCATGACACGCACAATACCCTTATAGATATAATATTGTTTGGTTAGGGATATTGAAACATTGATTCATATTTCCTTGTGTGTATGACTTATAGCATACATTTATACCTACTTGCTCTCGCATATGCCCTGACATGCTTACATGCTAGTTACCCATATACCTATATGGCTTTGTACCATTGTGATAGGTATATACACATATGAGATATAACTACATGTACATCTGGCATACATACATATATTTATCTGGAGGGTATTATGGATAGGTATAAACACATACCTTGCTACAACTACTTTGACATCATACATACTTACATATGGACACACATATCTTGCTATACCGACATGGTTACGCATACCTTGTTATAGCTACATGTTCACCTGTCTATGATGTTGCATCTGATTTCGGGCAAATCAGGAACTGCGTGATATATTTAGTAACTTGTTGCAGTTAAATAGCTGTTTTCCTTTATATGCTTATATTACTGTATCATGTTGCATATATTACATTCATGGATTTCGTATGATGTTCTCTGATATTTTTACTCATATGTATATATAACAGTGGAATGGAACGCTGTTATATATGCCTATACACATATATTAGTGGAATGGGACACTAATATCTGTGTATTGATTCATGCATTCATACGTATTCACTACTTGATGTTTTCTGGATTTGAGGACCGTGGTGCTTTCATGGAATTATGCAAGTATTCTTATTCTTTACTTGATATTGGATGGATCCACTTGAGATTTGTTTTATACCGATACGTGGATCGAGAGTGTCGGTGTTTGGCACTTATGATTCGAGGACGTATATTACCGATACGGGGTTCGAGAGTGTCGATGTTTGGCACTTAAGATTCGAGGACGTATATTACCGATACGGGGATCGAGAGTGTCGATGTTTGGCACTTAAGATTCGAGGACGTATAAACATGTATTTATGTGTCGATGCTAGACACTTATTTCTTGATGTTTTTGGGTGTCGATACAGTACATTCATCATATATGAAACATACAGGATATGTGAGATATATTGATATTGGACATACAGGATATGTGAGATATACTGATATTGGATATACAGGGTATGTGAGATATACTGATGTTGTACATACAGGATATATGAAATCTACATGATATGAGAGCCAATTTAGGGGCTGATTTGTGGAAATTGGGAATTGGATTGTCTTGTTGGATTTTGCTCCTACCACAAGGTTAGGATTTCCATGGGAAAGACATGTTTTATTCCATACTCCACATTTATTGTTTATGCACTGCTTCATATAGTAGTTGTACCTGATAGAGCACTTTCCATGACTGTTGAATTTACATACTATTATATGCATTGTTTCATGTATTATTTGTACCTGATAGAGTACCTTACATGATTATCGCATACAGATTGTCGTATTGCTGCTTCATGTATTAGTAGTACCTGCGAGTGTACCTTTCATGACTGATGCATTACATATGACTATTTACTGCTGATAGTTTGCATATGTTAGATTCGCGCTGTACGTGCATACTTGCGATTACCTGCATATGTTATTTACTATTCACGAGTTGGCAACTCACCCCCGTTGTGCCACAGTGTTTTGCAGGTGTTCCTCAGGATAGTCAGAGGCAGGGCTATTTCCATCCATCGTATCATCTTTTGCTACAGATACCGCTTCGCCTGACAATGTGCAGTTTTGCTTAGGTAGGTTTTGCGGTTATCCGATGTTTCTTGTTGTATATTTGTTGTATCCTGTACTCTCCATCTACCATTATCTTGTATAACTTAGAGACTTGATGTGAGGACGATATTGTATATTATTTTGTGACTTGGAGGTTTTTTTTATACAGTTTATTTATATCGTCTCTTTCTTCGCTACGGCGTCGTATATCTGTGTGGTGGTTGTTTTCCGCCGTTGGGCGTGGATTTTGCTCCCGTTTGGGATGCTATTACTTATATATTGTTGTACCCATTTTTGGGGGCTTGTTTTAAAAAGGAGGTGCTGCCAAATTTTTAAAGAATAAAAGTTGGACATTAAAGAATTTGGTTTGAGATTTCAAAAGTTTAAAAAATGTTCTTATTTCTTGTGTTTTAATGGTTTAGATTTCTAGGTTTTGGCTTTCTTTTACTGCGTTACGCCTGTAGACGTTGCGTAGTATTAGGGCCGTCGCGTGCCAATTTCGGGTCGTGACAAAGTTGGTATCAGAGCGCTAGGTTTTACCTTTCGGAGTGTAGGATAACCTTGGTATGATGGAGTCGGTAGCTTAAAGCTGAGTAACGTTATGTGTGTATGTCCGCAGCATAATCACGATCACGGTACACTGCCTAAAGTGACCTAAATACAAATTTCTTGAAATTCCTTCCTTAATGATACATATCCTTGTGATTCGATTTTCGTGTTCATATCGAATCCTTTTCTTCTATTTATAGCCTTTGCCGCTGATGACTATGAGGACACAGAGTGATGCAGCGAGAGCCGAGGTCAGAGTTGACTCGTATGGGATGAGGACTGACCAGGATGGCATGCTCGTTGCATCGGACTATATAGATCCGCTTTCGATAGATCATATTTATAAGCTTGTGGCAGAGATGTAGGATTTGCGCCAGACGATGAGTTCTTTGGTTGAGGCCATTCGAGCGCAGGGACAGGAGGTTGTCACCCCTGTTACCCAGTTGTTCCTTGCAGTCAGCACTCATCCTTGTGTTACTTTTACAGCACCAGTGGACGTAGCCGTTTTGACGAGGAGCATTTTCCCGAGACTTTGGGAGTTCCGGAACAGAGGAGGGTCGTACAGGTGTATCAGCCCAGAGATAGAGGCTGAGGAGTCGAGATAGATTTCGTGACCGTCGCGGAAGTAACAGAGGCTTGGGACGAGGACAGTCGTTCAGCTCTTATCCCCAGGATGGCCAGCAGTTTTCTTCTGGATATTATCGTGTGAGAGTTTTCCGACGTTTTTCCAGATGAGCCGGGGAAGCTTAGGGTGCTTAAGGATCAGTTGAAGAGTTGTTTGTAGGGGGGACTTGTGCGTCCGAGTATTTCACTTTGGGGAGCTCCTTTTCTGATCGTCGGGGAGAAGATGGCATTTTGAGGTTGTTGTTGATTGATCGTCAATTGAACCGAATTACGGTGCGGATGGGTATTCTTTACCTCTTATTGACGATTTGTTCAACTTGCTCCAGAGTGCGAGACTTTTTATAAGTTTGTTTTGGATCAGATCATCATTGTTGCGGGTTCGGAGTGATGACATTCCGAAGACGTCTTTTGTGCGTGATATGGGCGGTGTGTATGTTTTGGTGGTGTCGTTGGACTCACCAGTGCCCTAGCAGCATTTGTGGATATGATGAACCAGATTTCTTCAGGCTGTTCCACGACCAGTTTATTGTCGTGTCATTGATGAAATTCTGGTCTATTCCAATGTGTCGTGAGGAACAGGAACATCACTTGAGGATTTGTTTTGCAGACATTGGGAGAGCCCAGCAGTTTGCTAAATTCGCGGAGTGTTCCTTCAGACTTGTTTGTGTTGACTCCTAGGTCTAGTAGTTACTGGAGACGGTTTTTGTATGGACCCGAGGAGGATCGAGGTCGTACAGCTTTGGCTCATACTTATATCCGGGACAGAAGTCCGCAGATCTTTGTGCTTAGCAGCTTTTTACCGCCATTTCGTGCAGGATTGTTGTGTTTCGCTGCACCGTTGACTGAACTGACCGGGAAGGAGATTCTTTTTCTGTGGAATGAGGCTTGTGTGTGGAGTTTTCAGCAGTTGGGGATTCGGTTGACAGCTGCACCAGTTCTTTCTTGTTTTCTGGTTTGCACGACTTTGTTGTTTAACTGTGATATGTCTTGAGTGTGGCTCGATTTTGCGTTGATGTGACACTTTTGAGTTATCGCTTTTGCTTCCCGACAATTGCAGGAAATATGAGCAGGATATCCCACTCATGATCTGGAGATGGCCTAGGTGGTCGTGGGTTGAAGATCCGAGGGCACAACTTGTGTGGAGAGTCGTGTCATATTTTCACAGACTACCAGAGCTTAATGTACATCTTCCTGCAGCGGGTTTTGATTGTTGAGATAGCGCCGTTGGATGGAACGCGTGGAGGATTGTGTTTGTGAGATCCTTTGGTTACCCGTGGCAAGGCGATTGTGGTAGCTGATGCTTGAGTCGTAGGCCCGGGGTTAGCTTGTTCCAGTGGTGCGCAGTTCAGAGACAGTCTTCTGCAGATTTACAGTTTTGTGTGATCGTGGTGTACAGCTAGGTTTGCCACTACTAAGGGGACAGCTTGCTCATGTCTGCGCCCGACCGCTTTTCCTTAATCGTTTTCGTGAGGCACAGCCCACCGATGCTCGTTATCCATGATACTTGAGCACGTTCGGCAGGGTACTGATTCGGAATCCTTGATTTATGACTAGTGTGTGCTACGTTCCGGACTCATTGATGTGTACCTGATACTGATGGCTAGAGACGCGAGGTACCAGAGCGGGCACATCGGTCAGCTTTCTGTGTTCATCCAAGTGCCGCCAAGATGTAACGTGACTTGAGAGTTAGTTACTGGTTGGCAGGATGAAAAAAAGGTGAAGTTTCAGATTTCGTTCAAGGTGTCTGTCTTGTTGTGAGATTGGGTAGAGCATTTGAGACCGGCTGGAGAGTTGCAACCTATAACCGTTCCGGAGAGGGAATGGGAGCAGATCTCCATTAATTTTCTTTATGGCGTCTACCCAGGTTTAGTTAGAGTGTGACTCCATTTGGGGTGTTTGCTGTCTGGTTATTCTCAGTTTGCTCAGTTGTTATTTGTTAAGTTTGTGCGTTGCACGGAGTTCCTTCATGCGTTGTATCCAATTGGGGGCACCTTGTTAGCTAGCCGTAGTTGGAAGAAGCTTCAGGAAGCCTTGGGTACTGGTTGAGATTTAGCTCCGCTTTTCCATCTGTGGGACGATGGCCAGTTGAGCGGACTATACAGACTCTGGAGGTTATGCATGTGCGTACGTAATAAGTCTTGTTGGCTGTTGGGATCGTCACTTGCAATTGTTGAGTTCTCCTTCGATAGCTGTTATCAGGAGACCTTCCAATTGGCAACCTTTAGGTTTTGTTGTTATATTGTGTCGATCGCCATCCGTTTTTCTGACTATGCGTAAATAGGATTTTGGACCCCAGCTAGTCTAGAGACTTCGGAAATGATTCAGTTGGTTCAGGTCAGGATGATGACAGTCCTGTGCGAACAGAGGTCTTATGCCGACCATTGTAGTCACAGGCTTGAGTTCGCAGTGGGAGATCATGTATTCCTATGGATTTTTCCGATGAATGACGTGTTGAGTTTTGGGAAGCTTATCCCTGGATTGTAGGTCCTTTTGAGATCCTTTTAGCGAGTTAGTTCCGTTGCCTTTAATTTGGCACTTCCGCCCAGATTATTGAGTATTTACCATGTATTCCTTGTGTCGATACTTTGCAAATACCTTCATTGTTGGATATAGTGCCCTCAGAGTCAATTATTGGATCACAGGCACGTGATTGCAATGATTGAGGGAGGACCTATACCGGTAGGACAGTCTTATTCGTGATGATAGTATGCTATCTGGTTTATCTTTATCATCGTGTACTGCTTTAGGTGACCTTACAGGTCGCTATTACATGTTGATAGAGCCCATAGGATCCTTGCTTGACGGACAGCAGTATGATGGCGATCATATACGTGGGAGCTGGGGTCTATAAGCACATCCTTAATTGGTCCCTGGTCGTGGGAGTTTCAAGACTGGGCATCGATACTCCATTAGTAGACTAGTGTATACAGTCGAGACCCCGACAAGGGGCGGTGGCCGGTCTTACAAGCCATTGGTGTCAGTTGGTTCACCTATGATTTATACAGGTGCTCATTGGGTTATGAGTACACCGGACAAGACTCGCCGGGAGCATGCTAGTTGGCATTATACCTGACGTCAGATAGCAGTTCCCTGGTGACATGTGTACAGGTTAGTTCATCGACCTGAGATCGTCATTTGTTTCGTGTGAGTTCCCACCGTGCTTTGATTACTACCCTACCACGGCTCAAAGGAGTCGTGCAAACAGGTTTTAGTTGGATACAGTCCCGAGCCACATGGAGGCAGTGAGCAGATCGGCAGGGGTTTCGTCTCTCCCGGTATTGGGGGTGAGATCGTGCTGTGTCTAGGAGAGCCATTACACAAAGTTCTTGGCCAAGGCAGGAGATTTACTGGTAGGTATTCCAGTAGAATCTCAGGGTGTTCTGAGCTACACTCCAACACGACTTGTACCGTTTTTGGGGGACTGACTTTTACCAACCCCCTAGGCCCGCCATGCGATGCTCATAGACGAACGGACCGGACTGTACGGATATTGTCACTAACAGGCTCAGTAGGTGTCAGGATGAGTTCGCTCATCGACCTCCCTTTTGGTCAATACCTGGTAGCCCGTTACGTACGGCTAATACCTCGGACGTGCTAGTGGTTAAATCCACAGCCAAAGTATTGACGAGTCTTTAGAGTCCCCCACGGACAGTTTCTCAATTTTCGGGCGAAACGTTGTATAGGCCGTATGTTATATGGCTGGGTTCGATCATATACGTGCGGTAGTGTACGGATCATGATCGGGCGGATCATACTAGTGGGCTTTGGTTTAAGCCGGATCCTAGTATTAAATTTGTTGGATTACTTTAGTCTCATCGCATTCGCATTCAGTCGGAATGCGGGTGCAGGTATGTATGTACAGGTGAGTGGTATCCTTGTGATCCGTCACGAGTTTACTTTAGATGTTGTCGTATCTTTTTATTGTTGCAAACATTTGGATTAATGTTTGTTAATGGAAATTGTGAGCTAAATATCATCATTTGGAGCATTAATTGTAACACATGCACAAGTGGTGACTCATGGTCTCTTTCTTTTCGCATGCGTCACATAAGATGATGCATTTGTGATGATATGATAAGAGGAGAGAGAGAGGGGCTGCCATGAAGAGGTTAGCTCTCATATTATTCTTCTCACTCTCTCATTTTATCACATATAACACAAAAGAAAAGATAGAGAAAAACTTCGTCTTCTTCCTCTTTCTTCTCTAGATCATAATCTCCATCAATGGCAACACCTTCAACCTCCATCCATCTTATGGATGCAAGAGACAAAGTGATCACAAACACTCTCTACATCACCTTGGACACACTGGCTAGTGATTGTTAGCGATTCTGCGTGTTCAAGTTTTAGTTAAATACCGCAATCAAGACGGTTTCGCTTGTAGCTAGCCGGTTGAGTACGGGTCGTCCGCAGGGAGATGGGAATCTTTTTCTATGTGCTTTAACGAGTTAAGTCCAGTTTTTCATATTTTGTTGTGATTAGTTAAGCGGTAAAATTATATGTAAAGAGAGCTTGTTAGGGTTAGGATTAGGTTAGTTTGAGTTAGGAGTCTCCCACATCTTTCATTGCCCCTCTTAATATCGGTGTTACGGTAATCGGCAACAACGGGGATTAGCACGACTAGGAAGGAACTTGCGAGTATAAGCTAGGCTTTCCAACGCATAAGTTCTTCCTTTTGGTGCTTGTCCGTCCATTCTTGGCTCTTAGCCATAACCTCCGGTTAATTCAACCACAACCGGTCTCACTACGGAATCACCGCTATCATGTAGGATAGGGTGCCGTAAGGAGCGGATTGTGGTTCAATTAACGGGAGTTGAATTAAGCTGTTGGGCAAGGAAAGAGTGAGAGAGATTTCCTTCTCTCAAACTTCCTTTATCCTACCCTAACAAGTATGAAACTACTCACACATCATGATACGGAAAAATAAAACAAAACAAAAGAGGAAGATAGAAAGAAGAGATTAGAAGATAAAAACTAGCTATTTGCGACCTCACCTTGGCGAGGATCAAGCGTAAGCATCATGGTGGTGTTAAGGATAAAGAAAAAGAGAGAAGAAAGAAATAACAAGAAATAACAACAACTAGTTAACAAATGAAAATTACAACAATTATAGAAAGAGCAAGACAAGCATGAAAATAAAATGAACTTCTTTATTCACCATTCTTTACTCACAAAGCTCACTACAAGTTTTAATGGAGAAGAGATGAGAAGAAGAAGAACATGTGTTCTAAAACCTAGAAAAAGAATACAAGATTATGGACCCTTTCCTTCTCAAAGTTCTGGGCTATTTATAGGCTGAGAAATGAAAACCTAGGGCAACCAACAGAACACAATTAAAAAGACCAAAACACCCCTGGAAAAGTTTCATCTGCCGCCACCATACGGCCGCGGATCCGCGGCCTAAGCATGCTTAGGCCGCGGTTCCGCGGCCTAATAGAGGAGTTGGGCCTAGGGCTTTTTGGTGGTACCCTGGTTTGATGTACCCTTCAATCTGGTATATGTGTTTTCTCATAATTTCTTCACGAATTTTCCAGAATTTCTGTTGAGGGAAAGGTGGACTTTTTGTGGATGTTTTTGTCATGATTGCCTCGAGCTCCGCGTAGATTTCTTGGATCTTGTGCTGCCATTGAGCCTTATGCATGAAAACGACATTGATTTGACATTTTGTCTCTTAAACTAGTATCTGGCAACATACGGATGAAGAGCGGAGACCGTGTTTTCTCAGTGGTTGGCAGGAACCCGGATTTTGTCGTGTTTTCCATGAATTTCACCGTTTTAGAACCGAGAACCTGTATCCTGCAATTGACTAACAAACACGGCTCAAGAGTATCTACCGATAAGCAATGTGATAAAAATTGGGCGGTATAAAAATGCAAAAATCTGATATGAACAAATACCCCCAAACTTATCATTTGCTCGTCCCGAGCAAAGCCAATTTATTCACAAAAAATTTCCTAACCTCACTTTCGCAGGGAACGCGATTGCACTGAGCATGTGCAACAAGCCGTTAAACCTCTAGGTGTCCCTAGTAGGAGGAGTGTTGTCTCCTGATGGTTTTCAGCGGATACTGGCCACAAAATACGGTCAAGTTGGTTTTGTAAATTAACTAAGATTCTAACCCTAAAGTTTTGTTTCAGAAAATAACAATTCTATAATCCTAAGTCTAGACTATCGAACCTTTATTTTTCACACGTCGCTTCTTATTTAACTACAGATTTTATATGTCTTTACGTGTAGTGCAAATAGTGTCGTTAAGTTCCAGAAGGATCGATTAAAGTCATCATGTCGCACACTAAAGCCTAGATAACAATTTTAAAAGGATCACATAAGTTTTATAAAGAGTTAAACATTTTTCAAGTTTCGTTTTCCAGTAAAGTTTCAACTTCAGAATTTCTATCTTCCCTAACAGGAAACTAGGTCTTTATTCTTCACTCCACCTTTTTCTTGTTTTCATTTCATACACACCTCTGTGAATATGCAATAGTCTTTATCATAGAGTAAAACCTTCATATCTCCGCTAAAAATTTTTTTTTATAAAAGTCTGTCTTTTATCAAGATTATTCTCACACAAAGAACCGTTAGGAATTTTAACTCGGAGAGAACACTTGCTTGACTTTGTTTTAATCTGGACTTTCTAGGCTTCTTAGCGAGCTTTGGGCCAATGCACCCAAACCAGTTGGTTTTAGGGCATTAGGTATAGAAACACCCCAGCGGACTTAATTACTCAAGTTACCTAGGTCCAAAAACAAAAGACAGTTTGGCGTGAAAATCAGATGATTTAATACGAACGGAGATATAACCGGCAGTTCAATTATTTTTTTGGATAAAAGACGTGTTTAGTGGGTTTTGGTGTGTAATCATTCCAAACAAGTTTCGGATGGGTTATTTTTCAGACTTAGTTCCAATTACGGCATCAATTGTAAGTCGATGTACTACACCCCAATACTTGTGGGGAGGCGGAATTTTCAAAAACGAACTTGTTTAGTGAACGAACATCGACTAACCGCTTGAATTGAAGCTAAACGATAACTAACCAAACATATAGTTGTTCTAAACTACTATGCTTAGGGATTATACCTATCGAAACTAGTCCTTCGTCTTTACGATCTCCTTATTCTCCTCGGCCTTCTCTAGGTAGTAGACGATCCACCCGAGAGCAAAACTCCAAGCTTAGCCTCTAAACTTGAGGCAACTAACCTTCTTGGATTGCTAATCAAAGATGATAGATTGAGATAGAGTGATGGTTATGGATTGTTTAGTCTAACTAATCCTAGATCTCAACACATGAGGGTGAGGATTAGTCTTTTGAAGAGAGAGAGCTTGAGGAGAGAGAATGTGTAGATGATAATGAATGAATAAGTTATGAGTATCATAATATATTATGAAGCATTCTCATTTAAGAATAAATGAATAAATGTGATGAATAAGCATGCTTCATAAATATTAAGTGGTGATTCATTAGCATGAGTCATTAAGCAATAAATATGCATTAATAAGATGAATGAATCACCCTCATGACTCATATAACTCATTCAATGTATATGACACATAACCCTCCTTAGTCACCATCTTCTAGAAGCTTCTCGTACAATTACGAGAACGCCCCTCCAATCCGCAAAAATACGGAAAAACTTTAGACTGTAAAAATCCAATAACCGGATACCAGTAACTGGCTTAAACCAAAGCCGACTGGTAAAAACTGTCCGAAAGTCGTACGCGCGTAAACGCACGTATGCGTCCGAACCCTTTGTCGCAAAACCATGCGACCTCTAAATCGTTTCGCCTGGAATAGGAAACTCTCTGTGTGGGACTCTAGAGACTCGACTACTACGCTGGCAGTGGGTTTAACCACAGACCGCAAGCGGCACTAGCTGTACGTAACGGTCCCCAGGTAGTTGTCGATAAGAAGGCCGATGAGGAAACCCATCCGAACTCATACTGAGTCTGATGTGACAATCTCCATACAGTCCGGTCCGTTCGTCCAAGACTATCGCATATCGGGCCTAGGGGGGCGGCAAGCGTCAGTCCCCTAATAGCGGTATAAGTCGTGTCGGAGGGAAGCCCATTACACCCTGAGAAACTACTGGAACCTACCAGCAAATCTCGCTTGCCCTGGCCAGGGACTTTGCGTAATGGCTCTCTGACACAGCACGATATCTACTCCCAATACCGGGAGGGACGAATCCTGTCTAACCGCCACTTCCTCCAAGTGCTCGGGACTGCACCCAACTGCTACCTGTTTGCACGACTCCTTTGAGCCGTGGTAGGGTAGCAATCTAAGAACAGTGGGACACACTCGAGGCGAAGTAGCAGTGTCAAGTCTGCGGACTATGCTGTACTCATGTCACCTGGGAACTGCTCACTGACGACTGGTATCAAACCAACCAACAGTTCCCTGTGAGTCCTGTCCGGTGTACCCGTAACCTAACGAGCACCTGCATACTATCTCCAGTACGACGTACTGACGGCTATGGGACAGACTATCTCCCCAACTGGGATGAGAAGCGTACACACCAGTCTACTCCGGAGTATCGATGCTCTGTCTCGATAATCCAACGACCAGGGACCTGAATAAGGATGTGCTTGTAGACTACCCAGCCCCTACTAGTGTGACTGCCATCACAACGCTGGTAGACAAGCAAGATCCTAAGAGCTCTATCAATACGTACACTCACATATTAAGATAGAAAAACCAAGTAGCATACTACCATGTTTAGCAAGACTGTTATATACATGTGAATATCCCAAGCTTCCATTAAGTAATATACAAACTAGTATGATACAGTAATGGCCTTCTAGGGCATAAACACTAAGAATCTCCCACTTGCACTAGGGCCATGTACTGGCATATCGTAGACCAATGATCTCGAGTAGCCTCTCGAACTGAATCTGAGGAAGGGCCTTCATGAATGGATCAGCAATGTTCTCTTCAGAAGCAACTCTCCGAACCTCGATCTCCTGACGATCAATGATCTCCCTGATCAGGTGATACCGCCTCAAGATGTGTCTGGACTTCTGATGGGACCTTGGTTCCTTCGCTAAAGCTATAGCTCCGTTGTTGTCGCAATACAGAGGTATTGGATCAACTATGGTAGGAACCACCTGAAGTTCTGTTAGGAACTTCTTCATCCAGACTGCTTCTTTTGCGGCATCGCAAGCAGCTATATACTCCGCTTCCATCGTCGAGTCAGCAACGGTGTCCTGCTTGGAGCTCTTCCAGCACACCGCCCCTCCATTGAGGGTAAAGACATAACCCGACATCGACTTGGAATCGTCCTTATCACTCTGGAAGCCGGAATCAGCAAAGGCCTCCAACCTGAGGTCTTTTCCGCCGTAAACCAAGAACATCTCCTTAGTCCTCCTCAGGTACTTGAGAATATTCTTTACTGCTATCCAGTGTTTCTCCCCTGGGTCTGACTGATACTGGCTTACCACGCTCAGTGCGTAAGCAACATCTGGTCTGGTACACAACATCGTTTACATTATAGAGCCTACCGCAGAAGCGTAGGGTATAATAGACATGCGTTCTCTTTCCAAATCAGTCTTGGGAGACATCTCTTTGGAGAGGGTGATTCCGTGACAAGCCGGTAGGTTACCGCGCTTAGAATCTTCCATACTGAATCTTTTCAGTACAGTGTCGATATACCTGGACTGCGAAAGTCCCAACATCCTCTTGGATCTATCACGATAGATCCGGATCCCCAGAATGTACGAGGCATCACCCAGGTCTTTCATAGAGAACCTGTGTGACAAGAATCCTTTGACAGATTGTAGCATAGGAATGTCATTTCCTATCAATAGAATGTCATCCACGTACAAGACGAGGAATACGACACTTCTGGCTACAACTTTACTATATATGCACGGTTCATCTGGATTTTTGATAAAGTCATATTCTTTGACTGTCTCATCAAAACAGATGTTCCAACTCCGCGATGCCTGCTTTAGTCCATAAATGGACTTAAGCAGCTTGCATACTTTCCCGCTGCTCCCACTCTGATTGAAACCCTCTGGCTGATCCATATAGACGCTCTCTTCTAAATTTCCATTCAGAAAAGCCGTCTTTACGTCCATCTGCCAGATTTCATAATCATGGAAGGTAGCAATAGCAAGAAGGACCCGAATGGATTTGAGCATAGCCACTGGAGAAAAAGTTTCGTCATAGTCCAAACCAGGTCTTTGACGAAAACCCTTTGCAACAAGTCTAGCCTTATAGGTTTCCACCTGTCCATCTACACCAATCTTTTTCTTGAAGATCCATTTGCATCCTATGGGTTTACCACATCTGGAGCAAAGTCCAAAGTCCATACTTTGTTGGTGTACATGGACTCCATCTCGGTCCGCATTGCATCTAGCCATCGTACCGAGTCGCCGCTCTGGATGGCCTGCTGGAAGTCAGTAGGTTCATCATCATCTATGATGCAATCCTCTCTATCCCCGTCTATGAGAAAACCGTAGTATCTCTCAGGCGGATGAGACAGCCTACTACTCCTGCGGAGGGGTGCGGGAATGTTCTGTTCTTCTTGAACCTCTGGTTCTACCAAACTTTCAGTAACAGCTTGTGGTTCTGGAATGTCTTCCAGTTCTACTGCGCTCCCACTCTTCTGATTTTCTAAAAATTCAGTTTCTAAGAAGTGGGCATGACGAGAAACAAAAACCTTTTGTTCCTCTGCGTAATAGAAATAATATCCCTTGGAGTTCTTTGGATATCCCACAAGCTTACACAGTACTGAGCGTGCCTCGAGCTTGTCCACATGCTGCTTTTTTACAAAAGCTGGACACCCCCATGTCCTAAAATGTTTTAGACAGGGTTTCTTCCCACTCCACATCAGATATGGTGTGATAGGCACAGTCTTGGTTGGAACCTGGTTCAAAAGATATGCCGCTGATTCTAGCGCATAACCCCAGAAAGATCGCGGTAACTCAGCATTACTAATCATGGATCGAACCATATCCAATAGGGTTCGATTCCGTCTCTCCGATACACCGTTATGCTGTGGAGTGTATGGAGGAGTAAGCTGAGAGAGAATTCCTTTCTCTTTTAAGTAACCTAGGAACTCGGCACTTAAGTATTCTCCACCTCGATCAGATCTCAGTGTCTTAATACTTTTGCCTGTTTGGTTTTCCGCTTCACTCTTGTATTCCTTGAATTTCTCAAAGGCCTCGGATTTATGCTTCATTAAGAAGACATGTCCAAACCTAGAGAAATCATCTGTAAAAGTAATGAAGTAGGAATAACCACCTCTTGCATGTGTAGACATTGGACCACATACATCACTGTGTATGAGTCCTAAGAGCTCGCTCGCTCTTACTCCTTGTCCAGTAAATGGAGTCTTTGTCATCTTTCCTTTGAGACAAGATTGACAAGTGTCATAGGATTGATATTCGAACGTGTCCAAATATCCTTCTCTATGCAACTTAGTCAACCTTCTCTCATTGATGTGACCCAGTCTACAATGCCATAAGAAAGCTTTATTTAAATCTGGAGACTTTCTTTTTAGTGTGTTCTGGACATTGAAAATTTGGAGTTGGTTTAAAACATATATGCCGTTATTTAGAGTACCGGACCCAATCAAACCATGATTAAGGTGGATGTTGACAACATCTCTTACAAACGTGAAATCATAACCTTTATTTGAAAACAAGGAAACTGATATGATATTACACGTTAAGCTTGGTACAAAATAACAGTTATGTAAAACCAAAATATGTCCACTCGTCAATCCTAGGTGATAATCCCCGACGGACGCAGCTCCCACGCTAGCTCCGTTAGCAACCCTGAGGATCATATCACCTTCCTTCAGCACTCTACGGTTTCTCAGTGCCTGCAATGAATTGCAAATATGAGATCCTGATCCGGTATCCAATACCCAGGAAGTAGAGTTGATCGACAGACAATTCTCAATTACAAACACACCTGAAGTCGAAGCCACAGCTTGCTTCGGTTCCTGGTTCTTGGCGTTCCACGCCTTGCAATCCTTCTTCCAATGCCCTTTCCTGTGACAATGGAAGCACTCATCCGGGCCAACTATCGGTACTGCTATCTTTTTCTTTCCCTTCTTTCCCACCTTACTAACACCTCCTCTAGGTTTGGGTGCGGCCTTCTTCTTCCTTCCTTTGGCCCTAGCCTTGGACCCGGAAGAAGATGCACCGCCAACAAACATAGCGGGTGTTTCCCTTGCCTTCTGCAAGGTGCCCTCTGCACTCCTTAACATGTTCAAGAGTTCCGCAAGTTCAACTTCTTTTCCTTGAAGATTGAAGTTGAGGATAAACTGGGCGTAGGTGGGAGGAAGGGACTGGAGAATAAGGTCTGTATAGAGCTCATTATCCAAAGTCGTCCCAAGGTCTGCGAGCTCTTCAATATAGCCGATCATCTTTAGGACATGTTCACCTACCGATGACCCGACAACCAACCTCGCTCGAAACAAGTTCTTAGAGGTCTCGTATCTTGCTATACGAGATTGCTCTCCATAAAGTTTCTTTGTATGGAGAAATATGCCATCTAGGGACATATCCTCGTGCCTCCTCTGATGTTCATTGTTCATTGAGGCAAGCACGATGCACTTGGCTCTCGTGCAATCTAAATCCCAGGTTTTGCGGATTTCCTTATCCGCATTGCTGGATTTGGGACCAGGGACAGCAGGTGCCGTAGCGGTGAGGACGTACCCCAGTTTGTCATAGGTCAAAGCCATTTTGACATTCCGCAGCCAATCTTTATAGTTTGGCCCCGTCAGTATATTTTTCTCTAAAAGTAACTTAAGTCCAGTCATTTTCAGGGTCGCTGCAATTAGGAGAGAGAGAAGAAAACTCTTTAGCATGATGCTCTTGCAAGTTTAGAGTAGTTTTTAGTTTATCTAAACTGGATGGCTCCCACTGTTTTTCGAATCCTTCCTCAAACCATAAAAGAAGAATTAGCCAGGACTATTCTCACCGTACAATACTTGCTTAACCGTTCAGCCAGGCCAGTGTCGATACTTCGAGGGAGGTTTTCCAACGCTTTCGCGAAGTTCCTTAATTAAATAACCTCTTTTCTCTGGGGGCGTAACCCCGCTGACACCTTTCTGGACACCTACTAGGTTTATAGCATTGATCGTTAAGTGACGAATATCCTGATAAGTAGCTATACTCACAGTAGGATCGGGATCCAAATATCATCGTATGATAATGTTGAAGGAATCCTACCAACATTCATCAAACACCAAATGGTATGCATCTCTTTGCAAATTTCAGTTTCTTTAGAAATTCCCGATATATGTTTTTGCCCCATGTTCTTATGATCTTGACTAAGGGCCAACAAATCATAAGTCACATGTCAAGTTCTGCCCATCATTATCCTGTTGATTTGAACCCATCCGTATATACTCTTGACTAAGGGCCAACAAAGTAATACGACTGTCCCAAACCAACTCATCTATCTATGCAACAAATGAATACCCCAGCAGCTACCAATCACTATGTCTTGACTAAGGGCCAAACAAACATAGCTTGAATACTACTGACCATTCATAAGAAATGACGGAGGGCTACGACTGGTTTTGGCGAAACCGTGAACGTAGTGAACTTGATATAACCGAAGGAACCTGATAGATTTTAAAAGGAGTGGTTAAATCTCCGCATTTAAAAATATCTGTTTTAAAAAATAACCGAGTGGTTTCTTTTAAATTGTTCCAACGATTTAAACTTGGTTTATTTTCTTTGCATTATAGATAATGCGTCCCATCATTAACCTATCATTGCAGAAAACAACGAAAATACAACGTCCTCTTATGCCATCCGCATTCGCCACGGGGTCCCGTCATCACCCGTTAGGTTACTTAACTAACGACAGAGCGGGGGCTGGGCTAGCGCGGGTGTAAAACATAAGTGACGTCTAAATAGCTATCATATATATAGATATTTTACATTCGTCTGACGCAATGATATACATTCCAGAACACAGATAAACAATATTGGATTTGCAAGCAATCTGTATTTCTTTTGAGCCTGCAAGAAAAGACAGATTACACAGTTGTGATGAATAGCCGTTACCCCACCCTCGACCCCTACGGGTACGGCAAACTACCCGCCCGGCAGTTTGTGTACCCCACCTTGGGTCAGTCCTAGGAGCAAAAACAGTAAAATGAAATAATACAACGGTGGCTACAACCGCAACCTGGATGTGCCCCGCAAAAATAATATTACAACAAATTACATTTACAACAAATGAATTAAACAATAACCAATTGCATAACCCCGGCTATACACCACAACAGTCCAATACAGTTTATATGCACAAACAGATATAACCATTACAGAAATGTGCAACCCCCTGCCAACCGACATACTAGCAGTTAGTGGAGGTTTACGAACACATTTATCAATCACAGATATAATCCAACATGCAAATACTGTACAATTTCGATCGATTAAACATCCTTAATATTGCTCCAAAAACTGCTCTGTAAACTGGAAACCTGAGCAAAATTAAAATATTCCAGAAAACCCCAAATACCAGAGAGGACGCACACATGAAAGATGAGTCCATGAATCGGCAACTCGGCCGCGGAACCGCGGCGAATCGGTGCGATCCGCCGCGCTTCCGCGGCGCTTTAGACGAATCATGGGCTCAAATTTCATGGGTGTTCTTCTGGACCCTTTTCAAGCTTTCTGAACTCACCTGAAAAATTTTAGGACTTCATTTTTAACTCGACAGAAACTTGACAGTTTTAGGGTTTTCCGGCTTCGTTTTTCCGTTCGAAATTCGTACAAATTTGCAATTAAGTTATTTATTGTTTAGCGAGGCTCTGATACCACTTTAAGTCGATGTACTACACCCCAATACTTGTGGGGAGGCGGAATTTTCAAAAACGAACTTGTTTAGTGAACGAACATCGACTAACCGCTTGAATCGAAGCTAAACGATAACTAACCAAACATATAGTTGTTCTAAACTACTATGCTTAGGGATTATACCTATCGAAACTAGTCCTTCGTCTTTACGATCTCCTTGTTCTCCTCGGCCTTCTCTAGGTAGTAGACGATCCACCCGAGAGCAAAACTCCAAGCTTAGCCTCTAAACTTGAGGCAACTAACCTTCTTGGATTGCTAATCAAAGAAGATAGATTGAGATAGAGTGATGGTTATGGATTGTTTAGTCTAACTAATCCTAGATCTCAACACATGAGGGTGAGGATTAGTCTTTTGAAGAGAGAGAGCTTGAGGAGAGAGAATGTGTAGATGATAATGAATGAATAAGTTATGAGTATCATAATATATTATGAAGCATTCTCATTTAAGAATAAATGAATAAATGTGATGAATAAGCATGCTTCATAAATGTTAAGTGGTGATTCATTAGCATGAGTCATTAAGCAATAAATGTGCATTAATGAGATGAATGAATCACCCTCATGACTCATATAACTCATTCAATGTATATGACACATAACCCTCCTTAGTCACCATCTTCTAGAAGCTTCTCGCACAATTACGAGAACGCCCCTCCAATCCGCAAATATACGGAAAAACTTTAGACTGTAAAAATCCAATAACCGGATACCAGTAACTGGCTTAAACCAAAGCCGACTGGTAAAAACTGTCCGAAAGTCGTACGCGCGTAAACGCACGTATGCGTCCGAACCCTTTGTCGCAAAACCATGCGACCTCTAAATCGTTTCGCCTGGAATAGGAAACTCTCTGTGTGGGACTCTAGAGACTCGACTACTACGCTGGCAGTGGGTTTAACCACAGACCGCAAGCGGCACTAGCTGTACGTAACGGTCCCCAGGTAGTTGTCGATAAGAAGGCCGATGAGGAAACCCATCCGAACTCCTACTGAGTCTGATGTGACAATCTCCATACAGTCCGGTCCGTTCGTCCAAGACTATCGCATATCGGGCCTAGGGGGCGGCAAGCGTCAGTCCCCTAATAGCGGTATAAGTCGTGTCGGAGGGAAGCCCATTACACCCTGAGAAACTACTGGAACCTACCAGCAAATCTCGCTTGCCCTGGCCAGGGACTTTGCGTAATGGCTCTCTGACACAGCACGATATCTACTCCCAATACCGGGAGGGACGAATCTTGTCTAACCGCCACTGCCTCCAAGTGCTCGGGACTGCACCCAACTGCTATCTGTTTGCACGACTCCTTTGAGCCGTGGTAGGGTAGCAATCTAAGAACAGTAGGACACACTCGAGGCGAAGTAGCAGTGTCAAGTCTGCGGACTATGCTGTACTCATGTCACCTGGGAACTGCTCACTGACGACTGGTATCAAACCAACCAACAGTTCCCTGTGAGTCCTGTCCGGTGTACCCGTAACCTAACGAGCACCTGCATACTATCTCCAGTACGACGTACTGACGGCTGTGGGACAGACCATCTCCCCAACTGGGATGAGAAGCGTACACACCAGTCTACTCCGGAGTATCGATGCTCTGTCTCGATAATCCAACGACCAGGGACCTGAATAAGGATGTGCTTGTAGACTACCCAGCCCCCACTAGTGTGACTGCCATCACAACGCTGGTAGACAAGCAAGATCCTAAGAGCTCTATCAATACGTACACTCACATATTAAGATAGAAAAACCAAGTAGCATACTACCATGTTTAGCAAGACTGTTATATACATGTGAATATCCCAAGTTTCCATTAAGTAATATACAAACTAGTATGATACAGTAATGGCCTTCTAGGGCATAAACACTAACATCAATAACATTCCTTCATATCCGCTTTACTTCATAAACTATTCTTGACATTACTTATTTCAGAACAAACCTATTTGATCCTCAGAAAATCATTTATCTGTTTAAAAGTTTTTTAAACATAAAAGACTTGTTATCTAATTTCCAAAAACTCACGACACGTGTAGTGTGATGTAAAGACGTATATCAGCTATAGTTAACTTCAAAGGAGAGTTATCTTTCAGGTTTTCAAAATCTAAACATAAGATTTAGTTGTTCCTATCTTTTCAAACAAAAACCGTCGAAATGTTGAATCAGAGTTTTTCCACTAGCTAACTTGACAGAAAAGTTTTTATATTTTTAGAAAATTTTCAGATTTTTATGGATTTTATGGATTTTAATATGCAGATGCAAAATATACAAATGAATGCGAAGGTAAGAAATGCGTACCGAGCGTACCCCCAAACTTAAACTGGACAGTGTCCTCACTGTCATTGCATGAAGAGATCATTTGATGGTTAAAAATTGTCGGTTAGTGATACACAATTTTTATTTGGTTTTGTTTTTAAAGAAAAGAAAAAGAATATACACAAATATATACAAAATGGTTTGTACATACCCCCAAACTTATTTGGAACAGTGTCCACTGTTCTTGGCTAGATAACCGAAGTTTGGAGGTAGGCAGAGGAAGATCATTCAGGGTAAACCGGCTCCTGTAAGAACAGGAGCTCCTCTGTTGGTTCGGCGCTAAGGTACGGTTTGCATCGGTGTCCGTTCACTTTGAAAAATGAACCGTCCTTCGGATTTTCCAAATCCACAGCGCCATGCGGATACACATTCCACACAAAATACGGCCCTTTCCAGCGAGATCTGAGCTTTCCTGGATGGAAATGAAGTCGGGTGTCGTAAAGCAGTACCTGCTGACCAGGTACGAAGGTTTTGCGCAAAAGGTGTTTATCGTGAAACACCTTCGTTCGGTTCTTAACGACAACCGCGTTATCGTAATCCTCATCCCTAAGCTCGCTTAGTTCGTTCAACTGCAGCTTCCGATGGCTGCCCGCATCCTCGAGAGACAGATTCAGCTCCTTTATCGCCCAAAATGCGCGATGCTCTATTTCGACAGGTAGGTGGCAGGCTTTTCCGTACACAAGCCGATAGGGAGACATGCCAAGGTCGGTCTTATAAGCGGTGCGAAATGCCCAAAGGGCATCAGTGAGTTTCAGTGACCAATCCTTACGGTTCTTGGAAACCGTCTTCTCCAGTATCTGCTTGATTTGCCGATTTGAAACTTCGGCCTGCCCGCAGATTTGGGGGTGGTAGGGCGTAGAGAGCTTATGATTAATGGAATATTTCCGCATCAAGGCCTCGAAAGTTTTGTTGCAGAAATGACTTCCATTGTCGCTAATGATCGCTCGGGGGTGCCCAAACCGGGAGAAAATGTTTTCTTTAAGGAACCTAACAACAACCTTGTTGTCGTTAGTTCGGCTGGGCACAGCCTCGACCCATTTAGAGACGTAATCAACAGCGAGAAGGATGTACAAGTTCCCAAAAGAGCTGGGAAACGGCCCCATGAAATCGATCCCCCAAACATCGAAAATCTCCACAACCAAGATTGGTTGGAGCGGCATCTCGTTCCTCCGGGATATCCGGCCCAAGTGTTGGCACCGGGAGCAAGTCTTGCAATAGTCATGAGCGTCTTTGAAGAGTTGTGGCCAGTAGAAACCACATTGCAAGATCTTCTTAGCTGTCTTTCTGGGGCCAAAATGCCCGCCACAAGCTTGATCGTGGCAAAATGACAGCACACTCTTGAATTCCTCGTCAGGGACACACCGACGAATAATCTGGTCGGGACAGTACTTGAACAAATAGGGTTCGTCCCAGTAAAAGTGTTTTACTTGGGATAAGAAGCGAAGTCTGTCCTGAGTTGACCATTCAGTCGGTAGTAATCCCGTGGCCAAATAGTTCACAATATCTGCGAACCAGGGTTCGCAAGATACTGTCAAGAGTTGTTCATCCGGGAAAACGTCGTTGATCGGAATTGGAAGCGAAGGCGAAGAAGGAAGTCGTGAGAGATGGTCGGCAACCACGTTTTCACATCCTCGTTTGTCCTTAATGACAAGGTCAAACTCTTGAAGCAAGAGGATCCAACGGATTAACCGAGATTTTGCATCTTTCTTCGCAAAAAGATGGCGCAGAGCAGAATGGTCTGTGTAGACAATGACTGGAGAGCCGATGAGGTAGGGCCTGAACTTTTCTAAAGCAAATACGACAGCTAAGAATTCCTTCTCAGTTGTTGTATAATTGAGTTGGGCGTCGTTCAGGGTTCGGCTCGCATAATAGATTACGTGCGGCATCTTGTTGATGTGTTGTCCAAGGACAGCACCGATGGCAAAGTCGGATGCATCGCACATAATCTCAAATGGGTGCGTCCAGTCAGGTGAAGAAAGAACGGGTGCAGAAGTGAGTGAGCGTTTTAGTGACTCGAATGCAGTCACACAGCTCGAGTTGAAGTCGAAGGGCGTGTCCTTGGCCAGCAAAAGAGTCAAGGGCCTAGCAATCTTGCTAAAGTCCTTGATGAACCGTCTATAGAAACCGGCATGGCCAAGGAAGGCTCGGATATCTCTGACGCATCGGGGAGGAGGTAGATTGGAAATGACCTCAATCTTTGCTTTGTCAACCTCTATGCCATTTTGCGAGATGATATGTCCTAAGACAATACCTTCGCGCACCATGAAGTGGCATTTCTCCCAGTTCAAAATGAGATTCTTGTCCTTACATCGGGTAAGGACAGCGTCAAGATGCAGCAAACACTCGTTGAAGGAATCGCCGAAGATGGAGAAGTCATCCATGAAAATCTCCAGAAATTTTTCCACCATGTCTGAGAAGATACCCATCATACACCACTGGAAGGTAGCGGGCGCATTGCATAACCCAAAGGGCATGCGACGATATGCAAACGTGCCGAAAGGACAAGTGAATGTGGTCTTGTCCTGGTCTTTTTCGGCGATGGGAATTTGATTATAGCCGGAGTAGCCATCAAGAAAGCAGCAGTACTCGTGTCCGGCCAATCGTTCAAGCATCTGGTCAATGAAAGGTAGCGGAAAGTGGTCTTTCCGTGTTGCGGCGTTGAGTTTTCTGTAATCAATGCAAACTCGCCACCCAGTTTGGGTGCGAGTAGGGATTAACTCGTTCGCCTCGTTGGTTATGACCGTGATGCCCGACTTCTTGGGGACAACATGAATGGGGCTAACCCACTGGCTGTCAGAGATAGGGTAAATGATACCACTATCTAGACATTTTACGATCTCCTTCTTCACAGCCTCTTTCATGACTGGATTGAGCCGTCTTTGTGGATCCCGGGCTAGTTTGGCATCATCCATCAGATGAATGTGATGCTCAACGATCAGGGGACTAATCCCTTTAATGTCCGCCATGGACCAGCCGAAAGCTTGCCTGTTGATGTGCAAGACCGAGAGAAGGGCTTTCTCTTGCTCGGGGGCTAGAGAAGCCGAGATGATGACAGGGAGGGTCTCATTCTCACCTAAGTAAGCGTACTTAAGGTGAGACGGCAAAGGCTTGAGTTCGAGCGTTGGAGGTGAAACGATGGAAGGCAAGATTGGTGCAAAGGTCTCGAACTCAAAGGACTCCAGCAAAGGTTCAAAACGAGTGTAGGCAACCGAGTTGGATGGTTCAGGTAACTCATCCGGAAAGTCGAAGGATTCAAACTCGGGTTGTGCGCGGCTAAGATCGTTCGAGAACGTGAAACACTCGTAGTCGTTGTCGGGCGCAGAAACAGCAGCAGGTTCGAAGAGAAACGCACTAGTGGCGTCAAGATTATCGTGATCAAACAGAAACTCCTCGAATTCACATTCTTCTGGGGTGATCTCCTGGATCGAGCAGACGTCCAGTATTTGAGCATTAGGTTCGGCGGGCTGATTCCCCAACCTAAAAATGTTGAGTTCAATCGTCATATTTCCAAAAGAGAGGTTCATCGAACCATTGCGACAATTGATCACAGCATTTGAGGTTGCGAGAAATGGGCGACCGAGTATCACCGGAATTTGATTCCGGGGGTTAGCTACAGGCTGTGTATCTAATACAATGAAGTCAACGGGGAATATGAAGTCCCCGACTTTGATTAACACATCCTCTAGCTCACCCCTAGGATGGGTGATCGATCGGTCGGCCATTTGGAGAGTGCAGTGTGTGGGTTTCAGCTCTCCGACGCCTAATTGCTCGTATACTGAATACGGAAGCAAGTTAACACTGGCACCAAGATCTAATAGTGCGCGGTTGATGTTCTTATCCCCAATGGTAATTGAAATCGTAGGACAGCCAGGGTCCTTCCGTTTTTGTGGTAAAGATTGGGTAAGGGCATCACTCACAACACTAGCTAAGAAAACTTTCTTGGGTACCTGAGACTTCCTCTTTTTCGTGCACAAGTCCTTTAAGATTTTTGCGTAAGACGGGACTTGTTGGACAGCATCTAAAAGAGGAATGTTAATGTTAACTTGCTTGAATAACTCCAAAATCTTCTCCATTTGTGGATTTTATTTGTTAGACCTCAACCGGTATGGAAATGGAACATTTTGAAAATTGGTTGAGTCTAATGCTGGAGGAGGAGATTATGGAGTCGGAACGGATCCCAGAACAGGTGTTTTCGTAGAGTGAGAAGTGGGTCCATTTGGAGCAGAAGAAGAGGAAGGTGAGCCTTGTGAAGAACGGAGAATAGGCTCAGAAGACGAGGAAGAAGAAGAAGAAGAAGCGGCCGGGGTGTCATCTTTGATCCGTTTGCCAATGTTGTTTTGCAGCATCCTTCCCGATCTCAGTGTGGTCACGGCACTCACATTATTGTTGGAGATAGTGCCCTCAGAGTCAATTATTAGGTCACAGGTATGTGATTGTAATGATTGTGGGAGGACCTATCCCGGTAGGACAGTCTTACTCGAGATGATAGTATGCTATCTGGTTTACCTTTATCATCGTGTACTGTTTTAGGTGACCTGACACGTCGCTATTACACGTTGATAGAGCCCCTAGGATTCTTGCTTGACCACCAGCAGTATGAGGGCGATCATATAAGTGGGAGCTGGGGGTCTACAAGCATATCCTTAAAAGGTCCCTAGTCGTGGGAGTTTCGAGACCGGGCATCGATACTCCATTAGTAGACTAGTGTATACAGTCGAGACCCCGACGAGGGGCGGTGGCCGGTCTCACAAGCCACTGGTGTCAGTTGGATCACCTAAGATGTATACAGGTGCTCATTGGGTTATGAGTACACCGGACAGGACTCGCCGGGAACCTGCTAGTTGGTCATATACCAGACGTCAGATGGCAGTTCCCTGGTGACATGTGTGCAGGTTAGTTCATCGACCTGGGGATCGTCATTTGTCTCGTGTGAGTTCCCACTGTACTTTGATTACTACCCTACCACGGCTCAAAGGAGTCGTGCAAACAGGTTTTAGTTGGGTATAGTCCCGAGCCACATGGAGGCAGTGAGCGTATCTTCAGGGGTTCGTCTCTCCCGGTATTGGGGGTGAGGTCGTGCTGTGTCTAGGAGAGCCATTACACAAAGTCCTTGGCCAAGGCAAGGAGATTTACTGGTAGGTATTCCAGTAGTATCTCAGGGTGTTCTGGGCTACACTCCGACTCGACTTGTACCGCTTTTGGGGGTCTGACTTTTACCAACCCCCTAGGCCCGCCATCCGATACTCATAGACGAACGGACCGGACTGTACGGATATTGTCACTGACAGGCTCAGTAGGGTTGTTAGGCTGAGTTCGCTCACGGACGTCCCTTTTTGTCAATACCTGGTAGCCCGTTATGTATTGGCTTATACCTCTAACGTGCTAGTGGTTAAATCCACAACCAAGGTGTTGATGAGTCTTTAGAGTCCCCCACATTTCAGTTACTCAGCTTTCGGGCGAAAAGCTGTAGAGGCCGTATGGAGATATGGCAAGGTCCGATCAGATACGTGCGGTATTGCACGGATCAGGATCGGACAGTTTGTACTATAGGCCGTATGGTTATATGGCAGGGTTCGATCAGATACGTGCGGTATTGCACGGATTAGGATCGAACAGATATAACTAGCCGGTTTTGGTTTAAGCCGGATCCTAGTATAGTACAGTGTAGATTTTGTCTCATTGCATTTGTATTTCGGTCGAAATACAAATGCGGGTGTGTATGCACAGTATCGGAGTTTTTCCTGTAATTTATTACGGGAACAGTTTTCTAGAGTTGCCAGTTTGCTTTCCGTTTCGGCCGATTTTCATTGTTCCGTTCATTGGCCGAAGTTTGGTGGAGGAGGGCTTATTTGCATAGTTGCAAATAAGTGTTTGTGGAGGGGATCTTTGCATATTGTTTTATCATGACATCTTTTCATTGACCTTGACTTCTTCTTGTCATGATGGCATGACTTTTGGCTCATCATGGTTGTTGATGATGAGGTTGGTGGTTGGTGGTGGAGTATGGGTTTTGTTTTGGTATCATTGTTTTTCATGATAACCATTCCTCTCTCTCTCTCTCTTGCATGATTCATATGGTTACCTCCCCCTTGACTTTTCCCTCTCTCTTTTTCCTACATGGGCCGGCCACTTTAGGGTGGGGGTTGATTGATTCTTTTGGTGTGGCATTTTTGGTTGATATTGTGCTAAGAAAAGAGCTCTCTAGTTCCTCTCCAAAAATCCTTTCTTTCCTCCACCAAAAATGGCACCTCCACTACCCCAAAATTGAGACACAAGTTCTACTATATATTCTACAGCGAATCTTGGGCACGTCGAGTAGCCGGCTTCGTGCCCGAGTTGCCTCGGCATTGAGGTGGGAGCCCGTAAACAAAGTAGGCGATGTGGTGCACTTCCGGCGACGAGGAGGAGACAGGATCTTCCGTAGGAGATCGGGACCATGACGAGAAGACCGGAGGACTTGGATCGTCGGTATATCTCCTTTCCCATCTTATTGTTAGCTAGGACTAGTTAGTGGTTCGATCCGGGTGTTTAGTGCGCGGTGGTGCCGGTTTGCTAAGTCCGCAAAATTAAAGGTTTTCACCGCTTCCGCATTCCGGCGTCGGATTGACGGCCGGGGCGCCGCCGTGCACTTACAGTGGTATCAGAGCCTCGCCATTAACTTAGTCTAGCTTGGTGTAGTGTGTTTTTCTGTTTCGATCGATCGAATGTTCCAAAACTACATTTTTGTTAGCATCAGTTTTCTGTTGGAAATTTTTGGTGTCGAAAAATTTTTCAGGTTGTAAAATATTGATGTACTGGAAAATCTAAGAGCTCTGTAAAAATTCGACGAAGTAACTCCACAGTGGGAGCGCGGAACCGCCGCGAAAACCCCATTCCCGCCGCCCTTCCGCCGCACACTGTGGAGATCACTTCACCAATTTTTTACAGAGGCCTTCTGGGCTTAAAATATGGGTTTTGGAATATTAAAATTGGGCCCAGGTTTTCTGTGAGTGCTACAGTTTTGATTGGGGGCCCACTTGTTAATTTTTGATCGATCGGATATTTTAAACACATTTTTCACAGTATTTACATTATATCTGCGACCGTGAATGTCACTTGATCGGTAAACCCGGTCTAACTGCTATAGCCCGGTTAGACGGATTTGCGAACGTGACTTTCACGTTGATGTTTTGTTTTTGCTGTGATGTTGCGGATCGGTCGTGGGGGATAGCCTGGATGCAATGCTAGTACAGTTTTGTTGTATTATGTACATTTGATATTGCGGGGCGAGCGTCCGACATGTGGACTGCCGTCACTGCCTGTTTGTATCATTATTTTGGGGCACGACCTGGTTGCGGTCGATGTACCCGTTGTATGTATATTTTACTTTCTGTACTAGGATTGCCCCGCGGAGGGGTGCACGGATAGCCGGGTTCTGGAGGGCAACAAGCCCGCATCTCATGGCATTGAGACGGAGGGGGCTTCACTCTAGGATTGGCGGGCTATTCGCCGCACTCGTAGGGGGTACAGGTTGACCCAGGAGGGGTGCCCAAGTTACCGGATTCCGTGAAGTGCTGGGTGGTCCATTCACGTTGCTGAAGGGGGCTGCCTCGCTTCAGGTTTTGGCGGGTGACTTGCCGCGCCCGTAAGGGTCTAGGTTTTCATTGCACAGGCTATCCACACGACCAGGGGAACGTCGGGTTTCAGCGGCTCTGTGAAACCCGGGGATCCCAGATATCTGTATTGTTTCTGTGATGCTGTTCATTCTCTGTGATGTTGCATTTTATTCACGCCTTGAGCGAATATAATATATTGGTATATATATTAGTAGATGTTGTATATGTTTTACATCCGCGCTAGTCCAGTCCCCGCTCTGTCGTTAGTTAGCTAACCTAACGGGTAATGACGGGACCCAGTGGCGAATGCGGATGGCATATACGTACATCAGTATATTTTCGTTCTTTGTGGTGTGATCAATTGATGGGACTGCGTTGATTCGGATCAATGCAAGTTAAAAACAAACCTAATCTGATGTTGTTGGAACACCTTTTCAAAAAGCTGTTATTGCAAGGACGTTCACTTTTGTTTTGCATCGCGGTATTCATTTAGAATATCCTGCTCCTCAGTCGACGAGGCAAGGGCCGAGATCCCTTCACCGGGAGTGACCCTTTGGACAATAAGTTTGCGTCAGGGCATTAACTTCACTATAGCCGATTACTTTTGCTTTGCACCGAGGTATTCAGTTGGAATATCCTGCACCCCATTCTACGGGGAAAGAGCCGAGATCCCTTCACCGGGAGTGACCTCTTTAGCGGAAGTTGTCGTCACTATATTTCTAAAAAGCTATCCGTTCCTTCAACGATATCAAGTTCATTACGTTAAAGGTTTTCGCCAGAAACCATTCGTAGCCCTCCATCATTTCGGTTAAATATTCGGTAGTATTCAAGCTATGTATTTTGACCTCACGCCAAGGCCTAGTGTTTGGTAGCTGCCGGGTATTTATCTGTTGCATAGATAGATGCGTTGGTTTGGGACAGTCGTACTACTATTTTGGCCTACGTCAAGGGTATGTACGGGTGGGTTCAAATTAACCTGGATAATGATGGGCAGAACTTGACATGTGACTTATGATATTTTGACCTCACGCCAAGGTCATAAGAGCATGGGGCAAAAATCACATCGGGAGTTTCAAAAGAACTGAAACTTGCCAGATATGCGCATACCTTCTGGAGTGTGATAGCGTGAGCGGATTCCGTCACGTTATCATGCAATGATAGTTGGATCCCGATTCCCACTGATGAGTTAGTTTACTCCTCGGGTAATCCCGACTAATTCTTCTTTCAGGTTTGGAGGAGAATTTGAGGTACAGTGGGAGGTTTCCAGATTAGATAAATTGGTGACCATTCTGATCTAGGTTAGAGTGCACGCTGAGTGTTTCTTTTCTCTCTCTCTTTGGCAGCGACCATTGACCCGACCCTAAGACTTTGACTCAGTGACCAAGTTGACCGAACCTTCTTAAACACCGGCTTTTGGATTGTCAGAGTTGCAAACCTCATTGCCACTCCTACTTTTACCCTTTTCTCCAGGACAC
The DNA here is from genome assembly GCA_030015575.1 of Agapanthus africanus. NCBI lineage: Eukaryota > Viridiplantae > Streptophyta > Magnoliopsida > Asparagales > Amaryllidaceae > Agapanthus > Agapanthus africanus. The sequence goes on along the minus strand of CM057350.1, from coordinate 354,344,636 downwards.
CCCGTTTTACTACGAACGTCCACTTCCATTGGACAAAACCATCGTATGGTTAGATACGAACTCGAAAGAATTTATTCGAGGATGGTTTCCGGTTCTGGAGAAAACGGATAGGATTATTCAGTTGTCTTTTTCTTTTACCCTCTCTCAGGTTACGAGTACTCCTTGGTTTAGGGGTAGTACACCTATTACGCAAATTGGATTGTCTTCTTCCAAACCTTAGGCTGGTGCCGACCGGTAGGGAATGAAGAAAACCAATTAGCATAACGATGGTGTGCAGAAGGTATTAAGTTCAGACAAAGTAAGGGATTAGTAAGAGGGCAAAGTAAATTGCAACAGATATTCACGACCAAACCAAATATTTCGTTACCACTCCCACATCACCTTTGTATTTCTCCAGGACACTCCGTATCACTACGAAGATCCACAGTTTATTTGGATACTCCATCGTATGGTTATATACGAACTCGAATGGAACTGGTTCCAGTTCGGGGATGGATTCTGGTTCAGGAGAAATAGGAATAAGGTTTATTCGGTTGTCTTTTATCTTCACCCTCTCTCATTGTGAGTGTTCCTAGGATTGGGACAGTACACCCATTATGCTTATTGGATAGTCTTCTTCCAAACCATAGGCTGGTGCCGAACGGTAGGGAAGGAAGAAAACCATTTGGCCTAAAAGGGTGTGCAGAAGGTAAAGACTAAAGACATATGAAGGGATTTGGAGAGGTGGCAAAGAACTATACGGTTACAGTCGTGAATCTGGAAGAGGCATTACTAGGAATACCAAAATACCCCATCGGAACATTTCAATGTTTCAGTTTCACTGTGTAATGTTAAAGGAAAACTGATTTCCCGATTAGATACTTACTCCAGGGTATGTATTTACCAGGTACGATTCTCACATCTGTATGGTTTTACAGATGATGAGTGGGAGTAAGTTATTGGGAATTGGGTGATTATCCTCATTATATAGGGATTCGTTGTAATCGGTGATATTTGAGGAAATCACCTGGGCTGTTTGCCGGTTGGCAAATATTTGGTTTTGAATATCCGCAGTTATGCACCAATTTCAAATTGATATATCTGTACGTCTATTTTCATAGAGTGAGATATACCTTTCTGAAATTATGTCTACGACATTTACCTATATCAGTGGATGGTTAGGTAAGGAGCATTAAACAGCGGTGTAATTCTTCTTAACCATAAGTACAGTTTTCAACCTACGACACACAGTGAATGAGTTATCAGACTCAAGGGACTTATACAAAGGATTGTATGTTGTCCAGGGTCCATCAGGACAGAGGGCTTGGTCCTCGTACTATATTCGGTTTACTTATGACTTCTCTAGTTTTTAGGCAGGTGTTTCGCGGAAACACAGGGTCCAAATTTTGAGAAGTTATAGGTATTTGAATAGAGTAGAGAACCAGGTATAGCAAGTATCGGGATTCTTCAAAGAGATCGAAGATGTAGATACTTGTGTATGGTATTCAGTTGATAGTAATGATAAAGAGATCTTGCTTCTCTTTCAGGTTACTCATAATTGGAAGTATTCCTAAGTTGAGTAACGCTGATCGGCCTCCTTCCATTTAGTTGACATGCGCTGGGGACAGCAGCATGATTTGAATCTGGTTCAATTAAATCAGTGCCACTGTTTCTATACTGGATATAGAACAGTTCATATCTTAACGATGTTAAGGTACGGGGAGTTGTCCGATTTATGATTAAAACCAGACACTGGACAACTCAAGGCACGTTTCTGTAATGGCTGTTTGTGGGTTGACTCAGGCTATGACGAGGGTTGACTTTCTACCATCTGGATGAACAATAGCGATATTGTTCTAGACTCGCCACAGTTTTATTAAAGATGGATTTTTTCAGAAAACAGTAGTGGGAGTATGGTAGAACTGGAAGTGATTCCAGAACCACAAACGATTACTGAAGATTTGATAAGGAACCTAAAGATTCAATCTGGATTGACATTCCATTGGCCACTCCGCAGATAAGGTGGGTAACTTCAGGCACCCGAGAGGCACTACGGTAGCCTCAAGGACGGTGACAGGGAAGTTCTTGTTTACCCACAATTGCCATTGCTGTTGTTCCAGGTTACGAGACCCGGCGGGAGGATGAGTATAGCGTCGTTCTAAACCAGTTTTAGAAGTGTACGTCTATATGACTCTGCCAGAGGGTTGTCGTAGTCAGTGGGAGCAGCGGAAGCATTGGTGGACAGGTTGCTTATGTCTATTTATAGACTAAAGCAGATATAGCGGAGATAGATCATCTATTTCTGATGTGACAGTCATAGGTTTGGCTTCATCAGAGTAGGGGATGGATCTGTTGAGAAGGTAGTAGGGTATGATATCCTGGTATTTGGATGACATACACAGAGTAGGAAAGGAAACTCCTACACTACGATCGGTTATACTTTGGTCGTCACACAGTTGTTTCTCCACAAAGGAAATGGATTTTATATCAGACATACTGGTTACTAGATCTATGGTCTGTCTTAGATCTAGATTTGGGTGGTTTCCCAATCAGGGTACTTGACAGCATTCTAAGAGTATTTAGGATGGACGACTCCTCGCACGGTAGTGTACCTGCAGGTAATGGAGTCACCCTCTCCAAAGGTGTCTTACAGACTAAAGGGGAGAGGGACGGGCATGATTGGCAGATCACTTGCTCAGGCAATTGAGTCAATCGTGAGATGTCAAGTACCACACCAGATGTTGTTCTTGCACTAGATGCAATAAGTTGACATTAATCCAATCCTGGAGAAACAGTCGGAAGCAGTTTTAGAACATAAGTGGATGTTCTAGGGAGATGATAACGACAGCCTCATTCAGGAGACAGTTATCATTCTAGGCTTCCAAGGTGACATGGACGACAAGGAGGTTGTCAGAGTTATAGTTTTCCTTCTGATGAGGGGCAGTATTTTGGACAGGTGATCCAAGGCAATACTGAGGGAGGCATCGGCGCAGGATACTGATTAAGTTCAGTTGACGATACAGTCTAAGAAGTTTGGATTTGGAGTTCATTTATGAGCTAGGTCCCATCAGACATCCAGACACATTCTAAGACAGGTATTGCTCTTTTCGGGAGATGGCTTTCTCCGCGAACTTGAGATATAGAGAGACATAGAAAGAAACAACTAAGCGGATCCACTCACTGAGGCTATTACTCGAACGCAATAGTTCCGCAAACGAGCTTTGTGAGACTGACTAGTAGAGGAGTTGGATGTTCGGTATCACACGGGCTGTGAGTATGCGACATCGCAATAATTAGCCTTGAGTGCAAGTGGGAGATTGTTGGAGATAGTGCCCTCAGAGTCAATTATTAGGTCACAGGTACGTGATTGTAATGATTGTGGGAGGACCTATCCCGGTAGGACAGTCTTACTCGAGATGATAGTATGCTATCTGGTTTACCTTTATCATCGTGTACTGTTTTAGGTGACCTGACACGTCGCTATTACACGTTGATAGAGCCCCTAGGATTCTTGCTTGACCACAAGCAGTATGAGGGCGATCATATAAGTGGGAGCTGGGGGTCTACAAGCATATCCTTAAAAGGTCCCTAGTCATGGGAGTTTCGAGACCGGGCATCGATACTCCATTAGTAGACTAGTGTATACAGTCGAGACCCCGACGAGGGGCGGTGGCCGGTCTCACAAGCCACTGGTGTCAGTTGGATCACCTAAGATGTATACAGGTGCTCATTGGGTTATGAGTACACCGGACAGGACTCGCCGGGAACCTGCTAGTTGGACATATACCAGACGTCAGACGGCAGTTCCCTGGTGACATGTGTGCAGGTTAGTTCATCGACCTGGGGATCGTCATTTGTCTCGTGTGAGTTCCCACTGTACTTTGATTACTACCCTACCACGGCTCAAAGGAGTCGTGCAAAACAGGTTTTAGTTGGGTACAGTCCCGAGCCACATGGAGGCAGTGAGCGTATCTTCAGGGGTTCGTCTCTCCGGTATTGGGGGTGAGGTCGTGCTGTGTCTAGGAGAGCCATTACACAAAGTCCTTGGCCAAGGCAAGGAGATTTACTGGTAGGTATTCCAGTAGTATCTCAGGGTGTTCTGGGCTACACTCCGACACGACTTGTACCGCTTTTAGGGGTCTGACTTTTACCAACCCCTAGGCCCGCCATGCGATACTCATAGACGAAACGGTACCGGACTGTACGGATATTGTCACTGACAGGCTCAGTAGGGTTGTCAGGCTGAGTTCGCTCACGGACGTCCCTTTTTGTCAATACCTGGTAGCCCGTTATGTATTGGCTTATACCTCTAACGTGCTAGTGGTTAAATCCACAACCAAGGTGTTGATGAGTCTTTAGAGTCCCCCACATTTCAGTTACTCAGCTTTCGGGCGAAAGCTGTAGAGGCGTATGGAGATATGGCAAGGTCCGATCAGATACGTGCGGTATTGCACGGATCAGGATCGGACAGTTTGTACTATAGGCCGTATGGTTATATGGCAGGGTTCGTCAGATACGTGCGGTATTGCACGGATTAGGATCGAACAGATATAACTAGCCGGTTTTGGTTTAAGCCGGATCCTAGTATAGTATAGTGTAGATTTTGTCTCATTGCATTTGTATTTCGGTCGAAATACAAATGCGGGTGTGTATGCACAGTATCGGAGTTTTTCCTGTAATTTATTACGGGAACAGTTTTCTAGAGTTGCCAGTTTGCTTTCCGTTTCGGCCGATTTTCATTGTTCCGTTCATTGGCCGAAGTTTGGTGGAGGAGGGCTTATTTGCATAGTTGCAAATAAGTGTTTGTGGAGGGGATCTTTGGATATTGTTTTATCATGACATCTTTTCATTGACCTTGACTTCTTCTTGTCATGATGGCATGACTTTTGGCTCATCATGGTTGTTGATGATGAGGTTGGTGGTTGGTGGTGGAGTATGGGTTTTGTTTTGGTATCATTGTTTTTCATGATAACCATTCCTCTCTCTCTCTCTTGCATGATTCATATGGTTACCTCCCCTTGACTTTTCCCTCTCTCTTTTTCTACATGGGCCGGCCACTTTAGGGTGGGGATTGATTGATTCTTTTGGTGTGGCATTTTTGGTTGATATTGTGCTAAGAAAAGAGCTCTCTAGTTCCTCTCCAAAATCCTTTCTTTCCTCCACCAAAAATGGCACCTCCACTACCCAAAATTGAGACACAAGTTCTACTACATATTCTACAGCGAATCTTGGGCACGTCGAGTAGCCGGCTTCGTGCCCGAGTTGCCTCGGCATTGAGGTGGGAGCCCGTAAACAAAGTAGGCGATGTGGTGCACTTCCGGCGACGAGGAGGAGACAGGATCTTCCGCAGGAGATCGGGACCATGACGAGAAGACCGGAGGACTTGGATCGTCGGTATATCTCCTTTCCCGTCTTATTGTTAGCTAGGACTAGTTAGTGGTTTGATCCGGGTGTTTAGTGCGCGGTGGTGCCGGTTTGCTAAGTCCGCAAAATTAAAGTTTTTCACCGCTTCCGCATTCCGGCGTCGGATTGACGGCCGGGGCAGCCGCCGTGCACTTACAATTATGGTTCTGTTGCTCAAGAGCAACATGTGCATTATGTGGGTGACCGGGATTTGGGAGTGGCTGGGACGGGAGCTTCCCCTTCTCTCGCTCGCTTAAGGCCGCGTTCAGCTGTGCAATCTGGGCCTCGATGGTCTTGATGCTTTGCCCGTGTGCGGCAGTGTGTTGCACTAAGGATTGAATGGAAGACTGGATGTTGGCGGTAGACTGAGTCGACTGTTTAAACGAACGCCTCCAGACTTCGTTCGAGCGAGGAAACCTTATCGTTGTTTGACGAAAAAAAGTTGTTTGGTGGAAAAGAATTGTTGGGTGCAAAGTTGTTCGTCTGATTCTGAAAAGGTTGGGGTTGGAATGGCTGCTGATATTGATGTTGAGTTTGTTGTTGCGCTTGTTGTTGCGGTGGAGGGGCCCTTTGGAAATTGTTACCCTGGAATTGATTCTGATTCTGATTCCAGACGAAATTGTGGTGGTTCCTCCAACCGGGATTGTAGGTGGAAGAGTATGGATCATTCCTCGGTCTTTGCTGGAATGCAGCTTAACCTGATCTTGTCCTTGCGAGGGTGGATTGTAAGGACACTCTTCGGTCAAGTGGAAGGATCAGAACAACAAGCGCAAATGGTACGAAGGGGGAGAACAGGGGCAGGAGCAGGAGAAGAAAATTTGCTCTCTATCGCTTTAAGCTTTCTTGTTATTGCAGCCATTTCAGCTTTCATCGCAATAGAGACATCAAGTTGGTGAATTCCAACCCTAAACTGACCGGTAGAAGTGGAGGTAGAAGAAGAAGACGTCGGTCTGGTGCTCTCCCATTGTAGCGTTTGCTCCGTAAGGTCGTCAAAGAACTGCCACGCTTCCTCGTCAGATTTCGATAGGAAGTGGCCCTGACAGATGGTCTCCAACAACTGCTTCGTTGCTGGGTTCAGGCCCTCGTAAAGGTTTGGCAGAGTTGCCATTTCTCTATACCGTGGTGGGGACACTTGAACAAGAAGGTCTTTGTATCGGTCAAAGCACTTCCAGAAGGGTTCAGAAGGAAGCTGGGAGAATTGGTTGATTTCATTTCGAATCCTTGCGGTCTTATGATTCGGATAGAATTTTTTTAGGAACGCTTTAATAAACTCGTCCCAGCTGGTGATTGAGTGGGAAGCGGTGCTATACAGCCATTTTTCAGCAAGATCGCATAGAGTGAACGGAATGACCCGTAGACGTATAGCATCGTCCGACAGCTGGGTGGTTTTCATCATGGCACAGACGTTTTGAAATTTGTTGATGAAGATATAGGCATCTTCAGATTCAAGCCCATGAAAACGTGGAAGCATGTTGATGAAATGGGGCTTAATTTCAAAGTTGTCCCATTGGCCCGGAGGAAGAGAAAGGCAGGTGGGAAGTGCAGAACGGGTGGGATAGAAACGATCCTGGAGCGCGATTCGCTGCGGCGCTACAACAGGCGGTGGTGGTGGGATATTGGTCTCCATAGGAGGTGGAGCCAATCCAGGGGTGGTCAAAGAGATGTTCGGATTAAATCCTGACATCGCGGAAGAAGAGGTTGGTGAAGGTGAAGGTGAAGATGTATGAACAGAATTCCGGTCAACGTCGGAGTTGGCCGGCAAAGGAAGAGGTGAAAGAGGAGTGGACGGAGTATCGACTTCGGAGTCGATCGCGTAGTCGGTAGCGACTAACGTAACGCGGACTAAACGGGCGCTAGTGTCCCGAGTCCAAGCGGACATACACTAAACGAGTTTAGTATAGTCAAAGCGGAGAAGGTGAGGGTAAGAAAACGTCAATGGAGAAAGGCGATGGGTGGTGGGTGAAAAATGGATTTGGCGACAAAAGGGCAAGTTTTTATAAAAGTTTTTGATTTTTTTTTAATTTTTAGAAAGAGATTTACAGAAATATGTACGGATATACGGCTTAAGTAATCACAAACAAGATATGCACAATCACACCTAGATCTAGGGCCACCTAGGTCTACTAGACCTGCTCCTGAACTTGATTGTCGAAGTTAAACAGTGTCGAGAAACGGGCTTAAAAATACACTGATCATGAGGCCAGGTAAGTGCAGAGATAAGGGGAGGTTGTCCAACGCTTTCGCGAAGTTCCTTAATTAAATAACCCTTTCTCTTTTGGCGGTTGCGCCGTTAACACTTTCCTAGACACCCCGTAAACAATATACCGTTAAGCGAGGTTCTAAACACGGTTTATCCTCTCCTAATGAGCGCGAAGTCCTTAGGGCTGAAGTCTAGTATTTTTTTAATTTACAATAGACAATGCATATGCTTTTGTGATTTTTGGGGTCCTGGGAAGGGTGATGAAATCCCCACCCAATCTGAATTGGTTTCAAGCCCCTTAAGTCCGTATTAAAGAATGCAAAGCGGTAACAAATCAACTGCAAACAATTTTTATTTGCGGCGCAAAGAATCCTGCACAAGAACAGTTTATTGGAAGGGGGAGAAGAGTTTGCCCAAGAAATCTGCAGAAAACACAATTTATTGGAGTCCAGAGGAGTGGGAGAGACGAGAGAGACTTACAGAGAGAATTCGGCAGCCCAAAGGCACCAAGTGGCCGCGGATCCGCGGCCTAAGCCCTCTATTGCCGCGGTTCCACGGCAGGAACAATGAGTTGGGCTTCTGGGTTTTTGGTGTGAGCTCCTGTGTTTGTCCTCTGCTTGTATGGATCTTCTGAATTTTTATTTGCTCACTGTACCTGCTCCAGATCTTGACAGTAGACCGTTTGTTCCGTTTTGATCCGTCGCGGTGTAGCCGCGAAATGTGGGTCTATCTTCCATGTCTTTGGCACTGTACTTGAACTCCGTCTTATCCGACGTCTTTGGCGCCGATCTTGAACTTCGTATTTTCCTGCACACTTGCACAAAAGCTAATCAAAAACAACAAGATGGTTTTTTTACAATGTATATTTTTTGTTTTGTTTTTCGGTTATATTCACAAGTTTAACCCGAAATTACACAAGGAAATAAACTACCGTCTCCCCGGCAACGGCGCCATTTGATTGTTAACGATTCTGCGTGTTCAAGTTTTAGTTAAATACCGCAATCAAGACGGTTTCGCTTGTAGCTAGCCGGTTGAGTACGGTCGTCTGCAGGAGATGGGAATCTTTTTCTATGTGCTTTAACGAGTTAAGTCCAGTTTTTCAGATTTTGTTGTGATTAGTTAAGCGGTAAAATGATATGTAAAGAGAGCTTGTTAGGGTTAGGATTAGGTTAGTTTGAGTTAGGAGTCTCCCACATCTTTCATTGCCCCTCTTAATATCGGTGTTACGGTAATCGGCAACAACGGGGATTAGCACGACTAGGAAGGAACTTACGAGTATAAGCTAGGCTTTCCAACGCATAAGTTCTTCCTTTTGGTGCTTGTCCGTCCGTTCTTGGCTCTTAGCCATAACCTCCGGTTAATTCAACCACAACCGGTCTCACTACGGAATCACCGCTATCATGTAGGATAGGGTGCCGTAAGGAGCGAATTGTGGTTCAATTAACGGGAGTTGAATTAAGCTGTTGGGCAAGGAAAGAGTGAGAGAGATTTCCTTCTCTCAAACTTCCCTTATCCTACCCTAACAAGTATGAAACTACTCACACATCATGATACGGAAAAATAAAACAAAACAAAAGAGAAAGATAGAAAGAAGAGATTAGAAGATAACAACTAGCTATTTGCGACCTCACCTTGGCGAGGATCAAGCGTAAGCATCATGGTTGTGTTAAGGATAAAGAAAAAGAGAGAAGAAAGAAATAACAAGAAATAACAACAACTAGTTAACAAATGAAAATTACAACAATTATAGAAAGAGCAAGACAAGCATGAAAATAAAATGAACTTCTTTATTCACCATTCTTTACTCACAAAGCTCACTACAAGTTTTAATGGAGAAGAGATGAGAAGAAGAAGAACATGTATTCTAAAACCTAGAAAAAGAATACAAGATTATAGACCCTTTCCTTCTCAAAGTTCTGGGCTATTTATAGGCTGAGAAATGAAAACCTAGGGCAACCAACAGAACACAATTAAAAAGACCAAAACACCCCAGGAAAAGTTTCATCTGCCGCCACCATACGGCCGCGGATCCGCGGCCTAAGCATGCTTAGGCCGCGGTTCCGCGGCCTAATAGAGGAGTTAGGCCTAGGGCTTTTTGGTGGTACCCTGGTTTGATGTACCCTTCAATCTGGTATATGTGTTTTCTCATAATTTCTTCACGAATTTTCCAGAATTTCTGTTGAGGGAAAGGTGGACTTTTTGTGGATGTTTTTGTCATGATTGCCTCGAGCTCCGTGTAGATTTCTTGGATCTTGTGCTGCCATTGAGCCTTGTGCATGAAAACGACATTGATTTGACATTTTGTCTCTTAAACTGGTATCTGGCAACATACGGATGAAGAGCGGAGACCGTGTTTTCTCAGTGGTTGGCAGGAACCCGGATTTTGTCGTGTTTTCCATGAATTTCACCGTTTTAGAACCGAGAACCTGTATTCTGCAATTGACTAGCAAACACGGCTCAAGAGTATCTACCGATAAGCAATGTGATAAAAATTGGGCGGTATAAAAATGCAAAAATCTGATATGAACAGCTAGCACTCTTCATGCCCGAGTTGCTTCGGATGAAGCGGGAGCCCGTAAAAAGGAATCGATGATGTGGTGCCCTTTCCGACGAGGAGATCAAGACCGGAGATGCCGCGAGGAGCTTGGGATGGTGGCTAAAGACCGAAGGACACGGACCGATCGGTATAGCTTTCCAACCCTTTCTCTAGTTGCTAGTTATAGGTTAATGGTTCGATCCGGGTTTTAAGCATACGATAGCGCCTGTTTCAAGTTTTGAAAAAGTTATCGTTTCCGCATTTTGGCCTCGGACAGACGGCCGGGGCGCTACCGTGGACTTACATGGTATCAGAGCCACGCCATTAACCTTTACTAGCTTGCTCTAACGTGTTTAAAATATCGATCGAACGAATTTTCTAAAAACTGCATTTCCAAGTCACGGTTTCTGTTGAATTTTACCTGTGGTAAAAAAATTATTTAGTGTGCTGCAGAAAAACAGGCAGGCTTTTTAAGAAATCTGAGAAAATTTGGCACACTGTTTTTACTGTAGCGCGGCGGAACCGCGGCCGTACCAATGCTTTGGCAGCTGTTCGGCGGCCGTACTGTACCTTCACTTTACCAAATTTCTTCAGGTGGTCTCTGACTTGGAAATGGGGTTTCTGGTTATTTAATTTTTGCCCCAGATTATTTTGAGTACTGGGTATTGTACTTGGGGCCCACTTCGGGGAATTTTGTCGATCGAAAATTTTAAACATGTTAGTTCACAGTATTTACAATATATCTGCGACCGTGAATGTCATTTGATCGGTAAATCCTGTCTAATTGCTATAGCCCTTTTAGACGAATTTGCGAACGTGACATTAACGTTGATGTTCTGTGTTGTGCTGTGATGTTACGGATTTGTCGTGGTGGATAGCCTGAATGCAATGGTAGTAAAGTTTGGTTGTATTTGTACATTTAATATTGCGGGGCGAGCGTCCGACATGTGGACTGCCGTCACTGTATGTTTGTATATTATTCTTTTGGGGCACGACCGGGAAGAGGTCGATGTACTCGTTGTATATTTTACTTTCTGTACTAGGATTACCCCGCGTTGGGGTGCACGGATGGCCGGGTTCTAGAGGGCAACGGGCCCTCATCTCATGGCTTTGAGACGGAGGGGGCTTCACTCTAGAATTGGCGGGCTGTTCACAGCACTCGTAGGGGGTACAGGTTGACCCAAGGAGGGGTGCTCTAGTTACCGGATTCCGTGAAGTGCTGGGTTGTCCATTCACGTTGTTGAAGGGGGCTGCCTCGCTTCAGGTTTTGGCGGGTGACTTGTCGCGCCCGTAGGAGTTTAGGATTTTATTGTACAGGCTATCCACACGACCAGGGGAACGTGGGTTTCAGTAGCGGCTCTATGAAACCCAGGATCCCAGATTATCTGTATTTTTCTTTGATGCTTATTACATTTCTGTGATGTTGCATTTTATCACGCCATGAGCAATTATTATATATTGATATATATACTACTAGATATTGTATATGTTTTACACCCGCGCTACTCCAGTCCCCGCTCTGTCGTTAGTTAAGTAACCTAACGGGTGATGACGGGACCTAGTGGCGAATGCGGATGGCATATACGAACATCGTATTTTCGTTCTTTTGTGGTGTGATTAATTGATGGGACTGTATTGATTCGGATCAATGCAAGCTAAACAAACCTGTTTGATGTTGTTGGAACATTTTTTTAAAAAAAAAGTTGTTTTTGCAAGGCTCCGGGCAGGTTCGGATCACTTACAATACACGTTATTTTTTGTTTTGCACAGCGGTATTCGATTATGAATATCCAGCACCTCAGTCGACGAGGCAAGGGCCGAGATCCCTTCACCGGGAGTGACCCCTTGGACCAAAGTTTGCGTCAGGGTAATAACTTCACTATAGTCGATTATTTTTTCTTTCCATCGTGGTATTCAGTTGGAATATCCTTCACCTCATTCTACGGGGAAAGAGCCGAGATCCTTTCACCGGGAGTGACCTCTTTAGCAAAGGTTTTCGCCACTATATTTTTATAAAAAGCTATCCGGTTCCTTCAACGATATCAAGTTGATTACGTTAAACGTTTTTCGCCAAAATCATCTGTAGCCCTCCGTCATTTCAGACGGGTAGCACTTAGTATTCATGCTATCTTTGTTGACCTTCGTCAAGGCATAGTGAATGGTAGCTACTTGTGACCTTTCTGTTGCTTAGATAGATGCGTTGGTTTGGGACAGTCGTATAGCCTTGTTGACCTTCGTCAAGGGCTTGTATGGGTGGGTTCAAATTAACCTGGACAATGATGGATAGAATATGACATGTGACTTATGATTTGTTGACCTTCGTCAAGGTCATAAGAGCATGGGGTAAAAATCACATCGGGAGTTTCAAAAATAACTGAAACTTGCCAGGCATGCGCATACCTTCTGGAGTGTGATAATGTGAGTGGATTCCATCACATTATCATGTCATGATAGTTGGATCCCGATTCCCACTGATGAGTTGGTTTACTCCTCGGGTGATCCCGACTAATTCTTCTTTCTGGTTTGGAGGAGAATTTGACGATACAATGGCAGGTTTCCTGATTGGATAAAGTGACAACCATTCTGATCTAGGTTAGAGTGCACGCTGAGTGTTTCTTTTCTCTCTCTCTTTGGCAGCGACCATGACCCGACCCTTGACTATGACTCAGTGACCAAATTAACCGAACCTTCTTAAAACACTGGCTTTTGGATTGTCGAAGTTGCATACCTTATTGCCACTCCTACTCTTACCCTTTTCTCCAGGACACCCCGTATTATTACGAATATCCACTTCCATTTGATAAAACCATCGTATGGTTATATACGAACTCGAAGGAACTTGTTCCAGATTCGAGGATGGTTCCGGTTCTGGAGAAAACGAATAGGACTATTCAGTTGTCTTTTCCTTTTACCTTCTCTCAGGTTGCGAGTGCTCCTTGGATTAGGACGGTACACCTATTATGCTAATTGGATGGTCTTCTTCCAATCCATAGGCAGGTGCCGAATGGTGGGGAATGAAGAAAACCAATTAGCCTAACGAAGGTGTACAGAAGGTATTAAGAAAAGGCAAATAAAGGGATTAGTAAGAGGGCAAAGTAAATTGCGACTGCTATTCACGACCAAACCAAGTATTTCCTCGCCAATCCTACATCACCTTTGTATTTCTCCAGGACACTCCATATCACTATGAAGATCCACAGCTATTTGGATACTCCATCATATGGTTATATACGAACTCAAAGGAACTTGTTCCAGTTCGGGGATGGATTCTGGTTCAGGAGAAATAGAAATAAGGTTTTATTCAGTTGTCTCTTATCTTCACCTTCTCTCAGGTTACGAATACTCCTAGGATTAGGAGAGTACACCCATTATGCTTATTGGATAGTTTTCTTCCAAACCATAGGCTGGTGCCGAACGGTAGGGAAAGAAGAAAACCATTTAGCCTAAAGGGGTGTACAAAAGATAATGACTAAAGACATATAAAAGGATTTGGAGAGATGGCAAAGAAATATACGGTTACAGTTGTGAATCTGATAATAGAAGAGGCATTACTATTAATACTCGGATACCCCTTCGAAACATTTACATGTTTCAGTTTCACTGTGTATTGTTAAAAGAAAACTGATTTCTCAATTAGCCCTTGCTCCAGGGTATGTATTTACCAGGTTTGATTCTCACATCTGTATGGTTTTACAGATGATGAGTGGGAGTAAGTTATTAAGAATTGGGTGATCATCCTCGTTATATCGGGATTCGTTGTAATTGGTGATATTTGAGGAAATCACCAGGGTTGTTTGCTGGACGGCAAATATTTGGTTTTGAATATCCGTTGTTATGCACCAATTTCAAATTGATATATCTGTACGTTTATTTTTATAAAGTGAGATATAACTTTTTGAAATTATGTCTATGGCATTTACCTATATCAGTGGATGGTTAGGTATGGAGCATTAAACAGCGGTGTAATTCTTCTTAACCATAAGTATAGTTTTCAACCTATGACACACAGGGAATGAGTTATTAGACTCAGGGGACTTGTACAGAGTATTGTATTTTGTCCAGTGTCCATAGGACAGAGGGGTTGGTACTCGTACTATATTCTGTTTACTTGTGACTTCTCTAGTTCTTAGACATGTGTTTCGTAGAAATGCAAGGTCTAAGTTTTGAGAAGTTATAGGTATAAGAATAAAGTAGAGAACCAGGTACTGCAAGTATCAGGATTCTTCAAGATGATCGAAGATGCAAATACTTGTGTATGATATTCAGTTGATAGTAATGATTAAGAGAACTTGCTTCTCTTTCAGGTTACTCATAATTGGAAACACTCCTAAGTTGAGTAATGCTGATCGGCCTCTCTCCATTTAGTTGACATGCACTAGAGACAGCTGCATGATTTGAATCTAGTTCTAATTAAATCTGTGTCTTTGTTTCTATATTAGATATAGAACGGTTCATATTTTAACGATGTTAAGGTACGGGGAGTTGTCCAGCTTATGCTTAAAACCAGACTCTGGATAACTCAAGGCACGTTTCTGTAATGGCTGTTTGTGGGTTGACCCGGGCTATGACGAGGGTTGACTTTCTATCATCTGGAAGATCAATAGTGATATTGTTCTTGACACGCCACAGTTTTGATAAAAATGGATTTTTTCATAAAACAGCAGTGGCAGTATGGTAGAACTGGAAGTGATTCCAGAACCGTAAACGATGACTGAAAATTTGATAAGAACCTAAAGATTCAATCTGGTTAGACATTCCATTGGCCAATCCGCAGATATGGTAGGTAACCTCAGGCACTCGGGAGGTACTTCGGTATGCTCAAAGACGGTGAAAGGGAGGTTCTTGTTTACCCAGACTTGCCATTGCTGTTGTTCGAGGCTATGAGACCCGGCAGGAGGATGAGTATAGCGTCGTTCTGAACTGGCTTTAGAAGTGCACGTGTATATTATTCTGCCAGAGGGTTGTCGTTGTCAGTGGGAGCAGCGAAAGCATAGTGGAAAGTAGTTTATGTATATTTATGGACTAAAGCAGATATCACGGAGATAGATCATCTATTTCTGATGTGACAGTCATAGGTTTGACTTCATCAGAATAGGGGATGGATCTGTTAAGAAGGTTGTAGGGTGTAATGTCCTGGTATTTGGATGACATACACAGAGTAGGAAGTGATATTCCTATACTACGATCGGTTATACTTTGGTTGTCACATCGTGGTTTCTCCACATAGGACTTGGATATTATATCAGACATTCTGGTTACTAGATCTATGGTTTTAGATCAATATTTTGGAAGTGTCCCAATCAGGGTACTTAGACAGCATTCTAAAGGTTTTTAGAATGAACGATTCCTGGCACGGTAGTGTACCTGCAGGTGATGCAGTCACCCTCTCTAAAGGTGTTCTACAGACTAAAGGGGAGAGGGATGCGAATGATTGGCAGATCACTTGCTTAGGCAATTGAGTTGATCATGAGATGTCAAGTACAACACCAGACGTTGTTTTTGCACTAGATGCAATATGTTGATATTAATCCTTTCCTGGAGAAACGTTCGGAAGCAGTTTTAGAACATAAGTGGATGTTCTAGGGATATGATAACGGTAGCCTCTATCGGGAGACGGTTATCATTCCAGGCTTCCAAGGTGACCTGGATGACAGAGTTACTGTTAGAGTTGTAGTTTTCCCTCTGATGAGGGGCAGTAGTTTGGACAGGTAGTCCAAGAGGATATTGAGGGAGGCATGACGCAGGATACTTATTAAGTTCAGTTGACGATACAGTCTAAGAAGTTTGGATTTGGAGTTCATTTATGAACTAGGTCCCATCAGATATCCAGACATATTCTAAGTCAGGTATTGTTCATTTCGGGAGATGGCTTTCTCCGCGAACTTGAAATAAATGTAAGTCTATGGCAGCGCCCCGGCCGTCTATCCGAGGCCAAAATGCAGAAACGAAAACTTTTTCAAACTAGAAAACCGGCGCTATCGTATGCTTAAAACCCAGATCGAACCATTAACCTACTACTAGCTAACTAGAGAAAGGGTAGAAGGCTATACCGATCGATCCGTGTCCTTCGGTCTTTGGCCACCATCCCAAGCTCCTCGCGGCATCTCCGGTCTCGATCTCCTTTTCGGAAAGAGCACCACATCACCGATTCTTTTTACGGGCTCCCACCTCTAAATCGAGGCAACTCGGACACGAAGTTTGCTAGCCGACGTGTCTAAGGTTGCTGTAGAATGTGTGTAGAATGCAATGTCTCGAGGGTTAATGAAGTTGCCATTTTGGAGGTAAAGGTTAAAATGAGCTTTTGGAATTTTTCTTTGCAAAGAAAAATGAATCCAATTCTCACACAAAATTGTGGCTCTCCAAAATGTAGTGGCCGGCCATATTTGAGATAGGAGGGAAGTGAGTGTAGGAGCAAAAAGAGAGGTGACCATAAGCAAGAAAGAAATGGGTGATAATGAGGAAAATATGTCATACCCCTTTCCTAATCAAATCCCATCCTATTTAAAGCAAGCCATGAGCACAAAATGAATCATTCTCATCAAGAGGATTCTAGAAATCTGTTGGAGTCCAAGCCACCACAAAAAAAAAACCATTTGCTAATTGCACGTTTGCAAATAAGCCCCTCCATGGAAAATTCAGACAAGGAAAGAAAGAAAGGAAAATGGCCGAAAAGGGAAAGCAAGCTGGAAACATCGAAAAACGATCCTGTAATAAATTACAGGATAACCCCGCGACTGTATATACATACCCGCATTTGTAATCCTACCGAATACAAATGCAATGAGATAAAATCTACACAGTAAAATACTAGGATCCGGCTTAAACCAAAGCCCGCCAGTATTTTCCGTCTGAACCATGACTCGTGCACAAGTGCACGCGTACGTTCGAACCCTGTCATAAATCCATACGTCCACTACAACGTTTCGCCCGAAACTTAAGAAACTGTCTGTGGGGGACTCTAAAGACTCGTCAATAATTTGGTTGTGGATTTAACCACTAGCACGTCAGAGGTATTAGCCATACGTAACAGGCTACCAGGTATTGACCAAAAGGAAGAACGATGAACGAACTCATCCTGACACCCTATTGAGCCTGTCAGTGACAATATCCGTACAGTCCGGTCCGTTCGTCTAAGAGCATCTCATGTCGGGCCTAGGGGGTTGGTAAAAGTCAGACCCCCAAAAACGGTACAAGTCGTGTCAGAGTGTAACCCAGAACACCCTAAAATACTATCGGAATACCTACCAGTAAATCTCCTGCCTTGGCCAAGGACTTCGTGTAATGGCTCTCCTAGACACAGCGCGACCTCACCCCCAATACCGGGAGAGACGAACCCCTGCCGATCTGCTCACTGCCTCCATGTGACTCGGGACTGTACCACCCTAAAACCTGTTTGCACGACTCCTTTGAGCCGTGGTAGAGTAGTAATCAAAGTGCAATGGGAACTCACGCGAGAAAAATGACGATCTCAGGTCAATGAACTAACCTGTACACATGACACCAGGGAACTGCTATCTGAAGCTAGGTATAATACCAACTAGCATGTTCCCGGCGAGTCCTGTCCGGTGTACTCATAACCCAATGAGCACCTGTATACATCTTAGGTGATCCAACTGACACCAATGGCTTGTGAGACCGGCCACCGCCCCTCGTCGGTGTCTCGACTGTATACACTAGTCTAGTAATGGAGTATCGATGCCCAGTCTCGATACTCCCACGACTAGGGACCACTTTAAGGATGTGCTTATAGACTACCCAACTCTCACGTATATGATCGCCATCATACTGCTGGTAGTCAAGCAAGAATCCTATGGGCTCTATCAACGTGCAATAGTGACCTGTAAGGTCACCTAAAGCAGTACACGATGATAAAGATAAACCATGGTAGCATACTATTCATTATCAACGTGTAATAGTGAACTACAATGTCACCTAAAACATGTACACGATGATAAAGACAAACCAGATAGTATACAAAACTCTTGAGTAAGACTGTCTTACCGGTATAGGTCCTCCCTCAATCATTGCAATCACGTGCCTGTGATCCAATAATTGACTATGAGGGCACTATATCCAACAATCTCCCACTTGCACTCAAGGCTTATTTTTGCGATGTCGCATACTCACAGCCCGTGTGATACCGAACACCCAACTCCTCTACTAATCAGTCTCACAAAGCTCGTTTGCGAAACTATGGCGTTCGAGAAATAGCCTCAGCTAATGGATCCGCCCTGATGTTTCTTTCTATGCCTCTCTTTATCTTAAGTTCGCGGAGAAAGCCATTTCCCGAAATGAGCAATACCTGTCTTAGAATATGTCTGGATATCTGATGGGACCTAGTTCATAAATGAACTCCAAATCCAAACTTCTTAGACTGTATCGTCAACTGAAACCAATCAGTATCTTGCGCCATGCCTCTCTCAGTGTCCGCTTGGACCACCTATCCAAAATACTGCCCCTCGTCAGAGGGAAAACTAAAACTTTAACAGCCACTCTGTCATCCAGGTCACCTTGGAAGCTTGGAATGATAACCGTCTCCCGAAAGAGGCTGCCGTTATCATATCCCTAGAACATCCACTTATGTTCTAAAACTTCTTCCGAACGTTTCTCCAGGATAGGATTAATATCAACTTATTGCATCTGGTGCAAAAACAATATCTGGTAAGGTACTTGACATCTCATGATTGACTCAATTGTTTTAAGCAAGTGATCTGCCAATCATGGACATCCCTGTCCCCTTTAGTCTGTAAGACACCTTTAGAGAGGGTGACTCCATTACCTGCAGGTACACTACCATGCCAGTAGTCGTCCATTCTAAAACACCTTTAGAATGCTGTCTAAGTACCCATATTGGGAAAATACCCAAATCTAGATCTAAAACCATAGATTTAGTAACCAGAATATCTGATATTAATATCCAGATCCTTTTTGGAGAAACCACTGTGTGACAACCAAAGTATAACCGATCGTAGTATAGGAATTTAACTTCCTACTCTGTGTATGTCATCCAAGTACCTGGACATCACACCCTACTACCTTCTTAACAGATCCATCCCCTATTCTGATGAAGACAAACCTATGACTGTCACATCAGAAATAGATGATCTATCTCAGCATTATCTGCTTTAGTCCATAAATAGACATAAGCTACTTATCTAATATGCTTCCGCTGCTCCCACTGACTACGACAACCCTCTGGCAGAGTCGTATACACGTACACTTCTAAATCTAATTTAGAACGATGCTATACTCATCCTCCTGCCGGGTCTCACAGTCTGGAACAACAGCAATGGCAAGTCTGGATAAACAAGAATCTCCCTGTCACCGTCCTTGAGGCTACCAGAGTACCTCTCGGGTGCCTGAGGTTACCCACCATATCTGCGGAGTGGCAAATGGAGTGTCAAACCGGATTGAATTTTTAGGTTCTTATCAAATTTTCATTAATCGTTTGCGGTTCTGGAATCACTTCCAGTTCTAACATACTCCCACTACTGTTTTCTGAAAAAATCCATTTTACTAAAACCGTGGCGAGTCAAGAACAATATCACTATTGATCTTCCAGATGGTAGAAAGTCAACTCTCAGCATAGCCCGGGTCAACCCACAAAGAGCTATTGTTAGTTATATGTATGCCCTAGAGGCCATTACTGTACATAGGATGTATATTGTAGTGGATGCTTGGACATATATAGGGAGGACTTTCTTGCTCGACATGATAGTATGCTATCTGGTTGTTCTTTACCTTAACGTGTACACTGATTGTCTCTCTGTTACATGTTGGTAAAGCCCTTAGGATGTGTACTTGACTACCTGGACTATGATGCGGATCATACTAGTGAGGACATGGTAGTCCATAAGTACATCCTTCAAGGTCCCTAGTCGTGGGTGTATCGAGATGGGGCATCGATATACCAGAGTAGACTAGCGTATACCTTCTCGACCCATGCAGATGGGCGATGGATGATCCCATATCCATTGGTGTTTGACATCAGAGATGATATACGGGTGCTCAGTGAAGACTGGGTACACTGGACGGACTCGCCGAGAACTCCCAGATGGTATTATACCTTACGTCAGATGGCAGTTCTCTGGTGACACTGGTACAGAGTAGTCTGTTGACCCGAGATCGTCATAGAGTCTTGTGTGATTCCCTCTGTGCTTTGATTTTCCCTTTACCACGTCCAAGAGGGCGTGCAAAACGGTGGTTTTTGGGTACAGTCCGGAATCACATGGAGGCAATGAGCGATAGGAGGGAATTCGTCTCTCCCGGTATAGGGAGTTGATGTTGCGCTGTGTTCGATTGGCTATAACCGGAAATCCCTGGCCAGGGTTGCTGAGATTTACTGGTAAGTGTTACCAGTAGTTTCTCGAACTGTTATAGACCTCATATCGACACGACTTATCGAGCTATTGGGGTCTGATGTTTACCACCCTTAGGCAAGATTTGCGACATATTAGACGAACAGACCGGACTGTACGGTAAGTGTTGCTGGTTGGATTCATAGGAGTATGAGTGGGCTTGCTCGTCGATCTTCTAATTGCTCAATACCCGGGTGGCCGTTACGTTTAGCAGACCGCTTGCGGCTTGTGGGTGCTTGATATGACCATCACCTACTGCCGGCGTATTGACGAGTCTTTAGAGTCCTACACAGAGGTTTCCTGGCTCAAGCGAAACGAAATAAGAGCGCATATGACATATGTGCGGGACCGAGAATAATACCAGTATGTGATACTGTATTCGATTCTCGTAATTTGTGACATTGATCGGTTATATGCGATATGCTGGGTTATCGGATCAAGTGTTGATTCGATAAGTTGTTACTATTGATATTAGTCGGTTATATGAAATATGACCGGATCATTAAATCAAGCGTTGATTTAATGATTTAATGCATAATTATATATATTTGATATATTACTTTGCATTAACTAGTATTCGTTCACTTAAGATGGATTTTCTCACTCGAATGTGCACATTGTATATATGATATAGTTTTGTGCACTAGTTTGTATCATGTTTGATGATACATGCAATAATGATACATGCAAACTTGGTTGTGTGTATGCTTTAAACTATAATTAGGTTAATGGTTAGGATTTCATTTGCTGTATTTACTTATTCAATTATTTATTTGTTCATTTAGGCAAGAAATGAAATGGTGGCTTTGTAAGTCCACGTTGCGACCCCCGGTTCTTGCGGGGAGGCGGAAATGGTATAAAAATCAAATTTTTAGCGCATGGGGCTACATGGACTAACAAAGTCGGGATCTTTTCCTAAACTATAACTAGCAAACTAGCTAAAGTGAGTTAGCTACTCGGAAAGATGGTTATACCTAAACTTGAACTCCTTCTTCTTCAAACTTTGTAGAGGTTGATGGTTCTTTCCTCGTCGCCTTCTTCCGTCGAAGATGGATCCACCTGAGGGTTCAACCTTCGGGCTCTTCCTCGAACTTTGAGTGAACTAGAATCTCCGGCTTGCCAAACCCTTGATCCTAGAGTGAGTAGAGAGTGTCTAGGGGTTGTTTACTTTTCAAGGTGAGGGATTCTCAACACATGAGAAGGAATCACCTTGAGCTTGAGGAAGAAGAAGATGAAGTGAGGAGAGAGAATGATTATGATAGAATGAGCTCTTTTCTTTTGCAACCATAACTAAAAGAAAAGGAATTATCAAATTAATAATAATAAATCAAAAATGAAATAGTTGATGGTTGTATTTGGAATGACCACTATCATAACTTTCAATAAATAAGTGTAAGCATGAATCAAGGAGAATCCTTTCAAAGCATGATGGTGGTCAACATTCAACCATAGTCAACAAGTCAACCATGGTCAAAAAGTCAACAAAATCAACCATAACAATATTTCATTTAATTACTATTATTAATTGATATTTCATAAATCTATTAGGGTTTGGAAAATGACGACTGTCAACTGTGCAAACGCACCCGTTCCGAAACCCTAATGAAATACCTCATCCTCCGCCTCAAGCAACTGTGCATACACACCTGCATTCTCGTTCCGAGGAACAAGAATACCGAGATATAAAAGCAACCCCAAAACATATACCAGTATCTGGCTCAAACCAGAGCCTGCCAGTATAATCCGTCCGGACTCCAAAACGTGCACAAGTGCGCGGATGAGAACGAACCCTGTCGCAAAACCATGCGACCTCTACTCTGTTTTGCCCAGAGGCGAATACCCTCTGTGTGGGACTCTAAAGACTCGACACTACGCTGGCAGTGGGTTTAACCACAGACCGCAAGCGGCACTAGCTGTGCGTAACGGTCCCCAGGTAGATGCCGACAAGAAGGCTGACGAGGTGAACCCCATCTGAACTCCTACTGAGTCTGAATATGACATTCTCCGTACAGTCCGGTCTGTTCGTCTGATACATCGCATGTCGGGCCTAGGGGGCGGTAAAACGTCAGTCCCCCAATAGCGGTACAAGTCGTGTCGGAGTGAAGCCCAAAACACCCTGAGATAACACTGGAAGCCTACCAGTATATCTCGCTTGCCCTGGCCAGGGACTACTCGTGTAATGGCTCTCCTAGACACAGCGCGATGTCAACCCCCAATACCGGGAGAGACGAATCCTGTCTAACCATCACTGCCTCCAAGTGCTTCGGGACTGCACCCAACCACTACCTGTTTGCACGACTCCTTTGAGCCGTGGTAGGGTAGTGATCAAAGTGCAGTGGGAACACACTCGAGGCGAAGTGCCAGTGTCAAGTCAGCGGACTAAGCTGTACTCATGTCACCTGGGAACTGATAACTGACGATAGGTATAATACCAACCTTTCAGTTCCCGACGAGTCCTGTCCAGTGTACCCGTAACCTAACGAGCACCCGTATACTATCTCCAGTACGACGTACTGATGGCTGTGGGACAGACCATCTCCCACACTGGGATGAGAAGCGCATATGCTAGTCTACTCCGGAGTATCGATGCCCTGTCTCGATAGTCCTGCGACTAGGGACCTGTATAAGGATGTGCTTATAGATTACCCAGCCCCCACTAGTGTGACTGCCATCACAACGCTGGTAATCAAGCAAAAATCCTAAGGGCTCCACTAATGCGTATAGGTGATATCGCAAAATAAACACATGTACACATTGAAGTAGAAACAAACCAAGTAGCATACTACTATATTGAGCAAGATTGTTTATACAAGGTGAATATCCCAAGCTTCCATTAAGTAATATACAAACTAGTATGATACAGTAATGGCCTCTAGGGCATATACACTAACAATCTCCCACTTGCACTAAGGCCATGTACTGGCGTATCGAAGACCTATCATCTCGATCAGCCGCTCGAACTGAGTCTGGGGTAGGGCCTTGGTGAATGGATCTGCAGTGTTTTCTTCTGAAGCAACCCTCCGAACCTCGATCTCCTTGCGATCCACGATCTCCCTGATCAGGTGATACCGCCTCAAGATGTGCCTGGATCTCTGATGGGACCTGGGTTCCTTCGCTAAAGCTATAGCCCCGTTGTTGTCGCAATACAGAGGTATTGGGTCAACAATGGACGGAACCACCTGAAGTTCTTTCAAGAACTTTCTCATCCAGACAGCTTCTTTTGCGGCATCAGATGCAGCGATGTATTCCGCTTCCATAGTCGAGTCTGCAACGGTTTCCTGTTTGGAACTCTTCCAACACACCGCCCCTCTATTGAGGGTAAAGACAAAACCCGACATGGACTTGGAATCATCCTTGTCACTCTGGAAGCTGGAGTCAGCAAAGGCCTCGATCTGGAGGTCTTTTCCGCCATACACCAAGAACATCTCCTTAGTCCTTCTCAGGTACTTGAGAATGTTCTTTACTGCTATCCAGTGTTTCTCCCCAGGGTTTGACCGATACCGGCTTACTACACTCAGTGCATAAGCTACATCTGGTCTGGTACACAACATCGCATACATTATAGAGCCTACCGCAGAAGCGTAGGGTATAATAGACATGCGATCCCTCTCCAAATCAGTCTTGGGAGACATCCCTTTAGAGAGGGTGATCCCGTGACAAGCCGGTAGGTTACCGCGCTTGGAATCTTCCATACTGAATCTTTTCAGCACGGTGTCGATGTACCTGGACTGTGAAAGTCCTAATATCCTCTTGGATCTATCACGATGGATTCGGATCCCCAGGATGTAAGAGGCATCACCCATGTCTTTCATGGAGAACCTGTGTGACAAGAAACCCTTGACAGATTGTAGCATAGGAATGTCATTTCCTATTAAGAGAATGTCATCCATGTATAAAACAAGGAATACTACAGTTCTCGCTACAAATCTACTATAGATGCATGGTTCATCTGGATTTTTGACAGTCAAATTCCTTGACCGTCTCATCAAAACAGATGTTCCAACTCCGCGATGCCTGCTTTAGTCCATAGATGGACTTAAGCAACTTGCACACCTTTCCGCTGCTCCCACTCTGAATGAAACCCTCTGGCTGATCCATATAGACACACTCCTCTAAATTTCCATTTAGAAAAGCGGTTTTTACGTCCATCTGCCAAATCTCATAATCGTGGAAGGCAGCAATGGCAAGAAGGATCCGAATGGATTTCAGCATAGCCACTGGAGAAAAGGTTTCGTCATAGTCCAAGCCAGGTCTTTGACGGAAACCCTTTGCTACAAGTCTAGCTTTATAGGTCTCAACCTGTCCATCTACACCAATCTTCCTTTTGAAGATCCACTTGCATCCTACGGGTTTTACCCCGTCTAGAGCAATGTCCAACGTCCATACTTTGTTGGTGTACATGGACTCCATTTCGGTCCGCATTGCATCCAGCCATTTTACCGAGTCAACGCTCTGAACGGCCTGCTGGAAGCTAGTAGGCTCATCATAGTCTATGATGCAATCCTCTCTATCCCGTCTATGAGAAAACCGTAGTATCTCTCGGGCGGATGAGACTGCCTACTACTTCTGCGGAGCGGCGTAGGAATGTCCTGTTCATTTGAACCCTCTGGTTCCACTAAGCTTTCAGTAATAGTCTGTGGTTCTGGAATTTCTTCCAGTTCTACTGCGCTCCCACTTAATTCTTTTTCTAAGAACTGATGTTCTAGAAAGTGGGCATGACGAGAAACAAGAACTTTTTGTTCCTCTTCGTAGTAGAAGAGATATCCCTTGGAATTCTTTGGATATCCCACAAACTTACACAGTACTGAGCGCGCCTCGAGCTTGTCTGCATGCTGCTTTTTAACAAAAGCTGGACTTCCCCAAGTCTTAATGTGACTGAGATGGGGTCTCTTCCCACACCACATCTCATATGGTGTAGTAGGCACAGTCTTAGTAGGAACTCGGTTCAAAAGGTACGCAGCTGATTCTAGCGCATACCCCCAGAATGATCGCGGTAACTCAGCGTTACTCATCATGGACCGTACCATATCCAATAGGGTTCGGTTCCGTCTCTCCGATACACCGTTGTGCTGCGGAGTGTATGGAGGAGTGAGCTGAGAGAGAATCCCGTTCTCTTTTAAATAATTCAGGAACTCGGCACTTAAGTATTCTCCACCTCGATCCGATCTTAGAATCTTGATACTTTTGCCGGTTTGTTTTTCTACTTCATTCTTAAATTCCTGGAATTTTTCAAAAGCTTCGGACTTATGTTTCATTAAGAAGACATAACCGTATCTTGAAAAATCATCCGTAAAAGTAATGAAGTAAGAATAACCGCTTCGCGCATGTGTAGACATTGGACCGCACACGTCACTGTGTACGAGTCCCAAGAGCTCGCTCGCTCTTACTCCGTGTCCAGTGAACGGAGTCTTTGTCATCTTTCCTTTGAGACAGGATTGACAAGTGGCATATGATTGATATTCGAACGGATCCAAATATCCTTCTGTATGTAACTTAGTCAACCTTCTCTCAGTGATGTGACCCAGTCTACAATGCCATAAGAAAGTCTGATTGATATCTGGAGACTTTCTTTTGTGTGTATTCTGGACATTGAAAATCTGTGGTTGGTTTAATACGTATATACCATTGCTCAGTGTACCTGACCCAATCAGAACTTGATTAAGGTGAATGTTTACAACATTACTTACAAACGCAAATTCATAACCTTCTTTAGAAACCAAAGATACAGAAATGATATTACAAGTTGCGTTGGGTACAAAAAAGCAATTACGCAAAACCAAAACATGCCCATCTGACATTCCCAGGTGATAGTCCCCCACGGCTTTAGCATCCATGCTAGCTCCGTTCGCAACTCTGAGGGTCATGTCACCTGCCTTCAAAACCCTACGGTTTCTCAACGCCTGCAAAGAATTACAGATATGAGATCCTGATCTGGTATCCAATACCCAGGAAGTAGAGTTTATAGAAAGACAGTTTTCAATAACATACACACCTGAAGCTGAAGCCGCAACCTGCTTCAGTTCCTGTGTCCTGGCTTTCCAAGCCCTGCAATCTTTCTTCCAGTGTCCACTCTTATGACAATAGAAGCACTCTTCCTTTCCAACAAGCTTCCCCGCAATCTTTGTTGCCTTTTCCTTTCCCTTCGTACCCACTTTACTAACACCGCCTCTTGGTTTGGCGGGGGCTTTCTTTCTCTTTCCCTTGGCTTTCGCCTTGGACCTAGAGGAAGAAGATCCTCCTACAAACAAAGCGGGTGTTTCCCTACCCTTCTGTAGGGTGCCCTCTGCGCTCCTCAGCAGGTTGAGGAGTTCTGAAAGTTCAACTTCCTTTTCTTGTAAGTTGAAGTTCAGTATAAACTGGGCGTAAGTGGATGGAAGGGACTGGAGAATTAAATCTGTATAGAGTTCACTGTCCAACGTGGTCCCAAGTTCCGCGAGCTCCTCAGTGTAGCCAATCATCTTAAGCACGTGGTCCGCTACCGATGATCCGACGGCCAACTTTGTCGAAAATAACTTCTTCGACACTTCGTATCTTGCGATACGAGACTGCTCTCCATACAGTTCTTTTGTATGGAGAAATATGGACTCGAGGTCCATATTCTCATGCCTCCTCTGATGTTCGTTGTCCATAGAGGCAAGCACGAGGCACCTGGCCTTCGCGCAATCAATCTCCCAAGTTTTACGGATTTCCTTATCCGCGACGCTGGAGGTGGGACCTGGGACGGGGGGAGCTTTGGTGGTAAGAAGATACCCCAGCTTGTCGTAAGTGATTGCCAATTTGACATTCCTGAGCCAATCTTTGTAGTTTGGCCCTGTCAGTATGTTTTTATCTAGAAGTAACTTAAGTCCAGTCATTTCGAATTTGGTCGCTGCAGGGGGGAGAGAAGAAACACTTTAGCATGATGCTCTTGCAAGTTTAGAATGGTTTTTAATTTGTCTAAACAGGATGGCTCCCACTGTCTCTCGAATCCCTCCTCAAACCACAAAGGAAGAATTAGCCGGGATCAATCCCACCGTACAATACTTGCTTAACCGTTCAGCCAGGCCAGTGTCGGTACTTCGAGGGAGGTTTTCCAACGCTTTCGCGAAGTTCCTTAATTTAAGAACCTCTTTTCCCTGGGGGCGTAGCCCCGCTAACACCTTTCTAGGCACCTACTAGGTTTATAGCATTGATCGTTTAGTGAGAAATTTCCCGAGGAGTAGCATATACTCACAGTAGGATCGGGATCCAAATATCATCGCGCGACGAAAATGAAGGAATCCTACCATAATCATCACACTCCAAATGGTATGCAAATCTAGCAAGTTTCAGTACTTATGAAACTCCCGATGTGGATTTTTGCCCCATGCTCTTATGACCTTGACTTTGGCCAAAATATCATAAGTCACATGTCAAGTTCTACCCGTCACTTTCCAGGTTAATTTGGATCCATCCGTACATACCCTTGACTTTGGCCAAAATGGCAGCACGACTGTCCCAAACCAACGCATCTATCTATGCTACACATGAACACCCAATAGCTACCAATCACTGTGCCTTGACTTTGGCTAAAATACACAGCTTGAATACTATTGCCTATTCATGCGAAACGACGGAGGGCTACGAATGGTTTTGGTAAAACCGTGAACGTAGTGAACTCGATATAATCGATGGAACGAGATATCTTTTAGAAGGAGTGGCTCAAGCTCCGCATTTAAAAGTTAGTTTTGAAAAGAACCGAGTGGTTTTTCGAAAGTGTTCCAACGACTTTAACTTGGTTTATTATCTTGCATTAGTTCTTTTAATGCGTGATATTCTTGCATTAGTTCTTTTAATGCGTCCCATCATTTAATCCTACCATTGCAGAAAACAACCAAAATATGACGTACGCTTATGCCATTCGCATTCGCCACGGGGTCCCGTCATCACTCGTTAGGTTACTTAACTAACGACAGAGCGGGGGCTGGGCTAGCGCGGCTGTAAAACATAAGCAACGCCTAAATATAAAGCAATGATAGACATTACAGATCACAGATGAATACATTGGATATACTAGCAATCCGCAATCCGTTCGAGCCTGCAACGAAAAGCGGATTACACGGTCGCGGTGAATAGCAAATACCCCACCCAAGACCCCTACGGGTGCGGCAAACTACCCGCCAAGTACTCGGCAGTTTGTGCACCCCTCCATGGGTCTATCCTAGGAGCAAAAACAGTAAAAAGAATTATACAATGACGGCTACAACCCCGACCCGGTTGTGCGGCCATACAAATAATAATATTACATCAATTTACATTTACAAATGAATGAAAGAAAAACAAAAGCTCATCTCACATCCACCCCGGCTATTCACCCGCGACAGTCCAACAGATTCATATACACATTCCAATATCAAACACAGATCACAGAGATGTATAACCCCGACTAATCGACTTATAGCGATTAGCCGACGTTCAATACATACAAACATCACAGATATAACCATCATAGTCAAAGTGCAGTGAAGTTCGGAAAAAAATACGGAATTATAGGACCCCAAAAGTAAATTTCTGTTCTGGAAAATCTGGGCACATATAATATATCTTAAAAATCCCAAAATCCTACCAGAAGAACACTGCACTAAAAACGATCACAAGAGGAAACAAAACGGCGGCGGTTCCGCGGCCTAAGCCACCTATTGCCGCGGAACCGCGGCGCTTTAAGGGAATCATGCGATCGTTTTTCTTGGGTGTTCTCACAAAACCCTGAGCCGATTTTAGGTGTATAACAAATCTTGTTTTGACCAGAAAAATTTTTAACAGAAACTAGGGTTTTGTAAAAGTTTGGATTTTGGATTTTTCGGTTCCGAACTTCGTTACACTTCACTACCAAGCTAGTTTAAGTTTAGTTAGGCTCTGATACCACTGTAAGTCCACGTTGCGACCCCCGGTTCTTGCGGGGAGGCGGAAACGGTATAAAAATCAAATTTTTAACGCATGGGGCAACATGGACTAACAAAGTCGGGATCTTTTCCTAAACTATAACTAGCAAACAAGCTAAAGAGAGTTAGCTACTCGGAAAGATGGTTATACCCAAACTTGAACTCCTTCTTCTTCAAACTTTGTAGAGGTTGATGGTTCTTTCCTCTTCGCCTTCTTCCGTCGAAGATGGATCCACCTGAGGGTTCAACCTTCGGGCTCTTCCTCGAACTTTGAGTGAACTAGAATCTCCGGCTTGCCAAACCCTTGATCCTAGAGTGAGTAGAGAGTGTCTAGGGGTTGTTTTCTTTTCAAGGTGAGGGATTCTCAACACATGAGAAGGAATCACCTTGAGCTTGAGGAAGAAGAAGATGAAGTGAGGAGAGAGAATGATTATGATAGAATGAGCTCTTTTCTTTTGCAACCATAACTAAAAGAAAAGGAATTATCAAATTAATAATAATAAATCAAAAATGAAATAGTTGATGGTTGTATTTGGAATGACCACTATCATAACTTTCAATAAATGAGTGTAAGCATGAATCAAGGAGAATCCTTTCAAAGCATGATGGTGGTCAACATTCAACCATGGTCAACAAGTCAACCATGGTCAACAAGTCAACAAAATCAACCATAACAATATTTCATTTAATTACTATTATTAATTGATATTTCATAAATCTATTAGGGTTTGGAAAATGACGACTGCCAACTGTGCAAACGCACCCGTTCCGAAACCCTAATGAAATACCTCATCCTCCGCCTCAAGCAACTGTGCATACACACCTGCATTCTCGTTCCGAGGAACAAGAGTATCGAGATATAAAAGCAACCCCAAAACATATACCAGTATCTGGCTCAAACCAGAGCCTGCCAGTATAATCCGTCCGGACTCCAAAACGTGCACAAGTGCGCGGATGAGAACGAACCCTGTCGCAAAACCATGCGACCTCTACTCTGTTTTGCCCAGAGGTGAATACCCTCTGTGTGGGACTCTAAAGACTCGACACTACGCTGGCAGTGGGTTTAACCACAGACCGCAAGCGGCACTAGCTGTGCGCAACGGTCCCCAGGTAGATGCCGACAAGAAGGCTGACGAGGTGAACCCCATCTGAACTCCTACTGAGTCTAAATGTGACATTCTCCGTACAGTCCGGTCTGTTCGTCTGATACATCGCATGTCGGGCCTAGGGGGCGGTAAAACGTCAGTCCCCCAATAGCGGTACAAGTCGTGTCGGAGTGAAGCCCAAAACACCCTGAGATAACACTGGAAGCCTACCAGTATATCTCGCTTGCCCTGGCCAGGGACTACTCGTGTAATGGCTCTCCTAGACACAGCGCGATGTCAACCCCCAATACCGGGAGAGACGAATCCTGTCTAACCGTCATTGCCTCCAAGTGCTTCGGGACTGCACCCAACCACTACCTGTTTGCACGACTCCTTTGAGCCGTGGTAGGGTAGTGATCAAAGTGCAGTGGGAACACACTCGAGGCGAAGTGCCAGTGTCAAGTCAGCGGACTAAGCTGTACTCATGTCACCTGGGAACTGATAACTGACGATAGGTATAATACCAACCTTTCAGTTCCCAACGAGTCCTGTCCAGTGTACCCGTAACCTAACGAGCACCCGTATACTATCTCCAGTACGACGTACTGATGGCTGTGGGACAGACCATCTCCCACACTGGGATGAGAAGCGCATACGCTAGTCTACTCCGGAGTATCGATGCCCTGTCTCGATAGTCCTGCGACTAGGGACCAGTATAAGGATGTGCTTATAGATTACCCAGCCCCCACTAGTGTGACTGCCATCACAACGCTGGTAATCAAGCAAAAATCCTAAGGGCTCCACTAATGCGTATAGGTGATATCGCAAAATAAACATATGTACACATTGAAGTAGAAACAAACCAAGTAGCATACTACTATATTGAGCAAGATTGTTTATACAAGGTGAATATCCCAAGCTTCCATTAAGTAATATACAAACTAGTATGATACAGTAATGGCCTCTAGAGCATATACACTAACAGGCTTTTCTTTGGATTTATCTTGAAGCTTCTTGAAGCTTTGAAAAAGCTTTGACCATTTTGTTTCTTTCCTTAACCCTAACCATTCACTTTAACCATAGTTTATTCTCTACACTCAACCATGGTTGCATTATGATAACTTCACTTGATTTTATCGTTTGATTATCATTCTTATCATATTCTTTTTCTTCTTCTTTTTCTTCTTCAACAAGAAGAAAGCTTGCTACCATTAATGCCAACATGAGAAAAAGAGTGAGAAATCCAATTCTAAAGTGAACCCACTTCCTATTTCTTCATCCTCTACCACATGCCAAGTAGTATAGGGTGTTTTCTTCACAAGTTTCATGGCTTGGTGAAGTTGGAGCTTGATCTTGTTTTGCCTCGACGTAGATCATCTTCGGCATCAAAGTCGACGACCTAGCCCGATCATTTCTTCGACGAAACCATTACTAGAGTCCAGGATCCGATGATCGCAGTGGAGGGACGTCAATGCGGAGCTATGGAGGTGGAGGACCGGATCTACAATGGTTGTATTTCCGTTCACTTAGCACTAAAGTAGTTTAGTAGCATTTCGTTTCGCCTAAACTCTAGTTAACGATCGCATTTGGGTTTCTCGGCACAGGAAAAATTTGAATTTGGCATGGTTGATGCCTTGTGAGACCTCCTTAGAATGCCTAGGAACCCTACAGTGGTATCAGAGCCTAGCTAGAGCCTTTCGCGATGAGTAGACGAAGTTAGAAGTCCGTTCGAACTTGAAACCCTAACCAAAGACCCCTCTCTGTACATTTTTTCAAAACTGGGTTTTTTCCAGATTAAAAATGCTTAAAAAATTCAGCAGGAAGCTCTAAGAATTACATTGCAAAACGAAAAAGTGATACTTCCCAATCGCGGCGGAACCGCGGCAGAAGCCTGGCTTCTGCGGCGGTTCCGCGGCCATCTGATGACGTCAGCCTTCAATTTTTGCACAGTAATTTTTTTCTTGAGGTGCTGAGTTTTCTGGGAATTTTTAATTTTCACTCAAGAGTTGAGTTTTCTGGGGTGTTTTGGGGCTTCGATGATTCGATCGGAAATTTCAAACTTTGTCTATGTGCTTTTCCGGGTAATTTTAGAATATGTTAAAAAGTTCGACCGGATATAAATACCCACTTTTTCCCCTGCCGGGAAATTTCCAAGTGTTGGATCTTTCCGTAGTTTAATGACGTTCTAAGTAGTGCAAGTAACGCGATGGTCCCTCTAGAAGACAACAAACCTTAACACGATTATGTGACCGTCTTGAACTGCCCTTTGAATCTTAGGGTTTGGGGCAGTACGGCGTGCCACATGTGAGGCGTTGGCTTGACCCTTCTACGGCTGGACCGTTGGTACTGAGGCATGAAGTGAATGTTTTTAAACTTGTTTCATGTGTTGAGCTGTTTCGGGAAAACATGGGTGTTCGATTGTTCGATCGGAAAGTTTGACATTTTCTATTTATCCGGAATATGATACAATAATTGGAATTCACAAGAAGTTATGAGATAACTGAATGAATGTTATAAATCTAGCGGTTTAGTCTCACTTGATCGGTTTCCACGGAATTTTGATGTGATCGAAAGTCCGTCGCAATCACATAGCGTACGCGGATACTCGCCGAGTAAACTTAATAGACAGCCTCACTCCATAGCCCCGACCAAGTGACTGTAGGAGAACCCCGTCGCTGAAAGCATCCGTTCGGGTGCTCGCGGCAGCGGTGTTCCGCCTTGGTGCACTTCGTCGACGGTATCGAGTGTGCGGCCATCTATTGAAGTTTGCGACGAGCATTCGAGCAGGATGTCAGGAATCTTGTTGAATTGCCCGACTTGGTATTGAAAAATGTTTTTGATTTTGAGACTAAAATGCGGGGTTTATAATTGTTAGGCATGTGATGTCTAAGGAATTCATTTGATTAGGCATACGATGTCTAAAGAGGTTGCGGATTCCAACTGTTGTAGTTTTAAACTTTTTTTTTCTGCGACCGTAAGTGTAATATGTGATATCGCCGGTTTCGTTGCTATATGTCAACGACAATTGGGATACGCATGTTTACTTACGTTAATGACATGTGATGTTATGTGTTGCTGGATATGTTATATTGGATCGTCGTTGTTGAATAGCCGGGGTTTTTTATGTGAGATGAGTGTTTTTCATTCATGTAAATGTAAAAACTTGTATGTAATATTCTTTTATTGGGGCACTTCCAGGTTGCGGAAGATGTCAGCTTTTGTATATTATTTACTTTTCCGCACTAGGATAGACCCAAGGAGGAGGGCACAAGTAACAGGGTTCTGGAGTCCAGTGGCAGACCAACTCGAGGAGTCGAGTCCGGGTCTCCTAACTCTAGAATTGGTAGGGTTGCTTGCCGCTCTCGTAAGGGTCTAGGGGTGTGGGTTTGGCTATTCATCGCGACCGTGGAATCCGTGTTTTATACTGGCTCGTATTGAAAACACGGACGTCCTAGTATATCCAATATTTCATATGATTCTTATGCTGCGATATCTGTGATGTGATCATTTGATGTTCTGTGATAAATACTGTATATGGTATATATGATATATTATATAGGCGTTACTTATGTTTTACACCCGCGCTAGCCCTGCCCCGCTCTGCCGTTAGTTACCTAACCTAACGGTGCACGAGGGGACATCGAGGCGAATGCGGATGGCATAAGTGTACGTCGTATTTGTCTGTGATGTTTAGGTGACTTAAATGATGGGGCTTCATTAATATGGTTAATGAAATAAAAGAAACCTAAAGATGTTGTGGAATCGAATTTCAAAAATAAAACAGGTAGCTACAGTTCTTGCTTTGCACAGCGGTATATATGATATATCCTGCACCTTATTCGATAAGGAAATGACCGAGATCCCTTCTCCGGGAGTGACTCCTTTAGCAATAACTGGCAGATGCTACACACTCGGTTTGTCTTTTGATAGCTTCTATAGTTTCTGCTTTGCACAGTGATATATATGATATATCCCGCACCTCATTCGACGAGGAAAGGGCCGACGATCCCTTCTCCGGGAGTGACCCCTTTAGCAAAACTAGAAAAGCGTCAAAAACACTGCATTTTAAAATATTTGATTCTACAACGATATAAAGTTTATTACGCAAAAGGTTTTCTTAAAAACCTGTCGTAGCCCTCCGTCATTTCAGATAAGTAATAGTTAATATTCGTGCTGCGTTTGTTGACTCAGTCAAGGCGTAGTGTGCGGTAGCTGATTAGTTCTTATCTGCAAATCATATGGTGCGATTGGATTAGGGTAGTCGTGCGGCCTTGTTGACTTAGTCAAGGGTCGTGCGGGTAGGTTTAATTCAATCGAGAAATGACGGGTTGAACTTTACTTACGGTCTATAGTTTATTGACTCAGTCAAGGTCATAGATCGCTTGGGGCAAAATATTATCGGGAATTTCAAGTGTTGAAATTTGCAATGAATTTGCATACCTTCTATGAGATAGTTGGATCCCGATACCCGCTGGGAGTAAGAGTTACTCCTGGGAGAGTTTTACACATTACAATTAGCCGATCAAGTAGGTGTCTAGAAAGGTGTTAACGAGGTTACGCCTCTGGAAAAAAGAGGTTTACATTAATTAGGTTCGTGCGAAAGCACGGGGGATCTCCCTCAAAGTACCGACACTGGCTTGGCTGAAAGATTGGCGAACTTGTAGCGTGTAATTAATCCCGGCTAGTCTTTCTTTTTAGGGTTTGAAGGAAGATTTGATAAAAACAGTCGGAGCCATCCTGATTAGATAAAATATATAACCAATCTAATCTTGCAAGAGCATACGCTGAGTGTTTTCTTCTCTCTCTCTCCAGGTAGCGACCATATCACGCCTTAATCAAGATAATAAAACGGAATATTGACCGAACCCACTTGTTATACTGAGCTGGGGAATGTTGGTCCCGCTCCAACTTATAATTGTTATAAGACAGAGCAGGAAATTGGGGATTACCAGAATTCCCGTGCCGTCCAAATGAAGAAAGTGCATATGATACATCGTCTTCGGGTATGTTCATTATACAGAACTGTTTCTCAGTATTCTTTACGTCCTGGATATGAGATATCGGATCAGGATCCCGCATATGTAATTTGTTACATGGGCTACAGATAGGTAAAGAACCGAGAACGGGTGATAAGTTTCATGAGACAGAAAACGGCGCAAGTGTTGCAGCCAAGTCTGTTGGTCACTGTCACCCTGTATTCCAAATACATTGATTCTGAACGAATGTTATTAGATACCGAACTTGATATACAAAATCATATCAGTCTCTTTATTAGTAAAGAAATGATATAATTTTGTATTGTTGGATAATGTTTTGAACATTTCCTATATCAAAAGTTGATCGGTTCAGGCACGTTATCTAAAAGCACTGATGTTCTTAATCGAACTACAGTTCCTAGTATACAGAACACACACAAGAGGAAGAGTTCAGAAATGAACGGATCCTTCTTGAGGTATTGTAGACTAGGTCATATCAATGCGACCCGACTAGCTAAGTTGCACATAGATGCATATTTAAATCTGTTTGAATTTACATCTTGTGAAACTTGCCAGTCATGTCAAAGAGATAAGATGACCATAGCTCTGTCTACTGGAAACAGAGAAAGAGTTAGTGAACTCTTGGGATTGGTACATGATGATGTATGTAAGGTCCCCTGTCTACACATGCCAAGACCGGTTCTTTGTACTTTATTACATTCTCTGATGATCTCTTAAGATTCAGCCATATGTTCCTGTTGAAACATAAGTCCGTAGCTTTTGAGATATTCACAGAATATAAGTTAGAAGTAGAGAACCAAAAATCGGGTATAAGTATTATGTCCTTTGATAAGATCAAGGAGGAGAATACTTGATCACGGAAATCCTAGACTATTCTAAAGGAGAATGAGATTCTCTCTCAGCATCACTCCATATATACACCATAGCACGTTGGTATATCGGGGCGGAGCAATCACACCCTATATGATAAGGTGTGCTCTATGATGAGTACTACTGAGTTACCTATTTCCTTTTGGGAGTTATGCACTTATGAAGTTGCATACCTATTGAATAGGGTTCCAATCAAATCAGTTGCATACCGCTTCATATGTGATATGGAAAGGGAAGAGCCCATATCTTAAGTTGGTTAAGATTTGGGGTTGTCCGGGCTATGTCTAAAAGCATAATCCGGACAAGCTCGAGGCAAGGTCTGTTATGTACAACTGGAAAGGTTCTAGATATACAAACTACAGCAGATGATTTGGTAGAACCAAAGGATTCAGTAGATTCCAACGAACCTCAGCCTCTCCGCCGATCTAGTAGGGTTCCTCACCCACCTGGGAGATACTTCGGTTTCTCTATGACAGTGGGAGCGAGGATTGCATCATAAGATGATGACCCAACTAGTTTCGAGCTAGCCATCAGGAGTGGGACTCTGTAAGAATGGCTGGATGCTTAGCGATCTGAGATGGAATCCTTATACACCAACAAAGTATGGACTTTGGTTGCTTTATCTGAAGGGTTAAATCCCCATCAGGAGAAAGTATATCTTGAGAAGATTACTTGGTGTAGATGGAAAAGTTGAGACTTTCAAAACTAGACTTGTTAAAGGTTTTCGTCATCGACCAGGTATGGATTATGTTGAAACCTTTTCTAAGGATCTATGTTTAAGTCCATCCAGATCCTACTTTCCACAGCTACATACCATGACTACGATATCTACTGGTTGGGTGTCATGGCTGCTTTTCTAAATGATGTTTTGGAAGAGAGTGTCTATAAGTACACAGCCAGAAGGCCTCGTAGATAGTGGGAGCAGCGGAAACGTGTGCAAGATGTTTTATGTGATAAAACAGGCATCGCGGAGTTGGAACATCTGTTTTGATGAGTTAGTCAAAGAGTTTTACATCATCAAAATGGTAGATGAACCTTGTATAAACAAAAAGGTAGTAGGGAGTATGGTGACGATCCTCGTAGAGTACGTGGATGACATACTCTTGATAAGAAAGAAGTTTCCTATGCTACGCTCGGTCAATCTCCGCTTATCACAATGATTCTCCATATAGGATCAAACTGATACCTCCTAAATCCTGGGTCATGGATCTATGAGATAGATCTAAATGGATGTTAGGATTCTCACTTGTTGTAGTGAGATGGTATCAATCGATCCTGGGGAGAATCACTGGAAAGGTTCCAGGGTGATAAGGACGACTGAATGTCAATCACAGGCATTGTCTTTACTCTCAATGAAGAGACGGTATGCTGGAAGAGTTCCAAGCTAGATACCGTGGCATACTAGACAATAAAGTCAAGATACATCGCTACTTAAGATGCTACCAAAGAGGCTGTCTGGGTGTATATTGTTCATGAGATGAACTTAGTTCCTCCCATAGTGTGACAATGGAGTTGTGGCTTATGCCAAGGAACGCCCGTCCCATCAGTGATCCAAACATATTCTGAGGCAGTATCACCTGATCATAGAGATGGTTGATCTCCAAGGAGATCGAGGTTAGGAGAGTAGACTCAGAGGACAACACGGCGGATCCATTCACAAAGGCATTTTCCCAGAGAGAGACTTTTATATGATGGTTGAGTATGAGATACTACAACCACTGCTACCAGATGGCCCTAGTGCAAGTGGAAGATTGTTAGTTATATGTATACCCTAGAGGCCATTACTATACATAGGATGTATATTGTAGTGGATGCTTGGACATATATAGGGAGGACTTTCTTGCTCGACATGATAGTATGCTATCTGGTTGTTCTTTACTTTAACATGTACACTGATTGTCTCTCTGTTA
The DNA here is from genome assembly GCA_030015575.1 of Agapanthus africanus. Classification (NCBI taxonomy): domain Eukaryota; kingdom Viridiplantae; phylum Streptophyta; class Magnoliopsida; order Asparagales; family Amaryllidaceae; genus Agapanthus; species Agapanthus africanus. The sequence continues at coordinate 354,306,398 of CM057350.1, read as the reverse complement.
CATATTGGTAAAGCCCTTAGGATGTGTACTTGACTACCTGCACTATGATGCGGATCATACTAGTGGGGACATGGTAGTCCATAAGTACATCCTTCAAGGTCCCTTGTCGTGGGTGTATGGAGATGGGGCATCGATATACCAGAGTAGACTAGCGTATACCTTCTTGACCCATACAGATGGGTGATGGATGATCCCATATCCATTGGTGTTTGACATCAGAGATGATATACGGGTGCTCAGTGGAGACTGGGTATACTTGACGGACTCGCTGAGAACTCCCAGATGGTATTATACCTTACGTCAGATAGCAGTTCTCTGGTGACACTGGTACAGGTTAGTCTGTAGACCCGAGATCATTATAGAGTCTTGTGTGATTCCCACTGTGCTTTGATTTCCCCTTTACCACGTCCAAGAGGGCGTGGAAAACGGTGGTTTTTGGGTACAGTCCCGAATCACATGGAGGCAATGAGCGATAGGAGGGGATTCGTCTCTCCCGGTATAGGGAGTTGATGTTGCGCTGTGTTCGATTGGCCATAACCGGAAATCCCTGGCCAGGGCTGCTGAGATTTACTGGTAAGTGTTACCAGTAGTTTCTCAAACTATTATAGACCTCATATCGACACGACTTATCGAGCTATTGGGGTCTGACGTTTACCACCCTTAGGCAAGATATACGACATATCAGACGAACAGACCGGACTGTACAGTAAGTGCTACTGGTTGGATTCACAAGAGTATGAGCGGGCTTGCTCGTCGATCTTCTGATCGCTCAATACCCGGGTGGCCGTTACGTTTAGCAGACCGCTTGCGGCTTGTGGGTGCTTGATATGATCATCACCTGCTGCCGGCGTATTGACGGGTCTTTAGAGTCCTACACAGAGGTTTCCTGGCTCAAGCGAAACGAAATAGGAGCGCATATGACATATGTGCGGGACCGAGAATAATACCAGTATGTGATACTGTATTCGATTCTCGCGATTTGTGACATTGAACGTTTATATGCGATATAGCCGGATTATCGGATCAAGTGTTGATTCGATAAGTTGTTACTATTGATATTAGTCGGTTATATGAAATATGACCGGATCATTAAATCAAGTATTGATTTAATGATTTAATGCATAATTATATATATTTGATATATTACTTTGCATTAACTAGTATTGGTTCACTTAAGATGGATTTTCTCACTCGAATGTGCACATTGTATATATGATATAGTTTTGTGCACTAGTTTGTATCATGTTTGATGATACATGCAAACTTGGTTGTGTGTATGATTTAAACTATAATTAGGTTAATGGTTAGGGTTTCATTTGCTTTATTTACTTATTCAATTATTTATTTGTTCATTTAGGCAAGAAATGAAATGGTGGCTTTTCTTTGGATTTATCTTGAAGCTTCTTGAAGCTTTGAAAAAGCTTTGACCATTTTGTTTCTTTCCTTAACCCTAACCATTCACTTTAACCATAGTTTATTCTCTACACTCAACCATGGTTGCATTATGATAACTTCACTTGATTTTATCATTTGATTATCATTCTTATCATATTCTTTTTCTTCTTCAACAAGAAGAAAGCTTGCTACCATTAATGGCAACATGAGAAAAAGAGTGAGAAATCCAATTCTAAAGTAAACCCACTTCCTATTTATTCATCCTCTACCACTTGCCAAGTAGTATACGGTGTTTTCTTCACAAGTTTCATGGCTTGGTGAAGTTGGAGCTTGATCTTGTGTTGCCTCGACGTAGATCATCTTCGGCATCAAAGTCGACGACATAGCCCGATCATTTCTTCGACGAAACTAATTCTAGAGTCCGGGATTCGATGATCGCAGTGGAGGGACGTCAACGCGGAGCTATGGAGGTGGAGGACCGGATCTACAAAGGTTGTATTTCCGTTCACTTAGCACTAAAGTAGTTTAGTAGCATTTCGTTTCGCCTAAACTCTAGTTAACGATCGCATTTGGGTTTCTCGGCACCGGAAATATTTGAATTTGGCATGGTTGATGCCTTGTGAGACCTCCTTAGAGTGCCTAGGAACCCTACAGCTATTACTGAAAAGTGCCTTGAGTTATCCAGAATCTTTTTTTAAGCATAAACCGGACAACTCCCCGTACCTTAACATTGTTAAGATATGAATTATTCTATATCCAATATAGAAACAGAGGCACTGATTTAATTGGAACCAGATTCAAATCATGCAGCTGTCTCCAGTGCATGTCAACTAAATGGAGAGAGGCCGATCAGCATTACTCAACTTAAGAGTGCTTCCAATTATGAGTAACCTGAAAGAGAAGCAAGTTCTTTTAATCATTACTATCAACTGAATACCATACACAAGTATCTACATCTTCGATCACCTTGAAGAATCGTGATACTTGCAACGCCTGATTCTCTACTTTATTCTTATACCTATAACTTCTCAAAACTTGTACCTTGTGTCTCACTTGTCTAAGAACTAGAGAAGTCATAAGTAAACAGAATATAGTACGAGTACCAACCCCTGTGTCCTAATAGATACTGGACAACATAAAATACTCTGTATAAATCCCCTGAGTCGAATAACTCAAACTCTGTGCGTCGTAGGTTGAAAACTGTACTATGCTTATGAAGAATTACACCGTTGTTTAATGCTCCTTACCTAACCATCAACTGATATAGGTAAATGTCACCGACATAAGTTCAAAAAGTTATGTCTCACTTTATAAAAAATAAACGTACAGATATATCAATTTGAAATTGATGCATAACAATGGATATTCAAAAACAAATAATTGTCGTCCGGCAAACAACCCAGGCGATTTCCTCAAATATCACAAATTACAACGAATCCCGATATAATGAGGATGATCACCCAATTCCTAATAACTTACTCCCACTCATCATCTGTAAAACCATACAGATGTGGGAATCAAACCTGGTAAATACATACCCTGGAGCAAGGGCTAATTGGGAAATCAGTTTTCTTTTAACAATACACAGTGAAAGTGAAACATATAAATGTTTCGAAGGGGTATCCGGGTATTCCTAGTAATGCCTCTTCCATTATCAAATTCAAAACTGTAACTGTATATTTCTTTTCCATCTTTCCAAATCCCTTTATATGTCTTTAGTCATTACCTTCTGTACACCCTTTTAGGCTAAATGGTTTTCTTCCTTCCCTACCGTTCGGCACCAGCCTATGGTTTGGAAAAAGACTATCCAATAAGCATAATGGGTGTACTGTCCTAATCCTAGGAGCACTCGTAACCCAAGAGAAGGTAAAGATAAAAGACAACTGAATAAACCTTATTCCTATTTCTCCTGAACCAGAATCCATCCCCGAACTGGAACAAGTTCCTTCGAGTTCGATTATAACCATACGATGGAGTGTCTAAATAACCGTGGATCTTCGTAATGATACAGAGTGTCCTGGAGAAATACAAAGGTGAAGTAGGAGTGGCGATGAAATACTTGGTTTGGTCGTGAATAGCAGTCGAAATTTACTTTGCCCTCTTACTAATCCCTTTATTTGTCTTTACTTAATACCTTCTGTACACCTTCGTTAGGCTAATTGGATTTCTTCATTCCCTACCATTCGGCACCTGCCTATGGTTTGGGAGAAGACTATCCAATAAGCGTAATAGGTGTACTGTCCTAATCTAAGGAGCACTCGCAACCTGAGAGAAGGTAAAAGGAAAAGAAAACTGAATAGTCCTATTCATTTTCTTCAGAACCGGAAACCATCCTCGAATCTGGAACAAGTTCCTTCGAGTTTGTATATAACCATATGATGGTTTTATCCAATGGTAGTGGATGTTCGTAGTAATACAGGGTGTTCTGGAGAAAAGGGTAAAAGTAGGAGTGGCAATGAGGTATGCAACTCAGACAATCCAATAGCCAGTGTTTTAAGAAGGTTCGGTTAACTTGGTCACTGAGTCATAGTCAAGGGTCGGGCCATGGTCACTGCCAGAGAGAGAGAAAAGAAACACTCAACGTGCACTCTAACCTAGATCAGAATGGTTATCATTTTATCTAATCAGGAAACCACCCACTGTATCGTCAAATTCTCCTCCATACCTGAAAGAAAAATTAGTCGGGATCACCCGAGGAGTAAACCAACTCATCAGTGGGAATCGGAATCCAACTATCATCGCATGATAACGTGATAGAATCCACTCACGTTATCACAATCTAGAAGGTATGCGCATATCTGGCAAGTTTCAGTTTCTTTAGAAACTCCCGATATGATTTTTACCCCATGCTCTTATGACCTTCACTTTGGCCAACAAATCATATGTCACAAGTCAAGTTCTACCCGTCATTATCCAGGTTAATTTGAACCCACCCGTACCTACCTTTGACTTTGGCCAACAAGGCAGTACGACTGTCCCAAACCAACACATCTATCTATGCAATAGAAAAGTAACAAATAGCTACCATACACTATGCCTTGACTTTGGCCAACAAACATAGCATGAATACTAAGTGCTACCTGTCTGAAATGATGGAGGGCCACGAATGGTTTTTGGCGAAAAACCTTTAACATAATGAACTTGATATCGTTGAAGGAACCGGATAGCTTTTTATAAAAATATAGTGACAAAAACCTTTGCTAAAGAGGTCACTCCCGGTCAAGGGATCTCGGCTCTTTCCCCGTAGAATGAGGTGCAGGATATTTCAACTGAATACCATGATGCAAAGAAAAAAGTAATCGACTATAGTGATGTTATTACCCTAACGCAAAGTTCTGTCCAAGTGGTCAGTCCCGGTGTAGGGATCTCGGCCCTTGCCTCGTCGACTGAGGTGCTGGATATTCATAACCGAATACCACTGTGCAAAACAAAAGAGAACGTCCCTGCAATAACAGCTTTTTTTTTGAAAAATGTTCCAACAACATCACAATAGGTTTGTTTAGCTTGCATTGATCTGAATCAATGCAGTCCCATCAATTGATCACACCAATAAAGAATGAAAATATTATGTACGTATATGCCATCCGCATTCGCCACTGGGTCCCTTCATCACCTGTTAGGTTACTTAACTAACGACAGAGCGGGGACTGGACTAGCGCGGGTGTAAAACATATACAATATCTACTAGTATATATATCAATATATAATATTCGCTCAAGGTGTGATAAAATGCAACATCACAGAAATGTAATAAGCATCATAGAACAATACAGATAATCTGGGATCCACTGGTTTCATAGAGCCGCTACTGAAACTCGATGTTCCCCTGGTCGTGTGGATAGCCTGTGCAATGAAATCCTAGACCCATACGGGCACGGCAAGTTACCCGCAAAAACCTGAAGCGAGGCAGCCCCCTTCAACAACGTGAATGGACCACCCATCACTTCACGGAATCCGGTAACTTTGGCACTCCTCCTTGGGTCAACCTGTACCCCCTACGAGTGCGGCGAATAGCCCGCAAATTCAAGAGTAAATCCCCTTCTGTCTCAAAGCCATGAGATGCGGGCCCGTTTCCCTCTAGAACCCGGCTACCCGTGCACCCTACCGCGGGGTAATCCTAGTACAGAAAGTAAAATATATACAACGGGTACATCGACCTCGACCCGGTCGTGCCCCAAAAGAATAATATACAAACAGGCAGTGACGGCTGTCCACATGTCGGACGCTCGCCCCGCAATATCAAATGTACAAATACAACCAAACCGTACCACCATTGCATCCAGGCTATCCACCACGACAAATCCACAACATCACAGCACAACGCAGAACATCAACGTGAATGTCACGTTCGCAAATCCGTCTAAAAGAACTATAGCAATTAGATAGGATTTACCGATCAAATGAAATTCACGGTCGTAGATATAATGTAAATACTGTGAACTAACATGTTTAAAATTTTTGATGGACAAAAATTCCCGAAGTGGGCCCCAAGCACAATACCCAGTACTCAAATAAATCTGGGCCCAAAATAAAATTGCCAGAAACCCCTTTTTCAAGTCAGGAATCACTGTAGGAAAAATGGTCCGTAGACGTTACTGTTCGGCGGCGTAACCGCGGCCAAAAGGGGGTTACGGCCGCGGCTCCGCGGCTCTACAGTGAAATCATGCAAACATTTTTCTTCAGTGTTCTCTAAAAACCCTGCTTGATTTTCTGCAACACAACAAATAATTTTTTGACATCAGAAAAATTTCGACTGAAACTGATGACTTGGAAACGCGGTTTTTGGAATTTTCGTCCGATCGAAGTTCTAAACATGCTAGAGCAAGCTAGTAAAGATTAATGGCGTGGCTCTGATACCATGTAAGTCTACGGTAGCGCCCCGGCCGTCTATCCGAGGCCAAAATGCGGAAACGAAAACTTTTTCAAACTAGAAAACCGGCGCTTTCGTATGCTTAAAACTCGGATCGAACCATTAACCTACTACTAGCTAACTAGAGAAAGGGTAGAGAGGCTATACAGATCGATCCGTGTCCTTCGGTCTTTGTCCACCATCCCAAGCTCCTCGCGGCATCTCCGGTCTCGATCTCCTCATCGGAAAGGGCACCACATCACCGAGTCTTTTTACTGGCTCCCACCTCTGAACCGAGGCAACTTGGACACGAAGTTTGCTAGTCGACGTGTCCAAAGTTGCTGTAGAATGAGTGTAGAATGCTATGCCTCGAGGGTTAATGAAGCTGCCATTTTGGAGGTGAAGGTGAAAATGAGCTTTTGGAATTTTTCTTTGCAAATCAAAATGAATCCAATCCTTACACAAAATTGTTTCTCTCCAAAATGTAGTGGCCGGCCATATTTGAGAGAGAAGGGAGGTGAGTGTAGGAGCAAAAAGAGAGGTGACCAAAAGCAAGAAAGAAATGGGTGATAATGAGGAAAATATGCCACATCGCTTTCCTAATCAAATCCCATCACATTTAAAGCAAGCCATGAGCACAAAATGAATCATTCTCATCAAGAGGATTCTAGAAATCTGTTGGAGCCCAAGCCACCACAAAAAACCCACCCATTTGCTAATTGCACATTTGCAAATAAGCCCGTCCATGGAAAATTCAGCCAAGGAAAGAAAGAAAGGAAAATGGCCGAAAAGGGAAAGCAAGCTGGCAACTTCAAAAAGCGATCCCGTAATAAATTACAGGATAACCCCGTGACTGTATATACATACCCGCATTTGTATTCCGACCGAATACAAATGTAATGAGATAAAATCTACACAGTAAAATACTAGGATCCGGCTTAAACCAAAGCCCGCTAGTATTTTCCGTCCGAACCATGACTCGTGTACAAGTGCACACGTACGGTCGAACCCTGCCATAAATCCATACGGCCTCTACAACGTTTCGCCCGAAACATGAGAAACTGTCTGTGGGGGACTGTAAAGACTCGTCAATACTTTGGTTGTGGATTTAACCACTATCACGTCAGAGGTATTAGCCGTACGTAACGGGCTACCAGGTATTGACCAAAAGGGAGATCGATGAGCGAACTCAACCTAACACCCTACTGAGCCTGTCAGTGACAATATCCGTACAGTCCGGTCCGTTCGTCTAAGAGCATCGCATGTCGGGCCTAGGGGGTTGGTAAAATTCAGACCCCCAAAAGTGGTACAAGTCGTGTCGGAGTGTAGCCCAGAACACCCTGAGATACTACTGGAATACCTACCAGTAAATCTCCTGCCTTAGCCAAGGACTTCATGTAATAGCTCTCCAAGACACAGCGTGACCTCACCCCCAATACCGGGAGAGACGAACCCCTGCTGATCCGCTCATTGCCTCCATGTGGCTCGGGACTGTACCCAACTAAAACCTATTTGCACGACTTCTTTGAGCCGTGGTAGGGTAGTAATCAAAGTACAGTGGGAACTCACAAGAGCCAAATGACGATCTCAGGTCGATGAACTAACCTGTACACATGTCACCAGGGAACTGCTATCTGACGCTAGGTATAATACCAACTAGCATGTTCCCGGCGAGTCCTGCCCGGTATACTCATAACCCAATAAGCACCTGTATACATCTTAGGTGATCCAACTGACACCAATGGCTTGTTAGACTGGCCACCATCCCTCGTCGGGGTCTCGACTGTATACACTTGTCTAGTAATGGAGTATCGATGCCCAGTCTCGAAACTCCCACGACTAAGGACCACTTTATGGATGTGCTTATAGACTACCCAACTCTCACGTATATGATCGCCATCATACTGCTGGTAGTCAAGCAAGAATCCTATGGGCTCTATCAACGTGCAATAGTGACATGTAAGGTCACCTAAAGCAGTACACGATGATAAAGATAAACCATGGTTGCAAACTATTCTCTATCAACGTGTAATAGTGAACTACAATGTCACCTAAACCATATACACGATGATAAAGACAAACCAGAGAGTATACAAACCTCTTGAGTAAGACTGTCCTACCGGTATATGTAACACCTGAGTTTGTGTTTAGCGGTATTTGTGTGTTAATGTAGGGTTTTTGGTGAAAAGTTTACCAAAACGGGTTTCTAATAATTTATCTGGTTTTATGGTTATTTTAGTTGAATTTTATCACGACCGCACACACTTGTGCATGATAACTAGGGTTAAGCCTAGGGTTACCAAGTTTGGGTGTGCATGGTGGGTTAACCATGTTTTGCCAACCATGATGGATTAGGCCTTCGGTTAAGATAATTGAGTTGATTATGAGCTAACTAGATTTAATTAAGGGTGATTAGGGATTAGGGTTGACTTGTTAAGGTGAGAAGGGATTTGATGGTTGTCTTGTAAACATTAAATGAGAGAGAGAGAAAGGAGGCTTTAAGGTTGGGTCACACCATTTCATTTCAAAACATTTCACTTCACAACTTTACTCCCTCTCACACTCACACCTCTCTCACTCTCACACACACACAAATCATACATCAACTGCTGCAACAGCAGCTGATACATTACCATCAACCCACACCCATACACCTACCCTGATGCTTGCAGCAGCAACATCATTATATACTACAACAGCTGCTTCAGCAACGGCTACAACCTCTTCAACAACAGCTCTTTAACCCCCATAGCATCAGTAGCAACACCTGAAACAACACAACAACACCCACAACACCACACCAACAGTACCAGCAAGCATCAGCATCAGCAGCTGATGCAACACCAGCAACAGCATCAGCAACATCAGCAGTGGCAGCAACATCAGCAACTCAGCAGCAGCACAACAACAACTCTTCTTCTTCTTCTTCTCCTTCTTCTTGTGCGTGAGGTTCCTAGGGGGTACAACATCTAAACTCTTTCCATGTTTGCTAAGATTGTGTGTTCGTTTAGCAAGTTTAGTGTTTTAATGAAGTTTTAGTGCTTGATTTGTGTTGTGATGTTAGATCTAGTTAAATTAGAGTGCTTATAGCTTAATGAACCCTATTAGGTGTTAGTTATTCTGTTTTAGCCTAGTGGTGTCGCTAGATTTAGCTAGATAACCTTAAATTGCTAAAAGTGAAACTTTAAAATACGGTTTTTTGACACTTTTATAGGATATTAGGATCTGCTTTTATAGGGTGCTTTTACAAGATTAGCAAACAACATTAGATTAGTGTGCAGGGTTTTCTAGAGTGTTGTGTTGGACCCGAGCCCCTCTCGCCGGAGGATGGCCGGCGGCCTCCTCTTGCCGGACCGGCGACGCCGCCCCCCTGTGTGTCGGAGTGTGTGTGTTTTGGGTAGATGGGTGTCTGTGGGGATTTTGCTGTGATTAGTACTGTTTACTTTTTGGGTTTTTGCCTGAGACCAAATCTGGGTTTGTGTAGCCATATTATTGTGTTTTGGTGGGCCTTGATGTTAACTTGGGTGATTTTGTTGGAGAACAGGGAGTTTTAGGGTGTTTATAGTTAGAATTACCCTAAGTTATGCTGTTGGTATCACTTGTTTCCTGATTAACTTACCCAGTTCCTTAAAATATCCCATTGTGCACACTTGGTGTTTTACTAGGCCCTTTTTGATATTTGAAATCTGCTGTAATTAGGGTAACATTTTAGGTAAGAAAACATGTACATTAGGGTATAAACTGTGCTAGGACCCTAAGGTACCAACCTGGACCCATGTCGCCGGATTTGGGCCGGCCTGACCCCCATTGCCGCCGGCCCAATAGTGTAGGGTTGTGTTGATTTTAGGGTAGGTAGGTATCTGTAGGTGTGGTTAAGGGTTTGGTCTTGTTTATTTTCCTTGTTTTTGCTCCAGGTAAAATCTGGAGCCTGTTACCTAATTTTAGCGTTGCGGGACTTACGTGACACGTAAGATATATGTCGAGTTGGTTTGCTGTGTATCACAGCGTGTTGCTGTGTGCCACCGCGTGTCGCGTTGGGTTTTAGGCGTATGCACACACGTTTCGTATACACGCGCGTCTAGTTCGCGACGCGAGCTTCTCTCTTGATTTCGATACGGCGTATTTGCGAGATATGTGCTTATATATGGATTCATTGCGTAATTCCTGGTTCGCAGGCGGGTACGTCAGACACCGCCAGAAAAAGAAAGCAGGTGGTTGGCTTTACTTAGCGCGCGCGACCAGGTGAGTAGATTTAACATCTACGGGAAAATTGCCCATATGGCGTTTAGCATCAGGGCGTAATTGGATGTTTAGTTTTATGTGTTCATGTAGCCATACTAGAGTAGCATACCTCTTGTTATATGTAGAACTGATAGTATAGAACACTGCACTGTCACTAATGGTACAAGTTGCACGAGCACGATTTATATGCTACACTCACACCGTTAGTGATTCCCATGACACTCACATTATAGGATTGCTAGAAACCATATATCATAATGATTTCGTTTTATTGACGTTGTCATGAATTGCCGCATATTAGTATATGTTATATCCATACCATGCACACTGTATATGCACTTTTGTGCATACCTTCATTGATATATCACTACTTGTGCACATGTGCCCTTCATATTTCGTCTTAATGCATATATATACATATCTTGATTTGTTTACTCTTGTGCCATATACATCACGTATATTCATACTTGGCACCTATATCATATACTCATAACTGGGGCAAATGTACATCATATGCTAATATTAGTGCACCTGTACATTGCTACATTCGCTTTGCGTACTCATCCTTTCGCACATCCATACCTATACACATATTCATATGTTATATACATGGATGATTTTGACTTGATTTAAAAACTAAGGGACCGCATGCGATATTTTCAAAACTGGATCTTTTAAAAGAGCGGTTTTCCCTTTCTTTTACTCTTAGTGTCATACGACGCATGGCGTGGATTTACGCATTGGATTTGATTTATGTGATTTCTGGATTTGGGAACCGGAGTACTATTTTAAGAAAATACGCACTGTTTAGAAACTCGGTTTCCCTTGATATGATATTTCAGTGCGTCCACCATGTGTTTTCTTGGTGCTAGAGCGATAAATGTGAACCCGAGTCGAGGAGCTAGACGAGGCCGATTGCGGGTACATGGTGGACTCGGTATGGTACCCCGGGGCGAGAACGGATCGCTGTGCAATAGAAGGTGAGCCTGGCAGAGGGACTACTACCTACCGGTGATTGGTTGGACCTGGCGGTTATCCGGAGGATACTGGCCAGAGTCGAGAGATGGATACGGGACGACTCGTACTGTTGGGGCCGAGGGCCGATACTGCAGACAGAGCCCGTGGGCTGACCCGGACTGACGGATGCCCGATACATGAGGATTTGCGTGTCAATGCTGGACACGAGTATTTCTTGATATTTTGAGTGCCGATGTTGGGCACTCACGATTTTATGAGATTGACAGCATTTGTGGGCCGATGTGGATGACGGCGCCTGAGTTGTATTGGGATTTGGGTGCATTGATGAGCACCGATCATATTTTCCACGATGACTTTCCGTGTAGATGTTATATTTCCCATGCTCAACATTTAGTATTTGATATCTCATCCTGTATCTATTGTACCTGATATAGTACACATGCTTGCACGATCACTGCATACTCTGCTCATTCTATATAGGGTTGTTAGATTGCTTTGCCATGCCTGATTAACACACATCTTGCTCATTACATAGAGATGTTATTAGATCGCACTTGTTGCATGATATTGAGCATCCAGTTCATCATATAAATGTTACCTGTTGGCATAGGATAGAGTATCGCAGCACGTGCATACTCGCGATTACCTTTATATGTTATCTACTTCTCACGAGTTGGCAACTCACCCCCGTTGTGCCACAGTGCTTGCAGGTTGCCCTTTGGAGTAGTCATGGCTGGCTGTTTACCGCATTTTTGACACAGATACCATTGCGGAGGCGTGTTAGCTCTTTTTCTTTTAGGTGGGTTTTGTACGGTATCTGTTTACTTTTCAGTTGTATGTTGATGCATCTAGTACTCTCCATCTACCTTCATGTATTGACTTAGAGACAGTTGTGAGGACGACGTATGTTATTTTGTACTCTGGTGTCGAGCTCATTGTGAGCCGACTTTATTTATGCAGTTCTATATTTCTTGCTGTCTTCATTCATTTTTACTCAGTCGTACATTATCATTGTGATGCTCTATTTATCCCATATGCCATTTTACTCACATCTTCTCTTCTACCCGATTTTCGGGACAAATTTTTATAAAGGAAATGTCGCTAAAAGTATTTAAATAATAACTTGAACCTTAAAAGAACTTCTACTAAACAACTTAAAGTTTTCTAAATGTTTTAAACACTCTATACTTTTACGGTTTTGATTCTGGGTTTCGGCTTACTTAGTCACGTTACGCCTGTAGACGTCGCGTGGTTAAGTGCCGGTCACGGGCCGAACTTTGGGTCGTGACAAAGTTTGTATCAGAGATTAGGTTTTACCTTCGGAGTGTAGGATGACCCTGGTATGATGGAGTAGGTAGCTGCAGCGGGGTAGCGTAGCGTGCATATGTTCCGCGGCATACTCACGACGCAGTGCTCCGCCTATGCGACCTTAGGACTTATTGATTGAAATTCCTTCCTTATTATATACATTCTCTGGTGATTCGATTTCCGTATCCTTATCGAATCCTACCTTCTTTTTCAGCCACTTTGCCACCAAAGACTACAAGGGCACAAAGAGCGGCCGCGAGGGCCGAGATGCGAGTTGACTCGTCCGAGACGAGGACTTATCCGGGCAGTAGACCCGTTGTACCCGAGCAGACTGTTCCTTCTATGACAGATCAGATCGCCACGCTAGGGGCTGGTATGCAGGAGATGCGCCAGACGGTGGGATCCAGCATGCAGGAGATGCGTCAGATGATAGAATCGCTAGTTGAGACGCTTCGATCATAGCGACCAGAGATAGCTCCACCAGTCGCGGGGACCGTAATGGTATCCACAGCACAGTCTGTTGCCCTTGCAGCTACGGAGGTGATTGCAGTATCGCTATCAGAGTTCATGAGGCTGAAGCCTCCGATCTTCACAGGTACCGATGCAGCCGAGGACCCACAGTCCTTCATTGATAGGATGGCCCGGATTTGTCGTTCCCTTAGATGCTCAGATGCGAGATGGGTAGAGTTCGCGAGCTTTCGCCTAGAAGGACTTCCGCAGAAATGGTGCGAATCGGTCGAGAAGGGTAGAGCAGCAGGACTTCCTCCTTTGACCTGGAAAGAGTTTGTGACGATGTTCCTTGCCCGCTTCCTTCCCCAGAGTGTTAGGGATGCCCGAGCATGCATATTCAAGTCCTTAAGCCAGACGCCAGAGATGACCGTGGCAGAGTACGATGTGCTATTCACCGAGCTATCAGTTTATGCTCCGTACCTAGTGGCTACTGAGGAGTTGCGAGTCAAGAGAGTTGTCCGAGGCTTGCTTACGCCACTGTTCCTTGCGATCAGCGCACAGCATTACGAGACATATGCAGCAGCTGTAGACGCAGCCCTATTAGTCGAGGCGCGCCTTGCAGAGACTTCGGCAGTTCCAGGGCCGAAGAGGGTTCGTACTGATACACCGGCACAGAGACGGCCATTCAGGTGCCGCGATAGATACCTTGCAGGTGGCAGAGACTCGAGACGAGGTCAGCTTTTCAGCTCTTATCCCCAGGAGGGTTAGCCAGTTTCATTTGGATGTTTCCGATGCGGGTGTTCATATCATCGTGTTCGAGAGTGTCCTGAAATACCCCGGAGGGAGGCAGCCGTACCGCATGTCACACTACCACCTTCACCACCCCAGAGGGCGTTGCCTATTGTACCCATAGTTGCTCCGCGTCAGACTCATGCACAGAGAGGCCGTGGTCGCGGAGGGTTTGCTCCTAGAGGGAGAGGTGGTCGAGGCAGAGGACAGCCAGCCATCGGCAGAGCACAGCCAGTTGCTAGTAGGGGACCGCCAGTTGCAGCTGAGGGACAGGAATGAGTTTTCGTGTTGACGCATCAGGACGCGCAGGCGTCCAATGCGGTGGTCTCAGGTACCCTATCATTATGTTCTGTTAATGCACACGTATTGTTCGATCCCGGATACACGCACTCGTACGTATCCACACATTTTATGCCGAGTTTGGATAGAGAGTCTGGGTTGCTTGATCAGCCGCTTGTTGTGACCACTCCCGTGGGAGAATCGTTTGTTTCTAGGCACGTGTTCCGATCCTGTGTTGTCCGTATTGGCTAGAGAGATTTGCCTGTCGACTTGATCCTTCTTGAGATGTTGGACTTCGACGTTCTTTTGGGCATGGATTGGTTAGCCACGTGCTATGCGTCTATGGACTGCCGTGAGAAGACAGTTAGATTTTGTTTTCCCGGAGAGTCGGCTATTGTGGTGCTGGGGGACCGTGGTGCCGCCCCTCACAGATTGATTTCTTCTCTTCGCTCTGGACATCTTTTGAGGAAGGGATGTCAGGGATTTCTAGCCTATATTTGGGATACTAGAGCTACAGATGTTCAATTGGACCAGGCTCCGATAGTATGCGAGTTCCCTGACGTTTTCCCTGAGGAGCTTTCTGGGCTACCGCCTGAGCGTGATGTTGTGTTCTGTATTGATTTGATTCCCGGCACAGGGCCTATTTCTATACCGCCTTATCGGATGGCCCCGGCGGAGCTTTGTGAGTTGAAGAGTCAGTTGCAAGATTTGCTGGACAAGGGACTTATACGACCCAGTGTTTCTCCTTGGGGTGCTCCGGTCCTGTTTGTCAAGAAGAAGGACGGAAGCTTACGTTTGTGTATCGACTACCGGCAGCTGAACCGGGTGACCGTGCAGAACAGATATCCTTTGCCACGCATCGACGATTTGTTCGACCAGCTTCAGGGGGCAGGATATTTTTCGAGGATCGATTTACGATTGGCTATCATCAGCTGCGAGTTCGACAGGAGGACATTCCGAAGACAGCTTTCCGTACGCGCTATGGCCATTATGAGTTTTTGGTGATGTCGTTCGGACTCACCAATACGCCAGCAGCCTTCATGGACTTGATGAACCGTATATTCACGCCGTACCTTGACTTGTTCATCATCGTATTCTTTGAAGATATATTGGTGTATTCCCGGAGGAGAGAGGAGCACGAGCAGCACCTGCGGATCACACTGCAAACCTTGAGGGAGCACCAGCTTTATGAAAAATTCTCCAAGTGCGCATTCTGGCTGGACAGCATGGACTTCTTGGGTCACGTGATTACACGGGATGTTATATGTGTAGACCCGAGGAAGATTGAGGCCGTTCGGAGTTGGCCCAGACCTACATCCGTTACTGAGATACGTAGCTTTTTAGGACTGGCCGGCTATTACAGGCGATTTGTACAGGATTTCTCCCATATTGCCGCACCCTTGACCGGATTGACCCGGAAGGGGGTTCCTTTCATTTGGACGAAGGAGTGCGAGCGCAGTTTCCAGCCGCTACGGACTTGTTTGACTACGGCGCCAGTGTTATCATTACCTTCAGGATCAGGCGGATTTGTAGTCTATTATGACGCTTCATGAGTGGGGCTAGGATGCGTATTGATGCAGCATGGCAGGGTGATCGATATGCTTCTCGGCAATTGAAGAAACATGAACAGAACTACCCCACTCACGATTTGGAGATGGCTGCAGTGGTCTTTGCACTTAAGGTCTGGCGACATTACCTATACGGCGAGTCGTGCCAGATATTCACTGATCACAAGAGCTTAAAGTATATATTTCAGCAGCGAGACCTGAACCTCAGACAATGCCGTTGGATGGAGCTTGTGAAAGACTATGACTGTGAGATCTTGTACCACCCGGTCAAGGCTAATGTAGTGGCGGATGCTTTGAGCAGGAGGCCCGAGGGTAGTTTATCGTGTCTGAGCATAGTACAGAGGCATTCGTCAGCAGATTGGCAGATTTTATGCGACAGCCGAGTTGAGTTCGAGTTCACTCCGATAGGGGGACAGCTTGCGCACGTTCGTGCACGTCTGCAGTTACTTGACCGCATTCGAGAGGCACAGCCCAGTGATGACCGTCTTTCAGAGATCATGGAGCAGATTAGGTAGGGCAGAAATTTCGAGTTCGTGATCGATGATCAGGGAGTACTGCGATTTGGGACTCGATTGTGCGTACCAGATTCCGAGGGGCTACGACGTGAGATTCTTGACGAGGCGCATAGATCGACATAAAGTGTTCATCCGGGTTCCACCAAGATGTACTGCGATTTGAGATATGTTTATTGGTGGGACGGGATGAAGAGGGATGTCATAGATTTCGTATCGAGATCCTGACTTGTTAGCAAGTCAAGGCTGAGCACCAGAGGGCAGCAGGGGAGTTGCAGCCTTTGCCCATTCCAGAGTGGAAATGGGAGCAGATTTCGATGGACTTCATTGTGGGTCTACCCAGGACCAGTCGAGGGTACGACTCCATTTGGGTGGTCGTGGATCGATTGACGAAAGCAGCTCACTCCCTGCCAGTGAAGACCACTTTCAGCATCTCTCAGTATGCCCAGCTTTACATCGACGAGATCGTGCGGTTGCATGGCGTACCGACTTGTATCATGTCAGATCGAGGCACCCGGTTTATCAGCCGACTATAGAAGAGACTTCACGAGGCATTGGTCACTCGTTTGAGCTTCAGCACTGCATTTCATCCGCAGACTGACGGCCAGTCAGAACGGACCATTCAGACTCTCGAGGACATGCTCCGAGCGTGTGTTTTGGACTTTGGTGGTAGCTGGGATCGTCATTTACCGTTAGTGGAGTTCTCCTACAACAACAGCTTCCAGGACACTATTCAGATGGCACCTTTCGAGGCTTTGTATGGGAGGAGATGTAGATCGCCCGCTTGTCGGACTGAGCTGAGCGAGAGCAGTATTTTAGGACCGCAGATCGTGCAGGAGACGACCGAGGAAGTACAGTTGATTCGAGATCGGATGAGAGCGGCTCAGAGAAGGCAGAAATCGTATGCAGACAGGCGCCGTCGCAGATTAGAGTTCGCAATTGGCGATCGTGTTTTTCTGAGGGTCTCTCCGATGAAGCGCGTGATGAGATTTGGGGGAAAGGGAAAGCTTAGCCTTAGATTCGTAGGTCCCTTCGAGATCCTCGAGTGCATCGGCGCAGTCGCATGTCGTTTGGCTCTTCCACCCAGCTTTTCAGATGTTCACCCCGTCTTCCACGTGTCGATGCTACACAGATATCTTCATGACCCTTCCCACACGATTCAACTTCAGACCGTTCAGCTTGAGCCCGACCTTTCGTTCACCATGCAGCCAGTGGAGATATTGGATCGGCAGTTGAAGAAACATCGATCAAAGGTCCTGCCGTCGGTAAAGGTTCTTTGGCGCAGCCCGAATGGTGAGGAGATCACTTGGGAGGCCGAGGGAGAGATGCGGAAGAAATTCCCTCATATTTTTAAAGGTATGCGTAGTTATATATTTTTAAAATTCGGGGACGAATTTTCTTAAGGGGGAAGACTGTAACAACTGAGTTTGTGTTTAGTGGTATTTGTGGGTTAATGTGTGGTTTTTGGTGAAAAGTTTACTAAAACGGGTTTCTAATAATTTATCTGGTTTTATGGTTATTTTAGTAGAATTTTATCATGACCGCACACACTTGTGCATGAAAACTAGGGTTAAGCCTAGGGTTACCAAGTTTGGGTGTGCATGGTGGGTTAACCATGTTTAGCCAACCATGATGGGTTAGGCCTTTGGTTAAGATAATTGAGTTAATTATGATCTAATTAGATTTAATTAAGGGTGATTAGGGATTAGGGTTGACTTGTTAAGGTGAGAAGGAATTTGATGGTTGTCTTGTAAACATTAAATGAGAGAGAGAGAAAGGAGGCTTTAAGGTTGGGTCACACCATTTCATTTCAAAACATTTCACTTCACAACTTTACTCCCTCTCACACTCACACCTCTCTCACGCTCACACACACACAAATCATACATCAACTGCTGCAACAGCAGCTGATACATTACCATCATCCCACACCCACACACCTACCTTGATGCTTGCAGTAGCAACATCATTATATACTACAACAGCTGCTTCAGCAAAAGCTACAACCTCTTCAACAACAGCTCTTTAACCTCATAGCATCAGTAGCAACACTTGAAACAACACAACAACACCCACAACACAACACCAACAGCACCAGCAAGCATCAACATCAGCAGCTGAAGCAACACCAGCAACAGCATCAGCAACATCAGCAACTCAGCAGCAGCACAGCAGCAACTCTTCTTCTTCTTCTTCTCCTTCTTCTTGTGCATGAGGTTCCTAGTGGGTACAACTTCTGAACTCTTTCCATATTTGCTAAGATTGTGTGTTTGTTTAGCTAGTTTAGTGTTTTAATGAAGTTTTAGTGCTAGATTTGTGTTGTGATGTTAGATCTAGTTAAATTAGAGTGCTTATAGCTTAATGAACCCTATTAGGTGTTAGTTATTCTGTTTTAGCCTAGTGGTGTCGCTAGATTTAGCTAGATAACCTTAAATTGCTAAAAGTGAAACTTTAAAATACGGTTTTTGACACTTTTATAGGATATTAGGATCTACTTTTATAGGGTGCTTTTACTAGATTAGCAAATAACATTAGATTAGTGTGCAGGGTTTTCTGGAGTGTTGGGTTGGACCCGAGCCCCTCTCGCCGGAGGATGGCCGGCGGCCTCCTCTTGCCGGACCGACGACGCCGGGCCCCTGTGTGTCGGAGTGTGTGTGTTTTGGGTAGATGGGTGTCTGTGGGGATTTTGCTGTGATTAGTACTGTTTACTTTTTGAGTTTTTACCTGAGACCAAATCTGGGTTTGTGTAGCCATATTATTGTGTTTTGGTGGGCCTTGATGTTGACTTGGGTGATTTTGTTGGAGAACAGGGAGTTTTAGGGTGTTTATAGTTAGAATTACCCTAAGTTATGCTGTTGGTATCACTTGTTTCCTGATTAACTTACCCAGTTCCTTAAAATACCCCATTATGCACACTTAGTGTTTAACTGGCCCTTTTTGATATTTGAAATCTGCTGTAATTAGGGTAACATTTTAGGTAAGATAACATATACATTAGGGTATAAACTGTGCTAGGACCTTAGGGTAGCAACCTGGACC
This sequence comes from Agapanthus africanus, assembly GCA_030015575.1. NCBI lineage: Eukaryota > Viridiplantae > Streptophyta > Magnoliopsida > Asparagales > Amaryllidaceae > Agapanthus > Agapanthus africanus. The sequence continues at coordinate 354,286,989 of CM057350.1, read as the reverse complement.
CATGTCGCCGAATTTGGGCCGGCCTGACCCCCATTGCCGCCGGCCCAATAGTGTAGGGTTGTGTTGATTTTAGGGTAGGTAGGTATCTGTAGGTGTGGTTAAGGGTTTGATCTTGTTTATTTTCCTTGTTTTTGCTCCAAGTAAAATCTGGAGCCTGTTACCTAATTTTTAGCGTTGCGGGACATGCGCGACATGTACGATACGTGTCGAGTTGGTTTGCTGTGTATCACAGCGTGTCGCTGTGTGCCACCGCGTGTCGCGTTGGGTTTTGGGCGTATGCACACACGTTTCGTATACACGCGTGTCTAGTTCGCGACGCGAGCTTCTCGCTTGATTTCGATACCGCATAATTGCGAGATATGTGCTTATATATAGATTCATTGTGTAATTCCAGGTAAGCAGGCGGGTACGTCAGACGCCGCCAGGAAAGGGAAGCAGGTGGTCTGCTATACTTAGCGCGCGTGACCAGGTGAGTAGATTTAACATCTACGCGGAAATCGCCCGTATGACGTTAAGCGTCCGGGCGTAATAGGATGTTTAGTTTTATGTGTTCATGTAGTCATACTAGAGTAGCATACCTCCTGTTATATATAGAACTGATAGTATAGAACACTGCACTGTCACTAACGGTACAAGTTGCACGAGCACGATTTATATGCTACACTCACACCGTTAGTGATTGCCATGACACTCACATTATAGGATTGCTAGAAACCATATATTATATTGATTCCGTTTTATTGACGTTGTCATGAATTTTCCCATATTAGCATATGTTATATTCATACCATGCATACTCTATACGCACTTTTGTGCGTACCTTCGTTGATATATCACTACCTGTGCACATGTGCCCTTCATATTTCGTCTTAATGCATATATATATACATATCTTAATATGTTTACTCTTGTGCCACATACATCAAGTATATTCATAATTGGCACCTATATCATATACTCATACCTGGGGAACATATATATCATATGCCCACATTAGTGCACCTGTACATTGCTACATTCGCTTTGCGTACTCATCCTTTCGCACATCCATACCTATACACATATTCATATGTTACATACATGAATGATTTTGACTTGATTTAAAAACTAATGGACCGCATGTGATATTTTCAAAACTGGATCTTTTAAAAGAGCGGTTTTCCCTTTCTTTTACTCTCAGTGTCATACGACGCATGGCGTGGATTTACGCATTGGATTTGATTTATGTGATTTCTGGATTTGGGAACCGGAGTACTATTTTAAGAAAATACGCACTGTTTAAAAACCCGGTTTCCTTTGATATGTTATTTCAGTGCATCCACCATGTGTTTTCTCGGTGCTAGAACGATACATGTGAATCCGAGTCGAGGAGCTGGACGAGGCTGATTGCGGGTACGTGGTGGACCCGGTATGGTACCCCGGGGCGAGAACAGATCGCTGTGCAGTAGACGGTGAGCCTAGCAGAGGGACTACTGCCTACCGGTGATTGGTTGGACCTGGCGGTTATCCGGAGGATACTGACCAGAGTCGAGAGATGGATACGGGACGACTCGTACTGCCGGGGCCGAGGGCCGATACCGCAGACAGAGCCCGTGGGCTGACCCGGACTGACGGATACCCGATACATGAGAATTTGCGTGTCGATGCTGGACACGAGTATTTCTTGATATTTTGAGTGCCGATGTTGGGCACTCACGATTTTATGAGGTTGACAGGATTTGAGGGCTGATGTGGATGACGGCGCCTGAGTTGTATTGGGATTTGGGTACATTGATGGGCACCGATCATATTTTCCATGACGACTTTCCGTGTAGATGTTATATTTCCCATGCTCAGCATTTAGTATTTGATATGTCATCCTATATCTATTGTACCTGATATAGTACACATGCTTGCACGATCACTGCATACTCTGCTCATTCTATATAGGGTTGTTAGATTGCATTACCATGCCTGATTATCACACATCTTGCTCATTACATAGAGATGTTATTAGATCGCACTTGTTGCATGATATTGAACATCCAGTTCATCATATAGATGTTACCTGTTGGCATAGGATAGAGTATCGCAGCACGTGCATACTCGCGATTACCTTTATATGTTATCTACTTCTCACGAGTTGGCAACTCACCCCCGTTGTGCCACAGTGCTTACAGGTTGCCCTTTGAAGTAGTCGCGGCTGGCTGTTTTCCGCATTTTTGACACAGATACCATTGCTGAGGCGTGTTAGCCTTTTTGCTATTAGGTGGGTTTTATACGGTATCTGTTTACTTTTCAGTTGTATATTGATGTATCTAGTACTCTCCATCTACCTTCATGTATTGACTTAGAGATAGTTGTGAGGACGACGTATGTTATTTTGTACTCTGGTGTCGAGCTCGTTGTGAGCCGACTTTATTTATGCAGTTCTATATTTCTTGCTGTCTTCATTCATTTTTACTCAGTCGTACATTAACATTGTGATGCTCTATTTATCCCACATGCTATTTTACTCACATCTTCTCTTTTACCCGATTTTCGGGACAAATTTTTATAAAGGAAATGTCGCTAAAAGTATTTAAATAATAACTTGAACCTTAAAAGAATTTCTACTAAACAACTTAAAGTTTTCTAAATGTTTTAAACACTCTATACTTTTACGGTTTTGATTCTGGGTTTCGGCTTACTTAGTCACGTTACGCCTGTAGACGTTGTTAGTGTTTATGCCCTAGATGGCCATTACTGTATCATACTAGTTTGTATATTACTTAATGGAAGCTTGGGATATTCACATGTATATAACAGTCTTGCTGAACATGGTAGTATGCTACTTGGTTTTTCTATCTTAATATGTGAGTGTACGTATTGATAGAGCTCTTAGGATCTTGCTTGTCTACCAGCGTTGTGATGGCAGTCACACTAGTGGGGGCTGGGTAGTCTACAAGCACATCCTTATTCAGGTCCCTGGTCGTTGGATTATCGAGACAGAGCATCGATACTCCGGAGTAGACTAGTGTGTACGCTTCTCATCCCAGTTGGGGAGATGGTCTGTCCCACAGCCGTCAGTACGTCGTACTGGAGATAGTATGCAGGTGCTCGTTAGGTTACGGGTACACCGGACAGGACTCACAGGGAACTGTTGGTTGGTTTGATACCAGTCGTCAGTGAGCAGTTCCCAGGTGACATGAGTACAGCATAGTCCGCAGACTTGACACTGCTACTTCGCCTCGAGTGTGTCCCACTGTTCTTAGATTGCTACCCTACCACGGCTCAAATGAGTCGTGCAAACAGGTAGCAGTTGGGTGCAGTCCCGAGCACTTGGAGGCAGTGGCGGTTAGACAGGATTCGTCCCTCCCGGTATTGGGAGTAGATATCGCGCTGTGTCAGAGAGCCATTACGCAAAGTCCCTGGCCAGGGCAAGCGAGATTTGCTGGTAGGTTCCAGTAGTTTCTCAGGGTGTAATGGGCTTCGCTCCGACACGACTTATACCGCTATTAGGGGACTGACGCTTGCCGCCCTCCTAGGCCCGATATGCGATAGTCTTGGACGAACGGACCGGACTGTATGGAGATTGTCACATCAGACTCAGTAGGAGTTCGGATGGGTTTCCTCATCGGCCTTCTTATCGACAACTACCTGAGGACCGTTACGTACAGCTAGTGCCGCTTGCGGTCTGTGGTTAAACCCACTGCCAGCGTAGTAGTCGAGTCTCTAGAGTCCCACACAGAGAGTTTCCTATTCCAGGCGAAACGATATAGAGGTCGTATGGTTTTACGACAAGGGTTCGGACGCATACGTGCGTTTACGCGCGTACGACTTTCGGACAGTTTTTACCAGTCGGCTTTGGCTTAAGCCAGTTACTGGTATCCGGTTATTGGATTTTTACAGTCTAAAGTTTTTCCGTATTTTTGCGGATTGGAGGGGCGTTCTCGTAATTGTACGAGAAGCTTCTAGAAGATGGTGATTAAGGAGGGTTATGTGTCATATACATTGAATGAGTTATATGAGTCATGAGGGTGATTCATTCATCTCATTAATGCACATTTATTACTTAATGACTCATGCTAATGAATCACCACTTGATATTTTATGAAGCATGATTATTCATCACTCTTTATTCTTTTCTTCTTATTAGAAAATGCTTCATATATATTATGATACTCATAACTTTATTCAATGATCATTCTCACATTCTCTCTCCTCAAGCTCTCCCTCTTCAAAAGACTAATCCTCCCCTCTCATGAGTTGAGTACAAGGGTTAGTAAGACTAATTAATCCATAACCATCTCTATATTACACCTAGCTTCTTTGATTAGCAATCCAAGAAGGTTAGTTGCCTCAAGTTTAGAGGTTTAGCTTGGAGTTTTGCTCTCGGGTGGATCGTCTACTACCTAGAGAAGGCCGAGGAGGACAAGGAGATCGTAAAGACGAAGGAGTTGGTTCATTAGGTATAATCCCTAAACACAGTAGTTTAGAAACAATTTGTGTTTGGTTATTTATAGTTTAGCTTCGATTCAAGCGGTTAGTCGATGTTCGTTCACTAAACAAGTTCGTTTTTGAAAATTCCGCCTCCCCACAAGTATTGGGGTGTAGTACATCAACTTAAAGTGGTATCAGAGCCTCGCTAAACAATAAATAACTTAATTGTAAATTTGTACGAATTTCGAACGGAAAAACGAAGCCGGAAAACCCTAAAAATGTCAAGTTTCTGTCGAAATTTAAATGAAGTCCAAAATTTTTTCAGGTAAGCTCAGAAAGCTTGAAATGTGTCCAGAAGAACACCCATGAAATTTGAGCCCATGAATCGGCTAAAGAGCCGCGGAAGCGCGATGGATCCCACTGATCAGCCGCGGTTCTGCGGCCGAGTTGCCGAGTCATGGACTTATCTTTCATGTGTGGGTCCTCTCTGGTATTTGGTGTTTTCTGGAATATTTAATATTTGCTCAGGTTTCAGATTTACAGAGCAGTTTTTGGAGCAATATTAATGATGTTTAATCGATCGAAATTGTACAGTATTTGCATATTGGATTATATCTGTGATTGTTAATGTGTTCGTAAACCTCCCCTAACTGCTAGTATGTCGGTTGGCAGGGGGTTGCACATTTCTGTAATGGTTATATCTGTTTGTGCATATAAACTGTATTGGACTGTTGTGGTGTATAGCCGGGGTTTGCAATGGGTTATTATTTAATTCATTTGTTGTAAATGTAATTTGTTGTAATATTATTTTGCGGGGCACATCCAGGTTGCGGTTGTAGCCACCGTTGTATTATTTCATTTTACTGTTTTTGCTCCTAGGACAGATCCAAGGCGGGGTACACAAACTGCCGGGCGGGTAGTTTGTCGTACCCATAGGGGTCGAGGGTGGGGTAATGGCTATTCATCATAACTGTGTAATCTGTCTTTTCTTGCAGGCTCAAAAGAAATACAGATTGCTTGCAAATCCAATATTGTTTATCTGTGTTCTGGAATGTATATCATTGCGTCAGACGAATGTAAAATATCTATATATATGATAGCTATTTAGACGTCACTTATGTTTTACACCCGCGCTAGCCCATCCCCCGCTCTGTCGTTAGTTAAGTAACCTAACGGGTGATGACGGGACCCCGTGGCGAATGCGGATGGCATAAGAGGACGTTGTATTTTCGTTGTTTTCTGCAATGATAGGTTAATGATGGGACGCATTATCTATAATGCAAAGAAAAACAAACCAAAGTTTAAATCGTTGGAACAATTTAAAAGAAACCACTCGGTTAATTTTAAAAACAGATATTTTTAAATGCGGAGCTTTAACCGCTCCTTTTAAAAAGCTATCAGGTTCCTTCGGTTATATCAAGTTCACTACGTTCACGGTTTCGCCAAAACCATTCGTAGCCCTCCGTCATTTCATTTGGGTATTCGGTAGTATTCAAGCTATGCATTTTGGCCAAAGTCAAGGCATAGTGTTTGGTAGCTGCTGGGTTTTCATTTGTTGCATAAGATAGATGTGTTGGTTTGGGACAGTCGCATTACCATTTGACCAAAGTCAGGGGTATATACGGATGGGTTCAAATTGCCAAGATAATGACGGGTAGAACTTGACATGTGACTTATGACATTTTGACCAAAGCCAAGGTCACAAGAGCATGGGGCAAAAACTTATATCGGGAATTTCTAAAGAAACTGAAATTTGCAAGGAGATGCATACCATTTGGAGTTTGATGAATGTTGGTAGGATTCCTTCAACATTATCATACGATGATATTTGGATCCCGATCCTACTGTGAGTATATGCTACTTATCAGGATATTCGTCACTTAACGATCAATGCTATAAACCTAGTAGGTGTCCAGAAAGGTGTCAGCGGGGTTACGCCCCCAGAGAAAAGAGGTTATTTAATTAAGGAACTTCGCGAAAGCGTTGGAAAACCTCCCTCGAAGTATCGACACTGGCCTGGCTGAACGGTTAAGCAAGTATTGTACGGTGAGAATAGTCTTGGCTAATTCTTCTTTTATGGTTTGAGGAAGGATTCGAGAAACAGTGGGAGCCATCCAGTTTAGATAAACTAAAAACCACTCTAAACTTGCAAGAGCATCATGCTAAAGAGTTTTCTTCTCTCTCTCCTAATTGCAGCGACCCTGAATATGACTGGACTTAAGTTACTTTTAGAGAAAAATATACTGACAGGGCCAAACTATAAAGATTGGCTGCGGAATGTCAAAATGGCTTTGACCTATGACAAATTGGGGTACATCCTCACCGCTACGGCACCTGCTGTGCCTGGTCCCAAATCCAGCAATGCGGATAAGGAAATCCGCAAAACCTGGGATTTAGATTGCGCGAAAGCCAAGTGCATCGTGCTTGCCTCAATGAACAATGAACATCAGAGGAGGCACGAGGATATGTCCCTAGATGGCATATTTCTCCATACAAAGGAACTTTATGGAGAGCAATCTCGTATAGCAAGATACGAGACCTCTAAGAACTTGTTTCGAGCGAGGTTGGCTGTCGGGTCATCGGTAGGTGAACATGTCCTAAAGATGATCGGCTATATTGAAGAGCTCGCAGACCTTGGGACGACTTTGGATAATGAGCTCTATACAGACCTCATTCTCCAGTCCCTTCCTCCCACCTACGTCCAGTTTATCCTCAACTTCAACCTTCAAGGAAAAGAAGTTGAACTTGCGGAACTCCTGAACATGTTAAGGAGTGCAGAGGGCACCTTGCAGAAAGTAAGGGAAACACCCGCTATGTTTGTTGGCGGTGCATCTTCTTCCGGGTCCAAGGTTAGGGCCAAAGGAAGGAAGAAGAAGGCCGCACCCAAACCTAGAGGAGGTGTTAGTAAGGTGGGAGGGAAGGGAAAGAAAAAGTTTGCAGTACCGGTAGTTGGCCAGGATGAGTGCTTCCATTGTCACAGGAAAGGGCACTGGAAGAAGGATTGCAAGGCGTGGAACGCCAAGAACCAGGAACCGAAGCAAGCTGTGGCTTCGACTTCAGGTGTGTTTGTAATTGAGAATTGTCTGTCGATCAACTCTACTTCCTGGGTATTGGATACCGGATCAGGATCTCATATTTGCAATTCATTGCAGGCACTGAGAAACCGTAGAGTGCTGAAGGAAGGTGATATGATCCTCAGGGTTACTAACGGAGCTAGCGTGGGAGCTGCGTCCGTCGGGGATTATCCCCTAGGATTGACGAGTGGACATATTTTGGTTTTACATAACTGTTATTTTGTACCAAGCTTAACGTGTAATATCATATCAGTTTCGTTGTTATCAAATAAAGGTTATGATTTCACGTTTGTAAGAGATGTTGTCAACATCCACCTAAATCATGGTTTGATTGGGTCCGGTACCCTAAATAACGGTATATATGTTTTAAACCAACTCCAAATTTTCAACGTCCAGAACACACTAAAAAGAAAGTCTCCAGATTTAAATAAAGCTTTCTTATGGCATTGTAGACTGGGTCACATCAATGAGAGAAGGTTGTCTAAGTTGCATAGAGAAGGATATTTGGACTCGTTCGAATATCAAACTTATGACACTTGTCAATCTTGTCTCAAAGGAAAGATGACAAAGACTCCATTTACTGGACAAGGAGTAAGAGCGAGCGAGCTCTTAGGACTCATACACAGCGATGTATGCGGTCCAATGTCTACACATGCGAGAGGTGGTTTTTCCTATTTCATTACTTTCACGGATGATTACTCAAGATACGGATTCATTTATCTGATGAAATATAAATCCGAGGCTTTTGAGAAATTCCAAGAGTATAAGAATGAAGTAGAAAACCAAACAGGCAAAAGTATTAAGACACTAAGATCTGATCGAGGTGGAGAATACTTAAGTGCTGAGTTCCTAGGTTACCTAAAAGAGAAAGGAATTCTCTCTCAGCTTACTCCTCCATACACTCCACAGCATAACGGTGTATCGGAGAGACGGAATCGAACCCTATTAGATATGGTACGATCCATGATGAGTAATGCTGAGTTACCGCGATCTTTCTGGGGTTATGCGCTAGAATCAGCGGCATATCTTTTGAACAGGGCTCCTACCAAGACTGTGCCTACCACTCCATATCAGATGTGGACTGGGAAGAAACCCCATCTTCAACATATGAAGGTTTGGGGATGTCCAGCTTTTGTTAAAAAGCAGCATGTGGACAAGCTCGAGGCACGATCAGTAAAATGTTTGTTTGTGGGATATCCAAAGAACTCCAAGGGATATTATTTCTATTACGCAGAGGAACAAAAGGTATTTGTTTCTCGTAATGCCCATTTTCTAGAACATCAGTTTTTAGAAAAGGAATCAAGTGGGAGCGAAATAGAACTGGAAGAAATTCCAGAACCACAAACTGCTACTGAAAGTTTGGTAGAACCAGGAGTTCAAGAAGAACAGGACATTCCCGCACCTCTCCGCAGGAGTAGTAGGCCGTCTCATCTGCCTGAGAGATACTACGGTTTTCTCATAGATGGGGATAGAGAGGATTGCATCATAGATGATGATGAACCTACTGACTTCCAGCAGGCCATCCAGAGCGGCGACTCGGTACGATGGCTAGATGCAATGCGGACCGAAATGGAGTCCATGTACACCAACAAAGTATGGACTTTGGACTTTTCTCCAGATGGGGTAAAACCCATAGGATGCAAATGGATCTTCAAGAAAAAGATTGGTGTAGATGGACAGGTGGAAACCTATAAGGCTAGACTTGTTGCAAAGGGTTTTCGTCAAAGACCTGGTTTGGACTATGACGAAACTTTTTCTCCAGTGGCTATGATCAAATCCATTCGGGTCCTTCTTGCTATTGCTGCCTTCCATGATTATGAAATCTGGCAGATGGACGTAAAGACGGCTTTTCTGAATGGAAATTTAGAAGAGAGCGTCTATATGGATCAGCCAGAGGGTTTCAATCAGAGTGGGAGCAGCGAGAAAGTATGCAAGCTGCTTAAGTCCATTTATGGACTAAAGCAGGCATCGCGGAGTTGGAACATCTGTTTTGATGAGACAGTCAAAGAATATGACTTTATCAAAAATCCAGATGAACCGTGCATATATAGTAAAGTTGTAGCAAGAAGTGTCGTATTCCTCGTCTTGTACGTGGATGACATTCTATTGATAGGAAATGACATTCCTATGCTACAATCTGTCAAAGGATTCTTGTCACACAGGTTCTCCATGAAAGACCTGGGTGATGCCTCGTACATTCTGGGGATCCGGATCTATCGTGATAGATCCAAGAGGATGTTGGGACTTTCGCAGTCCAGGTATATCGACACTGTTCTGAAAAGATTCAGTATGGAAGATTCTAAGCGCGGTAATCTACCGGCTTGTCACGGAATCACCCTCTCCAAAGAGATGTCTCTCAAGACTGATTTGGAAAGGGAACGCATGTCTATTATACCCTACGCTTCTGCGGTAGGCTCTATAATGTATGCGATGTTGTGTACCAGACCAGATGTGGCTTACGCACTGAGCGTGGTAAGCCGGTATCAGTCAGACCCAGGGGAGAAACACTGGATAGCAGTAAAGAACATTCTCAAGTACCTGAGGAGGACTAAGGAAATGTTCTTGGTTTACGGCGGAAAAGACCTCAGGTTGGAGGCCTTTGCTGATTCCGGCTTCCAGAGAAATAAGGACGATTCTAAGTCCATGTCGGGTTATGTCTTTACCCTCAATGGAGAGGCGGTGTGCTGGACGAGCTCCAAGCAGGACACCGTTGCTGACTCGACGATGGAAGCAGAGTATATAGCTGCTTGCGATGCCGCAAAAGAAGCAGTCTGGATGAAGAAGTTCCTAACAGAACTTCAGGTGGTTCCTACCATAGTTGATCCAATACCTCTATATTGCGACAACAACGGAGCTATAGCTTTAGCGAAGGAACCAAGGTCCCATCAGAAGTCCAGACACATCTTGAGGCGGTATCACCTGATCAGGGAGATCATTGATCGTCAGGAGATCGAGGTTCGGAGAGTTGCTTCTGAAGAGAACATTGCTGATCCATTCACGAAGGCCCTACCTCAGATTCAGTTCGAGAGGCTACTTGAGATCATCGGTCTACGATTTGCCAGTACATGGCCCTAGTGCCTGTAGACGTTGTTAGTGTTTATGCCCTAGATGGCCATTACTGTATCATACTAGTTTGTATATTACTTAATGGAAGCTTGCGATATTCACATGTATATAACAGTCTTGCTAAACATGGTAGTATGCTACTTGGTTTTTCTATCTTAATATGTGAGTGTACGTATTGATAGAGCTCTTAGGATCTTGCTTGTCTACCAGCGTTGTGATGGCAGTCACACTAGTGGGGGCTGGGTAGTCTACAAGCACATCCTTATTCAGGTCCCTGGTCGTTGGATTATCGAGACAGAGCATCGATACTCCGGAGTAGACTAGTGTGTACGCTTCTCATCCCAGTTGGGGAGATGGTCTGTCCCACAGCCGTCAGTACGTCGTACTGGAGATAGTATGCAGGTGCTCGTTAGGTTACGGGTACACCGGACAGGACTCACAGGGAACTGTTGGTTGGTTTGATACCAGTCGTCAGTGAGCAGTTCCCAGGTGACATGAGTACAGCATAGTCCGCAGACTTGACACTGCTACTTCGCCTCGAGTGTGTCCCACTGTTCTTAGATTGCTACCCTACCACGGCTCAAATGAGTCGTGCAAACAGGTAGCAGTTGGGTGCTGTCCCGTGCACTTGGAGGCAATGGCGGTTAGACAGGATTCGTCCCTCCCGGTATTGGGAGTAGATATCGCGCTGTGTCAGAGAGCCATTACGCAAAGTCCCTGGCTAGGGCAAGTGAGATTTGCTGGTAGGTTCCAGTAGTTTCTCAGGGTGTAATGGGCTTCGCTCCGACACGACTTATACCGCTATTAGGGGACTGACGCTTGCCGCCCCCCTAGGCCCGATATGCGATAGTCTTGGAAGAACGGACCGGACTGTATGGAGATTGTCACATCAGACTCAGTAGGAGTTCGGATGGGTTTCCTCATCGGCCTTCTTATCGACAACTACCTGGGGACCGTTACGTACAGCTAGTGCCGCTTGCGGTCTGTGGTTAAACCCACTGCCAGCGTAGTAGTCGAGTCTCTAGAGTCCCACACAGAGAGTTTCCTATTCCAGGCGAAACGATATAGAGGTCGTATGGTTTTACGACAAGGGTTCGGACGCATACGTGCGTTTACGCGCGTACGACTTTCGGACAGTTTTTACCAGTTGGCTTTGGCTTAAGCAAGTTACTGGTATCCGGTTATTGGATTTTTACAGTCTAAAGTTTTTCCGTATTTTTGCGGATTGGAGGGGCGTTCTCGTAATTGTACGAGAAGCTTCTAGAAGATGGTGACTAAGGAGGGTTATGTGTCATATACATTGAATGAGTTATATGAGTCATGAGGGTGATTCATTCATCTCATTAATGCACATTTATTGCTTAATGACTCATGCTAATGAATCACCACTTGATATTTTATGAAGCATGATTATTCATCACTCTTTATTCTTTTCTTCTTATTAGAAAATGCTTCATATATATTATGATACTCATAACTTTATTCAATGATCATTCTCACATTCTCTCTCCTCAAGCTCTCCCTCTTCAAAAGACTAATCCTCCCCTCTCATGAGTTGAGTACAAGGGTTAGTAAGACTAATTAATCCATAACCATCTCTATATTACACCTAGCTTCTTTGATTAGCAATCCAAGAAGGTTAGTTGCCTCAAGTTTAGAGGTTTAGCTTGGAGTTTTGCTCTCGGGTGGATCGTCTACTACCTAGAGAAGGCCGAGGAGGACAAGGAGATCGTAAAGACGAAGGAGTTGGTTCATTAGGTATAATCCCAAAACACGGTAGTTTAGAAACACTTTATGTTTGGTTATTTATAGTTTAGCTTCGATTCAAGCGGTTAGTCGATGTTCGTTCACTAAACAAGTTCGTTTTTGAAAATTCCGCCTCCCCACAAGTATTGGGGTGTAGTACATCAACTTACAGACGTTGCATGGTTAAGTGTCGGTCACGGACCGAACTTTGGGTCGTGACAGTATATGTCCTCTCTCAATCATTGCAATCACGTGCCTGTGTTCCAATAATTGACTATGAGGGCACTATATCCAACAATAAAGAGAGACATAGAAAGAAACATCAGGGCGGATCCACTCACAGAGGCTATTCCTCGAACGCAATAGTTTCGCAAACGGGTTTTGTGAAACTGATTAGTAGAGGAGTTGTGTGTTCGGTATCACACGGGCTGTGGGTATGCGCCATCGCAATAATTAGCCTTGAGTGCAAGTGGGAGATTGTTGGATATAGTGCCCTCGGAGTCAATTATTGGATCACAGGCACGTGATTGCAATGACTGAGAGAGGTCCTATACCGGTAGGGCAGTCTTACTCGTGATGATTGTATGCTATCTGGTTTATCTTTATCATCATGTACTGCTTTAGGTGACCTTACAGGTCACTATTACACGTTGATAGAGCCCTTAGGATTATTGCTTAACGTCCAGCAGTATGATGACGATCATATACGTGGGAGCTGGGGTCTATAAGCACATCCTTAATTGGTCCCTAGTCGTGGGAGTTTCGAGACTGGGCATCGATACTACATTAGTAGACTAGTGTATACAGTCGAGACCCTGACGAGGGGCGGTGGCCGGTCTCACAAGCCATTGGTGTCAGTTGGTTCACCTAAGATGTATACAGGTGCTCATTGGGTTATGAGTACACCGGACAGGACTGGCCGGGAATATGCTAGTTGGTATTATACCTGACGTCAGATAGCAGTTCCCTGGTGACATGTGTACAGGTTAGTTCATCGACCTGAGATCGTCATTTGTCTCGTGTGAGTTCCCACTGTGCTTTGATTACTACCCTACCATGGCTCAAAGGAGTTGTGCAAACAGGTTTTAGTTGGGTATAGTCCCGAGCCACATGGAGGCAGTGAGCGGATCGGCAGGGGTTTCGTCTCTCCCGGTATTGGGGGCGAGATCGCGCTGTGTCTAGGAGAGCCATTATACGAAGTCCTTGGTCAAGGCAGGAGATTTACTGGTAGGTATTCTAGTAGTATCTCAGGGTGTTCTGGGTTACACTCCGACACGACTTGGACCGCTTTTGGGGGTTTGACTTTTACCAAACCCCTAGGCCCGCCATGCGATGCTCATAGGCGAACAGACCGGACTGTACGGATATTATCACTGACAGGCTCAGTAGGTGTTAGGATGACTTCGCTCAACGATCTCCCTTTTGGTCAATACCTGGTAGCCCGTTACGTACGGCTAATACCTCTGATGTGCTAGTGGTTAAATCTACAGCCAAAGTATTGACGAGTCCCCCACAGACAGTTTCTCAAGTTTCGGGCGAAACGTTGTAGAGGCCGTATGTTATTTGGCAGGGTTCGATCATATACGTGCGGTAGTGCACGGATCATGATTGGGTAGATCATACTAGTAGGCTTTGGTTTAAGCCGGATCCTAGTATTAGATTTGTTGGATTACTTTAGTCTCATCGCATTCGTATTGAGTCGGAATGCGGGTGCAAGTATGTATGTACAGGTGAGGGGTATCCTTTTAATCTGTCACGAGTTTATTTTAGATGTTGCCGTATCTTTTTATTGTTGCAAACATTTGGATTAATGTTTGTTACTGGAAATTGTGAGCTAAATATCATCATTTGGAGCATTAATTGTGACATATGCACAAGTGGTGACTCATGGTCTCTTTCTTTGTGCATGTGTCACATAAGGTGATGGATTTGTGATGATATGATAAGAGGAGAGAGAAAGGGGCTGCCATGAAGAGGTTAGCTCTCATATTATTATTCTCACTCTCTTATTTTATCATATATAACACAAAAGAAAAGAAAGAGAAAAACTTCTTCTTCTTCCTCTTTCTTCTCTATCTCATAATCTCCATCAATGGCAACACCTTCAACCTCCATCCATCTTATGGATGCAAGAGACAAAGTGATCACAAACATTCTCTACATCACCTCGGACAAGTCGGCTAGCACACTTCCTGCCCGAGTTGCTTCGGATGAAGTGGGAGCCCGTAAAAAGGAATCGATGATGTGGTGCCCTTTCCGACGAGGAGATCGAGACCGGAGATGCCGTGAGGAGCTTGGGATGGTGGCCAAAGACCGAAGGACACGGATCGATTGGTATATCTTTCCAACCCTTTCTCTAGTTGCTAGTTGTAGGTTAATGGTTCGATCCAGGTTTTAAGCATACGATAGCACCGGTTTCAAGTTTTGAAAAAAATTTCGTTTCCGCATTTTGGCCTCGGACAGACGGCCGGGGCGCTACCGTAGACTTACATTCATGACCTTTCTCACATGATTCAGCACCAGACCATTTAGCTTAGACGTGATCTTTTCATTCACCGGCAGCCATTTATGTTAGTGGCTCGTCGGGTGGAGAAACATCGGTCAAGGGTCTTGCCATCTGTGGTGGGTTTTCTTGGACGTAGCCGTATAGTGAGCTAGTCACTTGGGAGGCTGCGAGTGAGATTTGGGAGTTTTGTACTCCACTCTTTGAAGGTACGCTTAGTAAGAATTTTAAATTCGGGGACAAATTTTTATAAGGGGGGAGATTGTATTGCCTTAGATTTCGGTTAATGTTAGTTTAGACGGTAATGCGGGTTTACTGTAAAAGTTTACCAATTCGGGTTCCTCACATTTATAACATTTAATTATATTTTTAATATTATTTGTTATGGGCATGCACGCACGTGTACATGTAAATGTGAGAGTTTGTTTGTACTAAACTAGTATTAGCAACCATGACACTTAACCCTAATTCCAATCCTTGCTTTAATCTATTCTTTGCTTTAACACTAACCTTAATCCTCTTGTCCATTGTTGTGAGAGGGAGAGAGATTTTTTCTTTTTGAAGAGAAGAGGTGGCAAGGTGACATGGTATGAAAGCATTAACGAGAGAATTAATGCAAGGTGCATTCACCTCTTGTACTCACCTCCCTCTTTCTCTTTATCTTTTCTTTTCCAATTCTCTCTCACATAGTATTTTCTCTATTCTTTTTCATTTCCTTATCACTCAAACTGAACACTTGAGCTTCTTGACACAAAATCCATCACAAACCTCATCCAAAATCACAAAATCACAACTTTTTCTTGGATATTTCCTCTTGGATGCCTAGGAGCTTGGATAGCTTAGATCTTTAAGTTCTTGAAGATGGGTAATGATCTCTATCTGTTCTTTATGTTGTGGTAGTGATGTGTAACGTTTTAGTTTCAGTTTTGATCGCTTTAAGTTAAGTTTTGTGCGAAATATCGTATTTTAGTGTCAATTTATGATATCTGTGACCTGCTATGACCCTGAGAAAATTTTGAAAACTAAACAATGTAGTTGTGTTGTACCTGTGAGCATAGGACCTCACCTGGAGCACGAATCCTAGAATCTCGGATCCGGCCGGCGACTTGTGAGGGACGATTCGGCGACCTCGGCCAAGGGCTGGGGTTTTGGGTTGGTTCTGGGTAGGTAGCTGTGTATTGTGGTTTTGGTATGTATGGTACTGTTTAAATTTTTAGTATTTATAGTATGCAAAATCTGGGATCACATAGGTAGTTTCTAGTTGTAAGTCTAAGCTACCTCTCCCGGTACTTTCGGGCAAGCGGAATTTAATAAAAAACGATTTTCTTAGAGGTGGTAACATGGACTTAAAAACCCGGATCTTTGTTAAACATCTAACTAACAACCTAACTACGAGTTGCTAACTACTCGGTTAGGGGGTTATCCCTTTCTTTTCCCGAACTCCTTCGTCTTCAAGCTTCGATGGTCGTCCGAATCGGCTTCTCCCCGTCGTTTCCTTGCGCCGAAGATAGATCCACCTGAAAGCTTCAACCTTTGGCTCCTTCTTCGAACTTTGAAGAAACTAGTTCACTCGGTTTGCTAAACCTTGTGAACTAGAGAGAGTAGAGAAGAGTTTGTATGGGATTTTATCTATGGTTCTTGGTTCTCAACTCATGAGACAAGTGAACCATAGAGTCAAGAGAGGGAGAGCAAGAGGAGGAGATGAGAGCTCAAGAACAAGAGAGAGAATGAGCATGAAAGAATGAGAGAAGACTTTTCTCATTTGGCTCTCATAATCCAAAACAATCATAACACCTCATATCAATCAAGTATTATGTGATGGTTTAAGCAACCATAGCCATATCATTTCATGCACTCATTTTGCACAAAAGAGCAAGCAAGCAAAAGTCTTTTCCATGAAATGATAGCTATAGTTATCATGATGGTCAACTAGTCAAGCCTAGTCAACCGGTCAACAAAGTCAACAAGTCAACAAAAGTCAACAAGTCAACAAAGTCAATCCCTCGACAACCATGTCACCATAATACTTAATTAATATAATTGTTAATCACATATCATATTCTCATTAGGGTTGAGCAAAAAGTCAATAGTCAACTGTCAACGGTCAACAACCCTAATGAGAATCCTCTGCCTCTATCTCTCCGTCAACTGTGCATACACACCCGCATCCGCGTTCCGAGGAACACGAATGCATACTGGATAAAACCAATCCCAAATGGTACACTAGGATCTGGCTTAAACCAAAGCCCGCTAGTGTGAACTGTCCGGACACTGTACGTGCACAAGTGCACGGATGTGACCGAACCCTGTCGCAAAACCATGCGACCTGTCGCAAAACCATGCGACCTCTACTCTTTTGCCTAAAGGAGAATAGCTTTCTGTGTGGGACTCTAAAGACTCGACACTACGCTGGTAGTGGGTTTAACCACAGACCGCAAGCGGCACTAGCTGTGCGTAACAGTCCCCAGGTAGATGCCGACAAGAAGACTGACGAGGCGAAACCCATCTGAACTCCTACTGAGCCTGAATGTGACATTCTCCGTACAGTCCGGTCTGTTCGTCTGATACATCGCATGGCGGGCCTAGGGGGCGGTAAACGTCAGTCCCCCAATAGCGGTACAAGTCGTGTCGGAGTGAAGCCCAAAACACCCTGAGATAACACTGGAAACCTACCAGTATATCTCGTTTGCCCTGGCCAGGGACTACTCGTGTAATGGCTCTCCTAGACACAGCGCGATGTCAACCCCCAATACCGGGAGAGACGAATCCTGTCTAACCGTCACTGCCTCCAAGTGCTTCGGGACTGCACCCAACTACCACCTGTTTGCACGACTCCTTTGAGCCGTGGTAGGGTAGTAATCAAATTACAGTGGGAACACACTCGAGGCGAAGTGACAGTGTCAAGTCAGCGGACTAAGCTGTACTCATGTCACCTGGAAACTGATAACTGACGATAGGCATAATACCAACTAGTCAGTTCCCGACGAGTCCTGTCCAGTGTACTCGTAACCCAACGAGCACCCGCATACCATCTCAAGTACGACGTACCGACGGCTGTGGGACAGACCGTCTCCCACATTGGGATGAGAAGCGCATGCGCTAGTCTACTCCGGAGTATCGATGCCCTGTCTCGATAGTCCTGCGACCAGGGACCTGCATAAGGATGTGCTTATAGATTACCCAGCCCCACTAGTGTGACTGCCATCACAACGCTGGTAATCAAGCAAAGATCCTAAGGGCTCCACTAATGTGTATAGGCGATATACTAAAATAAACACATGTACACATTGAAGTAGAAACAAACCAAGTAGCATACTACTATTTTAAGCAAGATTGTATATACAAGGTGAATATCCCAAGCTTCCATTAAGTAATATACAAACTAGTATGATACAGTAATGGCCTCTAGGGCATATACACTAACAATCTCCCACTTGCACTAAGGCCATGTACTGGCGTATCGAAGACCTATCATCTCGATCAGCCGCTCGAACTGAGTCTGGGGCAAGGCCTTGGTGAATGGATCTGCAGTGTTATCTTCTGAAGCGACTCTCCGAACCTCGATCTCCTGGCGATCCACGATCTCCCTGATCAGGTGATACCGCCTCAAGATGTGTCTGGATCTCTGATGGGACCTGGGTTCCTTCGCTAAAGCTATAGCCCCGTTGTTGTCGCAATACAGAGGTATTGGATCAACAATGGACGGAACCACCTGAAGTTCTTTCAAGAACTTCCTCATCCAGACAGCTTCTTTTGCGGCATCAGATGCAGCGATGTATTCCGCTTCCATCGTCGAGTCTGCAACAGCTTCCTGTTTGGAACTCTTCCAACACACCGCCCCTCCATTGAGGGTAAAGACAAAACCCGACATGGACTTGGAATCATCCTTGTCACTCTGGAAGCTGGAGTCAGCAAAGGCCTCGATCTGGAGGTCTTTTCCGCCATACACCAAGAACACCTCCTTAGTCCTTCTCAGGTACTTGAGAATGTTCTTTACCACTATCCAGTATTTCTCCCCAGGGTTTGACTGATACCGGCTTACCACACTCAGTGCATAAGCTACATCTGGTCTGGTACACAACATCGCATACATTATAGAGCCTACCGCAGAAGCGTAGGGTATAATAGACATGCGATCCCTCTTTAAATCAGTCTTGGGAGACATCTCTTTAGAGAGGGTGATCCCGTGACAAGCCGGTAGGTTACCGCGCTTGGAATCTTCCATACTGAATCTTTTCAGTATGGTGTCGATGTACCTGGACTGTGAAAGTCCTAAAATCCTCTTGGATCTATCACGATGGATCTGGATCCCCAGGATGTATGAGGCATCACCCAGGTCTTTCATGGAGAACCTGTGTGATAAGAACCCCTTGACAGATTGTAGCATAGGAATGTCATTTCCTATTAAGAGAATGTCATCCACGTACAAAACGAGGAATACTACAGTTCTCGCTACAAATCTACAATAGATGCATGGTTCATCTGGATTTTTGATAAAACCAAATTCCTTGACCGTCTCATCAAAACAGATGTTCCAACTCCGCGATGCCTGCTTTAGTCCATAGATGGACTTAAGCAACTTGCACACCTTTCCGCTGCTCCCACTCTGAATGAAACCCTCTGGTTGGTCCATATAGACACACTCCTCTAAATTTCCATTTAGAAAAGCGGTCTTTACGTCCATTTGCCAGATCTCATAATCGTGGAAGGCAGCAATGGCAAGAAGGATCCGAATGGATTTCAGCATAGCCACTGGAAAAAAGGTTTCGTCATAGTCCAAGCCAGGTCTTTGACGGAAACCCTTTGCAACAAATCTAGCTTTATAGGTCTCAACCTGTCCATCTACACCAATCTTCCTTTTGAAGATCCACTTGCATCCTACGGGTTTTACCCCATCTGGAGCAATGTCCAACGTCCATACTTTGTTGGTGTACATGGACTCCATGTCGGTCCGCATTGCATCCAGCCATTTTACCGAGTCAACGCTCTGAACGGCCTGCTGGAAGCTAGTAGGCTCATCATAATCTATGATGCAATCCTCTCTATCCCCGTCTATGAGAAAACCGTAGTATCTCTCGGGCGGATGAGACTGCCTACTACTCCTGCGGAGCGGTGTAGGAATGTCGTGTTCTTTTGAACCCTCTGGTTCTACTAAGC
This sequence comes from Agapanthus africanus, assembly GCA_030015575.1. Taxonomy (NCBI): domain Eukaryota; kingdom Viridiplantae; phylum Streptophyta; class Magnoliopsida; order Asparagales; family Amaryllidaceae; genus Agapanthus; species Agapanthus africanus. Next base: position 354,267,042 of record CM057350.1, on the reverse strand, counting down.
TTTCAGTAACAGCTCGTGGTTCTGGAATTTCTTCCAGTTCTACTGTGCTCCCACTTATCTGGGTTTCCAAAAACTCAGTTTCCATGAAGTAGGCATGACGAGAAACAAGAACTTTTTGTTCCTCTTCGCAGTAGAAGAAATATCCCTTAGAGTTCTTTGGATATCCCACGAACTTACACTGTACTGAGCGTGCCTCAAGCTTGTCCGCATGCTGCTTTTTAACAAAAGATGAACATCCCCATGTCTTAATGTGCTTAAGATAGGGTCTCTTCCCACACCACATCTCATATGGTGTAGTAGGCACAGTCTTAGTTGGAACTCGGTTCAAAAGGTATGCAGCTGATTCTAGCGCATACCTGCAGAATGATCGCGGTAACTCAGCGTTACTCATCATGGACCGTACCATATCCAATAGGGTTCGGTTCCGTCTCTCCGATACACCGTTATGTTGCGGAGTGTATGGAGGAGTAAGCTGAGAGAGAATTCCGTTCTCTTTTAAATAATCCAGGAACTCGGCACTTAAGTATTCTCCATCTCGATCCGATCTTAGAATCTTGATACTTTTGCCGGTTTGTTTTTCTACTTCATTCTTATATTCCTGGAATTTTCCAAGGGCTTCGGACTTATGTTTCATTAAGAAGACATAACCGTACCTTGAAAAGTCATCCGTAAAAGTAATGAAGTAAGAATAACCGCTTCGCGCATGTGTAGACATTGGACCGCACACGTCGCTGTGTACGAGTCCCAAGAGCTCGCTCGCTCTTACTCCGTGTCCAGTGAACGGAGTCTTTGTCATCTTTTCTTTGAGACAGGATTGACAAGTGGCATACGATTGATATTCGAACGCATTCAAATATCCTTCTGTATGTAACTTAGTCAACCTTCTCTCATTGATGTGACCCAGTCTACAGTTTCATAAGAAAGTCTGATTTATTTCCGGAGACTTTCTTTTGTGTGTATTCTGGACATTGAAAATCTGTGGTTGGTTCAATACGTATATACCATTGCTCAATGTACCTGACCCAATCAGAACTTGATTAAGGTGAATGTTTACAACATTGCTTACAAACGCAAATTCATAACCATCTTTAGAAACCAAAGATACAGAAATGATACTACAAGTTGCGTTGGGTACAAAAAAGCAATTACGCAAAACCAAAACATGTCCATCTGACATTCCCAGGTGATAGCCCCCCACGGCTTTAGCATCCATGCTAGCTCCGTTCGCAACTCTGAGGGTCATGTCACCTGCTTTCAAAACACTACGGTTTCTCAACGCCTGCATAGAATTACTGATATGAGATCCTGATCCGGTATCCAATACCCAGGATGTAGAGTTTATTGAAAGACAGTTTTCAATAACATACACACCTGAAGCTGAAGCTGCAACCTGCTTCAATTCCTGTGTTCTGGCCTTCCAGGCCCTGCAATCATTCTTCTAGTGTCCTTTCTTATGACAATAGAAGCATTCTTCCTTATCCACAAGCTTCCCCACTTTCTTTGTTGCTTTAGCATTTCCCTTCGTATCCACTTTACTAACACCGCCTCTTGGTTTGGTGGGGGCTTTCTTCTTCTTTCCCTTGGCTTTCGCCTTGGACCTAGAAGAAGATGATCCTCCTACAAACAAAGTGGATGTTTCCCTACCTTTCTGTAGGGTGCCCTCTGCGCTCCTCAGCATGTTGAGGAGCTCTGAAAGTTCAACTTCTTTTTCTTGTAAGTTGAAGTTCAGTATAAACTGGGCGTAAATGGAAGGAAGGGACTGGAGAACTAAGTCCGTATAGAGCTCACTCTCCAATGTGGTCCCTAGGTCCGCGAGCTCCTCAATGTAGCCGATCATCTTAAGCACGTGTTTTGCTACTGATGATCCGACGGCCATCCTTGCCGAAAATAACTTTTTCGACGCTTCGTATCTTGCGATACGAGATTGCTCTCCATACAGTTCTTTTGTATGAAGAATTATGGATTCCAAGTCCATATTCTCGTGCCTCCTCTGATGTTCATTGTCCATAGAGGCAAGTACGAGGCACTTGGCCTTCGCGCTATCAATCTCCCAAGTCTTACGGATTTCCTTATCCGCGACGCTGGAAGTGGGACCAGGGACAGAGGGAGCTTTGGTGGTAAGAAGATACCCCAGCTTGTCGTAAGTGATTGCCATCTTGACATTCCTGAGCCAATCTTTGTAGTTTGGCCCTGTCAGTATGTTTTTATCTAGAAGTAACTTAAGTCCAGTCATGTCGATTGGTCGCTGCAATTAGGAGAGAGAAGAAACACTCAGCTTGATGCTCTTGCAAGTTTAGAATGGTTTTTAGTTTGTCTAAACAGGATGGCTCCCACTGTTTCTCGAATCCCTCCTCAAACCAAAAAGGAAGAATTAGTCAGGATCAATCTCACCGTACAATACTTGCTTAACCGTTCAGCCAGGCCAGTGTCGGTACTTCGAGGGAGGTTTTCCAACGCTTTCGCGAAGTTCCTTAATTAAATAACCTCTTTTCCCTGGGGGCGTAGCCCCGCTAACACCTTTCTAGACACCTACTTGGTTTATAGCATTGATCGTTAAGTGAGAAATTTCCCGAGGAGTAGCATATACTCACAGTAGGATCGGGATCCAAATATCATCGCGTGACGAAACTGAAGGAATCCTACCAGAATCATCACACTCCAAATGGTATGCAGCGCTAGCAAGTTTCAGTACTTATGAAACTCCCGATGTGGATTTTTGCCCCATGCTCTTATGACCTTGACTTTGGCCAACAAATCATAAGTCACATGTTAAGTTCTACCCGTTGTTCTCCAGGTTAATTTGAATCCACCCGTACCTACCCTTGACTTTGGCCAATAAGGCAGTACGACTGTTCCAAACCAACGCATCTATCTATGCTGCACATGAATACCCAATAGCTACCAATCACTATGCCTTGACTTTGGCCAACAAACACAGCTTGAATACTATTGACTATTCATGTGAAACGACGGAGGGCTACGAATGGTTTTGCCTAAACCGTGAACGTAGTGAACTTGATATAGTCGATGGAACAAGATAGCTTTTAAAAAGAAGTGGCTCAAACTCCGCATTTTAAAAGTTGATTTTGAAAAGAACCGAGTGGTTTTTCGAAAGTGTTCCAACGACTTTAACTTGGTTTATTTTCTTGCATTAGTTCTTTTAATGCGTGATATTCTTGCATTAGTTCTTTTAATGCGTCCCATCATTTAATCCTACCATTGCAGAAAATAACCAAAATATGACGTACGCTTATGCCATTCGCATTCGCCACGGGGCCCCGTCATTACCCGTTAGGTTACTTAACTAACGACAGAGCGGGGGCTGGGCTAGCGCGGCTGTAAAACATAAGCAACGCCTAAATAATATCATATATAGATATATTGCAATGATAGCCATTTCAGATCACAGATGAACACATTGGATATACTAGGAATCCGCAATTCGTACGAGCCTGTAACGAAAAGCAGATTACACGGTCGCGGTGAATAGCCAATACCCCACCCAAGACCCCTACGGGTGCGGCAAACTACCCACTAAGTACCCGAAGCGAAGCAACCTCCCTCAACCCCGTGAGTAGGCCACTCGGCACTTCGGCATACCCGGTAGTTTGCGCACCCCCTCCATGGGTCTATCCTAGGAGCAAAAACAGTAAAAAGAAATTATACAATGACGGCTACAACCCCGACCCGGTTGTGCGGCCCTACAAATAATTATTACATCAATTTACAAATTTATATGAAATGAAAGAAAAGAAAACTCTCGTCTCACAAGCCCCGGCTATTCACCCGCGACAATCCAATGAATTCATATACACATACCAATGACATTACAGATCACAGATTTGTATAGCCCCACTAATCGACATATAGCGATTAGTAGACGTTCAATACAAATATCATATTACAGAAAAACCCGTCAGCTTAAGTCTTTTAGAAGTTCGATAAAAAATACGGATTTTCAGGACCCCAAAAATAAAATTTTCGTTCTGGAAAATCTGGGCAGAAAATATATATTCCAAAAATCCCAAAACAACCCCAGAAAAACACTGCACCAAACTTGGACCTCGACCGAGTCAACTCGGCCGCGGATCCGCGGCCGGAGCGTGCTCCCGCCGCGTTTCCGCGGCGCTTTGACTCGATCGTTGGACCAAATTTGGTTGGTGATCACACAAAAGCCTGAGCCGATTTTTAAGATAAAATTTATCAATTTTTGAACAGAAAAAAAATCGGCAGAAACTTGACATATCGGGTTCGTTTTGTGAATTTTTCTTTGATCGATCTTCTGGCTACTTTGCTAACATGTTAAATAGAGTTTAACTAGGCTCTGATACCACTGTAAGTCCATGCTATCTCTCCCGGTACTTTCGGGCAAGCGGAATTTAATAAAAAATGATTTTCTTAGAGGTGGTAACATGGACTTAAAAACCCGGATCTTTGTTAAACATCTAACTAACAACCTAACTACGAGTTGCTAACTACTCGGTTAGGGGGTTATACCTTTCTTTTCCCGAACTCCTTCGTCTTCAAGCTTCGATGGTCGTCCGAATCGGCTTCTCCCCGTCGTCTCCTTGGACCGAAGATAGATCCACCTGAAAGCTTCAACCTTTGGCTCCTTCTTCGAACTTTGAAGAAACTAGTTCACTCGGTTTGCTAAACCTTGTGAACTAGAGAGAGTAGAGAAGAGTTTGTATGTGATTTTATCTATGGTTCTTGGTTCTCAACTCATGAGACAAGTGAACCATAGAGTCAAGAGAGGGAGAGCAAGAGGAGGAGATGAGAGCTCAAGAACAAGAGAGAGAATGAGCATGAAAGAATGAGAGAAGACTTTTCTCATTTGGCTCTCATAATCCAAAACAATCATAACACCTCATATCAATCAAGTATTATGTGATGGTTTAAGCAACCATAGCCATATCATTTCATGCACTCATTTTGCACAAAAGAGCAAGCAAGCAAAAGTCTTTGCCATGAAATGATAGCTATAGTTATCATGATGGTCAACTAGTCAAGCCTAGTCAACTGGTCAACAAAGTCAACAAAAGTCAACAAGTCAACAAAGTCAATCCCTCAACAACCATGTCACCATAATACTTAATTAATATAATTGTTAATCACATATCATATTCTCATTAGAGTTGAGCAAAAAGTCAATAGTCAACTGTCAACAGTCAACAACCCTAATGAGAATCCTCTGCCTCTGTCTCTCCGTCAACTGTGCATACACACCCGCATCCGCGTTCCGAGGAACACGAATGCATACTGGATAAAACCAATCCCAAAAGGTACACTAGGATCTGGCTTAAACCAAAGCCCGCTAGTGTGAACTGTCCGGACACTGTACGTGCACAATTGCACGGATGTGACCGAACCCTGTCGCAAAACCATGCGACCTGTCGCAAAAACATGCGACCTCTACTCTTTTGCCTAAAGGCGAATAGCTTTCTGTGTGGGACTCTAAAGACTCGACACTACGCTGGCAGTGGGTTTAACCACAGACCGCAGGCGGCACTAGCTGTGCGTAACGGTCCCCAGGTAGATGCCGACAAGAAGACTGACGAGGCGAAACCCATCTGAAATCCTACTGAGCCTGAATGTGACATTATCCGTACAGTCCGGTCTGTTCGTCTGATACATCGCATGGCGGGCCTAGGGGGCAGTAAACGTCAGTCCCCCAATAGCGGTACAAGTCGTGTCGGAGTGAAGCCCAAAACACCCTAAGATAACACTGGAAACCTACCAGTATATCTCGTTTGCCCTGGCCAGGGACTACTCGTGTAATGGCTCTCCTAGATACAGCGCGATGTCAACCCCTAATACCGGGAGAGACGAATCCTGTCTAACCGTCACTGCCTCCAAGTGCTTCGGGACTGCACCCAACTACCACCTGTTTGCACGACTCCTTTGAGCCGTGGTAGGGTAGTAATCAAAGTACAGTGGGAACACACTCGAGGCGAAGTGACAGTGTCAAGTCAGCGGACTAAGCTGTACTCATGTCACCTGGGAACTGATAACTGACGATAGGCATAATACCAACTAGTCAGTTCCCGACGAGTCCTGTCCAGTGTACTCGTAACCCAACGAGCACCCGCATACTATCTTAAGTACGACGTACTGACGGCTGTGGGACAGACCGTCTCCCACACTGGGATGAGAAGCGCATGCGCTAGTTTACTCCGGAGTATCGATGCCCTGTCTCGATAGTCCTGTGACCAGGGACCTGCATAAGGATGTGCTTATAGATTACCAAGCCCCACTAGTGTGACTGCCATCACAACGCTGGTAATCAAGCAAAGATCCTAAGGGCTCCACTAATGTGTATAGGCGATATACTAAAATAAACACATGTACACATTGAAGTAGAAACAAACCAAGTAGCATACTACTATTTTGAGTAAGATTGTATATACAAGGTGAATATCCCAAGCTTCCATTAAGTAATATACAAACTAGTATGATACAGTAATGGCCTCTAGGGCATATACACTAACACTAGTGATACGACTACGCGCGATACGTTATCCGACACGGTTCGTGCACTTCGTCCTAGTTTTGCTCTTCGGTTAGTTTTGTCGTGTCGCTACGTACGTTAGCCACAATACGAACACTTTGGAGTAGGTTTGGAGTTGGTGTGACGGTAAAACGTAGTTGGTGCGTCTTTTTAGTCGTTTGCTAATATACCCTTGTGTTATTATTTTGTTGTTTTAAGTTCGTGGGCGGCGACTTCATACGCTGCGAAGAAGGGGAAACAGGTGGTTGGCTTTGCTTAGCAAGGATGGTTGGTGAGTGGATTTAACATCTACAGGGAAATCGCCCGCTTGGAGTTTTGCGACTGGGCTAGAAATGTTATGTTTTGTCACATATTCTATTGCATATATAGAGTTGCGCATACAAATTACCACTTGGTTATTGTTGTGCTTGGGCTAGTATCCATAGGACACTGCACTATTATTGACGGCTTATGTTGCACGAGCACTGATTATATGCCACACACACCGTCAATAATTGCCATGACACACACAATACCCTTAAAGATATAATATTGTTTGGTTACGGACATTGAGACATTGATTCATATTCCTTGTGCGTATGACTTATAGCATACCTGTATACCTACATGCTCATGCATATTCCCTGACATGCTTACATGCTAGTTACCCATATACCTATATGGTATTGTACTATTGTGATAGGTATATACACATATGAGACATAGCTACATGTACATCTGGCATACATACATATATATACCTGGAGGGTATTATGGATAGGTATAGACACATATATTGCTACAGCTACTTTGACATCATACATACAAACATATGGACACACATATCTTACTATACCGACATGGTTACGCATACCTTGTCATAGCTACATGTTCACCTGTCTATGATGGTGTATCTAATTTCGGGGAAATCAGGAACCGCGTGATATATTTAGTAACTTGTTGCAGTTAAATAGCTGTTTTCCTTTATATGCTCATATTACTGTTTCATGTTGCATATATTACATTCATGGATTTCATATGATGTTCTCTGATATTTTTACTCTGATGTATATATAATAGTGGAATGGGACGCTGTTATATATGCCTATACACATATATTAGTGGAATGTCACGCTAATATCTATGTGTTGATTCATGCATTCATACGTATTCACTACTTGATGTCTTCTGGATTTGAGGACCGTGGTGGTTTCATGGAATTATGCAAGTATTCTTATTCTTTACTTGATATTGGATGGATCCACTTGAGATTTGTTTTATACCGATACGGGGATAGAGAGTGTCAGTGTTTGGCACTTAAGATTCGAGGACGTATATTACCGATACGGGGATCGAGAGTGTCGATGTTTGGCACTTAAGATTCGAGGACGTATATTACTGATACAGGGATCGAGAGTGTCGGTGTTTGGCACTTAAGATTCGAGGACGTATATTACAGATACGGGGATCGAGAGTGTCGATGTTTGGCAGTTAAGATTCGAGGACATATAAACATGTATTTATGTGTCGATGCTAGACACTTATTTCATGATGTTTTTGGGTGTCGATACTGTACAGTCACCTTATATGAAACATACAGGATATATGAGATATATTGATATTGGACATACAGGATATGTGAGATATATTGATATTGGACATACAGGATATGTGAGATATACTGATATTCTATATACAGGGTATGTGAGATATACTGATGTTATACATACTGGATATATGAGATCTACATGATATGAGAGCCAATTTGGGGGCTGATTTGTGGAAATTGGGAATTGGATTGTCTTGTTGGATTTTGGTCCTACCACGAGGTTAGGATTTCCGTGGGAAAGACATGTTTTATTCCATACTCCACATTTATTGTTTATGCACTTTATCATGTAGTAGTTGTACCTGATAGAGTACTTTCCATGACTGTTGCATTTATATATTATTATCTGCATTGTTTCATGTATTATTTGTACCTGATAGAGTGCCTTACTTGATTATCGCATACAGATTGTCGTATTACTCCTTCATGTATTAGTAGTACCTGCTAGTGTACCTTTCATGACTGATGCATTATATATGACCATTTACTGATGATAGTTTGCATATGATAGATTCGCGCTGTACGTGCATACTTGCGATTACCTGCATATGTTATTTACTATTCACGAGTTGGTAAATCACCCCCGTTGTGCCACAGTGTTTTGCAGGTGTTCCTCAGGATAGTCAGAGGCAGGACTATTTCCATCCATCGTATCATCTTTTGCTGCAGATACCGCTTCGCTTGACAGTGTGCAGTTTTGCTTAGGTAGGTTTTGCAGTTATCCGATATTGCTTGTTGTATATTCGTTGTATCCTGTACTCTTCATCTACCATTATCTTGTATGACTTAGAGACTTGATGTGAGGATGATATTATATATTATTTTGTGACTTGGAGGTTTTTTTTATACAGTTTTATTTATATCGTCTCTTTCTTCGCTACAGCGTCGTATATCTGTGTGGTGGTTGTTTTCTGCCGTTGGGCGTGGATTTTGCTCCCGTTTGGGATGCTATTTCTTATACATTGTTGTACCCATTTTTAGGGGCTTGTTTTACAAAGGAGGTGCTGCCAAATTTTTAAAGAATAAAAGTGGGACTTCAAAGAATTTGGTTTGACATTTCAAAAGTTTTAGAATGTTCTTATTTCTTGTCTTTTAATTGTTTAGATTTCTGGGTTTTGGTTTTATTTTACTGTGTTACGCCTGTAGACGTTGCGTAGTGTTAGGGCCGTCACGTGCCAATTTCGGGCCGTGACAAGTAGGGTTCCTCATCCACTTGAGAGATACTTCAGTTTTCCCTATGACAGTGGGAGCGAGGATTGCATCATGAGATGATGAACCAACTAGTTTCGAGCAGGCCATCAAGTGTGGTGACTCTGTGAGAATGGCTGGATGATAAGTGATCTAAGATGGAATCCATATACACCAACAAAGTATGGACTTTGGTTGCTATATCTGAAGGGTTAAATCCCCATCAGATATCTTGAGAAGATTACTTGGTGTACATAGAAAGGTTGAGACTTTCTAAAGCTAAGGCTTGTTGTAAAAGGTTTTCGTCATCGACCAGGTGTGGATAATGATGAAACCTTTTCTAGACCCTATGCTTAAGTCCATCCGGATCCTACTTGCCATTACTACATACCATGACTACGATATCTGACGGTTGGGTGTCATGACTCTTTTTCTAAATAGTGATTTAGAAGAGAGCGACTATAAGTACACAGCCAGAGGGCTTCATAGACAGTGGGAGCAGCGGAAACGTGTACAAGTTGCTTTATGGGATAAAAAAGGCATCACGGAGTTGGAACATCTATTTTGATGTGGTAGTCAAAGTGTTGATTTCATCAAAATGGTAGATGAACCTTAAATATACAAAAGGTAGTAGGGAGTATGGTGGTGATCCTCGTATTGTACGTGGATGGCATACTCTTAATAGGAAAGGATTTTCCTATGCTACACTCGGTCAATCTCCTCTTATCACAAGGATTCTCCATATATAGGATCAAGGTGATACCTCCTAAATCCTGGGCTTTTGATCTATATAATAGATCTATGCGGATATTAGGATTCTCACTAGGTGTAGTGTGATGGTATCAATCGATCCTGGGGAGAATCACTGGAGAGCTTCCAGGGTGGTAAGGTCGACTGAATGTCAGTTACAGGCATTGTCTTCACTCTTAGTGGAGGGATGGTATGTTGGAAGAGTTCCAAGCTAGATACCATGGCAAACTAGACGATAAAGGCTCGATACATTGCTACAAAAGAGGCAGTCTGGATATATATTAGTTCATGAGATAAACTTCGTTCCAACCATTATGTGACAATGGAGTTGTGGCTAAGGCCTAGGAACTCCCGTCCTATCAATGATCCATACATATTCTTAGGCAGTATCACCTGATCATGGAGATGGATGATCTCCACGGAGATCGAGGTTAGGAGAGTAGACTACAGAAGACAACACGGTGGATCCACTCACAAAGGCCTATTCTCAGGAGAGACTTTTATGGGATGGTTGAGTATGAGATACTTCAACGACTGCTGATTGTTGGGTATGAGATACAACAACAGATGGCCCTAGTGCAAGTGGGAGACTGTTAGTTATATGTATGCCCTAGAGGCCATTACTATACATACGATGTATATTCTAGTCGATGCTTGGATATATATAGTGAGGACTTTCTTGCACGACATGATATTTTGCTATCTGGTTATTCTTTATCCTAACATGTACTCTGATTGTCTCTATGTTACATGTTGATAAAGCCCTTAGGATGAGTACTTGACTACCAGAACTATGATGCAGATCATACTAGTAGGGACAGAGTAGTCGTTAAGTACATCCTTAAAATGTTCCTAGTTGAGGGTATATCGAGACAGGGCATCAATATACCAGAGTAGACTAGCATATAGCTTCTCGACCCATGAAGATGGGCGATGGATGATCCCATATCCATTGGTGTTTGACATCAGAGACAGTATACGGGTGCTCAGTGGAGACTGGGTACAGTGGACGGACTCGCCGAGAACTCCCAGATGGTATTATACCTAACGTCAGATGGTAGTTCCCTGGTGACACTGGTACAGGTTAGTCTGTAGACCCGAGATCGTCATAGAGTCTTGTATGATTCCCACTGTGCTTTGATTTCCACCTTAGCATATTCAAGGGAATGTGCAAAACGGTGGCTTTTGGGTACAGTCCCAAATCACATGGAGGCAATGAGTGATAGGAGGGGTTTCGTTTCTCCCGGTATTGGGGGTTGATGTTGCACTGTGCTCGATTGGCTATAACAGGAAGTCCCTGGCAAGGGCTGCTTCAGAGATATACTAGTAAGTGTTATTAGTAGTTTCTCGACCCGTTATGAGCCTCATATCTACACGACTTATCGAGTTACTGGGGTCTGACGTTTACCACCCCTAGACGAGATATGCGACATATCAGACGAAGAGACCGGACTGTACGGTAGTGTTACTGATTGGATTCTTAGAAGTGTGAGCAGGCTTGCTTGTTGATCTTCTGATCACTCAATACCCGGGTGGCCATTACGTTTAGAAGACCGCTTGCGGCTTGTGGGTGTTTGATATGATCATCACCTACTGCCGGCGTATTGACGAGTCTTTAGAGTTCTACACAGAAGTTTTCTGGCTCAAGCAAAATGAAGTAGGAGAACATATGTGATATGTACGAAACCGAGATTAATACGATATGAGATACCGTATTCTATTCTCGCATTTTGTGACATTGGTCGGTTATATGCGATATAGCCGGGTTATCGGATCAAGTGTTGATTTGATAAGTTGTTACATATGATATTAGTCGGTTATATGTAATATAGCCGGATTATTAAATCAAGTGCTGATTTGATAATCTAATGTATAATTATATATTTGATATATTGCATTAAATTAACTAATATTAAGCTCACTTATGATTTCTTTTTCTTATTTTGTACATAAGTATATATATGATATATACAAGTGTACATTATTTTGTATCTTGCTTGATGATACATGCAACAAAGGTGTGTGTATGACTTACACCATGTTTGGTTTAATTGTTAGGGTTTTATTTATTTTGGTAATTACAAAAGGTGGCATTTTGTCATTGATGAAAGCTTATAGAAACTTGTATTCTTCATTGACCAAGTCCACTCTTTTGTTTTGGCTAAGATATTTGTTAACCCAACCAATTAAACCTAGCCATGATTAGCTCTCTACAAAGTTTAATATATGATATTAACTCACCATGGTTGCCATTATCTTATGGATAATGATCAAGAGAGCTTACTTCTTCTTCCTCCTCAAAAAAGCTTTCTAGCTCCAATGGAGTTGAAGAAAAAGTGTGAGAAAATCAAATCTAAAATGAGCCCACTTCCTACTTCATCATCCTCTACTACTTGCCATTTAGTATAGGGTGTTTGCTTCACTAATTCCGTAATTAGTGAAGAGATAGCTTGGGTTAGTGTCTCCTCGACATAGATCATCTTCGGCCTCGAGGACTTCGAAGCAAGCATGTTCGTTTCTTCAAGGGAGCCTCTTTAGAGTCCGGAGATCACGGTCACAGTGAAGGGACTACTGGACGGAGATATTGAAGTGAAGGAACGGTCTACAAAGGTTTATTCCTTGCTCACTTTACTTCCGAAGTGTTTGCTTTTCTATTCCGTCGGATTTCTAGTATACGATTCTAGGGTCAGGGTTAGCAAGAACGGAAAAATTTTAATTTGGCATGGAAGATACCTCCCAAAACCTTGCTGCCGGGCTAGGTAACCGTGCAAAAGGATCGAGCTTGCTTATTGTCTTCGAGACCGAAGATGACCCACCTTTAAGTCTCTCTCACTCAAGCTCACTCTTCACTAATCAAGGTATTAGTAAAGCAAACAAGCTAAACTAATAGGCTAGAACAGTGTAGGTTGATGAAGTAAGAATTTTGCTCACTTTTTCTTCTACTTCTTCTTTTCTTTTCTCTCCTCAAGAAAATCCTAGAGAGGAAGAAGAAGGAGATGAACTTGGATGAGAGAGTGAGCTTCAATGAACCATGTGAGGTGAGTGATAAGATAAGTATCATTGGCATGATAAATATCCAATGAATAAAACAAAAATGAGATGAGTCATGGCTTCTACATGCTTCTCCAAGCATCTAAGCAAACCACTCATTCTTATTTTTCTTTAATTCATTTATATTTATCATTATCTTCACTCCCATGTAATTCTCATATATCCTAGTTCTATGTATCATCAACCATGATACATATAGCATATACATATATTTATATATCACATATACATTAATATGTACAAAGAGAAGAAAATCATTAGTGAGCTTGATATTAGTTAATATATATAAATATATCAAATATAAATATATATATATCAAATTATTAAATCAATACTTGATTCAATAATCCGGTTATATCATATATAACCGACTAATATCATATGTGTGTGTGTGTGTGTGTGTGTGTGTGTGTGTGTGTGTATCACATTATTAAATCAACACTTGATTCAATAATCTTGTTATACCACATACAACCAACAAATATTCAATATTAGTATATATATGTGTGTGTGTGTGTGTGTGTATGTATGTATATCATATTATTAAATCAACACTTGATTCAATAATCCGGTTATACCACATACAACCAGCAAATATTCAATATTAGTTAATATATATATATATAAATTTTAAATCAACACTTGATTCAATAATCTGGTTATATCAAATATAATTTGGTTAATATCAAATACATAAACATAAATCAAATCATTGAATCAACACTTGATTCAATAATCCGGTTATATCATATATAACCTGATTGATATCAAATATCGCTAGATTAGAATACGATATCACATATTCGTATTTAATCAAGCTCCAGCATATATCACCATATGTGCCATACTTCGTTTCTCTTGAGCTAGGAAACTTCTGTGTGCGACTTTAAAGACTCGTCAATACGCCAACAGTAGGTAATGATCACATCAGATACCTACAAGCCGTCAGCGGTATTAGATGGACGGAACGACTATCCAGGTATTGAACGAATAGAAGATCAACAAGCAAACTTGTCCAAACTCCCGTAGAGCCTATAAGAAACACATACTATATAATCCGGTCTCTTCGTCTGATATGTCACAAATCGAGTCTAAGGGGTGGAATCGTCAGACCCCCACTAACTTGATAAGTAATGCCGATGGCCTATAACCTTTTGAGAAACTACTGATAACACTTACAAGTAAATCTCATCAGCCCTGGCCAGAGACTTACTGTTATAGCTGTAAGTCCACGTTACCCACCCCGGTGCTTGCGGGGAGGTGGAAAACGGAATAAAAATCGGATTTTTATCGAACTAGGCAACATGGACTAACAAAAGGAGGGTCTTTTGTTTAGCAAAGATCCTCCTTTTGTTAGTGCATGTTGCCTAGTTCGATAAAAATCCGATTTTTATTCCGTTTTCCGCCTCCCCGCAAGTATCGGGGTGGGCAACGTGGACTTACAGTGGTATAAGAGCCTAACTAAACATAAACTAGCTAGTTAGTAAAGTGTATGGAAGTTTGATCGGAAAAACCGCAAAACTAAAACATCAAAACCCAAAGTTTCTGTTGATTTTTTTCTGCTCTAAAAATAAAAAATCATACTTCGAAAACCGGCTCAGGTTTTTGTCAAGAAGCACACCAAAAACGGTCCAGTGAACAGTTCAAAGAGCGGCGGTTCCGCGGCAAAAGCATGCCTATTGCCGCGGAACCGCAGCCGTTTTGACTCCGTTCTGGACCGAGTTTGGTGCAGTATTCCTCTGTTAAGGTTTTGGGATTTTTAAGATGGTTTATTTCTGCTCAGATTTTCCAGAAAAGAAATTTGTATTTGGGGTACCTATAAATCCATATTTTTGATCGAACTTCACTACACTTTTACTAATGGGTTATATCTGTGATGTTTATATGTATTGAGCGTCTGCTAATCGCTATACGTCGATTAGTGGGGGTTATACATATCTGTGATCTGTGTTTGTTGATGTTATGTGTATATGAATGCGTTGGATTGTCGCGGATGAATAGCCGGGGGGTTTTGTGAGACGAGAGTTTTCTTTTCATTCATTCATGTAACATGTAAATTGATGTAATATTATTTGTATGGCCGCACAACCGGGTCGGGGTTGTAGCCGTCATTGTATAATTCTTTTTACTGTTTTTTCTCCTAGGATAGACCCATGGAGGGGGTGCACAAACTACCGGGTATCTCGAAGTGCCGAGTGGCCTACTCACGGAGTTGAGGGAGGTTGCTTTGCTTCGGGTACTTGGCGGGTAGTTTGCCGCACCCGTAGGGGTCTTGGGTGGGGTATTGGCTATTCACCGCTACCGTGTAATCCGTTTTTCGTTGCAGGCTCAAACGGATTACGGGTTCCTAGTATATCCAATGTATTCATCTGTGATCTGTAATGTCTATCATTCCTATATATTTATATATGATAACTATTTAGGTGTTGCTTATGTTTTGCATCCGCGCTAGTCCAGCCCCCGCTCTGTCGTTAGTTAAGTAACCTAACGGGTGATGACGGTGCCCCGTGGTGAATGCGGATGGCATAAGGGTACACAATATTTTGGTTGTTTTCTACAATGGTAGGATTAAATGATGGGACGCATTAAAAGAACTAATGCAAGAAAATAAACCAAGTAAAAGTCAATTGGAACACTTTGAAAACCACTCGGTTCTTTTCAAAACCAAACTTTTAAATGCGGAGCTTGAACCACTCCTTTTAAAAGATATCTCGTTCCATCGATTATATCAAGTTCACTACGTTCACGGTTTCGCCAAAACCATTCGTAGCCCTCCGTCATTTCAGTTAAATATTCGGTAGTATTCAAGCTATGTATTTGGACCTCACGCCAAGGCATAGTGATTGGTAGCTGCCGGATATTTATCTGTTGCATAGATAGAATGCGTTGGTTTGAGACAGTCGTACTGCCATTTTGGCCTACATCAAGGGTAGGTACGGGTGGGTTCAAATTAACCTGGATAATGATGGGAAGAACTTGACATGTGACTTATGACATTTTGACCTCACACCAAGGTCATAAGAGCATAGGGCAAAAATCCATATCGGGAGTTTCATAAGTACTGAAACTTGCTAGCGCTGCATACCATTTGGAGTGTGATGATTCTGTTAGGATTCCTTCGGTTTTATCACACGATGATATTTGGATCCCGATCCTACTGTGAGTATATGCTACTCCTCGGGAAATCTCTCACTTAACGATCAATGCTATAAACCTAGTAGGTGTCTAGAAAGGTGTTAGCGGGGCTACGCCCACAGGGAAAAGAGGTTACTTAATTAAGGAACTTCGTGAAAGCGTTGGAAAACCTCCCTCGAAGTACCGACACTGGCCTGGCTGAACGGTTAAGCAAGTATTGTACGGTGAGATTGATCCTGACTAATTCTTCCTTTATGGTTTGAGGAGGGATTCGAGAGACAGTAGGAGCCATCCTGTTTAGACAGACTAAAAACCACTCTAAACTTGCAAGAGCATCATGCTCAAGTGTTTCTTTTCTCTCTCCTAATTGCAGCGACCATTCAACATGACCGGACTTAAGTTATTACTAGATAAAAATATACCGACAGGGCCAAACTACAAAGATTGGCTCAGGAATGTCAAGATGACAATCACTTACGACAAGTTGGGTATCTCCTTACCACCAAAGCTCCCCCTGTCCCAGGTCCCAAAACCAGTGTCGTAGATAGGGAAATCTATAAGACCTGGGAAATAGATTGCGCGAAGGCCAAATACCTTGTGCTTGCCTCGATGGACAACAAACATCAGAGGAGGCACGAGAATATGGACCTAGAGTCCATATTTCTTCATACAAAAGAACTGTATGGAGAGCAGTCTCGTATCGCCAGATACGAAGTGTCGAAGAAGTTGTTTTCGGCAAGGTTGGTCGTCGGATCATCAGTGGCGGAACACGTGCTTAAGATGATTGGCTACATAGAGGAGCTCGCGGACCTTGGGACCACGTTGGAGAATGAACTCTACACTGATTTGATTCTCCAGTACCTTCCTTCCACTTACGCCCAGTTTATCCTTAACTTCAACATGCAAGGAAAGGAGGTTGAACTTTCCGAACTTCTGAACATGTTGAGGAGTGCTGAGGGCACCCTACAGAAAGGTAGGAAGACATCCACTTTATTTGTAGGAGGATCTTCCTCTTCTAGGTCCAGGGCGAAAGCCAAGGGAAAGAAGAAGAAAGCCCCCGCCAAACCAAGGGGCGGTGTCAGTAAAGTGGATACGAAGGGAAAGGGAAAGGCAACAAAGGTAGCGGGAAAGCTGGTGGGGAAGGAAGAATGCTTCTACTGTCACAAAAGTGGACACTGGAAACAGGATTGCAAGGCTTGGAAGGCCAGAACCAAGGATCTGAAGCGAGTTGCGGCTTCAGCTTCAGGTGTGTATGTTATTGAAAACTGTCTATCAATAAACTCTACATCCTGGGTATTGGATACCGGATCAGGATCTCATATCTGTAATTCTTTGCAGGCGTTGAGAAAGCGTAGAGTTTTGATGGCAGGTGATATGACCCTCAGAGTTGCAAACGGAGCTAGCATGGATGCTGAGGCCGTGGGGGACTATCACCTGGGATTGTCAGATGGACACTTTTTGGTTTTGCGTAGTTGTTATTTTGTACCAAATGCAACCTGTAATATCATTTCTGTATCTTTATTATCTAAAGAAGGTTATGAATTTGCATTTGTAAGTAATGTAGTGAACATTCACCTTAATCAAGTTTTGATTGGGTCAGGTACATTAAACAACGGTATATACATTTTAAACCAACCACAGATTTTCAATGTCCAGAATACACACAAAAGAAAGTCTCCTGAAATCAATCAGGCTTTCTTATGGCATTGTAGACTCGGTCACATTAATGAGAGAAGGTTGACGAAGTTACATACAGAAGGATATTTGGATCCGTTCGAATATCAATCGTATGCAACTTGTCAATCCTGTCTCAAAGGAAAGATGACAAAGACTCCGTTCACTAGACACGGAGTAAGAGCGAGCGAGCTCTTGGGACTCGTACACAGCGACGTGTGCGGTCCAATGTCTACACATGCATGAAGCGGTTATTCTTACTTCATTACTTTTACGGATGATTTTTCCAGGTTCGGACATGTCTTCTTAATGAAGCATAAATCTGAAGCTTTTGAAAAATTCCAGGAATACAAGAATGAAGTAGAAAAACAAACAGGCAAAAGTATCAAGACACTAAGATCTGATCGAGGTGGTGAATACTTGAGTGCCGAGTTCCTGGGTTACTTAAAAGAGAATGGAATTCTCTCTCAGCTTACTACTCCATACACTCTGCAATATAATGGTGTATCGGAGAGACGGAACCGAACCCTATTGGATATGGCACGGTCCATAATGAGTAACGCTGAGTTACCGCGATCATTCTGGGGATATGCGCTAGAATCAGCTGCATACCTTTTGAACCGAGTTCCTATTAAGACTGTGCCTACCACACCATATGAGTTATGGAGTGGGAAGAAACCCTATCTTCAATACCTGAAGATTTGGGGATGTCCAGCTTATGTCAAAAAGCAGCATGCGGACAAACTAGAGGCACGCTCAGTACTGTGCAAGTTTGTGGGATACCCAAAGAACTCCAGGGGGTATCTTTTCTATTACGCAGAGGAACAAAATGTCCTTGTTTCTCGTAATGCCCATATTCTGGAACATCAGTTCTTAGAAAAGGAAATAAGTGGGAGCGCTATAGAACTGGAAGAAATTCCAGAACCACAAGCTATTACTGAAAGCTTAGTAGAACCAGAGGGTTCGAAAGATCAGGAAATTCCCATGCCACTCCGCTGGAGTAGTAGGCAGTCTCATCCGCCCGAGAGATACTACGGTTTTCTCATTGATGGGGATAGAGAGGATTGCATCATAGATTGTGATGAGCCTACTTGCTTCCAGCAAGCCATTCAGAGCGTCGACTCGGTAAAATGGCTGGATGCAATGTGGACCGAAATGGAGTCCATGTACACCAACAAAGTATGGACGTTGGACATTGCTCCAGATGGGGTAAAACCCGTAGGTTGCAAGTGGATCTTCAAAAGGAAGATTGGTGTAGATGGACAGGTTGAGACCTATAAAGCTAGACTGGTTCCAAAGGGTTTTCGTCAGCGACCTGGTTTGGACTATGACGAAACCTTTTCTCCAGTAGCTATGATGAAATCCATTCGGATCCTTCTTGCCATTGCTGCCTTCCACGATTATGAAATTTGGCAGATGGATGTAAAGACTGCTTTTCTGAATGGACATTTAGAGGAGTGTGTCTATATGGACCAGCCAGAGGGTTTCATTCAGAGTGGGAACAGCGGAAAGGTATGCAAGTTGCTTAAGTCCATTTATGGACTATAGCAGGCATCGCGGAGTTGGAACATCTGTTTTGATCAGACGGTCAAGGAATTAGGCTTTATCAAAAATCCAGATGAACCATGCATCTATTGTAGATTTGTAGCGAGAACTGTAGTATTCCTCGTTTTATACGTGGATGACATTCTCTTAATAGGAAATGACATTCCTATGCTAAAATCTGTCAAGGGGTTCTTGTCACACAGGTTCTCCTTGAAAGACCTGGGTGATGCCTCATACATTCTAGGGATCCGGATCTACCGTGACAGATCCAAGAAGATTTTAGGACTCTCACAGTCCAGGTACATCGACACCATACTGAAAAGATTCAGTATGGAAGATTCCAAGCACGGTAATCTACCGGCTTGTCACGGGATCACCCTCTCCAAAAAGATGTCTCCCAAGACTGATTTGGAGAGGGATCGCATGTCTATTATACCCTACGCTTCTGCGGTAGGCTCTATAATGTATGCGATGTTGTGTACCAGACCAGATGTGGCTTATGCACTGAGTGTTGTAAGCAGGTATCAGTCAAACCCTGGGGAGAAACATTAGATAGCGGTAAAGAACATTCTCAAGTACCTGAGAAAGACTAAGGAGATGTTCTTGGTGTATGGCGGAAAAGACCTCCAGATTGAGGCCTTTGCTGACTCCAACTTCCAGAGTGACAAGGATGATTCCAAGTCCATGTCGGGTTTTGTCTTTACCCGCAATGGAAGGGCGGTGTGTTGGAAGAGCTCCAAACAGGAAACCGTTGCTGACTCGACTATGGAAGCGGAATACATCGCTGCATCTGATGCCGCAAAAGAAGCTGTCTGGATGAGAAAGTTCTTGAAAGAACTTCTGGTGGTTCCGTCCATTGTTGATCCAATACCTCTGTATTACGACAACAACGGGGCTATAGCTTTAGCAAAGGAACCCAGGTGCCATCAGAAATCCAGACACATCTTGAGGCGGTATCACCTGATCAGGGAGATCGTGGATCGCCAGGAGATCGAGGTTCGGAAGGTTGCTTCAGAAGATAACACTGCAGATCCATTCACGAAGGCCTTACCCCAGACTCAGTTCGAGCGGCTGATCGAGATGATAGGTCTTCGATACGCCAGTACACGGTCTTAGTGCAAGTGGGAGATTGTTAGTGTATAAGCCCTAGAGGCCATTACTGTATCATACTAGTATGTATATTACTTGATCGAAGCATGGGATATTCACAGTTGTATATACAATCTTGCTCGAAATGGTAGTATGCTACTTGGTTTGTCTCTGCTTTAATATGTGCATGTGTTTCTTTTAGCATATCGCTTATATACATATTATTAGAGCCCTTAGGATCTTTGCTTGATTACCAGCGTTGTGATGGCGCTCACACTCGTGGGGGCTGGGTAATCCATAAGCACATCCTTATACAGGTCCCTAGTCGTTGGAGTATCGAGACAGGGCATCGATACTCCGAAGTAGACTAGCGTATGCGCTTCTCATCCCAGCGTGGGAGACGGTTTGTCCCACAGCCGTCAGTACGTCGTACTTGAGATAGTATGCGGGTGCTCGTTAGGTTACGAGTACACTGGACAGGACTCGTCGGGAAATGTTGGTTAGTATTATACCTATCGTCAGTTATCAGTTCCCAGGTGACATGAGTACAGCTTAGTCCGCTGACTTGACACTGTCACTTCGCCTCGAGTGTGTTCCCGCTGTACTTTGATTACTACCCTACCACGGCTCAAAGGAGTCGTGCAAACAGGTAGTAGTTGGGTGCAGTCCCGAAGCACTTGGAGACAGTGACGGTTAGACAGGATTCGTCTCTCCCGGTATTAGGGGTTCACATCGCGCTGTCTCCAGGAGAGCCATTACACATGTAGTCCCTGGCCAGGGCAAGCGAGATATACTGGTAGGTTTCCAGTGTTATCTCAGGGTGTTCTGGTCTACACTCCGACACGACTTGTACCGCTATTAGGGGACTGACGTTTACCTCCCCCTAGACCCGCCAAGCGATGTATCAGACGAACAGACCGGACTGTACGGAGACTGTCACTTTCAGGCTCAGTAGGAGTTCAGATGGGGTCACCTCATTAGTCTTCTTATCGGCATCTACCTGGGGACCGTTACGTACAGCTAGTGCCGCTTGCGGTCTGTGGTTAAACCCACTGCCAGCGAAGTGTCGAGTCTTTAGAGTCCCACACAGAGAGTTATTCGCCTTTAGGCAAAATGAGTAGAGGTCGCATGGTTTTGCGACAGGGTTCGTTCACATCCGCGTACATAAGCGTAATAGGTGTACACTCCTAATCCTAGGAGCTCTAGCAACCTGAGAGAAGGTAAAGGGAAAAGACAACTGAACAATACTTATTCTATTTCACCAGAATCAGAAACCATCCTCGAACTGGAACAAGTTCCTTCGAGTTCGTATGTAACTATATGATGGTCATATCCAAGCAATATGGATCTTCGTAGTGATACGGAGTGTTCTGTAGAAACGCAAAGGTGAAGTAGGAGTGGCGATGATATCTGCGGCTTTGTCGTAAATGATAGTAGTCAAAATTTACTTTGCCCTCTTTCTAATCCCTTTATTTATCTTTACTTATTACCTTCTGTGTACCACACCTAGGCTAATTGGTTTTCTTCCATACCTACCTTTCAGCACTAGCCTGAGGTTTGGAAGAAGACTATCCAATAAGCGCGATTGGTGTACTCTCCTAAATACCAGGAACCCTCGCAACCTGAGAGAAGGTAAAGGGAAAAGACAACTGAATAATCCCATTCTATTTCTCCAGAACTAGAATCCATCCTCGAACTGGAACAAGTTCCTTCGAGTTCGTATGTAACTATATGATGGATATATCCAAGAAATGTGTATCTTCGTAGTAATACGGAGTGTTCTGGGGAAATGTAAAGGTGATATAGGAGTGGCAATGATATATGAGACTAACTGACAATCCAAAAGCCAAAGTGTTTTAAGCAGGTTCGGTTAACTTGGTTCATGAGTTTTAGTCTAGGGTCGGGCCATGGTCGCTGCCAAAGAGAGAGAGAGAGAGAGAGAGAGAACATTCAGCGTGCACTCCAATCTATATTAGAATGGTTAATCACTTTATCTAATCAGGATGGCTCCCACTGTATCCTCGAATTCTCCTCCAAACCCAAAAGGAGAATTAGTCGGGATCATCTAAAATCACCCGAAGAGTAGCACCTACTCATCAGCGGGAATCGGGATCCAACTATCATAGCATGATAAGTTGATGGAAACCACACAAGTCACCACACTCCAGAAGGTATGCACATGACTGGCAAGTTTCCTATATGTTTGAAACTCCCGATGTGATTTTTACCCCAAGCGGCTTATGACCTTGACAGAGGTCAACATATCATAAGCCGCAAGTCAAGTTTAACCTGTCATTGTCCTGGATTAACTTAGACCCACCCGTACATGCCCTTGACAGAGGTCAAAATAACTGGGTGACTTTCCTAAATAATCCCATATCTATGCAACAAATAAGCATTACCCAGCTACCAAATACTGTGCCTTGACAGAGGTCAACATACACAGCATGAATACTAAGTAATACATGTAAGAAATGACGGAGGGCTACAACTGGTTTTTGGTTAAAAACCTTTAACGTAATGAAATAGATATCGTTGAAGGAATCCAAGTGGTTTTACAAATATATAGTGGAGAAAACTTTTGCTAAAGTGGTCACTCCCTGTTAAGGGGTCTCGGCTCTTTCCTCATCGAATGAGGTGCAGGATATTCCAAACTGAATAGCACGATGCAAAGCAAAAGAATCGACTATATTGAAGTTATTACATTGACACAAACTTCTGCTCAAGTGGTCACTCCCTTTAAAAGGATCTCGGCTCTTGCCTCATCGAATGAGGTGCTGGATATTCATAACCGAATACCACTGTGCAAAGCAAAAGAAAACGTCTGTAATGTCTGTTTTCAAAAACTTGGTTCCAACAACATCATATAGGTTTGTTTTATCCTTGCATTGATCAGAATCAACGCAGCCCCATCAATTAAACATATCACGCCAGATAAAGGAACGAAAATAAAATTTACGTATATGCCATCCGCATTCGCCACGGGGCACCGTCATCACCCGTTAGGTTACTTAACTAACGCAAAAGTGAGGACTGGATTAGCGTGGGTGTAAAACATATACAACAACTACTAGTAAATATATAAATACTTATAACATTCATCCCAGGCATGATATAAAGCAACATTACAGAATCTCAGCCAAGCAAAACAGAGTGCTGGATAATCCTGGAGCCTCGGGTTTCACTTGAGCCGCAAATGAGACCCGACGTTCCCCTATCGTGTGGATAGCCTATGCAATGAAAACTGGGACCCTTACAAGCGCGGCAAGTTACCCGCCAATCCCAGAAGTGAGGAAAACCCAATCAACAAAGTGAATGGGCCACCCAGCACTTCACGGTAACTTTAGCACCCCACCTGGGATCAAACTATACCCCCTACGAGTGCGGCGAATAGCCCACCAATTCTAGAATGAGGCCCCATCCGTCTCAACCCTATGAGATGCGGACCCGTTGCCTTCTAAAACCCGGCTATTCGTGCGCGGGGTCATCCTAGTATATAAAAGAAAATAATATGTACAAGGGTTACATCGACCTCAACCCGGTCGTGCCCCAAACCAATAATATACAAACTGGCAGAGACGGCAGTACACATGTCGGATACATGCCCAACAATATCAAATGTACAATGTATCATCAAGCATGACACAAAGAACAAATATATCACATATATATTAAATGTATAAGTGAGAAAAAGAAATCCTTAAGTGAGCTAATATTACTTAATGTATATTAATATATCAAATATATAATCATACATTAAATTATTAAATCAACATTTGATTTAATAATCCGGCTATATTACATATAACCGACTAATATCATTTATACCAACTTATCGAATCAACACTTTATTCGATAACCCGGCTATATCACATATATCCGACCAATATCACATATCACGAGATAAGAATACGGTATCACATAAACGTATTAATCTCGGTCCCGCACATATCACATATGTGCCCTATTTCATTTCGCGTGAGGAAAGAAACCTCTGTGTTGGACTCTAAAGACTCGTCAATCCGCCGGCAGTAGATAATGATAATATCAGTTACCCACAAGCCGTCAGCGGTACTAGATGGACGTAACGGCTACCCGGGTATTGAGCGATCAGAAGATCAACAAGCAAGCTTTCTCATACTCTCATGAATCCAATAAGTAACACTACCGTAAAGTCCGGTCTCTTCGTCTGATATGTCGCATATCCAGTCTAGGGGTGGTAAACATCGGACCCTAATAACTTGATAAGTCATGCCGATGTGAGGCTCATAACGGGTTGAGAAACTATTGATAACACTTACTAGTAAATCTCGGTATCAGTCCTGGCCAGGGACTTATTGTTATAGCCAATCGAGCACAACGCAACATCAACCCCAATACCGGGAGAGACGAATCCCCTCCTATCGCTCATTGCCTCCATGTGACTCAGGAATGTACCCAAAAACCACATGTTTGCGTATTCTCTTGAACGTGGTAGGGTGAAAATCAAAGCACAGTAGGAATCGCATAAGACTCTATGACGATCTCGGGTCTACAGACTAACATGTACCAGTGTCACCAAAGAACTACTATCTGACGATAGGCATAATACCATATAGGAGTTCTCGGCGAGTCCTGTTCGCTGTACCCAGTCTCCAATGAGCACCTGTATACAATCTTTGATGTCAAACACCGATGGATGTGGGATCATCCATCGCCTATCAAATGGGTCAAGAAACGTATACGCTGGTCTACCTTGGAATATCGATGCCCTGTCTCGATACACCCATGACTAGGAACAATTAAGGATGAACTTATGGACTACCCTGGCCCCACTAGTATGATCTACATCATAATCCTGGTAATCAATTATACATCCTAAATGCTTTATCAACATGTGAGAGAAAGACAGTATCATAATACAAGTCCACATGTTAAGATAAAGAGCAACCAGATAGCATACTATCATGTCGAGCAAGAAAGTCCTCTCTATATATGTCCAAGCATCCACTATAATATACAATCATGTACAATAATGGCCTCTAGGGCATACATACAGCTAACAATCTCCTACTTGCACTAAAGCCAATTGTTGTAGTATCCCATACCCAACATCCTAGAGAATCTCTCAAATTGTATCTGGGGTATGGCCTTCATGAGTGGATCCGCCGTGTTATTCTTCGTGTCAACTCTCCTGAACTCGATCTCCCGGTGATCAACTATCTCCCGGATTAGGTGATACCGCCTCAGAATATACCTGGATCGATGATGGGACCTGGGTTCCCTGGCCAAAGCCACTGCTCCATTGTTATCACAATACAAAGGTATTGAATGCTCGATAGACGGAACCACAACAAGTTCGGTTATGAACTTCTTCATCCAGACGGCCTCTTTGGTGGCATCGTTGGCAGCGATGTATTCAGCCACCATCGTCGAGTCTGCTACGGTTTCTTGCTTGGAACTTTTCCAACAAACCGCCCCTCCATTGAGGGTGAAGACAAAACCCAAGAGCAACTTAGAGTCTTCCTTATCACTCTGGAAGCTCGAATCTGTAAATGACTCCATTTAGAGTTCATCGTTACCATACACTAAGAACATTTCTTTAGTCCTTCTCAATCACTTAAGAATATTCTTCACAGCTGTCCAGTGATTCTCTTCAGGATCTGCTTGATACCTACTCACTATACCTAGTGTGTATGCTACATCATGTCTGGTATATAACAACGCATACATGATGGAGCTTACTTCCGAAGAATAAGGTATCCCTTGCATGCGAGCCCTCTACAAATCAGTCTTGGGAGACATCTCTTTGGAGAGAGTGATTCCTGAGATCGTGGGTAAATTCCCACGCATGGAATCTTCCATACTAAACCTGTTTAATATGGTGTCAATGTATCTGGATTGGGACAATCCCAACATCCGTTTAGATCTATCTCTATAGATCTTAATCCCCAAGATATAGGAGGGATCACCCAGATATTTCAGTGAGAATCTTTGTGATAAGAAGAGCTTGACCTAGTGCAGCATAGGAACACCATTTCCTATCAAGAGTATGTCATCCACGTACAATACGAGTAAGACGACCTTACTCTCTGCCTTCTTGTATACACTGTAGGGTTCCTAGGCACCCTATGGAGGTCTCTCAAGGCATCGAACATGCCAATATAAAAATTTACGGGTGCCGAGAGACCCGACTACGGATCGTTTGCTAGAAAAACTAGGCGAAAACAAAACTAGTTAACACTTAACTAATGGGAAAACGGAAATACAACCTTTGTAGATCCGGTCCTCCACTTCCACGGCTCCGAGATGAGGTCCTCTCCGCTGTCCAAAAAGAATCCGGGCTCTAGCGTCGACTTCATCGGAGAATAAGCGAGCTAGGTCGTCGATGTCCATGCCGAAGATGATCTACGTCGAGGCATCGCTAAATCAAGCTCCACCTTCACCAAGTCTTGAAAACTTGTGAAGGAAACACACTCTACTACTTGGCAAGAGGTAGAGGATGAAGAAATAGGAAGTGGGTAGACTTTAGAATTGGATTTCTCACTTGTTTCATCAATCCACCATTGATGAAGAAAGCTTTTCTTCTTTGAAGAAGATGAAGAAGAAGAAGCTAATTGTTATGATTTGTTAATTAAAAAGAAAAGAATAATCCAATCTTTATCATAACATGACCATGGTTATGTGTAGAGACTAAACCCAAGTTAAGTGAATGGTTAGGTTAGGAATGAAGACAAAAATGGTGACTAAGTCAAAGTATTCATGAATGAACAAAAGAATGCCACCATTTTTC
The DNA here is from genome assembly GCA_030015575.1 of Agapanthus africanus. NCBI lineage: Eukaryota > Viridiplantae > Streptophyta > Magnoliopsida > Asparagales > Amaryllidaceae > Agapanthus > Agapanthus africanus. The sequence continues at coordinate 354,239,742 of CM057350.1, read as the reverse complement.
TTTTCTTTTCCTTAAATGAATAATGAATATAAATAAATGAATAAGTATATAAAACCCTAACCATTCATATAACCATGGTTTAATCTTTACACAAGCATAAGTCAACATGTATCATCAAACATGATACAATGTATATGCACAAAAGTATATCACATATACAACTTGCACATCGAGTGAGAAAATCCATATAAAGTGAACCTATACTAGCTAATGCAAAGTAATATATCAAATATATAATTATGCATTAAATCATTAAATCAACTCCTGATTTAACGATCCGGTCATATCGTATATAACCGACTAGTATCCTTTGTATCGGTTTATCGAATCAATCCTTGATTCGATAACTAGGGTATATCGCATATAACCTAATTGATACATTCATCGCGAGAATGGAATACGGTATCACATACACGCATTATTCTCGATCCCGCACATATCTCATATGCGCTCCTATTTCGTTTCGCTTGAGCCAGGAAACCTCTGTGTAGGACTCTAAAGACTCGTCAATACGCCGGCAGCAGATGATGATCATATCAAACACCCACAAGCCGCAAGCGGTCTGCTAAACGTAACGGCCATCCGGGTATTGAGCGATCTGAAGATCGACGAGCAAGCCCGCTCACACTCCAGTGAATCCAACCAGTAACACTACCGTACAGTCCGGTCTGATCGTCTGATATGTCGCATATCTCGCCTAGGGGTGGTAAACGTCAGACCCCAATAGCTCGATAAGTCGTGTCGATATGAGGTCTATAATACTTCGAGAAACTACTGGTAACACTTACCAGTAAATCTCAGCAACACTGGCCAGGGATTTCCTGTTATAGCCAATCTAACACAGCACAACATCAACTCCCTATACCGGGAGAGACGAATCCCCTCCTATCGCTCATTGCCTCCATGTGACTCGGGACTGTACCCAAAAACCACCGTTTTGCACGCCCTCTTGGACGTGGTAAGATGGAAATCAAAGCACAGTGGGAACCACACAAGACTCTATGACGATCTCGGGTCAACAGACTACTCTGTACCAGTGTCACCAGAGAACTGCCATCTGACGTGAGGTATAATACCATTTGGGAGTTCTCGGCGAGTCCGTCCAGTGTACCCAGTCTCTACTGAGCACCCGTATATCATCTCTGATGTCAAACACCAATGGATATGGGATCATCCATCGCCCATCTGTATGGATCGAGAAGGTATACGCTAGTCTACTCTGGTATATCGATGCCTCGTCTCGATACACCCACGACTAGGGACTTTGAAGGATGTACTTATGGACTACCATGTCCCCACTAGTATGATCCGCATCATAGTCCAGGTAGTCAAGTACAGATCCTAAGGGCTTTACCAACATGTAACAGAGAGACAATCAGTATACACGTTAAGGTAAAGTTCAACCAGATAGCATACTATCATGTCGAGCAAGAAAGTCCTCCCTATATACGTCCCAGCATCCACTACAATAAACATCCTATGTACAGTAATGGCCTCTAGGGCATACATATAACTAACAATCTCCCACTTGCATTAGGGCCATCTGATAGCAGTGGTTGTAGTATCTCGTACTCAACCATCCCATAAAAGTCTCTCTCTGGGAACAGGCCTTTGTGAGTGGATCCGCTGTGTTGTCCTTTGAGTCTACTCTCCAAACCTCGATCACCATGGAGATCAATCATCTCCATGATCAAGTGATACTGCCTTAGAATATGTCTGGATCACTGATGGGACGGGCGTTCCTTGGCATAAGCCACAACTCCATTGTCACACAATGGTAGGAACGTAGTTCATCTTATGAACCAATATACACCCAAACAGCCTCTTTGGTAGCATCTTAAGTAGCGATGTATCGTGCCTTTATCGTCTAGTATGTCACGGTATCTAGCTTGGAACTCTTCCAACATACCGTCCCTTTACTGAGGGTAAAGACAATGCCTGCGACTGACACTCAGTCGTCATTATCACCCTGGAACCCTTCCAGTGATTCTCCCCAGGATCGGTTGATACCGTCTCACTACAACTAGTGAGAGTCCTAACATCCAATTAGATCTATCTTATAGATCCAAACGCCAGGATTTAGGAGGTATCATTTTGATCCTATATGGAGAATCATTGTGATAAGCGGAGATTGACCGAGCGTAGCATAGGAAACTCCTTCCCCATCAAGAGTATGTTATCCACGTACTCTACGAGGATCATCACCATACTCCCTACTACCTTTTTGTATATACAAGGTTCATCTACCATTTTGATGATGTCAAACTCTTTGACTTATCCATCAAAACAGATGTTCCAACTCCGCGATGCCTGCTTTATCCTATAAAACATCTTGCACACGTTTCCGCTGCTCCTGCTGTCTACGAAGCCCTCTGGCTGTGTACTTATAGACGCTCTCTTCCAAATCATCATTTAGAAAAGCAGTCAAGACACCCAACCACCAGAGATCGTAGTCATGGTATGTAGCCGTGGTAAGTAGGATCTGGATGGACTTAAGCATAGCTCCTTAGAAAAAGGTTTCATCATAATCCACGCCTGGTCGATGACGAAAAGCTTTAACAAGTCTAGCTTTGAATGTCTCAACTTTTCCATCTACACCAAGTAATCTTCTCAAGATATACTTGCTCCTGATGGGGATTTAACCCTTCAGATATAGAAACCAAAGTCCATACTTTGTTGGTGTATAAGGATTCTATCTCAGATCGCTAAACATCCAGCCATTCTTACAGAGTCTCACTCCTGATGGCCAGCTCGAAACTAGTTGGGTCATCATCTCATGATGCAATCCTCGCTCCCACTGTCATAGAGAAACCGAAGTATCCCTCAGGTGGGTGAGGAACCCTACTAGATCGGCGGAGAGGCTGAGGTTCGTTGGAATCTACTGAATCCTTTGGTTCTACCAAATCATCTGCTGTGGCTTGTATAGCTGGAACATTTTCAGTTGTACATAACAGATCTTGCCTCGAGCTTGTCCGGATTTTGCTTTTCAGACATAGGCCGGACAACCCCAAATCTTAACTAGCTTAAGACATGGGCTCTTCCCTTTCCATATCACATATGAAATGGTAGGCAACTGATTTGATTGGAACCCTATTCAATAGGTATGCAACTTCATAAGTGCATAACTCCCAAAAAGGAAAAAGGTAACTCAGTATTACTCATCATAGAGCACACCTTATCACATAAGGTGTAATTGCTCCACCCCGATATACCATCGTGCTATGGTGTATTCGGAGGAGTAATGCTGAGAGAGAATCTCATTCTCCTTTAGAATAGTCCAAGAATTCCGTGCCCAAGTATTCTCCTCCTCGATCACATCAAAGGACATAATACTTATACCCTTATTTTGGTTCTCTACTTCTAGCTTATATTCTGTGAATATCTCAAAAGGTTCGGACTCATGTTTCAATAGGAACATATGACTAAATCTTGAGAGATTATAAGAGAATATAATGAAGTATAAAGAACCGGTCTTGGCATGTGTAGACAGGGGACCTTACATACATCAACATGTATCATCCCAAGAGTTTACTAACTCTTTCTCTGTTTCCAATAAACAGGGCTATGGTCATCTTATCTCTGTGACATGACTGGCAAGTTTCACAAGATGTAAATTCAAACTGATTTAAATATGCATCTACATGTAACTTCAGCGAGTCGGGTCGCATTGATATGACCTAGTCTACAATGCCTCAAGAAGGATTCATTCATTTCTGAACTCTTCCTCTTGTGTGTGTTCCGTATACTAAGAACTGTAGTTTGATTTAGAACATTAATGTTTTTAGATAACGTGCCTGAACCGATCAACTTTTGATATAGGAAATGTTCAAAACATTATCCAACAATACAAAATTTTATCATTTCTTTACTAATAAAGAGACTGATATGATTTTTTATATCAGGTTCGGTATCTAATAACATTCGTTCAGAATCAATGTATTGGTATTACAGGGGGACAGTGACCAACAGACCTGGCTGCAACTCTTGCCCCGTTTTCTGCCTCATGAAACTTATCACCCGTTCTCAGTTCTCTACCTTTCTGTAGCCCTATGTAACATATTACATATCTGGGATCCTGATCTGGTATCACATACCCAGGACGTAGAGGATAAAGAGAAACAGTTCTTTATAATGAACACACCCGAAGATGATGCATCAGCATGCACTCTCTTCGTTTGGGCGGCACGGGAATTCTGGTAATCCCCAATTTCCTGCTCTGTCTTATAACAATTATAAGTTGGAGCGGGACCAACGTTCCCCAGCTCAGTATAACAAGCGGGTTCGGTCAATAATCCGTTTTATTATCTTGATTAAGGCGTGATATGGTCGCTACCTGGAGAGAGAGAGAAGAAAACACTCAGCGTGCGCTCTTTCAAGAATAGATTGGTTATTATTTTATCTAATCAGGATGGCTCCCACTGCTTTTTATCAAATCTTCCTTCAAACCCTAAAAGGAAAGACTAACCGGGATTAATTACACACTACAAGTTCGCCAATCTTTCAGCTAGGCCAGTGTCGGTACTTTGAGGGAGGTCCCCCGTGCTTTCGCACGAACCTAATTAATGTAAACCTCGTTTTCCCAGAGGCGTAACCCCGTTGACACCTTTCTAGACACCTACTTGATCGGCTAATTGTAATGCGTAAAACTCTCCCAGGAGTAACTCTTACTCGGAGCGGGTATCGGGATCCAACTATCTCATAGAAGGTATGCAATCTCATTGCAAATTTCAACACTTGAAATTCCCGATAATATTTTGCCCCTAGCGTCCTATGACCTTGACAGAGGTCAACAAACCATAGGCTGCTAGTCAAGTTCAACCTGTCATTTCCTGATTGAAGTAAACCCACCCGCACGACCCTTGACAGAGGTCAACAAGGTCGCACGACTACCCTAAATCAATCACATCATATGCTTATGCAGATAAGCACCAATCAGCTACCGCACACTACGCCTTGACAGAGGTCAACAAACGCAGCACGAATACTAACCAGTACATATCTGAAATGACGGAGGGCTACGACAGGTTTTTCTGAAAACCTATTGCGTAATGAACTTGATATCGTTGTAGAATCAAATGATTTTAAAATGGAGTGCTTTTGAGGCTTTTCTAGTTTTGCTAAAGGAGTCACTCCCGGTGAAGGGATCGTCGGTCCTTTCCTAGTCGAATGAGGTGCGGGATATATCATATATATCACTGTGCAAAGCCAAAACACTTAAAAGCAATCAAAAGATAAACCGAGTGTGTAGCATCTGCCAGTTATTGCTAAAGGAGTCACTCCCGGTGAAGGGATCTCGGTCCTTTCCTTATCGAATAAGGTGCAGGATATATCACATATACCGCTGTGCAAAGCAAGAACTGTAGCTACCTGTTTTATTTTGAAATTCGATTCTACAACATCTTAGGTTTCTTTTATTTCATTAATCACATTAATGAAGTCCCATCATTTAAGTACCTAATCATCACAGATAAGTACGACGTACACTTATGCCATCCGCATTCGCCTCGATGTCCCCTCGCGCACCGTTAGGTTAGGTAACTAACGGCAGAGCGGGGCAGGGCTAGCACGGGTGTAAAACATAAGTAACGTCTATATAATATATCATATATACTATATACTGTATCTATCATAGAACATCACATGATCACATCACAGATATCGCAGCAGAAGAATCATATGAAATATTGGATATACTAGGACGTCCGTGTTTTCAATACGAGCCAGTATAAAACACGGATTCCACGGTCATGATGAATAGCCAAACCCACACCCCAAGACCCCTACGAGAGCGGCAAGCAACCCTACCAATTCTGGAGTTAGGAGACCCGGACTCGACTCCTCGAGTTGGTCTCCCACTGGACTCCAGAACCCGGTTACTTGTGCTCCCCTCCTTGGGTCTATCCTAGTGCGGAAAAGTAAATAATATACAAAGGGTGACATCTTCCGCTACCTGGAAGTGCCCCAATAAAAAGAATATTACATACAAGTTTTTACATGAATGAAAATGAAAAACACTCATCTCACATAAAACCCCCCGGCTATTCAAACACGACGATCCAATATAACATATCCAGCAACATATAACATCACATGTCATCAACGTAAGTAAATATGCGCATCCCAATTGTCGTTGACATATAGCAACGAAACCGGCGATATCATATATTACACTTACGGTCACAGAAAAGAAAGTGTAAAACTACAACAGTCGGAATCCGCAACCACCTCAGACATCGCATGCCTGACCAAATGAATTACTTAGACATCGCATGCCTAACAATTATAAACCCCGCATTTTAGTCTCATTATCGAAAACACTTTTCAATATCAAGTCGGGCAATTCAACAGGATTCCCGACAGTCTGATCGAATGCTCGTCGCAAACTTCAGTAGACGGCCGCACCCCCGATACCATCGACGAAGTGCACCAAGACGGAACACCGCTGCCGCGAGCACCCGAACGGATGCTTTCGGCGACGGGGTTCTCCTACAGTCACTTGGTCGGGGCTATGGAGCGAGGCTGTCTATTAAGTTTACCCGGCGAGTATCCGCGTACACTACGTGATTGCGACGGACTTTTGATCACATCAAAATTCCGTGGCAACCGATCAAGTGAGACTAAATTGCTATGTTTATAACATTCATTCAGTTATCTCATAACTATTTGTGAATTCCAATCGTTGTATCACATTCCAGATAAACAGAAAATGTTAAACTTTCCGATCGAACAATCGAACACCCAAGTTTTCCCGATACAGCTCAACACATGAAATAAGTCTAACAACATTCCGTTCGTGCCTCAGTACCAACGGTCCAGCCGTAGAAGGGTCAAGCCAACGCCTCACATGTGGCACGCCGTACTGCCCCAAACCCGAAAGTTCAAAGGGCAGTTCAAGACGGTCACATAATCGAGTTAAGGTTTGTTGTCTTCTAGAGGGTCCATCGCGTTACTTGCACTACTTAGAACGTCGTTAAACTACGGAAAAATCCAACACTTGGAAATTTCCCGACAGGGGAAAAATTGGGTATTTATATCCGGTCGAACTTTTTAACATATTAAAAAATTTATCCGGAAAGCCACACAGACAAAATTTGATACTCCGATCGAAACACCGAATCCCTAAAACAATCCCAGAAAATACAACTCTGGAATAAATATTAAAAACATCCAGAACACACAAGAAACACCAACAGAAACAACTGAAGAGAAACCACATCCTAATCATCACAGACGACCGCGGAACCGCCGCAAAAGGGGGGTCAACGCCGCGGTTCCGCGGCCGTACTGTTGAATTAGGTTGTCGTTTTCTCCAGTTTTTCTTACAATTTCCTGCACATTTCTCTGCATATTTTTAATTTGGAAAAATCCCAGTTTTTTAAAAAAGGACAGAGAGCAATTTTGAAATGGGATTTCGGGTTCGTTCGGACTTCAAACTCCGTCTAGACTTCGCCTAAGGCTCTAGCTAGGCTCTGATACCACTGTAGGGTTCCTAGGCACACTAATGAGGTCTCACAAGGCATCAACCATGCCAATTTCAAATAGTAACGGTGCCGAGAAACCCTAATACGGATCGTTTGCTAGAAAAACTAGGCGAAAACAAAACTAGTTAACACTTAACTAATGGGAAAACGGAAATACAACCTTTGTAGATCCGGTCCTCCACCTCCACGGCTCCGAGATGAGGTCCTCTCCGCTGTCCAAAAAGAATCCGGGCTCTAGCGTCGACTTCATCGGAGAATAAGCGAGCTAGGTCGTCGATGTCCATGCCGAAGATGATCTACGTCGGGGCATCGCTAAATCAAGCTCCACCTTCACCAAGTCTTGAAAACTTGTGAAGGAAACACACTCTACTACTTGGCAAGAGGTAGAGGATGAAGAAATAGGAAGTGGGTAGACTTTAGAATTGGATTTCTCACTTGTTTCATCAATCCACCATTGATGAAGAAAGCTTTTCTTCTTTGAAGAAGATGAAGAAGAAGAAGCTAATTGTTATGATTTGTTAATTAAAAAGAAAAGAATAATCCAATCTTTATCATAACATGACCATGGTTATGTGTAGAGACTAAACCCAAGTTAATTGAATGGTTAGGTTAGGAATGAAGACAAAAATGGTGACTAAGTCAAAGTATTCATGAAGCTTCATGAATGAACAAAAGAATGCCACCATTTTTCTTTTCTTTTCCTTAAATGAATAATGAATATAAATAAATGAATAAGTATATAAAACCCTAACCATTCATATAACCATGGTTTAATCTTTACACAAGCACAAGTCAACATGTATCATCAAACATGATACAATGTATATGCACAAAAGTATATCACATATACAACTTGCACATCGAGTGAGAAAATCCATATAAAGTGAACCTATACTAGCTAATGCAAACTAATATATCAAATATATAATTATGCATTAAATCATTAAATCAACTCTTGATTTAACGATCCGGTCATATCGTATATAACCGACTAGTATCCTTTGTATCGGTTTATCGAATCAATCCTTGATTCGATAACTAGGGTATATCGCATATAACCTAATTGATACATTCATCGCGAGAATGGAATACGGTATCACATACACGCATTATTCTCGGTCCCGCACATATCTCATATGCGCTCCTATTTCGTTTCGCTTGAGCCAGGAAACCTCTGTGTAGGACTCTAAAGACTCGTCAATACGCCGGCAGCAGATGATGATCATATCAAACACCCACAAGCCGCAAGCGGTCTGCTAAACGTAACGGCCACCCGGGTATTGAGCGATCTGAAGATCGACGAGCAAGCCCGCTCACACTCTAGTGAATCCAACCAGTAACACTACCGTACAGTCCGGTCTGATCGTCTGATATGTCGCATATCTCGCCTAGGGGTGGTAAACGTCAGACCCCAATAGCTCGATAAGTCGTGTCGATATGAGGTCTATAATACTTCGAGAAACTACTGGTAACACTTACCAGTAAATCTCAGCAACCCTGGCCAGGGATTTCCTGTTATAGCCAATCTAACACAGCACAACATCAACTCCCTATACCGGGAGAGACGAATCCCCTCCTATCGCTCATTGCCTCCATGTGACTCGGGACTGTACCCAAAAACCACCATTTTGCACGCCCTCTTGGACGTGGTAAGATGGAAATCAAAGCACAGTGGGAACCACACAAGACTCTATGACGATCTCGGGTCAACAGACTACTCTGTACCAGTGTCACCAGAGAACTGCCATCTGACGTGAGGTATAATACCATCTGGGAGTTCTCCGCGAGTCCGTCCAGTGTACCCAGTCTCTACTGAGCACCCGTATATCATCTCTGATGTCAAACACCAATGGATATGGGATCATCCATCGCCCATCTGTATGGATCGAGAAGGTATACGCTAGTCTACTCTGGTATATCGATGCCCCGTCTCGATACACCCACGACTAGGGACTTTGAAGGATGTACTTATGGACTACCATGTCCCCACTAGTATGATCCGCATCATAGTCCAGGTAGTCAAGTACAGATCCTAAGGGCTTTACCAACATGTAACAGAGAGACAATTAGTATACACGTTAAGGTAAAGTTCAACCAGATAGCATACTATCATGTCGAGCAAGAAAGTCCTCCCTATATACGTCCCAGCATCCACTACAATATACATCCTATGTACAGTAATGGTCTCTAGGGCATACATATAACTATCATACACAAGGTTCTTCTACGTTTTTGATGAAGTCAAACTCTTTGACTGCTTCATCAAAACAGATGTTTCAACTCCGCGATGCCTGCTTTAACAAGTAGATTGATTTAAGCAGCTTGCACACATTTCCGCTGCTCCCACTGTCCACGAAGCCCTCTGGTTGTGTCATGTACACGCTCTCTTCTAAATCACCATTTAGTAAAGAGGTCTTGACGTCCATCTGGCAGATTTCGTAGTCATGGTATGCAGGGATGGAAAGTAGGATCCGGATGGACTTAAGCATAGCCACTGGAGAAATGGTTTCATCATAATCCACACCTGGTCATTGACGAAAACATTTTGCTACAAGTCTAACTTTGAAAGTCTCAACTTTTCCATCTACACCAAGTTTTTTTCTCAAAAATCCACTTTCTCCTGATGGGTTTTACCCCTTCAGGAGAATCATCCAAAGTCCATACTTTGTTTGTATACATGGATTCCATCTCAGATCGCATTGCATCCAGCCATTTCACAGAGTCTCCACTCGTGATGGCCTGCTCGAAGCTAGTTGGGTCATCATCTTCCATGATGCAATCTTCGCTCCCACCATCAAAGAGAAAACCGTAGTATCTCTCAGATGGATGAGGAACCCTAATAGATCGGCGGAGAGGCTAAGGTTCGTCGGGGACTACTGAATTCTCTGATTCCATTAAATCATCAGTTGCAGTGTGTGCGGCTGGAACTTCTTCCCGCTCTACCTCTTTGCCACTAATTTTTTTTACAAGAAATTCCTTTTCTAAAAAGGTGGCGTATTGAGAAACAAACACCTTTTGTTCCTCAGCATGGTAGAAAATATATCGTTGTGAATTTTTTGGATATCCCATAAACTTGCAAAGAACTGATCGTGCCACAAGTTTTCCGGATTTTGTCTTTTGACATAGGCTGGACAACCCCATATCTTAACTCGTTTAAGATATGGTCTCTTTCCGCTCCATATCGCATATGATGTTGTAGGCATTGATTTAGATGGAACTTGATTCAATAGGTATGCAGCTGTCTCAAGCGCATAATCCCAAAAGGAAATAGGTAACTCAGCGGTACTCGTCATAGAGCGCAACATATCTTATAGGGTGAGATTCCTCCGCTCCAATACACCGTTGTGCTGTGGTGTATACGGAGGAGTAACCTGAGAGAGAATCCCATTCTCTTTTAGATAATCTAGAAACTCCGTGCTCAAGTATTCTCCTTCCCGATTAGATCGAAAGATTTTAATACTTTTGCCCATCTGGTTCCCAACTTCATCCTTATATTCATTGAATTTCTCAAAAGCTTCAGACTTGTGTTTCAACAGGAATACATGTTCGAATCTTGAGAGATCGTTAGTGAATGTAATGAAGTAGGAGGAACCATCCCTGGCATGTGTAGACATGGGACCACATACATCACTATGTATTTGTTAGTGTATATGCCCTAGAGGCCATTACTGTATCATACTAGTATGTATATTACTTGATGGAAGCTTGGGATATTCACAGTTGTATATACAATCTTGCTCGAAATGGTAGTATGCTACTTGGTTTGTCTCTGCTTTAATATGTGCATGTGTTTCTTTTAGCATATCGCTTATATACATATTAGTAGAGCCCTTAGGATCTTTGCTTGATTATCAGCGTTGTGATGGCGCTCACACTCGTGGGGGATGGGTAATCCACAAGCACATCCTTATATTCTCGTCCCTAGTCGTAGGATTATCGAGACAGGGCATCGATACTCCGGAGTAGACTAGAGCATGCGCTTCTCATCCCAGTGCGGGAGACGGTCTGTCCTACAGCCGTCAGTACGTCGTACTTGAGATAGTATGCGGGTGCTCGTTAGGTTACGAGTACACTGGAAAGGACTCGTCGAGAACTGTTGGTTGGTATTATACCTATCGTCGGTTATCAGTTCCCAGGTGACATGAGTACAGCTTAGTCCGCTGACTTGACACTGTCACTTCGCCTCGAGTGTGTTCCCATTGTACTTTGATTACTACTCTACCACGGCTCAAAGGAGTCGTGCAAACAGGTAGTAGTTGAGTGCAGTCCCGAAGCACTTGGAGGCAGTGACGGTTAGACAGGATTCGTCTCTCCCGGTATTGGGGGTTGACATCGCGCTGTGTCTAAGAGAGCCATTACACGAGTAGTCCCTGGCCAAGGCAAGCGAGATATACTGGTAGGTTTCCAGTGATATCTTAGGGTGTTCTGGGCTTTACTCCGACATGACTTGTACCGCTATTAGGGGACTGACGTTTACCGCCCCCTAGGCCCGCCATGCGGTGTATCAAACGAACAGACCGGACTGTACGGAGACTGTCACATTCAGGCTCAGTAGGAGTTCGGATGGGGTTTACCTCGTCAGTCTTCTTATCGGTATCTACCTGGGGGCCGTTACGTACAGCAAGTCCCGCTTGCGGTCTGTGGTTAAACCCACTGCCAGCGTAGTGTCGAGTCTTTAGAGTCCCACACAGCGGGCTATTCTCCTTTGGGCAAAACAGAGTAGAGGTCGCATGGTTTTGCGACAGGGTTCGTTCTCATCCGCGCACTTGTGCACGTTTGGAGTCTGGACGGATATTACTAGCGGGCTTTAGTTTGAGCCAGATCCTAGTATATGTTTAGGGGTTACTTTTATCTCATAGTATTCATGTTCCTCGGAACACGAATGCGGGTGTGTATGCACAGATGATTGAGGCGGAGGAAGAGGATTTTCATTAGGGTTTCGGAACGGGTGTGTATGCACAGTTGACAGTCGTCTTTTTCCAAACTCTAATGAATTTGTGAATTATCAATTAATAATCTTAATTAAATGAAAATGTGTCATGGTTGGGTTTGTTGACTTGTTGACCAAGGTTGACTTGTTGACCATGGTTGAAACATTGACTATCATCATTACACATCAAAGATGCCCTTTGATTCTAGCAAAACCATTTAATGTGAAATGATAATAGTCTTATCAAACCTTCCATCAACTTTTCATTTAGATTAATTTTATTAATTTGATAATTCACTAGATATTGTTATGGTTGTAAAAAACCATTTCATTCTATTATAACCATTCTCTCTCCTCTCTTCTTCTTCCTCCTCCTCTAGTTCAAGGAGATCCATTCTCATGTGTTGAGAAACCTCTCCTTGAGATAAAATACTCCAAACCACTCTCTACTCACTCTAGGGTTGAAGGTCTAGCAACCCAAAGACCATAGTTCTCTCAAAGTTCGAGAAAGGAGCCCAAGGTTGAACTCTCAGGTGGATCCATTTTTGACGAAAGAAGGCAACAAGGAAAGCACCATCCAACCTCTACAAAGAGTTCAAGAAGAAGGAGTTCAAGTGAGGTATAACATCTTTTCCGATTAGCTAATTCTCTTTAGCTTGGTAGCTAGTTTTGTTTAGAAAAGATCCCGACTTTTGTTAGTCCATGTTGCCTAGTGCGCTAAAAATTTGATTTTTATACCGTTTCCGCCTCCCCGCAAGAACCGGGGTTGGCAACGTGGACTTACAGTAGCATCAGAGCCTAACTAAACATAAACTAGCTAGGTAGTAAAGTGTATAGAAGTTCGATCGGAAAAATCACAAAACTACGACATGCAAAACCCTAAGTTTCTGTTAAAATATTTTCTGCTCTAAAAATAAAAAGTCATACTCCAAAAATCATCTCAGGGTTTTGTGAAGAAGCCCACCAAAAACGGTCGAGTGATCCCTTCAAAGAGCGGCGGTTCCGCGGCAAAAGTATACCCATTACCGCGGAACCGCGGCCGTTTTGACTCGGTTCATGACCGAGTTTGGTGCAGTGTTCTTAGGTTGTGGTTTTGGGATTTTTAAGATGGTTTATTTCAGCCCAGATTTTCCAGAAAAGAAATTTGTTTTTGGGGGCCTATAAATCCGTATTTTTGATCGAACTTCACTATACTTTGACTAATCGGTTATATCTGTGATGTTTATATGTATTGAATGTCGGCTAATCGCTATATATCGATTAGTGGGGGTTATATATATCTGTGATCTGTGTTTGATGATGGTATGTTTATATGAATCGTTGGATTGTCGCGGGTGAATAGCCGGGGTGGATGTGAGATGAGTGTTACTTTTTCCTTCATTCATGTAATATGTAAATTGATGTAATATTACTTGTTTGGCCGCACAACCGGGTCGGGGTTGTAGCCGTCATTGTATAATTCTTTTTACTGTTTTTGCTCCTAGGATAGACCCATGGAGGGGGTGCACAAACTACCGGGTATCCCGAAGTGCTGAGTGGCCTACTCACGGTGTTGAGGGAGGTTGCTTCGCTTCGGGTACTTGGCGGGTAGTTTGCCGCACCCGTAGGGATCTTGGGTGGGGTATTGGCTATTCACCGCGACCGTGTAATCCGTTTTTCGTTGCAGGCTCGAACGGATTGCGGATTCCTAGTATATCCAATGTATTCATCTGTGATCTGTAATGTCTATCATTGATATATATTTATATATAATAACTATTTAGGCGTTGCTTATGTTTTACAGCCGTGCTAGCCCAGCCCCCGCTCTGTCGTTAGTTAAGTAACCTAACGGGTGATGACGGGGCCCCGTGGCGAATGCGAATGGCATAAGCGTACGTCATATTTTGGTTGTTTTCTGCAATGGTAGGGTTAAATGATGGGACGCATTAAAATAACTAATGCAAGAAAATAAACCAAGCAAAAGTCGATTGGAACACTTTGAAAACCACTCGGTTCTTTTCAAAACTAAACTTTTAAATGCGGAGCTTGAACCACTCCTTTTAAAAGCTATCTCGTTCCATCGGCTATATCAAGTTCACTACGTTCACGATTTCGACAAAACCATTCGTAGCCCTCCATCATTTCAGTTTAATATTCGGTAGTATTCAAGCTATGTATTTTGACCTCACGCCAAGGCATAGTGATTGGTAGCTGCCGGATATTTATCTGTTGCATAGATAGAATGCGTTGATTTGAGACAGTCGTACTGCCATTTTGGCCTACGTCAAGGGTAGGTACGGGTGGGTTCAAATTAACCTGGATAATGATGGGTAGAACTTGACATGTGACTTATGACATTTTGACCTCACGCCAAGGTCATAAGAGCATGGGGCAAAAATCACATCGGGAGTTTCATAAGTACTGAAACTTGCTAGCGTTGCATACCATTTGGAGTGTGATGATTCTGGTAGGATTCCTTCAGTTTTGTCACGCGATGATATTTGGATCCCGATCCAACTGTGAGTATATGCTACTCCTCGGAAAATTTCTCACTTAACGATCAATGCTATAAACCTAGTAGGTGTCTAGAAAGGTGTTAGTGGGGCTATGCCCCCAGGGAAAAGAGATTATTTAATTAAGGAACTTCGCGAAAGCGTTGGAAAACCTCCCTCGAAGTACCAACACTAGCCTGGCTGAACGGTTAAGCAAGTATTGTGCGGTGAGATTGATCCCGACTAATTCTTCCTTTATGGTTTGAGGAGGGATTCAAGAGACAGTGGGAGCCATCCTGTTTAGACAAATTAAAAACCACTCTAAACTTGCAAGAGTATAATGCTAAAGTGTTTCTTCTCTCTCTCCTAATTGCAGTGACCATTCAAGATGACCGGACTTAAGTTATTACCAGATAAAAACATACTGACAGGGCCAAACTACAAAGATTGGCTCAGGAATGTCAAAATGGCAATCACTTATGACAAGTTGGGGTATCTTCTTACCAACAAAGCTCCCCCTGTCCCAGGTCCCAAAACCAGCGTCGCGGATAGGGAAATCCATAAGACCTGGGAAATCGACTACGCGAAGGCCAAGTGCCTCGTGCTTGCCTCTATGGATAACGAACATCAGAGGAGGCATGAGAATTTGGACCTTGAATCCATATTTCTCCATACAAAAGAACTGTATGGAGAGCAATCTCGTATCGCAAGATACGAAGTTTCGAAGAAGCTGTTTTCGGCAAGATTGGCCGTCGGATCATCGGTAGCGGAACACGTGCTTAAGATGATTGGCTACATAGAGGAGCTCGCGGACCTTGGGACCACGTTGGAGAATGAGCTCTATACGGACTTGATTCTTCAGTCCCTTCCTTTCACTTACGCCCAGTTCATCCTGAATTTCAACTTGCAAGAAAAGGAAGTTGAACTTTCAGAGCTCCTCAACATGCTGAGGAGTGCAGAGGGCACCCTACAGAAAGGTAGGGAAACATCCACTTTGTTTGTAGGAGGATCTTCCTCTTCTTGGTCCAAGGCGAAAGCCAAGGGAAAGAAGAAGAAAACCCCCGCTAAACCAAGGGGCGGTGTTAGTAAGAAGGATACGAAGGGAAAGGCAAAAGCAACAAAGGTAGCAGGGAAGCTTGTAGATAAGGAAGAATGCTTTTACTGTCACAAGAGTGGACACTGGAAGAAAGATTGCAGGGCTTGGAAAGCCAGGACACAGGATCTGAAGCAGGTTGCGGCTTCAGCTTCAGGTGTGTATGTTATTGAAAACTGTCTATCAATAAACTCTACTTCCTGGGTATTGGATACCGGATTAGGATCTCATATCTGTAATTCTTTGCAGGCGTTGAGAAAGCGTAGGTTTTTGAAAGCAGGTGACATGACCCTCAGAGTTGCAAACGGAGCTAGCATGGATGCTGAGGCCGTGGGGGACTATCACCTGGGTTTGTCAGATGGACATTTTTTGGTTTTTCGTGGTTGTTATTTTGTACCAAATGCAACTTGTAATATCATTTCGGTATCTTTATTATATAAAGAAGGTTATGAATTTGCATTTGTAAGTAATGTTGTGAACGTTCACCTTAATCAAGTTCTGATTGGGTCAGGTACATTGAACAACGGTATATACGTATTGAACCAACCACAGATTTTCAATGTCCAGAATACACACAAAAGAAAGTCTCCAGAAATCAATAAAACTTTCTTATGGCATTGTAGACTGGGTCACATCAATGAGAGAAGGTTGACTAAGTTACATAAAGAAGGATATTTGGATTCGTTCGAGTATCAATCTTATGCAACTTGTCAATCCTGTCTCAAAGGAAAGATGACAAAAACTCCGTTCACTGGGCAGGGAGTAAGAGCGAGCGAGCTCTTGGGACTCGTACACAGCGACGTGTGCGGTCCAATGTCTATGCATGCATGAAGCGGTTATTCTTACTTCATTACTTTTACGGATGATTTTTCAAGGTTCGGACATGTCTTCTTAATGAAACATAAATCTGAAGCCTTTGAAAAGTTCCAGGAATACAAGAATGAAGTAGAAAAACAAACAGGCAAAAATATCAAGACACTAAGATCAGATCGAGGTGGTGAATACTTGAGTGCCGAGTTCCTGAATTACTTAAAAGAGAATAGAATTCTCTCTCAGCTTACTCCTCCATACACTCCGCAACATAACGGTGTATCGGAAAGACGGAACCGAACCCTATTGGATATGGTACGGTCCATGATGAGTAACGCTGAGTTACCGCGATTATTCTGGGGATATGCGCTAGAATCAGCCGCATACCTTTTGAACCGGGTTCCAACTAAGACTGTGCCTACCACACCATATGAATTATGGAGTGGGAAGAAACCCTATCTTCAATACCTGAAGATCTGGGGATGTCCAGCTTTTGTCAAAAAGCAGCATGCGGACAAACTGGAAGCACGCTCAGTACTGTGTAAGTTTGTGGGATACTCAAAGAACACCAGGGGGTATCTTTTCTACCACGCAGAGGAACAAAAGGTTTTTGTTTCTCGTAATGCCCACTTCCTAGAATACCAGTTCTTGGAAAAGGAGACAAGTGGGAGCGCAGTAGAACTGGAAGAAATTCCAGAACCACAAGCTATTACCGAAAGCTTAGTAGAACCAGAGGGTTCGAAAGATCAGGAAATTCCTAAGCCGCTCCGCAGGAGTTGTAGGCAGTCTCATCCGCCCGAGAGATACTATGGTTTTCTCATAGACGGGGATAGAGAGGACTGCATCATTGATAATGATGAGCCTACTAGCTTCCAGCAAGCCATTCACAGCGTTGACTCAGTAAAATGGCTGGATGCAATGCGGACCGAAATGGAGTCCATGTACACCAACAAGGTATGGACGTTGGACATTGCTCCAAATGGGGTAAAACCCGTAGGATGCAAGTGGATCTTCAAAAGGAAGATTGGTGTAGATGGACAGGTTGAGACCTATAAGGCTAGACTTGTTGCAAAAGGTTTTCGTCAAAGACCTGGTTTGGACTATGATGAAACCTTTTCTCCAGTGGCTATGCTGAAATCCATTCGGATCCTTCTTGACATTGCTGCTTTCAACGATTATGAGATTTGGCAGATGGACGTAAAGACCGCTTTTTTAAATGGAAATTTAGAGGAGTGTGTCTATATGGACCAGCCAGAGGGTTTCATTCAGAGTGAGAGCAGCGGAAAGGTGTGCA
The DNA here is from genome assembly GCA_030015575.1 of Agapanthus africanus. NCBI lineage: Eukaryota > Viridiplantae > Streptophyta > Magnoliopsida > Asparagales > Amaryllidaceae > Agapanthus > Agapanthus africanus. Next base: position 354,221,663 of record CM057350.1, on the reverse strand, counting down.
AGTTGCTTAAGTCCATCTATGGACTAAAGCAAGCATCGCGAAGTTGGAACATCTGTTTTGATGAGACGGTCAAAGAATTTGGCTTTATCAAAAATCCAGATGATCCATGCATCTATAGTAGATTTGTAGCAAGAACTGTCGTATTTCTCGTTTTGTACGTGGATGACATTCTGTTGATAGGAAATGACATTCCTATGCTACAATCTGTCAAGGGGTTCTTGTCACACAGGTTCTCCATGAATGACCTGGGCGATGCCTCGTACATTCTGGGGATCCGGATCTACCGTGACAGATCCAAGTGGATTTTAGGACTCTCACAGTCTAGGTACATCGACACCATACTGAAACGATTTAGTATGGAAGATTCCAAGCGTGGTAATTTACTGGCTTGTCACGGGATCACCCTCTCCAAAGAGATGTCTCCCAAGACTGATTTGGAGAGGGATCGCATGTCTATTATACCCTATGCTTCTGCGGTAGGCTCTATAATGTATGCGATGTTGTGTACCAGACCAGATGTAGCTTATGCACTGAGTGTGGTAAACCGGAATCAGTCAAACCCTGGGGAGAAATACTGGATAGTGGTAAAGAACATTCTCAAGTACCTGAGAAGGACTAAGGAGGTGTTCTTGGTGTATGGCGGAAAAGACCTCCAGATCGAGGCCATTGCTGACTCCAGCTTCCAGAGTGACAAGGATGATTCCAAGTCCATGTCGGGCTTTGTCTTTACCCTCAATGGAGGGGCGGTGTGTTGGAAAAGTTCCAAATATGAAACCGTTGCAGACTCGACTATGGAAGCGGAATACATCGCTGCATCTGATGCCGCAAAAGAAGCCGTCTGGATAAGGAAGTTCTTGAAAGAACTTCAGGTGGTTCCGTCCATTGTTGATCCAATACCTCTGTATTGCGACAACAATGGAGCTATAGCTTTAGCGAAGGAACCCAGGCCCCATCAGAAATCCAGACACATCTTAAGGCGGTCTCACCTGATCAGGGAGATCGTGGATCGCCAAGAGATCGAGGTTCGGAGGGTTGCTTCAGAAGATAACACTGCAGATCCATTGACGAAGGCCTTACCCCAGACTCAGTTCGAGCGGCTGATCGAGATGATAGGTCTTCGATACGCCAGTACATGGCCTTAGTGCAAGTGGGAGATTGTTAGTGTATATGCCCTAGAGGCCATTACTGTATCATACTAGTATGTATATTACTTGATGGATGCTTGGGATATTCACAGTTGTATATACAATCTTGCTCGAAATGGTAGTATGCTACTTGGTTTGTCTCTGCTTTAATATGTGCATGTGTTTCTTTTAGCATATCGCTTATATACATATTAGTAGAGCCCTTAGGATCTTTTCTTGATTACCAGCGTTATGATGGCGCTCACACTCGTGGGGGATGGGTAATCCACAAGCACATCCTTATATTCTCGTCCCTAGTCGTGGGATTATCGAGACAGGGCATCGATACTCCGGAGTAGACTGGCGTATGCGCTTCTCATCCCAGTGTGGGAGACGGTCTGTCCCACAGCCGTCAGTACATCGTACTTGAGATAGTATGCGGGTGCTCGTTAGGTTACGAGTACACTGGACAGGACTCGTCGGGAACTGTTGGTTGGTATTATACCTATCGTCGGTTATCAGTTCCCAGGTGACATGAGTACAGCTTAGTCCGCTGACTTGACACTGTCACTTCGCCTCGAGTGTGTTCCCACTATACTTTGATTACTACCCTACCACGGCTCAAAGGAGTCGTGCAAACAGGTAGTAGTTGGGTGCAGTCCCGAAGCACTTGGAGGCAGTGACGGTTACACAGGATTCGTCTTTCCCGGTATTGGGGGTTGACATCGCGCTGTGTCTAGGAGAGCCATTACATGAGTAGTCCCTGGCCAGGGCAAGCGAGATATACTGGTAGGTTTCCAGTGATATCTCAAGGTGTTCTGGGCTTTACTCCGACACGACTTGTACCGTTATTAGGGATCTGACGTTTACCACCCCCTAGGCCCGCCATGCGGTGTATCAGACGAACAGACCGGACTGTACGGAGACTGTCACAATCAGGCTCAGTAGGAGTTCAGATGGGGTTCACCTCGTCAGTCTTCTTATCGGCATCTACCTGAGGACCGTTACGTACAGCTAGTGCCGCTTGCGGTCTGTGGTTAAACCTACTGCCAGCGTAGTGTCAAGTCTTTAGATTCCCACACATAGGGCTATTCTCCTTTGGGCAAAACAGTGTAGAGGTCGCATTGTTTTGCGACAGGGTTCGTTCTCATCCGTGCACTTGTGCACGTTTAGAGTCTGGACGGATATTACTAGCGGGCTCTAGTTTGAGCCAGATCCTAGTATATGTTTTGGGGTTACTTTTATCTCATAGTATTCATGTTCCTCGGAACACGAATGCGGGTGTGTATGCACAGATGATTGAGGCGGAGGAAGAGGATTTTCATTAGGGTTTCGGAACGGGTGTGTATGCACAGTTGATAGTCGTCTTTTTCCAAACCATAATGAATTTGTGAATTATCAATTAATAATATTAATTAAATGAAAATGTGTCATGGTTGGGTTTGTTGACTTGTTGACCAAGGTTGACTTGTTGACCATGGTTGAAACATTGACGATCATCATTACACATCAAAGATGCCCTTTGATTCTAGCAAAACCATTTAATGTGAAATGATAATAGTCTTATCAAACCTTCCATCAACTTTTCATTTAGATTAATTTTATTAATTTGATAATTCACTAGATATTGTTATGGTTGTAAAAATCCATTTCATTCTATCATAACCATTCTCTCTCCTCTCTTCTTCCTCCTCCTCCTTTAGTTCAAGGAGATCCATTCTCATGTGTTGAGAAACCTCTCCTTGAGATAAAATACTCCAAACCACTCTCTACTCACTCTAGGGTTGAAGGTCTAGCAAGCCAAAGACCTTAGTTCTCTCAAAGTTCGAGAAAGGAGCCCAAGGTTGAACCCTCAGGTGGATCCATCTTTGACGAAAGAAGGCGACAAGGAAAGCACCATCCAACCTCTACAAAGAGTTCAAGAAGAAGGAGTTCAAGTGTGGTATAACATCTTTTCCGAGTAGCTAATTCTCTTTAGCTTGGTAGCTAGTTTTGTTTAGAAAAGATCCCGACTTTTGTTAGTCCATGTTGCCTAGTGCGCTAAAAATTTGATTTTTATACCGTTTCCGCCTCCCCGCAAGAACCGGGGTTGGCAACGTGGACTTACAGTATCAGTCCCAAGAGTTCTGTAGCTCTTTCTCCATGTCCAGTAAACGCAGTTTTGGTCATCTTGCCTTTGAGACATGACATGCAAGTTTTATAAGATGAAAATTCAAACGGATTAAAATATCCATCCTTATGTAACTTAGATGTCGTGTCGCATTGATATGACCTAGCCTAGAATGCCACAAGAAGGGTTTGTTCATTTCTGAACTCTTCCTCTTATGTGTGTTCTGTATACTTAGAACTGTGGTTTGATTTAGAACCTATATGCCATTGCATAACGTGCCTGATCCAATCAACTATTGAGTCAGGAAAATGTTCATTACATTATCCTGCAATACAAAATTATATCCTTCTTTACTTAATAAAGAGACTGATATAATGTTGCATATCAGGTTCGGCATGTAATAACATTCGTTCAGAATCAATGTATTACCACTTGGTAATATAAGGTGATATTAGCCAACTGATTTAGCTGCAACAATTACACCATTTCCAACTCTTATATCTTTATCACCAATTCCCAGTTCTTTACCTTTCCTTAGCCCATGTAACAGATTACATATGTGGGATCCTGATCCGGTATCTAATACCCAGGACGTAGAGCACAGTGAGAAACAGTTCTTAGTAACGAACATACACGAAGAAGATGCATCAACATGCTCTTTCTTCGATCAGGTGGCATGGGAATCCTGGCATTCCCCTATTTCCTGCTCAGAATTATAACAATTATAATATAGAGCGGAACCAACGTTCCCCGGCTCAGTATAATAAGCAGGTTTGGTCAATACATCAAGATTTTTATCTTGATTAAGGCGTGTCATGGTCGCTACCTGGAGAAAGAGAGTGAGAAGAAAACACTTAGGGTATGCTCTTGCAAGATTAGATTGGTTATTATCTTATCTAATCAGGATGGCTCCCATTGTTTTTATCAAATCTTCCTTCTAACCCTGAAAGGTAAGACTAGCCGGGATTAATTACACCCTACAAGTTTGCTAACCGTTCAGCCAGGCCAGTGTCGGTACTTTGAGGGAGGTTCCCCGTGCTTTCGCACGGACCTAATTAAAGTAAACCTCGTTTTCCCAGAGACTTAACCCCGTTGACACCTTTCTAGACACCTAATTGGTTAGCTAATTGTAAAGTGCAAAACTCTCCCAGGAGTAACACTTACTCGCAGTGGGTATCAGGAATCAACTATCTCGTAGAAGGTATGCAATCTCATTGCAAATTTCAACACTTGAAATTCCCAATAAAATTTTACCCTTAATAGCTTATGACCATAACATAGTCAACAAATCAAAAGTGCTAGTCAAGTTCAATCCGTCATTTCATGATTGAATTAAAGCCACCCGTACCACCCTTGACATAGTCAACAAAGTCGTACGACTGCCCTAATCCAACCGCATCACATGCTTTAGCAGATAAGTGCTAATCAGCTACCGCACACTACGCCTTAACATAGTCAACAAACATAGCATGAATACTAAATAGTACTTATCTGAAATGACGGAGGGCTACGACAGGTTTTTAAGAAAACCTTTTTCACAATGAACTTGATATCGTTGTAGAATCGAGTGATTTTAAAAGGAGTGGATTAAGCTCCGCTTTTAAAATCATGTGTTTTTCAAAATAAACCGAGTGGGTGTAGCATCTGCTAGCTTTTGCTAAAGAGCCCATTCCCGGTGAAGGGATCTCGACTCTTTGCTCATCGAATGAAGTTCTAGATATTCATCAAGTAATACCGCTATGCAAAGCAAGAACTAGAGCTACCTTTTGAAAATTTGATTCTACAACATCATTAGATTTCTTTACTTTCAATAATCTCATTAATGAAGTCCCATCATTAGAACTTGAGCTACCTTTCTGAAAATTTGATTCTAAAACGTATTTATGTTTCTTCCTTTTTCATTAATCCCATTAATGAAGTCCCATCAATTATGCTTCCTAAGCATCACAGAGAAAGAAATGAAAATACTTATACAACGTACACTTATGCCATCCGCATTTGCCACGGGGTCCCGTCATGCACCATTAGGTTAGATAACTAACGGCAGAGCGGAGGCAGAGTAGGGTTAGCTTAGCACCTTAGCAAGGTTTTGGCAAGCATCAATCATGCTACTTTAAAACTTTTGGGGTGCTAAACAAACCCTAAACAAGATCTTAACTAGAGACTTAGGGTTAACATAGCAAGTAAACAACTTTTCTTCTATGAGTTTGGGATTACAACCTTTGTAGTCCGTTCCTTCACTTCATAAGCTCCGTGTTGAGGTCCCTTTGCCGCGATCATCATGTACCCAGACTCTAGAGAGGCTCCATGAAGAGAAAGATACAAGCTTGCTTCCAATCTTCAACAATTAAGATGATCTACCTTGAAGAATCTCAAACCCAAGCTCATGCTTCACTAATCAAGTATTAGCAAAGCAAACACTCTAATCTAAGTGTCTAGAATAGATGAGGATGATGAAGTAGGAATTTATCTCTCTTTTATTTTCAATTTCTCACTTTATTTCATCACCAAAGGAAAAGCTAGTGAAGGTTTTCTTCATGAAGAAAGAAGAAAAAGATGAAGCAAAACCTTTTGAGATGAATAATGAAAATCATTATTGTGGTTACAAATAAACCATGGGTTAAGAATGATGGCTTAACCCTTGTTGAGAATCAACTAGGGTAAAGGGTTTGGATTGGGTTAAGAAATATCTATACAAAATATCAAAGGTCAAAGTCAAAACTTCAAGAAGCTTCATGAAAAAGCTAACCCAAATCAAAACCCTAACTTGTTTAAAATCCACAAAACATTTTGCATTTGTAACCCTAACATGTTACAATATTATATATCACATATATAATATATAATGTAACAAAATAAAATAATACAATTAACATATATCGCATATACATCAATGTATTATTCATGTGAGAAAAAGAATCTTTAAGTGAGCTTATATTAGTTAATGTAATATAATATATCAAATATATAATTATACATTAAATTATCGAATCAACACTTGATCCGATAATCCGGCTATTTCACAAATAACCGACTAATATAATCTGTATCAGTTCATCGAATCAACACTTGATCCGATGACCCGGCTATATCATATATACCCGGCCGATATCACATATCGAGAGAATCTAATACAGTTTCACATACACGTATTATTCTCGGTCCTGTACATATCACATATGTGCTCCTACTCCGTTTTGCCTGAGCCAGGAAACCTCTGTGTAGGACTCTAAAGAATCGTCAATACGCCGGCAGTAAATGATGATCATATCAAACACCCACAAGCTGCAAGCGGTCAGCTAAACGTAACAGCAACCCAGGTATTGAGCAATCAGAAGATCAACAAGCAAGCCAGTACATTCTCCTGCGAATCCAATCAATAACATTCCCGTACAGTCCGGTCTCTTCGTCTGATATGTCGCATTTCTAGTCTAGGGGTGGTAAACGTCAGACCCCAGTAACCGATAAGTCGTGTCGATATGAGATCTATAACAGTTCGAGAAACTACTGATAACACTTACCAGTAAATCTTAGCAACCCTGTCAAGGGATTTCTAGCTATAGCCAATCGAACACAACGCAACATCAACTCCGTATACCAGGAGAGACGAAACCCCTCCTATCGCTCATTGCCTCCATGTGATTCAGGACTGCACCCAAAAGCCACCATTTTGCATGCCCTCTTGGACGTGGTATGATGGAAATCAAAGCACGGTGGGAATCACACAAGACTCTATGACAATCTCGGGTCTACAGACTAACCTGTACCAGTGTCACCAGAGAACTGCCATCTGACATGAGGTATAATACCATCTGGGAGTTCTCGGCGAGTCCGTCCTGTATACCCAGTCTCCACTGAGCACCCGTATACTATCTCTGATGTCAAACATCAATGGATATGGGATCATCCATCGCCTATCTACATGGGTCAAGAAGTATATGCTAGTCTACTCTGGTATATTGATGGCCTATCTCGATACACCTGCGACTAGGAACATTTGAAGGATGTACTTAGCGACTACACTGTACCCATAAGGATGGTCTGCATTATAGTCCTGGAAGTCAACTACTCATCTTAAGGGCTTTATCAACATGTAACTGAGAGACTATCAGAGTACATGTTAAGATAAAGAGCAACCAGATAGCATACGATCATGTCGAGCAAGAAAGTCCTCCATATATATGTCCAAGCATCCACTACAATATACATCACATGTACAGTAATGGCCTCTAGGGCATACATATCACTAACAATCTCCCACTTGCACTAGGGCCATCTGTTGTAGTATCTCATACCCAACAATCAGCTATGGTTGAAGTATCTCATACTCAACCATCACATAAAAGTCTCTACTGGGAAATAGGCCTTTGTGAGTGGATCCGCGCTGTTGTCCTCTATGTCTACTCTCCTAACCTCGATCTCCCTGGAGATCAACCATCTCCATGATCAGGTGATACTGCCTAAGAATATGTCCGGATCTCCGATGGGACGAGGGTTCCTAGGCATAAACCACAACTCCATTGTCACACAATAATAGGAATGAAGTTCATCTCATGAACTAGTGTACATCCAGACTATTTCTTTGGTAGCATGCTTAGTAGCGATGTATCTTGCCTTTAATTGTCTAGTAAGTCATTCTATCTAGCTTGGAACTCTTCCAACATACCGTCCCTCCACTGAGGGTAAAGACAATGCCTGTGACTGACATTCAATCGTCCTTATCACCCTGGAACCTATTCAGTGATTCTCCCCAGGATCGATTGATACCATCTCACTACAATTAGTGATAATCCTAACATCCAATTACATCTATCTCAAAATCCATAACCCAGGACTTAGGAGGTATCACCTTGATCCTATATGGAGAATCTTTGTGATAAGAGGAGATTGACCGAGCGTAGCATAGAAAACTCCTTCCCTATAAAGAGTATGTCATCCACGTACTATAGAAGGATCACCACCATACTCCCTACTACCATTTTGTATATACTTGGTTCATCTACCATTTTGATGAAGTCAAACTCTTTGACTACTACATCTAAACAGACGTTCCAACTCCGTGATGCCTGATTTATCACATAAAACATCTTGCACACGTTTCCGCTGCTACCACTGTCTATGAAGCCCTCTGGCTATGTAATTATAGACGCTATCTTCCAAATCATCATTTAAAAAAGCAGTCATGACACTCAACCGCCAGATATCGTAGTCATGGTATGTAGCAATGACGAGTAGGATCTGGATGGACTTAAGCATAGCTTTGAAAGTCTCAACATTTCCATGTACACAAAGTAATCTTCTCATGATATACTTGCTCCTGATGGGGATTTAACCCTTCAGATAAAGCAACCAAAGTCCATACTTTGTTGGTGTATAAGGATTCCATCTCAGATCGCTAAGCTTCCAGCCATTATCATAGAGTCCCCACTCCTGATGGCCTGCTTGAAACTAGTTGGGTCTTCATCTCATGATGCAATCCTTGCTCCCATTGTCATATAGAAACCGAAGTATCTCTCAGGTTGATGAGGAACCCTACTAGATCGGCGGAGAGGCTGAGGTTCGTTAGAAACTATTGAATCCTCCGGTTCTACCAAATCATCAGCTGCAGTTTGTTTTAGTTGGAACTACTTCCAGTTCTTCCTTATGACCACTAATTTCTTTACAAGAAATCCCATTTCCCAAAGGTGGCATGCTGAGAAAACAAAACAACTTTTGTTCCTCAGTTTGGTAGAAGATATTCCCTTGCGAATGCTTGGGATATCCAACAAACTTCCACAGAACTGACCTTGCCTCGAGTTTGTCCGGATTTCTCTTTTGGACAACCCCAAATCTTAACATCTTTAAGAGATGGGCTCTTCCCATACCATATCACATATGGAGTGGTAGGCACCTGATTTGGTTGGGACCCTATTCAATAGGTATGCAACTTCTCAAGTGCATAGCCCCAAACGAAAATAGGCAACTCAGAAGTACTCATCATAGAGCACACCATATCATATAGGGTGTGATTGCTCCGCCCCGATAAACCGACGTGCTGTGGTGTATACGGAGGAGTAATGCTGAGAGAGAATCTCATTCTCCTTTAGAATAGTCCAGGAATTCCGTGCTCAAGTATTCTCCTCCTTGATCTCATCAAAGAACATAATACTTATACCCGTTTTGGTTCTCTACTTCTGATGTACAAAGAACCAGTCCTGCCATGTGTAGACAAGGGACCTCATACATCATCATGTATCAATCCCAAGAGTTCACTAACTCTTTTTCTGATTCCAATAAACAGAGCTATGGTCATCTTATCTTTGTAACATGACTGGAAAGTTCCACAAGATGTAAATTCAAACTAATTTAAATATGCATCTAAATGTAACTTAGCTAGTCAGGTCACATTGATTTGACCTAGTCTACAAAACCTCAAGAAGGATTCGTTCATTTCTGAACTCTTCCTTTTGTGTGTGTTCTGTACATTAAGAACCGTTGTTTGATTTAGAACGTTTATGCTTTTAGATAACGTGCCTGAACTGATCAACTCTTGATATAGGAAATGTTCAAAACATTATCCAACAATACAAAATTATATAATTCTTTATTAAATAAAGATACTGATATGATGTTGTATATCAGGTTTGGTATCTAAGAACATTCGTTCAGAATCAATGTATTTTTTTAATATAGGATGATAACTGCCAACAGACTTGGCTTGCAACAATTGCACCATTTTCAACTCTTGAAACTTATCCCCCGTTCTCAGTTATCTGTAATGAACATACCCGAAGAAGATGCATCAGCATGCACTTTCTTCATTTAGGCGGCACGGGAATCCTGGTAATCCCCTATTTCCTGCTCGGTCTTATAACATTTTTAAGTTGGAGCGGGACCAACGTTCCCTAGCGCAGTATAAAAAGCGGGTTGGGTCAATACATCCGTATTTTTATTTTGATTATGGCATGACATGGTCGCTACTTGGAGAAAGAGAGAAGAAAACACTCAGCGTATGCTCTTACAAGATTAGATTGGTTATTAATATATCTAATCAGGATGTCTCCCACTGTTTTTGTCAAATCTTCCTTCAAACCCTAGAAGGAAAGACTAGCCGGAATTAATTACACGCTACAAGTTCGCCAATCTTTCAGCCAGGCTAGTGCCAGTACTTTGAGGGGGGTTCCCCGTGCTTTCGCACGGACTTAATTAAAATAAACCTCGTTTTCCCAGGGGCGTAACCCCGTTGACACCTTTCTAAACACCTACTTGATCGGCTAATTATAATGTGTAAAACTCTCCCAGGAGTAACTTTTACTCGCAGCGGGTATCGGGATCCAACTATCTCATAAGAGGTATGCAATCTCATAGCAAATTTCAACACTTGAAATTCCAGATAAAGCTTTAACCCTAGTGACTTATGACCTTTACTTTGGTCAAAAAATCATAAGCACTAGTCATGTTCTACCCGTCAATTCTTGATTAATTAGACCCATCCACATGACCCTTAACTATGGTCAACAAAATCATATGACTGTCCTAATTAATCACATCATATGTTATATAGAAAAACATCACTCAGCTACCGTACACTACGCCTTAACTATGGTCAACAAACGCAGCACGAATACTAAGTACTCTATTTTCTAAAATGACGGAGGGTTATGTAGGTTTTTCAGAAAACTATGAGCGTAATGAACTTGATATCGTTGTAGAAACAAGTGATTTTGAAAAGGAGTGTTTTTTAGGCTTTTCTAGTTTCGCTAAAGTGGTCACTCCCGGTGAAGGGATCTTGGCTCTTTCCTCATCGAATAAGGTGCAGGATATTTCACAATTACCGCTGTGCAAAGCAAGAACTATAGAAGCAATCAAAAACAAAACCGTGAGTTTGTAGCATTTGCAAGTTTTGCTAAAGAGGTCACTCCCAATGAAGGGATCTCGGCTCTTTCCTTATCGAATAAGGTGCTGGATATTCTACAAGGAATACCGCTATGCAAAGCAAGAACTAGAGCTACATTTTTTTTTAAACAAGTTTCTATAACATCTTTAGGTTTTTTTTATTTCATTAATCTCATTAATGAAGTCCCATTTTATTATGCTTCCCAAGCATTAGATATGAAACGAAATCAACAATATATAATATATATCACATATATATAATATAAACATTCGTCTCAGGCAGTAATATGATCTCATCACAGAACATTGCAGCAGAAGAAACACATATGAAATATTGGATATTCTAGGAATTCCGTGTTTTAAGTTAAGCCCGTATAAAACACGGATTCCACGGTCGCGATGAATAGCCAAACCCAAATCCCTCGACCCCTAAGAGAGCGGCAAGCAACCCTATCAATTCTAGAGTTAGGAGACCCGGTCTCGACTCCTCGAGATGGTCTCCCACTGGACCCTAGAACCCGGTTACTTGTGCTCCCCGTCTTGGGCCTATCCTAATGCGGTAAAGTAAATAATATACAATGGTGACATAATCCTCAACCCGGAAGTGCCCCAATAAAAGAATATTACATACAATTGAATTTTACATGAATGAAAATAAAAATCCTCATCTCGCATAAAACCCCCGGTTATTCAAAACACGACGATCCAATATAACATATCACAGCAACACATAACATCACATATCATCAACGTAAGTAAATATGCGTATCCCAGTTGTCGTTGACATATAGCACTGAAACTAGCGATACACCACATATTACACTTACGGTCGCAGAAAAGAAAGTGAAAAACTACTACATTTGGAATCCACAATCACTTTAGACATCTTAAATCCGAAATATCACATACTTCGCATTTCATGCCTAACTATATGAATTCCACATATTGTATCACATTCCAGATAAATAAACAATGTTAAACTTTCCGATCGAATAATCAAAACACCTAAGATTTCCCAAATAGCTCAACACTTGAGCGGAGTTCAAAAATCCCAGAACAGGTCACAGCCCCAATGAACCAGCCGTAGAAGGGTCAAACCAACGCCTCACATGTGGCAATGCTAAACTACCACAAAGCCTAGGGTTCAATGGCGGTTTTGACGGTCACATATGTTAGTGTATATGCCCTAGAGGCCATTACTGTATCATACTAGTTTGTATATTACTTAATGGATGCTTGGGATATTCACCTTGTATATACAATCTTGCTCAAAATAGTAGTATGCTACTTGGTTTGTTTCTACTTCAATGTGTACATGTGTTTATTTTTGTATATCGCCTATACACATTAGTAGAGCCCTTAGGATCTTTGCTTGATTACCAGCGATGTGATGGCCGTCACACTAGTGGGGCTGGGTAATCTATAAGCACATCCTTATGCAGGTCCCTGGTCGCAGGACTATCGAGACAGGGCATCGATACTCCGGAGTAGACCAGCGCATGCGCTTCTCATCCAAGTGTGGGAGACGGTCTGTCCCACAGCCGTCAGTACGTCGTACTTGAGATAGTATGCGGGTGCTCGTTAGGTTACGGGTACACTGGACAGGACTCGTCGGGAACTGACTAGTTGGTATTATACCTATCGTCAGTTATCAGTTCCCAGGTGACATGAATACAGCTTAGTCCGCTGACTTGACACTGTCACTCCGCCTCGAGTGTGTTCCCACTGTACTTTGATCACTACCCTACCACGGCTCAAAGGAGTCGTGCAAACAGGTAGTGGTTCGGTGCAGTCCCGAAGCACTTGGAGGCAGTGACGGTTAGACAGGATTCGTCTCTCCCGGTATTGGGGGTTGACATCGCGCTGTGTCTAGGAGAGCCATTACACGAGTAGTCCCTGGCCAGGGCAAACGAGATATACTGGTAGGTTTCCAGTGTTATCTCAGGGTGTTTTGGGCTTCGCTCCGGCACGACTTGTACCGCTATTGGGGGACTGACGTTTACCGCCCCCTAGGCCCGCCATGCGATGTATCAGACGAACAGACCGGACTGTACGGAGAATGTCACACTCAGGCTCAGTAGGAGTTCAGATGGGTTTCGCCTCGTCGGTCTTCTTGTCGGCATTACCTGGGGACCGTTACGCACAGCTAGTGCCGCTTGCGGTATGTGGTTAAACCCACTGCCAGCGTAGTGTCGAGTCTTTAGAGTCCCACACAGAAAGCTTTTCGCCTTTAGGCAAAAGAGTAGAGGTCGCATGGTATTGCGACAGGTCGCATGGTTTTGCGACAGGGTTCGGTCACATCCGTGCACTTGTGCACGTACAGTGTCCGGACAGTTTACACTAGCGGGCTTTGGTTTAAGCCAGATCCTAGTGTATCTTATGGGATTGGATTTATCCAGTTTGCATTCGTGTTCCTCGGAACGCGGATGCGGGTGTGTATGCACAGTTGACAGGGAGGCAGAGGCAGCGGATTCTCATTAGGGTTGTTGACAGTTGACTGTTGACTTTTTGACTTTATGCTCAACCCTAATGAGAATATGATATGTGATTAACTACTATATTAATTAAGTATTATGGTGATATGGTTGTTGACTTGTTGACTTTTGTTGACTTGTTGACTTTGTTGACTTGTTGACTTTTGTTGACTTGTTGACCGGTTGACTAGGCTTGACTAGTTGACCATCATGATAACCATGGTTATCATTTCATGCCAAAGACTTTTACTTGCTTGGTCATTTGAGTAAAATGAGTGCATGACATGATAAGGTTATGGTTGCTTCAAACCATCACATAAGACTTTTTTGATATGATGAGTTATGATCACTTTGGATTATGAGAGGGTGAAAGACAAAAGAGTTGCTCATTCTTTCTTGCTCATTCTCTCTCTTGTTCTTGAGCTCTCCTCTTGCTCTCACCCTCAACCTCTTGCTCCCTCTCTTGATCTATGGTTCTCTTGTCTCATGAGTTGAGAATCAAGAACCATAGATAAAATCCCATTCTATTTCTTCTCTACTCATTCTAGTTCACTAGGTTTAGCAAACCAAGTGAACTAGTTTCTTCAAAGAACGAAGAAGGAGCTAAAGGTTGGAGCTTTCAAGTGGATCTATCTTCGGCGTACGGAGACAACGAGAAGGAGCCATCGAACCACCATCGGAGCTTGAAGACGAAGGAGTTCAAGTTTAGGTATAACCATCTCCATCCGAGTAGCTAACTCTCTTTAGCTAAGTATGCTAGTTTTAGTTTAGTCAAAGATCCCGACTTTGCTTAGTCCATGTTGCCCCTTGCGCTAAAAATTTGATTTTTATACCGTTTCCGCCTCCCCGTAAGAACCGGGGGTCGCAACGTGGACTTACAGTGGTATCAGAGCCTAACTAAACTTAAACTAGCTTGGTAGTGAAGTGTAACGAGTTCGGAACCGGAAAAATCCAAAAACCTAACTTTTACAAAACCTGAGTTTCTGTTGAAATTTTTTCTGGTCAAAATGAAAAACTTTATACTCCTAAATTCGGCTCAGGGTTTTGTGTGAACACCCATGAAAAACGGTCCACTGTTTCGTTCAAACCGCCGCGCTTCCGCCGCACTAGGTAGGCATGTGCCACGGAAGCGCCGCGGTTTGTCGTCTTCTCTGCATGGTTTTTCGTGCAGTGTGTGTCTGTGTTGGTTTTGGGATTTTTGAAATATATTATATGTGCCCAGATTTTCTAGAAAAGATATTTCCTTTTGGGGTCCTATAATTCCGTATTTTTTCCGAACTTCACTGCACTTTGACTATGATGGTTATATCTGTGATGTTTGCATGTATTGAACGTCGGCTAATCGCTATAAGTCGATTGGTCGGGGTTATACATGATCTGTAATGTGCTGGAATGTGTATATAAATATGTTGGATTGTCGCGGGTGAATAGCCGGGGGTTGTGAGACGAGAGTTTTCTTTTCTTGCAATTCATGTAAATTTGTAAATTGATGTAATAATTATTTGTATGGCCGCACAACCGGGTCGGGGTTGTAGCCGTCATTGTATAATTTCTTTTTACTGTTTTTGCTCCTAGGATAGACCCATGGAGGGCTGCACAAACTACCGGGTATGCCGAAGTGTCGAGTGGCCTACTCATGGAGATGAGGGAGGTTGCTACGCTTCGGGTACTTGGCGGGTAGTTTGCCGCACCCGTAGGGGTCTTGGATGGGGTTTTGGCTATTCACCGCGACCGTGTAATCTGTTTTTGTTACAGGCTCGTACAAATTACAGATTCCTAGTATATCCAATGTATTTATCTGTGATCTGAAATGTTTATCATTGCAGTATATCTATATATGATATTATTTAGGCGTTGCTTATGTTTTACAGACGCGCTAGCCCAGCCCCCGCTCTGTCGTTAGTTAAGTAACCTAACGGGTAATGACGGGGCCCAGTGGCGAATGCGAATGGCATAAGCGTACGTCATATTTTGGTTGTTTTCTGCAATGGTAGGATTAAGTGATGGGACGCATTAAAAGAACTAATGCAAGAATATCACGCATTAAAAGAACTAATGCAAGATAATAAACCAAGTTAAAGTCGTTGGAACACTTTCGAAAAACCACTCGGTTCTTTTCAAAACAAACTTTTAAAATACGGAGTTTGAGCCACTCCATTTAAAAGCTATCTCGTTCCATCGACCAAATCAAGTTCACTACGTTCACGGTTTTGCCAAAACCATCCGTAGCCCTCCATCATTTCAGTTAAATATTCGGTAGTATTCAAGCTATGTATTTTGACCTCACGCCAAGGCATAGTGATTGGTAGCTGCCGGATATTTATCTGTTGCATAGGTAGAATGCGTTGGTTTGAGACAGTCGTACTACCATTTTGGCCTACGTCAAGGGTATGTACGGGTGGGTTCAAATTAACCTGGATAATGATGGGACGAACTTGACATGTGACTTATGACATTTTGACCTCACGCCAAGGTCATAAGAGCATGGGGCAAAAATCCACATCGGGAGTTTCATAAGTACTGAAACTTGCTAAATTTGCATACCATTTGGAGTGTGATGATTCTGGTAGGATTCCTTCAGTTTCGTCACGCGATGATATTTGGATCCCGATCCTACTGTGAGTATATGCTACTCCTCGGGAAATTTCTCACTTAACGATCAATGCTATAAATCTAGTAGGTGCCTAGAAAGGTGTTAGCGGGGCTACGCCCCCAGGGAAAAGAGGTTCTTTAATTAAGGAACTTCGCGAAAGCGTTGGAAAACCTCCCTCGAAGTACCGACACCGGCCTGGCTGAACGGTTAAGCAAGTATTGTACGGTGGGATTGATCCTGACTAATTCTTCCTTTAT